>OY728142.1:375086512-376286512 GCA_963277665.1 Viscum album
CATCCCCATCACTTCTAGAGATTTGGATACGTCTGAGGCCTCTTTGGTTTGGTTCTTGTCTAGTCATCTTAATGAGTAAGGCATCACATGATCTAAAAGTGACATCAATTATATAGGATGAATTCCTTCTCCCACAACGCATTTTTCTAGAAAGAATATATTTTTGGAAGGTTGTGGGAGACTTTTAGAATCCAATGCCCCAATATTTTCCCAATTGCAAACTTGATACCATCATGTTATCAAGTCACCAATCCTACAAAATTGGATTTTCACTAAAAAATACTATTCTAATCCTTAACACCCATCGTTTGTTTTTATAACATGAATGACAACCCAATTAAATATCATAGCTCTCAGTCACACCCCTGTGGACAGCCCGCCCACCCCCCTGGACACCCCTACCACCCTAGACAGCCCCGCCACCCTCGTAGACAGCCCGCCCACCCCCCTGGACACCCCGTACCCCCTGGACAACCCCACCACCCCCGTGAACAGCCCGCCCACCCCCTGGACACCCTACCCCCCTGGACAGCCCCCCAACCCCGTGGACAGCCTGCCCACCCCCTGGACACTCCCCCCACCCCCAGGACACCCCAGGACACCCCCATCCCCCTTGAACACCCCCACCCCCTCGACACCCCGTCCCCCCTGGACAACCCCCCACCCCCGTGGATAGCCCGCCCACCCCTTGGACACCCCCTCCCCCTGTGGAAAACCCTGCCACCCCCGTGGATAGCCCTCCCACCCCCCTAGACACCCCATACCCCCTAGACAGCCCCTCCACCCCGTGGACAGCCCGCCCACCCCCTGGACACCCCTACCCCCTTGGATAGCCCCCCCAACCCCGTGGACAGCCCCCACCCCCCTGGACACCCCCACCCCCCGGACACCCCCATCCCCCCGGACACCCCACCCCATGGACACCCCGTACCCCCATTGACAGCCCCTCCCCACCCCCGTGGATAGCCTGCCCACCCCCCTGGACAGCCCCCAACCCCCTCTGGACAGCCCCGTCACCCCTGTGGACAGCCCCCACCCCCGTGGACAGTCCGCCCACCTCCCTGGACACCCCTACCCCTGGAAATCTCCGCCACCCCCGTGGACAGCCCGCCCATCCCCTTGGACACCTCGTACCCCCTGGATAACCCCGCCACCCCCGTGGACAGCCTGCCCACCCCCTGGACACCCCTACCCCCTGACAGCCCCCAACCCCGTGGACAACCCGCCCACCCCCCGGGACACTCCCCCCACCCCCCAGACACCCCATCCCCTCGGACACCCCCCACCCCCCGGACACCTCGTACCCCCCCTGGACAACCCCCACCCCACTTGGACACCCCTAACCCTCTGGACAACCCCCAACCCCGTGCACAACCTGCCCACCCACCTGGACACCCCCACCCCCGGACACCCCATACCCCCCGGACACCCCCCACCCCCCGGACACCCCGTACCCCCCTGGACAGCCCCCACCCCCATGGACAGCCTGCCCACCCCCTGGACACCCCACCCCTTGGACACCCCCTACCCCCCGGACACCCCCACCCCCTGGACACCCCGTACCCCCTGGACATCCCCCCACCCGTGTGGACACCCCGCCCACCCCCTAGACACCCCTACCCCCCTAGACAGCCCTGCCACCCCTATAGATAGCCCCCACCCTCGTGGATAGCCCGCCCACCCCCTGGACACTCCATACCCCCTGGACACCCCCACCCCCGTGGATAGCCCACCAACCCCCCTAGACACCCCGTACCCCCTGGACACCCCCGCCACCCCCATGGACAGCCCGTCCACCCCCCTGGGCACTCCCTACCTCCCTGGACAGCCCCCAACCCTGTGGACAGCCCACCCACCCCCTGGACACGCCCCCACCCCCGGACACGCCCCCATCTCCCCCGGACACCCCCACCCCCCAGGACACCCCGAACCCCCGAGACAACCCCCACCCCCTGGACACCCCTACCCCCTGGACAACCCCCCAACCCCGTGGACAGCCTGCCCACCCCCCTAGACACCCCACCCCCGAACACCCCCCATCCCCCCGGACACCCCCACCCCTTGGACACCCCGTACCCCCCTGGACAGCCCCCCCCACCCCCGTGGACAACCCGACCACCCCCTTTGGACACCCCCTACCCCACTACATAGCCCCGCCACCCCTGTGGATAGCCCCCCACCTCTTGGACACCCCTACACCCTGGAAAGCCCCCTAACCCCGTGGATAGCCTGCCCACCCCCCTGGACACCCCCACCCACCATCCCCCCATCCCCTCGGACACCCCCACCCCCTGGACACCCCGTACCCCCCTGGACAACCCCCACCCCCGTGGACAGCCCGCCCACCCCCATGGACAGCCCCCCCCCCCCCACTCCCATGGATAGCCCGCCCACCCCCTGGACACCCTCTACCCCCCCTGGACAGCCCCACTACCCTCGTGGATAGCCCTCCCACCCCCTGGACACCCCCAGCCCCCGTGGATAGACCCCCACCCGGGACAACCCCCACCCCCTAGACACCCCCCTAGACACCCCACCCCCTTGGGTAGTGTATGTGATCACTCAAATAATCTACTAAAATATTAAATTTTTTTGATCTAAAATTTACTCAACTCCTGAATAATTCTCCTCCACAAGTGTACATGATCTTGTACACCAATCTATAGTTCTTTAAAAATATTTTGTTATAAATATAGTATTTTTTTATTTTTTATATTATGATTTTCATATAGAGTAGTGTGTCAGTTATGGTTTCATATAAAGTAAACAATTCTCGTTTACTTAAATATATTTTTGATGAAACTTCAATCTTATTGAATTGCTTTTGACGAAATGACTTATAACAATTTTTTTTACAGAATGGATAGAAGTTGAATGTATGAAACCGATCGGATCTCAAGTGATTTTCAAAACAATTTGGAGAGCTTTTTAGATTTTTCATTTTACAATGCTTCAGATAGTGGTCACATACACTACCCCTGTTACAATTGTGTTGGAAGACCTTGGATGAGCCATGAAGAAGTCAACTACCACATAACTAAATATGGTTTTCAAGCAAACTACTCTGTGTGGTATCACAATGGGGAGAAAAAGAAATATCAAATTACTGATGATCCAAATGAGAGGACTGGATTGGAGAATTTTTTAGATGACCAGTTTCCATTTATTCTTCATCATGAAAAAAAAGGATTCCGACCCAAGAAGATTTTGATATGAGCAGACATGATGCGTCTAATGAAAATGATGATGTTTTCAGGGTGAAAAAATTGAATGACACTACCACGACTCCATTATATTGACAATGTAGTAAAATGAAAAAGATGGAATTTTTAATCTGATTATTTCATGGGAAAACTATGTACGAGATTTCTAATATTTCCATCGATTAAATTCTTACCTTCTTGAAGGAATTACTTCCAGATGATGTAGATATTACCTCAAACCACTATATAACATGGAAGTTAGTTGAAGAACTTGGATTTTCAAGAAAAAAAATTCATGCTTGCCCGAAAGATTGCAGTTTATTCCAGGATGAAACTGCTGAATGAAATGAATGTATAAAATGTGGCACATCACGCTGGAATCCAAAAGCTGATGGAACACCATCCTGTGTGCCACAGAAAGTAATGTGGAACTTTCCATTAATCCCCAGACTCTGGAATCTTTTTATGTCTGATGAAATATCAATAAAAATGCGATGACATGATACCGATAGAAAGAAGACTAATAATGAGTTGGTTCACCCTGCAGATGGATTTTCATGGTAGAGATTTGATGCTCGATATCCTAATTTTGCAGTTGACATGCGTAATGTGAGTTTGGCTCTTTCATGTGACGGTTTTAATCCATTTGTCCAGATGCTTACATCACACAACACATGGACGGTTTTTATACACATTTATAATCTTCCCCTGTGGTTGTGTATGAAAAAACCTTTCACTTTCATGAGTATACTCATATCTGGCCCTTCTGATATCGGCAATCATATATACGTATACATGCAACCTTTAATAAAAGAGTTGAAACTCTTTGGGACGTGGGTGTGTGCACATACGATGCATGTTCGAAAGACATATTTCAGATGCATGCTGCACTTATGTGGACAATCAATGATTTTTCTGCTTATGCAATGATGTTTGGATGGAGAACGAAGGGGAAACTATCATGTCTTGTTTGTATGAATAATACATGATCTAGAAGACTAAAACATCATTGTAGTTTTAGTTTTATGGGACATCGATGATTCTTTCCAATGGACCATCCATATAGAAATAATCGTCGAAGATTTGACAATACCATGAAGACCGATGATCCACCTCAGCGTATGTCTGGAACTGATGTGCTTAATGAATTGAAATATTTCAGTTTTTTATTCGAGAAGGGTCAAATGAAATCTGGAAAGAGAAAGAATGTTTCCACTGAAACCTGTTACAATTGGAAGAAGAGAAATATCTTTTTTGATTTGCCTTATTGGTCAACCAATTGGTTATGTCATTGCTTAGACGTAATTCATATTGAAAAAAATATATGCGAAATGTTTCTTTTGATTCTTCTAAATGTTAAGGGAAAGAAAAAAGATGATTTACGGTCTCGGCGTGACTTGGTGGATTGGGGCATCAGACCAGAATTGCATCCTGTGCGTATCAGTGAAAATAAATAGCAAGTTCCATGTGCTTCTTATGTGATGACACCTACAGAAAAAATCAATTTTTAGAAGTACTAGAGACTATTAAAGTTCCTGATGGCTATTCAAACAACATATCTAAACAGGTCAACAAAAGAGAGTTGAAGCTAAAATCTTTGAAGACTCATGATTATCACATCTTTCTGCATGAGTTGATTCCAATAGAAATTCATCATCTTTTTTCCAATAATGTAAGAGTGGATGTTATTCGGTTGTGCCATTTGTTTAGAGATATTTGTTCTAAGAAGTTGTATAAGTCTTTCTTGTAAAAAATGTTGGCAGATGCCCCATTAATTTTGTGTGAGTTAGAGAAAATATTTTCTCTATCATTTTTCACATGCATGCTGCATATGACTGCCCATATTCCAACTAAAACACTTCTCGGAGGACCTATTCCTTTTCATTGGATGTATCCAACTGAAAGAAATATGTACACATTAAAGTCTTATGTCCGTAACAAGAATCATCCCGAAGGTTCTATCATGATCGGTTACTTGGCTCAAGAATGTATGGATTTCTACTTTATGTATTTTTCCAATCTTACTAAAATAATGAACAGACCAATGAGAAATGAAGAAGAAAAGTATGAGCAAATTGAACCCATATTTCCATCACTTCCTCAAACAGGAGTAATTCCTGGATCATAAACATTGACGACATTAATCCTTGAAGAGTGGGAGATGGAACAACACACAGTTTTGTTCAACTTTGAATTGTTTGATGACTACATCTTGTAAGTAAATTGTATATTTATATCTTATATATATATATCTGTTAAATTATTCCTATTTTTATCTATAGGGAACATAAAGCGATGATAAATAGAAAGCATCGTTCTTTATCTTTGAGAAGGAGGGAGACTTTTCATAGCAAAGAGTTTTCTTCTTGGTTAAAATTAAAGGTAATAATATTAATATTTAAAATAATTAAAATAATAATTAATTAAGTTTAATATTGATTTATATTTCAGGTATTGAGATTGCCTGCTGACTCTGTCTCTAAGGAAATAAGAGCTTTGGCTTTTGGTCCTAATACCGTGGTTCGTGACTGTAAATCAATTGTTATCAATAGGTACAGATTTATTATCACTGAACGAGCAAAGAACATGAGAACACAATATGATGGTGTTATGGTTACTACCACAATAGACTGTTATGCTAGTGCATCAGATAGTAGATTGCGATTTGAAAATGTAGGTTATTATGGAGTCGTTGAAAAAATAATAATATTGGATTATTATTCTCATGGATGAGTCAAGATGATGAAATTTCAGTGGTTTGATTCGATGACGAGGCATGACATATTTATTGATGATTGTGGATTTCAAGAAATTGATATGACTCACACTCTTGCTACCGATGAACCATATGTATTGGCATCAATGGCGAAACAAATTTTTTATGTCAAAGACCATCTTCGACCTGAATTTGATGTCATTATTGAAGTAATTCCAAGACATATTTTTGATGATGATGATGATGGAATTGACACCATCCCTACTGCCATGGGAAATGATCCATTTATTAATTTTTATGACTCCAATAGCTCAATTGTCAGAGTTCACTGTGAACCTGAATTTGTGGTGGAAAATATATAAAATTATCCATTCATGTTCTCAATTATTTTGGTTTACCTCGACTTGGGATGTTAAGGTTGGTACTATTCAAATGGATTTAATATTGATTACAAATATATTATATCCGACTTGACCGTTATGTGAATTTTCAATGTTTATTGATTGCAATTTTATTTGAATTGAATTTTCTAATTTGGAATTGAACTATATTCAAACCTACGAAACCAACATTTCTAACTTGGTGAACATTTCAATGCTTCAACTGTGATTTGTATAAAATTTGTATGACTCTAAGGTCTGTCTTTAACATTTTACCAGGTAATGAACATGATGGTTTGTATTCTTCTGCAAAACATGTATTGAAACCTGCATCATCTACCTGGTCTAAATAAATTAAAATTTTCCTTAATTTTGACAACTGTTTTACCACTTATGAATATGGTAGAATCAATGTTCCATGATTTTAATAGACTGATAACACTTAGTAAATAACAATCCTACTAAAAAATAAATTTCTTTATTACATCTTGTACGATTTATTGACTTCATTATATATTTTTTCAAGCTCACCTAAAACAATGGTTAGTTATATTATCCATGAATCCCCCTATTCCCTCTCATTTATTTTGTTTTTTGGGTTACACATTAGTTATGATTCTCTATTTACTTCCATATTTGTTTTCAAATATAGGAAATGAAACCAATTGAAGAGAGGCGACGAAAACAAATTATGGAGAACAATCGTCGCATGATTGAGCTGGGCATTCCACCACTAGTGCCTACAGTGAGTATTTTATTTCAAATAAATATATTTAAATAATATATAATGTCATGTGATTAATTTTTTTTAAACATTTTTGCAGGATCCATCTATTAGGCGACAGTTATTTGATGAGCAGCCTAATAGTGGTCCCAGTACTCAGGGTGTTCGTACGAGGGGGGGTGGTACGAGAGCTAGATGATCTGGTCGGTGTACCCGATTAGACCCTGCCCCTCCCACTGATATACCATCCATCCCACATACTGACCCCGATGTGTCGTTAAGGATACATGAGATATTTAGGCCTCCCATTTTTTCACCTCCCTTTATATTTGAGCCTCCTCACCCATATGTACTACATCCGATGATGATCCCCACTCCCCATATAGCATTCAGACAACCATCCCTGTCATCTTCTTTCACTTCTGATTCATTCTCTCTGGGATTTTATATTCCATCTTCTTCGACTCCTGTTCTTCAAGAGTCTGTCCCTACGGAGAATACATTAGGACCCACTCCATCTGTACAGGGTGTTCCTTCAGTTTCTGCGGATCCAGCGGCGCCCATTGATCAGACTACCACAGGTATACTTATACAACCCTAACAAATTTTTACACCATTATTTATTTTCATTATAACATGTATTAATAAAATATTTGTTTTTATTTCATAACAGATACATCTACTGATAGGAGGTGGGGGCGGGGGCGTACACGCTTTCGTGTGGTGTGGAACCTCCACACACATTTGATGTTGGACTATAATGAAGATAGTCAGATGATTGAAAAATCAGGGCAGCAATGTCGAAGTTTTTTGGCAATGCTTTCCAAATACTCCGACATTATTCCTGTCAGCCCGCTCTCATGGAGACAGCTGCCAAATAAAGTCAAGGATAAAGCCTGGGTAGAGATATGGGTAAAAAAATCTATTGTATTTAATGAAATATATTAATTTTTGTATTTATATGAATTAATATTTTGATGTCAGCTACAGTTTAATTTTCCCGATGGTGAGGGTGCACGACCAGCACGTCTAAATGATTTAGGAGATCTTTCGAGAGCTTATAAGCATGACTTGTACATTGGATGACATGCTAGAGTGGGCACAGAGTTAGAGGCGGTCCCTATCATGGATGATTGTCCGTTAGAATAGTATCAACAGATGATTACTCATTGGACGACTAACCAATTTAAGGTATTAATCACATTAGAGGTATTTAAATGAAAATTTTCATGTTTTTCATTAATACTAATTATTGAATTTTATTTAGGATTCATCTTGAAGAAATAAAAAAACATTGATGCTAAGAAATATATCCACACATTGGGACGTACTATGATGCCAGATCATGAGAGGCAACAAGTATGACAGTTTATAATCTCCCTTTACAACTTGCACTTTCTATTGCTTCCTCCATAATTTATTCGATTGCTAAAGTTGTTATATAATTTTAGTTATGAAATTAATTATTAGTATCCTATTTTTAATTATGATTTCCTACATTCAATGTCATTTTAGAGGTATAAATTAAATATATAAGGACGTGTGATTTGAGAAAAACTGTTTTGCTCGAGTAGAAAGAAGAAAGATGGAAGTGCAGTTAATGAACCGACTCAGTAGCAGATTGTAAGTTTTACTTTGTAGATTTAAAATTTTAATCTCTATTTTGTAAATTAATAATCTATTTATATTCGTAACAGGCTTCTTTAGAGGCCCTTGATGCCCAAAAAACTGACAATTTTGGGCCAAACGATCACTTACATCAGGTGTTGGGAGATGAACACCCTAGTAGAGTACGCTACCGACCTGGGAAGAGTATAGTTCCGACGAGGTATTGGACCTCATCAGGTATGAGTTTTAGTGCCACCGAGTTGCATAAGGTTAAGGCATAAATAGAACAGGTTGAGAAAAGGGCCACAGAGATGGTAGAATAGTCTGCTAGGGAAAACACTGCATTTATGAAACTAATGGAAGTTTTACATCCAACACTTCCACCAGAGGCCAGAACTGCTTGGGATGAATATATATCATCGATGCGTTATATATATGGTGCACCATGTGGAAGTTCTAGTGGTGGTCAAGACGATGGAGAGGAGGAGGCCGAGGCGGAGGAGGAGGAGGGCGAGGAGGAGACCGAGGCGGAGGAAGAGGGTGAGGAGGAGGTCGAGGCGGAGGAGGAGGGCGATGAGGAGGCCAAGGCTGAGTACGAGGGCGAGGAGGAGGGCATTGAGGAGGGAGGGGATGATGATGAGGATGACGATGAGGATGAGGGTGAGGGTGATGATGATGACGATGATATTGATGGTGATGAGGTAAGATTGATCTGTTACATTTTTGACTGACATTACTGACCTTTTGATGTTTATTGATTTGTTGTGTCTGAATATATGTGTGATTAGGTATTTCAAATTATCTCTATTTTTTTATTTATAAATAATAAAACTTGACTTGATGATTTACAATGACTGATTCACCCCTCCCCTAGACAGCCCCCACCCCCTGGACACCCGGTACCCCCTAGACAGCCCTGCCACCCTCATGGACAGCCTACCCACCCCCCTGGACAACCCCTCCCCCCCGTGGACAGCCCCCACCCCCGTGGACAGCCCGCCCACCCCCCGGACACCTCTACCCCCAGTGGACAACCCGCCAACCCCCCTAGAAAACCTTCCCATCCCATGGACCCCCCTACCCCCCCTGGACAGCCCGACCACCCCCGTGGACAGCCCACTCACACCTGTGGATCGCCCTCTCACCCCCTGGACACCCCATACCCCCCTGGACAGCCCCGCCCACCCCTGTGGATAGCCCGCTCACCCCCTGGACACCCCCTACCACCTGGATAGCCCAACCACACCTGTGGACAGCCCGACAACCCCTGTGTATAGTCCGCCCCCTACGGACATCCCCCACCCTTGTGGACAGCCCACCCACCCCCCTTGACACCCCTACCCCCCGTGGAAAACCCTCCCAACCCCTAGACACCCCCTACCCCTAGACAGCCCGACCACCCCCATGGACAGCTCGCCCACCCCCTGGACACCTCGTACCCCCTGGACAGCCCCACCCACCCCCATGGAAAACCCCCACCCCCCGTGGATAGCCCCACCCACCCCCTGGACACCCCTACCCCCTGGAAAACTCCACCACCCCTGTGGACCGCCCCCACCCCCTGGACAACCCCCACCCCCGTGGACAACCCCCCCACCCCCTGGACTACCCCCAACCCCCTGGACACCACCCACCCCTGGACACCCCCACCCCCTGGACACCCCCACCCCCTGGACACCCCACCCCTTGGAAAGCCCCCCACCCCCCTAGACACCACCTCATCCCCCATAGACACTACCCCACCCCTGGAAACCCCTATAGATAGCCCCCCGGACACTACCACACCCCCTGAACACCCCCATGAACATCCCCCCTCCCCCCCCACCTTGGACATCCCCCCCATCCCCCCATCCCCCTGGACACCCTGTACCCCTGGATAGCCCCGCCAACCCCGTGGACAACCCGCCCAACCCGTGGATAGCACCTCCCCCTGTGGACTGCCCCACCCCCTAGACACCCCGTACCCCCTGGACAGCCCCACCCACCCCCTGGACACCCCATACCCCCCTAGACAGCCCCTCCCCCTGTGGACAGCCCCCCTCCCCCGTGGACAGCCCACCCACCCCCTTGGTACCCCTACCCCCTGGACACCCATACCCCCCTGGATAGCTCCGCCACACCCGTGGATAGCCCGCCCACCCCCTGGACAACCCCTCCCCCTGCGGACAGCCCCCACCCCTATGGACAGCCCGCCCACCCCCCTGAACAACCCATACCCCCTGGATATCCCCGCCACCTCTGTGGATAGCCCCCTCTCCCTGGACAGCCCTGCCACCCCCGTGGACAACCCCACCACCCTCGTGGACACCCCTCCCCCTGGACAGCCCCCCCATTTCTGTGGACAACCTGCCCACCCCTTGGACACCCCGACCCCCCTAGATAGCCCTGCCTCCCTCGTGGACATCCTGCCCACCCCCTGGACACCCCTACCCCCTGGAAATCCCCCTAACCCTATGGATAGCCCGCCCACCCCTCAGACACCCCCACCCCCTGAACACCCCCATCCCCCCGAACACCCCCACCCCCTGGACACCCCGTACCCCCTTGGACAACCCCCACCTCTGTGGACTGGCCTTCCAACCCCCTGGACACCCCCTACCCCTCTGGACAGCCCCGCCACCCCTGTGGATAGCCCCCACCCCCGTGGAAAGCCCGCCCACCCCCTGGACAACCCCTACCCCCTGGACAACCCCACCCACCCCCCTGGATACCCCGTGCCCCCTAGATAGCCCCGCCCACACCCTGTGGATATCCCCCACCCCCTAGACAGCTCACCCACCCCCTAGACACCGCCTCCCCCTGGACAACCCTGCCACCCCCATGGACAGCCCGCCCACCCCGCTAGACACCTCATACACCCCTGAACGACCCCTAAACCACCCCCAGGACAACCCACCCACCCCCGTGGATAGCCCACTCACCCCCTGGACACCCCTACCCCCCATGGACAACCCGCCCACCCCCCTGGACACCCCTACCCCCTAAATATCCCGACCACCCCCGTGGACAACCCACCCACCCCCTGGACACCCCTACCCCCAGTTGATAGCCCACCCAAACCCTGGACACCCCGTACCCCCTAGATAGCTCCGCCCACCCCCATGGACACCCCTACCCCTTGGATAGCCCCCACCCCATGGATAGCCCCTCCCACCCTCCTGGACACCCACTACCCCTAGACAACCCCGCCACCCCCGTGGACCGCCCCCACCCCCTGGACAACCCCCACCCCTTGGACAGCCCCCACCCCTATGGACACCACCCTACCCCCCTTGGATAGCCCCCAACCCATGGACCGCCCCCACCCCCTGGACACCACCCCTTCCCTAGACACCCCACCCCATGGAAAGCCCCCTCAACCCCCTGGACACCACCCCACCCCCCATGGACACTACCCCACCCCCCTGGACACCCCCATGGACAGCCCCCCACCACCCTTGACAACCCCCACCCCCTAGACCACCCCCATGGATAGCCCCCCCCCCCCCCCACCACCTTGGACAACCCCCCAGACACCCCCATCCCCCCCGGACACCCCTCCCCCCCTTGGACAACCACCCCAAACTGCTAAACAACCCCCCAAACCCCTGAATTATGAATTGAATTCTTTATATATTTAATTAACTTATGAATTATGTGTTAATGGTGTATGGGTATACTTTTTGTATGTGTATACTTGTTTTAATTACCTTATGAATTATGTGTTAATTATGTTAATGGTGTATGTAACTCTGACTATGATGGGCTCTCTGAAATGTGAGTGTCCTCTCACCATTATGAGATGTCTCCACAAAATAAATTTAAATGGGTTAGTTGGAAGAGTGGTTGTCATGTGAAGATTGAAATGGGAAAAAATATGTTGTGGTACATGTCATGGTTGGAAGAGTCTACTATTTTTATGTGATACTGCGGGTTTTTTTGTTCTATTTTAAGTAAAAATTGTTCTATTTTAAGTGTTTTTTGTAGATGTGTTTGTAGGTGTATGCAATGGAGGGAATGGGTGGCTACTGTGCTGTTTTTTGAAAAAAAAACTATACCAATGGTTTTAAACCATTGGTAAAGTGTTTTTAGAGAATAGTTTTACCAACGGTTTGAATAAACCATTGGTAATACACTATACCAACTGTTCAAAACCATTGGTATAGTGTATTTCCAGAATATTTTTACCAACGGTTTTAAGGAACTGTTGGTAATACTATATACCAACAGTTTCAAACCGTTGGTAAACTACATGTAATCTATATATCTCAACGGTTTATCAACCGTTGGTATAAATATATACCAATGGTTTCTATAAAATTGTTGTCATACTGAAGATTATAGTGCTATATACCAATGGTTAGACAAAAACCGTAGGTATAGGCCTTTTGCAACGGCTTACTATCCAATGGTTTTCAAAACCATTGGTATATAGTATACCAATGATTTTGATGCCTATACCAATGGTTTCAAACCATTGGTATATATTGTATTTATAGTAGTGCTTGAAACTACTTTTTTATTTTTTCTTCTTCGTCATCATCTTCACTATCTTCTTCATTAGAGAATTCATTAGTGTGCTCGGTTTCTACCATGAAAGCTTTATCGACTTTATCCTTAGAGTCTTCTTCTTTCTCCCCACTTTCTTCATCACAAGTTGTCACTTCATGCTTAAAAAATTCATTTCCTCAATGAATTGACCTTCTCATTGCATTTAGAGAAATTCCATCAACTCATGCCATCATCATCAATGTTAGATTCATCATCATGATACTTATTTATTTCATTGATCTTTAAGCCTTTGGAGGCTTTAAAAGCAACCCCTTCTTTGATCTTCCTTTTTTTCTTCAAGACAAGGACTCTCCCCATTTCATAAGCAATCAAGATATTGTTGAGTGTTTCAATTGTAAACATATCCAAGCCTTGATCCTCTAGAGAAAATATATTGGCCTCAATTTTTTAGTAAAATCCTTGTTAACTTCTTTATAACGCTCAAATCTTCAAGTGTCTCTCCATTGCTTAGATAATGCTAAAAATATTGTTTACCCGTATAAATAATTCATCCAAAAATTCATCCCCAAACATCCGTATATCCCTAAATTGGGCATGCAAATTTTGGAGGCATGAATATCTTACATTCTTATCTCCTTCATGAATACCATGTAGTTTGTTCCAAATGGAATTTTCTTTTCTGAAATCCATTACTCTATTAAATTCCTTCTCATAGAGAGATGAAATCAACACATTGTGAGATCTTCCATCAACTTCAATGTTCTTTTAATATACCAAAGTGAAAGATGCTGCTACTTTGGGATGATTAAGGTCATTCTTTGTGATGTTAATAGCGTTAAATTCCATTGAAAGAAAGTATGAAGACATCCTCACTTTCCATAAATAAAATCTCTTTCTATTAAACATGGGAACACCCTTGTTTTTTGTGTAAGTCATACTCTCTAGGGATGACAATGGGTACCCCGCTTACTGGGTACTCAACTCTACCCAACTTGATTAAAATTGGGTTTAGATACCCCTTAATTGGGTTCGGGTAGGGGTTTTCACATCCCCTACCTGATTTTTAATTAGGTAGGGTTCAACTATCATTGATTGGATACTCAAAAACCTGAACCCATTTAATTTTAATATATATATATATATATTAATATTTTTACAACTCATGGAATAAAAAATTCACAAATAAGGATAGTGGGGATGACTAGATAGCAGTGAAGGGTAACAGTATGGGGCAAAGCAGTTTGAAGCGACAACGGGACGTCGAGGATTATTAATCCATGCGTGCTGCATTAGAATTTTAATATGGGATGCATGGCTTAATAATCCCCCCTGTGTCATAGTACCTATTTGAATGACTTTTCTCAGAACCGCCTCCCTTCACCGCTTCCTCCTCCATCATCAGGTCATCCGATCATCCCATTGCTTGAATTCTTTCACACCGGTTATCATATTATTTTTACATACCATTTGAATGATATTACGTATCACAGTGTGACTCCCTGATTTTCTTAAGTACCATTCAAAGAATGTTACATGTCACAATGAGATCTAGTACTTTGTCAATATTCAACTTTTAATAAAAAAATTATGCATGTCTTTGTAACTTATTTAGCTCCAACTCAGAAAACATAGAACTTTATCTAAGCTTAGAATCTTTTCAAGCATTCTCAGGGCATCTCCAATCTCTCTAATTCATATCAAAACATCTAAAATGACATTAGTAATATATCAAACCTTCTAAAAATACTTCAATTGTAACAACCCATAATTTTTTCAATATAATTTCCCTTCAAATTATATAAATATGTCATATTTAGTAATGTAGTATTATATAAAACACACTCACCACATGATAAAACCAAAAAAATTTTATTATATTGACTTGAAAATTACAGTTAGAGAATAAATATATCCATAAGAATTAAAAGTGTTACAATGGGACAAAAAATATAAAATAAGACAACTATAATATAAAAATCTGGATATAATCGATCCCCTATAATGATCACACTCATTTAAAACATTATAGAAATAAAATAGAATATTAGTAATGAAATATTCATTTTGAAAATGAAAATATATATAACCTTGAGAGAAAATAAAAGTGAATGAAGAATGAATGAAATATAAGATATTTATAGAAGGTAGGGAACCCATATATGACCATTACAAATCTAACTATTGGAATAGAAATATGACCATTAAGAACAATAACTTGAACGTTATAATAGTAACCTCACCTATGTAATTGTAAAATAATAAAATACAAAAAAATTATATCATGATACAAATAAATAAATATTTTAAAAATGATAAAATAAGTGTTTGAATTTTTATAAAACACATATGTTATATTTATATTTTTATGATAAATATAAAAATTTAAAGGAAAGTTTATTTTCATAAAATGGGTTTATAAATAAAATATATTAGAATAAGGTTCTCAATCATGAATTTAATAAATCTAATTTGATTATTCAAGATGTTAAGTGAAAGTGCAGAGCAAATCTAGACCTGAGGTAAGGGAACTCTCCAAACCACCCTCTTTTCTTTAGGTTATGACTTATCTATGTCTACCTCACTTTCTCTCTTTAATTTTATGATGAAAATATTCTATATTTGGTATATATATACCTTGAATATATAAATAAGTTATACTTGTTTTATTTTTTATGGATATATAAGCTTTTGAAGTTATCTTCCCAATTCATTATTTTAAGTAAACCCAATTTAAAGGAACTTCTTATTTATTATTTCACATTATGAACCATCCCATGAAATTTTTTTAATAATCAATGGTTTTATAGAAATACTAATTATTTTATGGAGAAACCTCCTAGTTAACTTATGGTGTTTTGAAAAATTTTACGTGCTTATCATCTTTAAATATTCCTTACCATTTTCTTACAATCTCGCTAAATAAGTTCAATTACAAAAATTAGTTCTCCACCCTTTATCATGAAATATTCTTCAAATGAACTCCATATTTGAGAAATTTTCTTATTTAACCAAATATAAACACTAAAAATATTTAATTAATTCTTCTCTTTTGAATCCTTATGAGATATCCTTTAATTATGATTTGAGGAAAGATTAAGTAACCCATTTATTTCCATGAGTATTTCTTATACTTATACGTTATGATTGATTTCCTTATGTGGCACACATATTCATGTACATGTTATGATGGGTGCACATAGATAGCTCTTTATTGCATTAAGTAATGTTTATATCTCATGAGATGACATGTATGGGATTAGGGAGTAAACCTAATCCATTATGGGACTTTTTACACCATGTTACGATGTCTTAGTAGTGATCCTTAACTTATGATTATGATGTCATGTATTGTGATATTGTCAAATTACTATGATTCCATGATATTATAATTCCATCTTCATTATTCCATGCTTCTATATGATTATTCATGATCATTTCCTTTTATGATATTATGTTATACCATTTGAATCATATCCCATGCCTTATTATTACACTCATTCCATTACCAAAATTTATAGCTCAAACCTTTTCTTTATGTATTCCCCAGGTTATTCTATGTAGTTTTAGAATCTCAAAGGGATTTAGGAGCACATTATGGATATTAAAATAAATTTGTTTTATTTTAGTTCAATCCTGTTGTAATATGAACCTAGTTTCCTATGGAAATCATGCCTCTCAATCCTTAGGTTGTGTTTATTAGATATTTATGTTAAAAATCATGTAATAATATGTGTAAGAGGCTTGGGTTGCTATATAATCACAATTCCCAAATCATTTTACAATATTTAAATAATATTTTTTGAGTATTTCAATAAATGTACACTTCATTAATAATTCACATCTTCAAACTTATCAAATTTATTAAATTTGTGTGCTTCAGTCAATCAACAATAAACGTAGCAGATATGATGGGAGAGTGCTTTGTGGAGAAACCCTTGCTGGGTAGACCGTGTACGATGGTGGTGAAGGAAAACCCTATATCAGGGCTGGTAGTGACCTTAAATCTCCCGAGAATAGGAAGGCCATGGTGTGTGGCGTTGGAAGATTCGTTTTCTTAGGGATTAGTGGAATGTGATCTCCTGTTCGATGAAATTTTTATACCGTATGTTGCGGACAAGGGATTGTTGCAGTGTTTATAGGGAGTAATGGTGAGAAAATACCCACCTGATGGTGGGGATAATCCATGGATGGGAATGAAAAAATTTCCCTAATTGGTGCAGGGGAAGGTGGTTTTTTCAAGATCTGTCATCCTTGGGAGCTCTCAGTCGGATATGAAATGGTGACCTCCATGGTTGGCGTGTCTTTTTTATCTACTCTTGGTGATTTGACCTATCCATATTTACTTAGAAATGTGGTCATCGATCATGGAGTTGGCATGGAAGTGACGATGGGGGTAGGTGACGTTCATTCAGTGGGAATACAGTGCTAGAGTGGGACCATTGGTCGATGAGACCTGTGTAGCTCTTCATCTCCAATAGCATATCTTGAAACCTTGTCTAATGGCGAGGCCTAGTCAGTGTCTATTGTGAAGGTTTTCCCCCACTCGATGTAGGGGTTGATGGAGAAGAAGGATCCCTTCTCGATGTGGGGTTCGATGACAGTGAGGGTCTACGATGGTGATGGATATGGCAGCAGCGGGCACTGTGGGTGGTGTGTGAAGACTAGGATTTCCCTACCATCCTATGAAATAATAGTCACGACTTCACAATGTAATCAAAGGATTGAGATCCCATGACATATGGTGTGGGTGTCGAATAGGACCTCCGCTTGATAGTGGGGGAGAAGATGGTCATTCGGTGTCATCTGATGCCATTATGAAGGTAGTATGGGGACCTTCAGTGTGCGGCAGTGGCAGATGGTACTGGAAGGTGGGGGCCTCAGGTGGGCGAGGCATCCTTCTAGATTATTCCGTAAGCTGGGTTGTGTGAAATAATGTAGGGTGGGTGCAACCATGGTCCCTTTTGTCTAGTTTACTAGGCCTATGGGCCAGAGCATTTTGTCCAATGGGCCAGGGCCATTAGTCCATATTCTAGTCATTTGGGACATGTATATTGGGTCTTTGTGCTCCCCTAGGCCTTCATGTCCATGTAGTGGGTTCCCTCAATCTAGAAAAAATAGGTGTTTCCTTGTTTTTAATAAAAAAGAGGGGCTTCCCTCCTATCTTTAAAAGAAATAAATGTAGAACCTGTATTAACTTTACCCCACAGTTTAGATCTCAATCAACTTCATCATCTAATTAGTATTATCCATTTATTGTAGTATTTTTCATGTTTGATAATACAAGGGTGGTTACTCACTCTTTCATCCCACTTTCATGATTCCTCAATTACAACTCTTCAATATTTTCAATAGCTATATTTTCAAACTCATCATGTATCATGTGGTAGAAAATTCTATCATCATACATCCGCAATTGTTATTAAATCTCATTACATACAAATCAATAATCATTAGATGTATAATGTTGCTTCCTTAAATCTATATGTTACTAAACTGTAAGAAGCTGTGACTTTATCTCCATTACTCACCTCTTTATGGAATCCTCTCATTCTCCTTTGTCAACTTATGGATGCATCTATAATAGTATACATTCTATCTATTTTTCTTCAATCTCCCCCATGTTGAGTCTTTCATTCTCACTCGTCCAATATTAACTTTACCAGCTTCTCAAGCTCCTCAACTCTTATCGACAAAAAATACAACACTCACATTCTATTGGGCACTTCAATCTCCCCCTTTGGATTTTTTTGACAAAACTCATTTCAATTTTTAATTAAACATAATAAATATGCTTCATTTATTATTTATCCCCCTTAATGAAAATAAATACAAAATATTCAAGAATAAAGGGTAGACATACACCTCTCATGATATAATATTTATTATAATTTCATCCCCACTCCATTTGGAAAGTAAAATTTAAATTAACCACGAGAAGGGTGACATCACATTTCTCTAAATAAATAAGCCATGAATAAATCATCTCTAAGTATACATGATTTATCTTGGTGTAGAAAACAAGAGAGATTAATTTCAACATGAAATATATCGATAAGTATCTCAACATATGAAATCAACTTAGATTTCTCTTTATAGGGTCTAATCAAATAAATTTTCTTTTTTAAATTCTCAATTTCATGCATACAATCAACTAAAAAAACATCAAAAAAATTCTAGAACAAGTAGGTTTTTATAGATTTAAGTTACTTTCCATCTTAAAAAACTATTTTTATTGAAACTAAAGGTTGTGTGTTGGATTTTTTGATAATAACTAATGAGATAATTAAATTTATCTTGTCTATAAGTGATTAGATGCTAAAATTGGTTGGATTTTTTAAAAAATAGAGTCAGTATTTATTATTTTTGGATTTTATGAAAGAGGCTTGGAGTATGGATCTTGGAATTATGGAATGATAATCATGTTCATGGAATACACATCTTAAAGCTATGAGAATTTCATGAGATAATTCATAAAGGTTGAAGAAGTTTTGAAGTGATTATGGAATTAATTATGCTTAAATCTAGTTAAGAGTATAATCAAAATTTCTATAGAATCCAAATTGTATATCTCAAGATTTAGAAAAGGCATGAAGCTTATGTGCTCATATGATATAGATTTTATCAAATAAAATTTTCTATTAAATACTTGTTACTTCATATTATAAAATGGTGAATTCATATGATAAAAAGGTATCTTCATGTGATAAAATATAAGACTTTTTTATGATAGATTGAATACCTCATAAAATAGACCAAGGAGTTCATATGATATATTTTTGGTCTCGTAAGATAGACATGCAAGTTCATATGATAGAATTCCTAACATCATATGAAAGGGTGACTTTATATGAGAGGAAGGATTTGTTTGAAAGAGTGACTTTGTATAAAATGAAGACTTCATATGAAAGAGTGGTGAGATTTAAACGGATAAAAAGTGATTATTAATTTAGTCAACTGAAAATTGATAAATTTATTTTAAGTTAGATAATGATTATTATGATCTTAGAATTTTAAATATAAAGTTTGTAGATAAAATCAACGGAATAAATTTCAATGATAACTCAATAGATTAAATAGCAATTTGAAAATTTCATAGCTGCAACATGCAAAAAAATTCAAGTGTCTAGTGAAGTATATAAAATTTTCAGCTAGAATCGAATTTTAAGGTTTTCAATTTTATAGAGATTATGGGAATTATAAATAATTAAAGGAGTGGTTTTCTTGAGGGATTATATATGTAAAATATGAAAATTATTTCACATATAAATATTTTAACAAGATAACAAATAACTTTAGATACTTGAATGTGAGAGATCTTGCGATCAAGATTTGTGGAGGATTCTATATTCAAAATATGGAAACCTATATTATATGGATATTCCATCTTCTATAAGAAGAGAATAAGGAAGAAAAAAAGAGAGGTAAAAAGAGAGATTCTTAATGGATATTACTGAACATCTGTACATTGAGAGTATCGAAGTTACGTTGTTATAAAAAAAATATAAGATTCAAAGAATAAAGTATAGAACTTTCACCATACTAAAGATTTTATTCCATAAAAAATGAGGGTTTGAGTCAATAATGAATTACATTGACTATATTTGTTTTTTCGAAGGAGGAATTCTTGAAGGGAGATATTGTTCATTGACACATCTGAAAGTTTATAGAAGAATAAAAACATGATTATTTTTTCATGGAATTATCTCCATTTGTAGATAAAGAACTTTCTACTTCTATGTTGGAAGAAAAAAAATTGACCCTCACACCGAGAGGTCGATCTAATCTTTTTTTGAATAAGGAGAGAGAAACATTTATGAATATCAACAACACAACCACTCATAACTTAGGATTCACACAATTACACATTTTTTTGATAATCATGGTGAGGCCTACACATGTATAAACTGTTAGCATTCTTTCTTAGAGTAGTGCATGGATGAGAAATATAAGTAAACCTCAGGTGTGGAGTGATCGATACCCAATACATTGTAAAGGCAATGATCCTTGGTGTGGAGTGACCACGATTATATTTTATCCAAAAAACTAGTGAAGTAATGGATTTTGGAACATTGACACATCATCAATATGTGATCCTTGAATGTATCCCAGTGCAAGTGAACCAAGTAAAAATCATAATGTTCCTTTCATGTTTTATTTTAATACATCCACTTATGAGAATTCAGTGAGGTTGGGGGTAAAAAACCATATTTAAAAAGGTAAAAAATAGTTCCTATTATTATGAGAACAAGATCCTAAAATAAAAATAATTAAAATACATATAAACAGTCAAATTTTTATATACCATAATTCACCCACCACTCAGGGTGTCATAGGCACTAATAAGTGTTATCATAGCCTAAATGTCCCATCTTTGTGTTCAACCTTTGATGTAAATTTTTATTTACTTCTTACATAGATTCAATGATAAAAAACCATTTTTAATGGTACTAAACTCCATGGGTGGGGAAATGAGTTTATGGTATAAATTTTAGAATTTATTGGAGTCCCCTATGAAGTTGTTCTAGAAGGAATTGTTCTATTGAGTAATAATTTTTTTTTGAATTTGATCAAAGAAATTTGGAGATTGATTCTTTTGTTAAGAAGGAATTAAAGGGTACTCTAAATGAATAAATTTAAAAGAAGGTAAACCAATTTTTTCTCTCTAAAGATACATGGATGGAATTGGAAGAATTGTATGGTAGAGAATCTATGTTGGGAAAGGATTGTAAATCTGGTCATAATGAGAAACCTATGAATAATCCATATGAAAATTTATTTATTTATAAAGGTAATAAGAAGAAGAATAAGATGAAGATTCACAAGAAGATGGATTCATTAATCAAGGTAAGCATGTTTTATTTGACCATTAAATATGATCCTAACCAATCTTTTAAAGATCCCTATAAATCACGAGATACATATTCACCCCTAGAGGTTGGTAGAATCATATATTCCACTAGTTACATGGAAACTACATCAAGTTTTAAATCTATAGGATGCATTTATAGTATTCAAGGAGATATCTAAGACTTATATAAAAAGGTGTATTAATGGGAGATCATGCATGAAGTGACCTATGCTATCATTAAAGATCATTACATGTAAAATAAGATGTTGAAAATATTGGAGGTGTCCTTGAGCTTTGACATAAGGAAGATGAGTGTAAATATAAAATAGAAAAGTATTTTTTTAAATAAGTTGATTAAGAGACAAGAAAGAAGATGAACACAAAATAGTAATTGAAGGAAATAATACTCACTCTTAGGATAAAAATTAAAGAGAGTAGAAAATATTGAATGGAAGTTACCTCATATATGAAAGAAATGATTATCCAATTAATGAAGAAAGATAATAAGATCAAGGAATTTGAAACAAATATAGGTTCTTTAAAAGGGATGAAAAAGGTGGAAGTTCTCTTTATGAAAACCCCAAAAAGTATAACAAAAAAGAATTCAAATTTGTAATTTACATGTAAAGATAATATCCTTGGAAATTATAGGTGAAATGAGGCCTAAAAGAATGTTTCTACAAAGTGATACTTCCACGAAATATTGGGACACATCATGGGCATGTTTCCAGATTCCCATAAACCCAATGGAAGAATAACTCTTTCTATGCCAAAATCTCATCCAAAAGGAGACAACATGAGGCATGATTTATATAGAAAATTATTTATATTTTCTAATCTTGGTCATATATAAATTAATTATAGTAGGATAGCAGTAAGAGAACTTATAAGGAATACCTCCATCCCCATGGCATATATGTAAAAGGTTTACCCTAGAAGGAATTATGTTGTGTTTGAAAATAGGTTTACTTTTTTAGAGGATAATCCTAGGATTCAATGAAAGGTGTGTCAATCATCAAATATATTGTTCTCATAACATCTATCATTGAGAGAAATAAAACAAATCTAGAAGAAAATGAAGGAAGTCACTCCATTTGTGATGGAAAAGGAGATTCACTCAATAAAGAACTTACCCTAATCACCAAAGGAAAAGGTGGAAATGAAGGCACTTCAATAAGAAAAACTTGATGTATGCCTAAGTGGACTCATCCATGCCACCAAAAAGTAAGAAAGTAATATTGGTGGAATTATTCTTACATGGAAAAAGAAACATGACATGGAAAGGTATATAAATGGTGTATCACAGGAGGATATTTGAATAAGAAGAATCAGTTCCACAACTGATGAGAAGCCCGAGTTGATTAGTGAAAACAATTATCACATCCAAGAGAAGTGTGTTTAAGTGGTATTGTAAAAATGATCACTATAATGGCCTGGAATAAAGTTAAAAATAAAGGGTTGGCCCATAAATAATGACCATAATCCTAAAACCAAGAATGTATGAAGGTAACCCTCTCACCATGCACTTAAATGTTTCTGACATCCATTGAAATTAGTGCATAATTTAGGGGGAGATATGATCCATGTGGTAGAAGTGCTCATAAATCACATGAAATTTAATTAAAAGTAGATACGATTAAAGTCTAGGGAAAATTCATGAAAGAAGTGGTGTCAAGTACTCACTAAATTCTTTAAAACTAAATTTTGAATCTACATGCAGTGATAAGGGTTCTTACTAAAACTAATGGAGAAAATCCTGATAAAAAATAAAGAGTGGTTTCAAATCCATACTCGAGATAACCAGTGGAATCATGCTGAATATGATTTATTACAAGTGATATTAGTATTTTAATTTATTAGTAGTAAGACACCAAAAAGAGGAGGAAAAATTGTTTGAGGAAGCAACTACATGATCATATATCATGTATATTTTTTTTATATAGTAACAAGAGGCATCACATATTATTTTTCAGAGTATACTAAAACATGTTGAGAAAAAGGAGTTATTCATAAAAATTGGTATCACTAAATTGAAGAATACTTAAATAAATATGATTATGCAATTCAGGGGAAGTTGTTGAAGAATTTTCAAATCTTTCTTAGCCTCATATAGAAGTGAAGAACCCTATAAAGAATTGGAAAACATGGAATTCAAGTGGTATCAGTAGTTCAATAGTAATAAGAGGTATCAATTGTTTCAACGAGTGGTATGATTCTCACACTAAGTACTTTATTACTTATTTACTATTGTTTTGGTGTGAGTGTGATTGGGATCATATGATTTGTTAGATAAAGGAAAATCTCAAGTTTCATGGGTCTATTGATATAAGTTAGTGAGATAGACAATGTAAGGGTATTGACTTAAATTATTGTTTTCTTCACCGATCCTTGACTCAGTAGGCTTAAAGGATTTTTTGATGACTCAAATTATATATAATAATTTCACTTAATGGAATTATTTGTGTAAATTTAGCTATGGTGGAGAAAATGGATCAAAGTTTTATAAGAGTAAATTTAGAAATCAAAATGATTACTAGATTATTTAGAGGATGAAGTGGAAGATCTAGATTTTTTTCATTAAACTAGTGATATTATAAATAATAAATGTTTCAGAGTTGGAATGGAGAAAAGTTCTGGAGTTGGATAGTCCAACTAGAAATTTTTAATATATTACAAAAAAGAACTATTTTTTTAATTAACAAGTGGATGGAGCTAAAGGATGAAGTGGTATTGATAAAGAGGGAGATATAAAATTGATGGAGTTTCCCCCAATGAATTCAAAAATCAAGGGATGATAAAAGTTGATATAGAAACCCTCTTACATTAAATTGAAAAAGGTGGAGTTTACTATCATGAACCGACCCACCAGGGCCCGCCTAGCTAATAATAACCTGAGTGTGACACCCCAAGCCTGCCTCTAATAGGTCAAGGGATGGAGATCGACACTGAGTAGGCATATTACACACATGGGAGGCATTATACTAACACATTCAAACATCTCCAAATACCCATATAATGCAGAAAGGTACATACCATTGATACCATAATGCATGTATATTATTTAACCCACATCAGAGTACCAAAAAGCGATGGAAATCAATAAAAAGGGTAAAATACAATCCCAAAAAAAGTGAAAGAGTCCAACCTTCTCAAAAGGAGGGTTACTTCTATCAAATGCAACACCTGGTCCAACCTCGGTCAGTCTATCTCACTATACTATGCCTACTCCCGATCCTCCTAGGGTACCATCAAAAGGCATGTCATCTACATAACACATGAGATGTGCGTGTAGATACCATTAATGAGTGAGTATAACAATACCCAATAAGACACCCTGAAATCACAAAAAATAAGGCATCAATAGAGTAGTCATCTCATCAACACAAATACATGTCAACCAGAAGATGAGATATAGAGACAAAAACAAAAAAAATCCCAGTTATACTCAAGATAGACTCCATGTTTCAAAGAGGTCTCAACCATACTTACAGTCATATGATTCCACTCGACATTTCAAGATAACGCTATCCCAAGAGAATTCACTCTGCAATCCATGTTTTCCCTGACAACGCTTACCCAAGAGGTCATTCTCTCTCACCAAGGAATGAACATTCTGGGGCTCAGAAGATCTCAACACCTAGATAGAGAATCACACCCAGGGTCACTGGGGGACACTACAAACCCTACTGAAATAACCCTATAAGTAGGGGATCATATGGATGATGATACCATGAACTATACTGAAATAACCCACTAAGTAGGGGATTATATGGGCGACAATACTGAAATTACTACTAAAAAACCCAATAAGTAGGGGATCATATACAAAATGATATCATGAATCCTACTGGTTTGACCAACTATATAGGGGATCGACGCCCTTTGTATGATGATCATGACAATACCAAAAATACTACCTAGGGTGAATGAAGGAATAATAGAGGATCAAACCCTAAGTCATATGGAGGGACACCACAAAATCTATTTTGAGGCTCATATCATAGAGGGGATCATAATCCTATACCCAAAATGTAAAGAATCACTATACCCTTGAAGGGATAGACCAAGGAAACACACCCAATAAGACTTGGTATAAAATGAATAGATGAAGGGATCTTAAATAACTCATAGTAAGTATATAATGTGTAAAGAGAGTACACGACACCTACCCCTAAATCTGGAACTGCCAGCGTCTATACCAGTGTTCCTCTACCTATTTTCATGTACACTGTCCATACCAGTTTACCTGGTCATGCCCATGTACCTATCCATGACCGAGTGCTTTTTCAAATCACACGTTGTGGTCCCCGACACACACAATGTGTGGGGTCACATGGGGTCTTGGGAATGTACTCCCTGTACATGCCGATCTGTTTTCTAAGGGTTACACGTCATGTGATCCAACACATATGGCTTGTATCACCACATGGATTCATGGGAGTGTACTCCTTATAAATGATGAGCTGTCCAGCTAGGAATCACATGATGCATGGGACCCACACATGATGTTTTTATATTTAACATAATAAGAAGCCCTAGCTGTCGCACAAAAGGGACTACACAACATGTAGTTTGGAATTTCTCAAAAATTTCAGAACATTCATGCATCTTCCATCCACACCGTTTCTACCACCAAATCAACTAACAAACTTTCTAATGAAAATTGATCTCAATCCATCTGTGTTCATCCATCACCATCAGTCTGATTATAACCATTAAATCCGATTGGGAAAACCTCTATCGGAGCTCCTCATTGTCGAAATGACAACACCCATGAGCTGTGGATCTCTAATCTGAACCCGATTGATCTACTATTGTGGCACACCACAATGGTCTCATTGACCTCCATCATAAACCCACAGTAATGATCCATTATGAAAATATCAATTGCATAGTGATCGTTCATTGGGTATTTTTTAAATTACCGATCAAAAAAAATACCGACAACGATCACACATAAAATGGGGAGAGAAAATTGTAAAACACAAAGATGAAAAATGAACCTCAGCCAATGTTTGTGTTTTCCTCAATTAGATGTTGATGAAGATGATAAATAAATAGGATTATCAAATCAATATCAAATTTCTATTTCTAGGAAGATAAATCCATACTTTCACAATACGATTGACCTGAAAATCAAATTGTTATAAGAATTGATTCACGTTCATTGTGGAATAAACAATGGGGAAAATAAAACATGGAAAAAAAATTCCCTACCTCTAATTTAATTGATCATTGATGAACAATAGTACTACATTGTTATTATTAGAGAGATCTATAAACTTTGTTTTCATTGGTGATCCTTGTGGAACACGATCACTGATCCACAATCCTGATGTCCACCAACACTCTCCTCTCAAATCCCTATGGTTATGTGGATAACCCTAGGTTAATCCCATAAATAGGTTTAAATAGAGGAGGTTCATGTCAAGCATAAATAAATAAATAAATAAATAAATTTACCATTTCACTCATGACCACTTTTTAACCAAACACCTAACGATGACAAAGGTTATGTAATTCCTAGGGTAAAACCCACATTTTACATTCAACGACAGTCTCAGATTTCCCATCCAAGTCCTCATTCAGGAGTTATTCCATTATTTTATAAATACTGTGTGCACTGGTTATAATATAATTAATATTTTTATTATACCCAAACCAAGGCTCACTAGACCTCATAATCTCACATTGTCTTAACACCTAGATCTAGAAATATTCCTTAAAATATTTCAAAGTATTATGAGGTAAAAATAGAGACATTATATTTTACCCACTTTTAAGAATTTTCACCCTAAAAAGAGAAAACCTACTCATAAATGAAGATACTGAGTTCTCATATGTGTATCCTTCTCCCTTATCCCCCCTTAAAGGTTCTCATGTTGTCAAAAAATACACACCGAAGGGAAACATTGGCCCAAGAAGGGTCTTCTCCTGCCTATTATCAAATTCCACTAGGAGCCTGAAAGAGGTAACCCCACCCTCAATGTATATCTCATTCTAGTCGAGATTGTGCAATGTGATGTACATATGTATCCTTAGCAGTGACACATGAAAAACACTAAGCACCCAATCCAACTATGGTCAAAGGTACAAGCGGTATGACACCTCACTACCCAATACAGTAAATAGAAAAATGGACTATGAACCTTGAAGTTAGTCTACTACTCTGGCCAAACCTCCATAATCTACATTGTGATGAGATATCTCAGAACTCAAGATATCCTCATCGAACTCCAAAGGCCATCGTTGTCAATCCACAAGGGACCCCAGATGTTTTTAGGTAGTCTTCATATGCCTCTGGATGAACTTAACCCTATAAAAATATCGCTAGAACCAACTTTAAGACCACAAGAGCTATCTCCCACTAGCTATGACTAGTACAATGATGACCTGTAGGGTCTCCCATACATGACTTAAAATGGTGCTACACTGATGGTGGAGTGAAAACTATTGTGATACACAAACTCCACCAATGGTATATGATCCTCCAAACTATGTCCCATAACTAACATGAAAACCCAAATCTTGTTCACTAGAACCAAAACAATCCACTTAACCTGGATATCTTCCTAGGGTAGAAACACTACTCAACTGACATTGAGTTACAAGGCCTCTTGTATCCTCTCTATAATTGTGACTTGAAGTGAGCATCATGGTCTGAAATGATCATTGAGAGAATTCCATGTACCCGAACTATCTCTTAAATGCACAAGTGTCCCAAAATCTCTATGAAGCTCTATTATCAGATGGTTAGGAAGTGGGAGAACTTGGTGTCAGTAAATGAGCACTCATATAGCTTCATAACCTAACACTAATCATGGAAGCCTCGTCAAAAAAACAAAAAAAATACCATCCCATTTCCACTTACATTCAAGCATCACATCCTTCACCTACTAATAGGTGAGACACCAAGAGTTTAACTAAAAAAAAACTACCACATCCTTGGCCACCAAACTTGATTCCAAAGGATATTGGTATATCCAGACCTCTTCTGGGTGTACTACTAAGGGAAATAAATCTCATCAGTAATTCATTTTGCTGCATGAATGGTGTCATCATCCATCCTTGATCAAGGATGACATGCTCTCCACCTTCATAAAATCTATCAAGAAATTTTTTATTGGATATATAGTCATGAAAGATCTCGAAATCAATATCCCCAAGCTAGGCCTCCCTGACTCTCTGAAGAATCAGAGGGGAAAAATCATCGACTTGATTTATACTACACCATAATCACCCTCAAGGGTCATCTTCAAAGAGGCTAACAACTCCTTCACATCATTCAAAAACAATGAATGGAAAACCTCATTATGAGTATCGACTATAACCACTACACTCTCAAGTGGATATCATGCTCACACTGCATCAATCTCTACTGAGTCCACTACCGCTTACATATCTGAGGCAATATTCCCCAAGAAGTGGACCTCCTGAATCCAAAAATGTTGGGAAAAAATACCTCAAGTCATCATTGAAGCATTTTTGAGGTGATTGTGTTTGTTGAAAAAGTGGACAATTGTGCTGTGATTGTTGACAAAGCAAACCATGACATACAATTTTTTTTGAAAAAGGGTATTTCATGGTGGAATGTTGAGTTCAAAAGCTGTGGTTAACGATCCATGTTTGATTCAAGAACATCGACAAAGAGATGGATGATCTGGAGGCGGTGCAAAAAGAACAGATACAAGGTGGCGCCGTTTTCCAGTGTTTGCCAAATTTTTGGGCCTGAAAATCGTCAAAAGAAGAAAAGAGGTTTTTGGCAAAGGGACTTGCGTGCCGTGTACTTGAAGGCTTGGAAACTTTCACGCCATATGTTTTTCAAGATCAGATCATCAAAATATGGCAAAGGGATAAGTGTCGTGCATGTATTGGTGGTATCGCGCAAGTGACTTGCGCGCTGTGAAAGAGACTTGCGCGCCGATGCCTTGGAATCTTGAGAAATTGCACGCCTATGGTTTTTCAAGATCATAAGATCAAAATATTGAAAAGGAAATAGGCTCACACAAGTTTGGAAGTGCGTCGTGCAAGTGACTTGAAGGGGCAGAGACCTGCACACCGAGACCTGCGCACCGAAGGGAGACTTGCGCGCCGTCGCGCATGGTGTTCAAATTTCCTATAAATACTAGACCAACCCTTCTCATTTCTCAACGGAGTTCAACACTTTGAGAAATCAGAGCTCCCGTCGTGCAGGTGTAGAAGATGCGCAAGTGGTGGTGTGTCGCGCAAGTGGGACTTGCGCGCCAGATTTGAAGAAGGGCGGTTGTTGTTAGTTGCACGCCAATATTGGTTTGGGCGTAAAGGGATGTGAGTCGCAAAAGTTTGGAGTTGTAGAATCTTGTGTCGCACAAGTGTCTAAGGAATACTTGCGCCCCAGTTGTGACTTGCACGCCGATACTTGCGCACCGGATTAGCCTTGCGTGCCAATTAAGGTTGTTTTTTCAGCAGTGTTTTCAGGCTATGTGGAAGCTAGAAGTTTGCCCGATACCTTCGGTGCAAAGAGAGATTCATCTACATGTGAAAGCTGGACTTCAATAGAGTATCTACATACAGAGAAAGATGCATTTCTTTATGAAAATGAAGAGACCTATAGGTCTATAAACTGTGATTGGATCCTTTCCGACACAGTGAGCAAAGGAAGAGGAAGAAGGTGATCGTCTCCACCGGAAGTGAGCCAGAGAGAGAGAGAAACAGGGAGTGACCCTTGGGAAAGCAGTGAGCTGACCCTAAACATTGTAAAGGCAGTGAGCCCGGGACAGAGTGATTGTGCCCAAACCTTGTAATCCACAGCTAGTGAAGTTTAGTGTAATTTGGTACGACTGACAACCTGTTGGCATATGCTCCTTGGATGTAGCCCTTAGCGGTGAACCAATTAAAATTGCTGTGTCCTGTGCTTGCTTTACTTTCTGTTTATATCATGCAACATGAGAGATATAAGAGTGTTTTTCTTAACAGCGAAACAAGATCAGAACGGGATTTAATTTTAAATTATTCATACCCTGATTCACCCCCCCTCTCAGGGTATTCAGCCTTGTGGACCTAACAAAAAATGACACTTCAAGAGTTTCCTATAAATTTGGTACTCTCGAAGTATATCCAAAACCATCCTCAAGTGTCTCGCATGCTACACCACTAATAATGAGTACACTAGGATGTCACCAAAAAAGACTACCATGAACTGATCCAAAAAACATTTAAAGGACCCAGTTCATAAGTCACACAAGCATAGCCTGGGAATCCAACACACTGAAAGGTATCACTATAAACTTGAAGCATCCATAATAGCTTTAGAAGGCCATATTCAATGTTTTGTCTACTAAAACTTGGATTTGGTGATAAAATATCCCAAGGTCAAATAGTTAGAACCACTTTAACCTTGACTATTGGACGAAGAAGCCATTTATTCTTGGGGGGTGGATACTCCTCACTAATAGTCACCTAGTTTAGGTGATGTCAATCCAAACATAACCTCAAATTATATTCTTTATCCTAGGTGAATATCACTCAGATACACAAGAAAATACACTAGGTCACATGAAGACCTACCTATGTAGATCCTCCCACCACACCTTCAGCTCTTATATCTCTATAGGGCCATCTAATATGCTGGTAAAAATATTGTACCATACCTGGTACAAGTCTATGCATAAGTATATCTATTTGCATTGAGGTAGTCCCAACACATCCCCAGGAAAGATATACTCATACTCTTCCACCACTATAGAAAACTGAAATCTCGTAACATGCAATGATCTAAGGGTAATGCAATCCAACTGATGAGTAATCAACTTCATCCTCACTTGTATGATCTTATCATGATAGACCCAAGTTTACTCCTCACGAATGAAGGAAAACCTCATTCCGTCAACATGGATACACCACATCCTCTATATAAGATAGCCAATCTATGTATGAACTGTGGATATCTAGTCCATACCAAAGATGAAATCATAATGCCTCCTCTTTATTATGGAAAGGTCCTATGAGAATCTCTCTCCTCTAAGAGTTAGGTCACACTATTAGCATAAAAGTGTGATCACTGAATCTCCTCCAGTAAAAGTCTTTGATTGTAAAGGTTGAGTCAATAACTCCACTTGGAAGCACTATGTTTCATACAAGAAAATTATCAATGAAAGTGTGGATCTCACCCATATCTATCAATACTTTATAAAAATTAGAAAATACATAGATCATATCACAAATCACTCTCAGAGCCTCTGGTTCATAAACCTAAAACACTTGCAGTCACCCAAATTCCTATCATCCAACTCCCTAGGCCTAGAATGGACCACCTGGGGGGGGGGGGTGGTAACCGATCAAAGTGAAAACCACCTCATACTGCACTCCTAGATCCTCTTACACATTTTATTCCCTACAAAACTCCCTAATCCCTACTCTTCTTCTACTTGGGTGGTCTATTAACCATCCCTTAGTCTAAAACATAGTACAATCCCATGAGAGATGTCCATGTCCATCACAAGCATAACAATGTCTCAGCCTTGATGGATTGAGTTTTCCTTGAGGTCTTCATGAACTATGCAACATCTTGTTTCATGAATTTCATCATGCACCTTTTATCAATGGGTGATGCTCACCCTGGATCCAAAGTGATTATCGATATGGAATCTCATGATACATGTTCGATACCTACGGGCCATCATCAAGCACCAACAGATCCATCCATGGATTATTCTAACATGATGTATCCACCTAAAATACTGGAGGTTGGTTTATGTACTAATCAAAAAGTAGAATTATTACCATATGTCCACCTAGAAGGGAAAATGTCTTATGACCAATCACCTTCATGGAGGCCTCATCACCCATTGGGTCATACTCTCAACTCTACTATATAAACCTTTCTTTATGTCATCATAGAAACATCCTAAAAAGAGATAATAAATACCAAAAATAATAAGTATATCTAGGGGAGATGACTCAAAAAGGATATAGAAGCCATAACCCATTCCTATATGATACATATACCAGTGGTTTCCTTACAATTAGTGTCTACATGTATCGATTCAACAAGTAGGTTATCAGATACTTGGAGAATAGATATGTCAAATTACATAAAAACACTGGAGTCTTTGTCCAGAGAGATGAACTCGATATAATTTAAGAATACTACAATAAATCCCAAACCAAACCTCACAGCTCGATAATATCTAAACTCCAATCCTAAGATGAAACCCCTCTAATACTACTATTTCACGACCTGACCCACCTAGTTCCACTTGATCGATGATAAGATGAGTGTGACACCCCATTTTTACCTCTAATAGGCTAGGGGCTAGTGACCAACACCGAGTAGGCATATCACACATATGGGAGGCATTAACCAAATGCACACACACACATAAACACATCCAAATGCCCATAAAATACTAAAAGGTAAATACCACTGATACAATAATGCATTAATAACATATATCCCATATCAGAGTATGAAAAAGTACTGTAAAGAAATAAAAAGGGTCCAATACAAGCCTAGAAAAAAGTGAAAAAGAGTTCAACCTGCTCAGAAAAAGGTGGAATACTGTCTAATGAATTTTTTTTTCCAACCATGATCAGTCTATCTCTATATGCTTCACCTTCTACCAGTCCTCTTAGGGAACCATCAAAATTATTTTCATCTATATAAGACATGACATGTGTTGGTAGAGTCCATACAGAGGTGAGTATAACATTACCTAGTAGGCCACCTTGAAATCACCAAACATAAAGAATCAAGAGAGTAGTTAGATAATTAATAAAAAGACATGTCAATAAGAATATGATATATAGAGACAAAAACAAAAAATCACTTATATAATCAAAATAGACTCCAAGTCTCAAGGGGGTATCAACCATACTTCCAACAATAGGATTCTGCTTGAGGCTTTAAGATAATGATTTCCTAGGGGAATCCACTCCATGAACCATGCTTTCCATATTAGAGCTTACCCAAGAGGTCATTATCATCGGGTCTCACCAAGGAAGGCACACACTAGGACTCATAATATCTCGACACCCAGATAGGGGATCACACCCAAGGTTGTCGGGGGACACCAAGAACCCTATATGAATAACCCGTTAAGTAGGGGATTGTATGAATGATGATACCTTGAACCCTACTGAAATAAATTTCTAAGTATAGGATCATATGGATGATGATACCAAAAAAACTACTGAAATAACCTACTAAGGGATCGTATGTATGATGATACCACAAACCCTACTGGTTTAAACTATTAGATAGGGGATTGATGTCCTGTGTATGATGGTCACAATGATACTACAAACCCTACCTAGGGTGAACAAAGGAATGATAGAGGATCACACCTCGATTCATATAGAGGGACACCAAAAACTCTATCTGAGTCTTATCCTATAGAGGAGAACATAATCCTATACCCAGAACGTAAAGCCTCACTGTACCCTCAAAGGGACAGACCAAGGAAACACACCCAATTGGACCTGGTCTAAAATGAAGAAGTAAAGGGATCAAAACTTCCTTAGAGGATGTATATGACATGTATAGAGTACACGACATGTACCCATAAACATAGAACTTCATGTGTTTATGATTTCATTCCTCTGCCCATGACCATGTATACTAGCCATTCCCATATACCCAGCCATGTCCAAGTGCTTTTTTGAAGCACATGGTGTGTTCCTGGACACAAACGACATGTGGGGTCACATGAGGTCATGATTGTGTACTACCTACACATATTGATCCATTATAAAAGGGTTATACAATGTGTGATATGACACACATGATGTGTATCACCACATAACTTCTTGGGTGGGTACTCCCTATACACACCGAGCTGGTCATCTAGGAATTATACAAAGCATGGGTCCCACACATGGTGTGTGATATTTAACTCAATAAGAAACCCTTTACACCAAATAGAAGGGACTACACGATGCATTTCCTTTGGGACTACACTCCCTTTAGTTTTGAATTTATAAGAAACTCCAGAATGTTTACACGTCATCTATTCACGCCACTGTCACTGATAAACTCACCGATGAACATGGATCTTAAACCTTCCGAGCCCATAAATCACCATCGACTATATTCAAGCCATCAAATCCGATCAAGAAAACCTACTTTGTAGCTCCTCATTGTCAAAAAAATAACACCCATGTGCTGGGGATCTCTAATCCGAGCCTGATCGATCCTATGTTTCCGTGCACTGCAACAATGTCATTGATATCCATCCCGAACTCATTGTAAAAATATATTGTGCCAAAGATTTATTTCACAATGATCTTTCACCAGGTATTTGTTGAATCACTGGTAAAAAAATACCAATGACGATTTCACATAGAATGGGGTGATAAAAGTATAAAACAAAAACACAAGGAATGAACCTCAATTAATGTTCATATTAGCCTCAATACATTGTCAATGAAGATGAAAAATGAATAGGATTATCAAATAACTATAAAATTTCTATTTCTAGGAAGATAAATCTGTACCTGTATAACACAATCTACCCATGAATCAAACTATTAAAATAATTGTTTAATGTTCATAATGTAATAAGCAACGGTGAAAATAAACCATGAAAAAAACCCTACCTTGAGTTGGATCGATCATTGATGAAGAATGGTATTGTGTCATCGTCATTGGTAAGATCCATGAACTTTGTTATCATTAGTGATCCTTGTGGCACCTGATTATTAATCAACAATCCCAACATTCACCAATTATTTTCTATGATATCATCTCAAATCCATAGGTTTTCTCAGCTAACCCTAGGTTAAATAGAGGAGGGTCAAGTCATGGAATAATAAATAAATAATAAATAAATTAATTTTCCATTTCACCCATGACTAATTTTTAACTAAACAACCAATTCCAACAATGGTTATGTTGTATCTAGGGTAAAAAATGAATTTCAGGTTTAACAACCACCTCATATTTCCCATATGAGTCCCCATTTGGGAGTTATTCCATTATTTTAGAAAGACTGCATGTAGGATATAATATATTTAATATTTTTATTATAAAAATACCAAGTCTCACCGAACCTCATAATCTCATGCTGTCTCAATGATTGGATCCAAAAATATTCCTTAAAATATTTCAAAGACTTAAGAGGTAAAAACAAATGTTAAATGCACACCTAGATAAATATGGTATTTTCCAACTAAAAATCAATGATAAAGGGGGAGTAAATTTTTAGGAAAATCAGAATAAAGTTATTTCTTTTTTATTTTATTGAAAAAGGGGGAGAAAAAAGTACCTTTAAATCATCAATATGTTTTTGGAGTTATAAGAATAAGTGTATTTAGTGAAGATTGATTTAAATACAAATTTTTAACAAAATCCAAAAGGGGGAGATGTTTACTACCAAAGGTTGTGTGTTTAATTTTTTGATAGTAACTGATGAGATGATTAAAGTTATATTTTCCATATGTGATGAGATGCTAAATTTGGTTTGATTTTTTTTCCAAATGGAGCCAATATTTATATTTGTTAGATTTTTTGAAATTTTTTTGGAGCATGGATCTTAGCATGATGGAATGATAATCATGTTTATGGAATACACATTTTTAAGCTATGGAGAAGAAAACGAGACAACACATGAAGGATAAAGGAGGTTTGTACTAATTTTGGAATTAGTTAAATTTAAATATGGTTAAGAGAAGATCAATTTTTTTAGAGAATATCTGATTTCATGTCTCAAGATTTGGAAAAGGAATGAAGTCTCTATACTCATACGATACATATTTTTTCAAAGGAAGATTTCATATGAAAGAATTGTGAATTCATATAATAAAAATGAAACTTCATTTGATATACTAGAGGATGTAATACAATAGACTGTAGACCTAGTATGATAGACCAAGGTGTTCAAATGATAGTTTTCTGGTCTTGTAAGGTAGATTTGTGAGTTTGTATGATAGACTTTCTAACTTCATATAAAAGGGTGACTTAGTTTGAAATGAAGAATTTGTATGAAAGTGTGACTTCATTTGAAAGGAATATTTTTTATAAAAGAGTGAATTTTTATAAAATAAATATTTCATATGAAAGAGTGACCTTGTATGAATGGGAGAATTCATATAAAAGTGTGAAGAGATTTAAATAGAGGATAAGTGACTATTAATTTAGTCAACTATAAATGTAGAAATTTAAGCTGAGTATTTGGGGATATTGTTTTGGAATTCTAAGAAAGTTATATTTTGATATCTCAACAACTTTAAACAAATTATCTATGTCAATTTTTAATTGATATTTATTCTATGATATTTCTACAGATTTATTCTCTTAGTCAGGAAATGCTTATTTTGATCTTAAAAGTTCAAATATCATGATTCTTTAAATTAAATCCATGATTCTAGATGAAATTAAAGGAAATGTAATGAAAAGTTTATTTCATTAAATAGAGATTTGAAAACTGCATAACAGTTACATGTATGAGAATTTAATATTAATGTGAAGTATAAAAATTATCCAGTCATGCTCGAATTTTAGGGTTTTAGATTTTGTGGAGATTGTAGTAATTATGAAAAATTAAAAGAGAGGGTTTTTATTGGTTTCCATATATAAAATATAGAAATCATTTCATATAGAAACATTTTAACATGTTGATTGTGGGTTTTGGAGACTTGAAGGTGAGAGATCTCAAGACTGAGATTTTTGGAGGATTCCATATTCAAAATATGAAAAGATATCTCTCATGAATATTGTATATTATATAACAAAAGAAAAGGGAATAAAAAAAGAGAAAAAATATAGTATTTATCATGACCCGACCCACCTAACCGGTGGTAAACCAAGTGTGACACCCCAAACTTGCCTCCAATAGGATAAGGTCTAGTGAAAAGTGCCTAGTAGGAATATCACTCACATGGGAGGCCTTATCCTTAGGTACCTGTACACACACACACCCATATCCAAACACCAATACAATGTAGAAAGGAAAGATATAACTGATATAAAAATGCATACATATAACTAAATCCGACATCAAAGTGATACAAGTATGATAAAACATAAAGGGACAAATACAACTCCACCAAAGTTTTAAAAGATTCAAACTTTTTATTAAGGAGGGGACTGCTATCGAATGAAAATCCGGGGACTGATTGCGGTCAATCTAGATCAACTATAATCCACCTACTCCTGATCCACCTAGGACTTTGTCGAAGGGCATATCATTTTCATAATACACGAAATGTGTGAGAAAATCCCTTGCATGGGTGAGTATAACATACCCAGTAGGGAACACTGAAATCATAAAACATAAATTATCAAAGAGAGAAGTTAGCTTATCATCATGAAAGTATTCAATCAAAATATTAGACAATAGAAATAATAACTGAGATATACTCAATAAAAACACCAAGTCTCAAGTTAAACCCACAACCATACCACCATCCTAGGATTCTGATCGAGGATTCAAGGTAATTATCGTCTAGGAGAAATCACTCCTCAAGTATTGCTAATACTGATGGTGCTCATTCTAGTGGTCATGCATGTTAGGCCTAACCATGAATAAGTAAATGCTAAAAATGAGAATATATCAATACAAATATAGGGGATCACACTTAGGGCCTATGGGGGATACCTGACCCTGTCTAAAGTAAACCACTAGGATGGGGATCACACACCCCGATAGTCAGTAAAAGGATACCTGACCCAACCTAGGGAATAATGATAGAGGATCAAACCCTTGGACAGATAGAGCGCTACCCAAATCTATCTAAGACTAACCATTAGAGGGGAGAAATTATCTTATTTTTAGGAAATGATGCCTCATTATACCCTCATAGGGATATACAAAGGGAATATACCCTACCAGTACTCCTATATAATGAAGAGAATGGAGGCCTCAACCTACCCTAGAAAAAGTACATGACCTATATATGGGATACATGGTGTGTCTTGGCTATATCGGGTATGCCTGTGTCCTTTGTACAATTCCCTTCTACTATGGTTTGTGTCTGTGTACTCTGGTCGTGCCTGTGTACACAGGTCATGCCCATGTACTTAGCCATGCTCAGATTCTTTGGCTATGTTTGAGTAATTTGGCCGTGTCCATGTTTGTGTACACCGGCCATGACCATGTACACTGGCCGTGTCTGTGCCCATGTACCCTTGGGGTACATGTCGAGTTGCCAACATCGAGTCACATGATGTGTGGATAGTCCAAAAAACATGTGATATTTAACTCTGTGTGAAATCCTAGCTACTAAAAGAAGGTACATACATGATACATATTTTTTCAAACTACACATTGTGCAACTCAGTATTTTACAGAATCCCATACTCTTCATGTGTATCTAGACATGCTGATTCCTCCTTTTATCTAGCCCCAAAAACCAATAAGGAATTAAAATAAAAGGTTGACCAGACTCGAATTTTCACCGATGGTCAGATTACAACCACCCAATCTTCTCGAGAAAGGCTTCCCATCATGCCACACCACCGCATCGTAAAACCATGGATGAAAAATCCTGATCTCCTCCTCGATCATCTGTCACCATCCTCAAACCTCAATTATTCCTTTGATCCTATAATCAAACCCGTAGAAACAGTTTTTTGAACAAAAAATCGATTGTGTAATGATCGGTTTCCAAGTATTGTTGAACTTCTGACCAAAAGAAACACTGACGATGATTGTTTGAAGAACGAGGGGAGAAAATAACACAATAAAAGAGTGAGCAATAGGCATCAACCATTGTTTGGACTGGAATCAATTTTTTGACAGGGAAATCATTGATCATAGGATAATGATAAGGATTAATAAAATAATATCAATTTTTAATTATAGGAAGATAAACATGAATGGAAAATACAGACATTGACCCATGAACTAATATCTAATGAGATTACTTCATGTTCGATTGGTGGTAATCAAAACAAGGATTTAATCTAATGAAAAACAACCATCCTACCTCAAGATTGGATTGATCACTGAAAAAGAATAATTTCATGCCATTTTCATTAGTGAGATCAAAAAACTACTTTGTCGAAGACAATCTCTATGGCACACCAATCACTAAATCACACTTCTATTGTTTTTCATCAAAATATCTCCTCTACGACCCCTTTAAATTCCCCAAGGTTATGTGGATCAACCTAGGATTTGTCCATAACAGGGTTTAAATAGGGATTATTAGGTGTGTCCAATCAATAAAGAATTTATTTATTTATTTATTTATTAATCTTCCCATGACTACACTTAATCCAAACACATGACGTGCACCAAGGTTATGTTGCAGCTATGGTAAAACCTAAATTCTAGATTTAACGACAGTATCTAATTTACCATATGGAACAAAACTGGGAGATATTCCATTATTTTAGAACAACTATGTGCATGTGATATAATATATTTACTATTTTTATTATATCAACACTGAGGCTCCTTGGGCCCCTAAATCCTGTGCTGACTTTGTGATTGGATTCAAAAATATTCCTTAAAGTATTCCAAAGTTTTACAAAGAAAAAATAGAGTCATTAAATTCTCCCCACCTTAGGGATTTTTATAGATAACCATTCCTTTTACACATATTATTACATGATTTTTAACATAAACATCCAATAATTACAATTCAATGATCATAAGGCCTAGTGTGTTTGGAAGACTACATACATAAAACATCAAAAGAAACTAAAAAACACCATATTTTTTATTCTATTTAGTGTTTTTTCTATTATACTTAGTGAGATACTAAATCCCTTTGAGCTCCTAAAACTACATAGGATAACCTAAGAAAATATATATACAAAATATAGTGAGATAAAAATATAATTAAGGGAATAAACATGATAAAAAGCATAACTTTTGAGTCAAAGGAATAACATGATATCATAAAAGAGAAGGATCATGAGTAATATATGGAACATGTTATAATAATATCATGGAATCATAGGAAATGTGGAAACAACACATGGAATGACAAAAATAGGAGTCAATGTTAACTACCCAGACAATATCACATGGTAGAAAAAGTCTCATAATGGATTAGGTTTACTCCCTAACCCCAAACATAATATCTCATGGGACTAAAAACATTAACAAATGAATTGGAGAACTATCTAGGAACACCCATCATAAAATTTTCATGATTATGTGTACCACAAAAGGTAATTAAATCATAAGGTATAAACATAAGAATTACCCATGGAAAGAAATGGGTTGCATAATCTTATCTCATATCATAATCAAAAGAAATTTTATAATGAAGGCATTTGAGAGATAAACATAAGGCATGTACTAACATATAAAAGTAAGGAAGGATAATATAGGTATATATATGAGAGACATATATAGATAATTTAGAAGAAATCCATAACATCAAATGTTGTCATCATTGATGAAAATGTATTTAAATGATTACATGGAATATTTTTTTAAAAAAAAATACCCTTCTCACTTTGAAATCACTTCTTCAAATTTTTTAAAAAATAAAAATATAATAGATTTTTTTTAAAAATATACATGAATAAAAATATAAATTAATATTTAAATAGTTGAGTGGCCATGACAGTGGGTAATTATGTTCATATGGTATAAGTTAAAAGAAGCATTCCTTTCACATTGTTGTAAAAAGGTTTAAAAGGTGCCATGTTTAGAAAATGAAAATAATATTCATTTTAAACCATTTTTAAAAATTAAACATGGGTGAAAATTAATTTAAACAATCATAGAATTATATTAAAACATTTTTTAAAACATTTAAAGAAAACATGGACACAAAAGAGAAAGGGGTTTTGACTGAAGAGAGAAATAAAGTTAACTTTGATTAAAAACATTTACTCAATAATTATAAGTACCAAATAGAGGAAAATGGTAATATTTCTTCAAAAGTTCATTAATAAACATAGGATAATAAAATTAAATGTTTTTATTAGAAAATTATCAAATATTTTCCTTCAATATAAATTCAAGAATAAATAATCCTAATTAAAATGAGATTAAATCATAGACCCTTATCACCTTGGTAACTTTTGAATCATACCCCACATAAATGATGTAAGTGAATTTTAACTTAAAATATCATAAATTTAGAAGGATTAATGATATAATATGTAAAAGGGTAGTATATAAACCATATAAAATAAATTAGGTGCATAAAAGAACATGTGTCTCAAAGAAGGATGTTTTGAGACAGAAACCCTTACCTCGAGTCCAGACTTTGACATGTATTTATTTTATCTACTATATAATAAAATCATATCAATTATTTGTTTTATTAAGAAAATTTTATAGTTTTAATTCATTATACTTAAAATATTTACTTCATTTGTTTTAATAAATTATTTAATTACATAATCAGTTATGTCCAACTCGGGTGTTTTGAGGACGCTCAGTTCATAATTTAAAAATGACACCAGTGTGTTGAATGTGGTCAAAGGGGTCATTGTTACATCATATAAAAAATAATAAACATGAAATAATTATTATTTTCACACATAAATTATAATTTTAAAACCAACTACGAAATATGTTTATGAAAAATGAACTCGTTATAATCTTGGAGACGGTAGATCGTACATACGCATGAGTAACATTTCCATTTTTCAATGATCATGATGAAAAGAAGGAAAGTGTTATTTTATGTTTTCATAATGACAATTATATCATAAATATCACATTATTTATTTAAATACACTTACATATATCAAACATCTTATGCAGTAATAACAAAATTAATCACAACGCTTCGTGGGGTGGTGGTCTGTCATACACATGAACAATGTTATCATTTTTCAATGGATGGTAAGGTAAAAAGGTATATAATATATTAATTTTTATAATGGTTAAAATTTAATTATTATAATATATAAACATAAAATCTATCATCACAATCATCCATAAGAGGAGATGATGGAAAACGAGTTACATCTGTTCGTGAGACAGTAGTCCGCTGCACACACAAATGACGGTTTCATTTCCCATTTGATGGAAATGGAGACGAGTTTAAGTTATTCCATTAACATAATAAAATATTATTATATTGGATATATTTATGTTATTATATCATCATTATTGAGTAATATTTTATGGAGGTGGAAGAAGAAATAAAATAAAGATTGTTAGTTAAGAATGATATCTCTTCCTTAGACAACCTCTTTAGGATTATACCTAAAGCCTCCATAGATTGAATTTATAATAAAAAAGGAATCTAGGACATGGGGAGGGAATTAAGGAAGATATTTGGTTATTTATTTACCAAAACAAAGAGTTTTTAGGTGTGTAAAGGATAAGTGAGGGGGTTCCCTTTTATATGGGAGGAAGAGTGGCATTCTTGTAAATATCCAAAACTATTCAATAATGGGAAGTCACTCTCAAGCAATGTGCCTCAAAAATTAAAAAAATAAAGGATTGGAGGATATATAAGGCCTATAAACACCTATAAAATTAAAAATAATCATGTTTTAAATATGTTATCCTATTTACCGCTAAGGTTACTCACTTTTACCCTTTTAAATTTTTTACCACGATAACTATTATTTTATTGTTTTCAATATTCATTATGGAATAAAATTAAGTTGAATTTATTATAAAATAAAATTTATTATGATTAAAAATATGTAATATATTTTATCAAATTCAATTTTTATAATTTGTTTAATTTAATTTAAAATAAAACCTGTAAGCGTGATGAAAAGCAGTTTTCTGAAAAAATGTATTTTTCCCAGAAAAGATGATTTTACATTAACTCTATGACTAGTAATAATCATTATATGAATTTAAATTTATAAATATAGTTATATAATATATAAATTTTATCTAAATAATTCTTCATTAGGGGTTATTTTAATTATTAAAAATGGAGAAAAATTATGCACTTTAAAACAGTTTTCAGAAAAAATGCGTTTTAAAGCCTAAAAATAAGCTTATACTAAAATCCAATATAAATATGATTTAAATGTAATTAATTGTATTAAATATAACTAAATAATATTTATTTTAATTTTAATTCAAATTAAAATAATTATGTTACTTTTAAATTACTTAATTTGTTAAAAAGAAATAAAAATTTTATAAAAAATGGCATTTTTCACTATTCATAGAAAAATTCATATTTTTAGAAAAATCACAAAATTACACCCTAAGTTAATATAAATATTATAATTTAAAAATTGGTTTTAATTTTATAAAATAAAATTTCTAAAAGGTCCAAAAACTAATTATAATATTCTCGTAAAAAGCAATAAAAAATATTTTTGAAGGAAACATATTTTTTTATAGAATAAAATATATTTATTAAAATTTGAGTGATTTTTAAGAATTTATCAATAATTTTTTATTAATTTTATGTATATTTCATAAATTAATTAATACTATTCATATCCTTCAATTTTAACTGCTAGGTTAAATTGATCACATTTATATAATAATATTTTAATATTATATCATAGTTCATTTAAACTGAGTGTTGTGTGTTGAATATGCTATCAAACATAGTGTTAATTTAATAAATAATGGGGTGTTATGCTTTTCATCTTGAAAAGAAAAAATCTACTCCAATAGGTTAGGTTACTAAGATCGCATCTGGTTCTCTTGCTCCTAGGTGCTCTCCTGAAGATTCTAGGGCTACCATCAGACATGTACCAAGGGAATCACTCGCACATGAAGGATTTTCTCCCATCGATCCTTGATATCTACTAGAGGTAGCTCCATCCTCGATATCCATCTCACTACAATTGATAACATGTGATGATTCATGCAGATACCTCATCATCTTCGACACGTGGAAGACATCATGTACTCGATCTAATTGTGGTGGTAGGGCTAAGTGATATGCCACCTCGCTAATTCTATGTAGTATCTGGAAAGGGCCAATGAATCTCAGATATAACTTTCCACATGAAAAAATATCCTCAATTCTCACTAAGGCGATACCTTTAGGAACACATGGTATCCTTTATTGACCTCAAAAGGCCTCTATCGTCGTTCTGAATAAGATTTCTGATGGCTCTGAGAAGTCCTCATCCTCTCATGGATAATTTTCACCTTCTCTATTGTTGTTATCATCAAATCTTGGCCCATAAGTGCTAAATCCCCTGGATCATTCCAATATAATGGTAACCTTCAGTGTCTCCCATATAAGTCCTCAAATAGTTCTATACTAATAGTGGAGTGGTAACTATTTTTATACACAAACTCCACCAAAGGTAGGTGATCCTCCCAACTACGAAAAAAGTCCAACATGCAAGCCCAAAGCATTTCCTTCAAAACATGAATAGTCTATCCAGTTTAGCTGACTATCTATTGGTTAAATGCCATGCTCAACCATAACAGATTCCTAAAGGCATCCTATAATCCTCTTTATAATTGTGACACGAATCAAGCAACACAATCTGAAATGAATGTCAAGGTTAATTCATGGTGCTAGACAATATATTACATATAAAGGAATCCTAAACTCTCTACTGAACTTTTCCCTCAGATGGATAAGAAGTGGGTTGACTTAGTGAGTTGGTCTATGATCAACCAAATATCATCAAATGCTCTAGTAGATCATAGAACCCCTATCATTAAGTATATGGAGATACCATCCCACTTTCACTTAGGAACCTCAAAGGGTTAATCTAAATCTAATGGAACCTGGTGCTCGACCTTCAATTTCTAACAAGTGAGGCATCGAGAGACAAACTTGTCTATACACCTATCCATCACCGACCACCAAAACTGATGTATAAGGTCATGGTACATTTTTTTTACCTCTATATGTACTACTAATGGGGATGTATGAAACCCCATGTATATACTCTCATAGAATCACCATTACCATGGTCTGTCCTTAGAAAAGTATAATGTTCCCCCAACCTTCAAAAAGTCCATTAGGAGAACATCTAGTGGATATATGTACATATAAGGTCTCACAATAAATATCTCCAAGACTATCCTCCCTAACATGCTAAAGAAGTGGAGGGGTAACAACTATCCACTATAGGTAAGCCACACCATCCTCATCTATTAAGGACAACTGCAATGAGACCAACTACTCCAATGCCTGAATAAAAAATTACGAACAAGATATCCTACTGAGATGATCTTACACCATTTTCCCCTTTTTGGGAGTAAAAACTATCTCAAAATCATAATCTTAGAGGAACTCTAGCCACCACCACTATCTCAAGTTAATATCTTTTTGCGAAAAGATATACTTGAGACTCTTATGGTTAGAATAAATGATAAACCGCTCACCCATAAGGTAGTTTCGCCACATATTTAGGGAAAAGACCACTATTTCCAGCTATAGATCTTGGGTTATGTAGTTCTTCTCAGGGGGTATCGGTTTCTAAGACCCATAATAAATCACCACCTACCTCTACATCTGAACACACCTAATCCCAATTTTGAAGGCATCACAAAATACCACATACTCAACACCCTCCTTTAGAAGTCTCAATATGGGGGAATTCATCAACCTCTGCTGAAAATCCTAAAAATTATACTAGATCCTATCTATGCAAACAAAAGGATACTTATTTCAGGTCAAATTAGTTAAGGGTGTCGAAATCCAGGAGAAATCAAGAATGAATCCCGGATAGTATCCCATTGAACCAAGGAAGCTCTGCACCTCATACATACTCTTTGGTGGATCCAAAGCTAGAGCCACCTCAACCTTATCCTGGTCCACTACTACTCACTCTTCTAATATTTCATTTCATAGTAAATAGACTTATAAATTATATAACTAACACTTTGAGAGCTTTCTATAATGCGGGTTCTCTCGGAGTATGTCCAGGTCCATCCTAACATGTTCAGTGTCCTTCTCCTCTAATGCTGAGTACACTAAGATGCCGTTGATGAATAATACCATGAATTGGTCTAATAAGTATTGAAATATCTAGTTCATAAGTCCCATGATCATTTCTAGGTGATTTTTTATGCTAAAGAAATCACCAAGTACTTGTAGCCACCATAGAGACGTCAGAATGTCGTCTTTGGTCTATCCTTATCCCAAACTTGGATCTGGTGATAGATTGACCAAAGGTCAATCTTTGAGAACCATATCACCCCTTTCAATGGATTAAATAGGTCCTAAATTCTCAATAGTGGATACTTATTTTTGATGGTCACCTTATTCAGGTGATGATAATCCACACATAACCTCAAGCTCTCATCCTCCTTCTTACTGAACAAAATTGGGGCTACCCAGGGAGACACCTTGGGTATAAAAAATCCCTTCCTCTACAATTCATACAACTTCAACTTCACCACTCAAACCTATATAGGATCCATTTGATATTCTAGTTCATATATCAAGGCAGGCCTTGGGTGCTAATATATGTAGAATTCAATCTATCGATGGGGAGGTAAGCCCGACATATCCTCAGGGAAGATGTACTCATACTACGTCACCACTGTAGGAAGTTGAAAGCTCATAAAATTTGATTCTCTAAGGGTAATACTAGAAAAATGATGACTTATCAACTATATCATCCCATGTATGATACCATCCCACTCTTCCTAGACTTCCTTCTCACCAATGTATTAAAATATTTTCCCATAAAATCAGATATACCACATCCTCCACCTGAAATAGTAAATCTATGCATGAAATATAGATATACAATCCATACAAAGACTGAAGTTATAAGACCTCATAGATTCTAAAAAAATATTTGATAATAATATCTCTCCTCCAAGAGTTAGGTCACATTATTAGTAGAAGTGTGTGATCACTGAATCTACTCCAATAGGAGTCTCCAAATGAAAAGGTTGAGCCAAAGGATCCATTGGAGTCTCTATATCTTGAACAAGGGAATTATAAAGAAAATAGAGGTCCATGATCATGTATATAAATATCAAAAAATAAATTATACAATATATATATATCATATCTCAAATTATCCTTGGAGCCTCTGGGTCATAGGACTCTACTACTTACAGCTACCCTCATCCCTGAACACCAACTCCCTGAGCCCAACATAGATCACTTGTGGGTGGTGGTTGCTATAGATAAAATAATTGGACACCTCTTGCTGATATCTTATCTCCTCTATCACATCCTCTACCCTACATACCTTCCTACTAAAGCCACCATCTCTTCCTAGGCAGTCAATTGTCTGTCTCCTTATCAGCCACATGGAGAGCCAGACAATCCTATGTGAGATTTCCCTGCCCATCATAGGAGTAACATCGCCTACCCATCAGATTATTAGAACCTTCCTAATATCCCTAAAAAACATAACCTCTATCTTGATTTTGTATCCATAAATGACTTTTATGCCTAGATCCCTGAGTCTACCGTCAACTACCAATTTCCAAATCCCCATCACCAGAGTGCCCAATTCCAAAACCAACTACTAGATATCTCTATGATGACCATGATCAAAGTCTGTTCTCAAAAGTACACATCTCAAACCATACCCATGGAGCATCGTGAGAGGTTAGTGAACCTCGATGCATACTCTGAAACTATCAAAATTCTATACTGGTGCCTAGAAGCTCTTGGATGAAAACTTCTCACAACATAGCTAGGTAAAAATCCTCTATGAAGAGGAAATCAAAATATTTACAAGAGAGAGCCCCCTATTCATGTGTCTAGGTCACCAGACTCCACCATCAACCCACCAATCCATGGATAAGGCTCACCACTATGACCAATATATAATCAAGATGGGTCTTAATAAGGTGGAAAGATCACCCAATTGCATCAGGATAGTACTCTCCTACCTTGGGGTATGGATTTCCCCAAAACCCAAGTGGTTTTTTCCTCTGAAACTCATGATGTGTGATCATATTTCTCACATCATCTATCGGTAATTTCAGAACAAATTGTTTCTCAACAGGTGGAGGTAAGATAAGAAAACCACATGAAGATACCATCTCCTATACAAGACCCTGAACTGATGAATCATCACTAGAAAAATCATCCTCATGATCCTACTATGGAATCCTAGATGGATGTCATCATGGAGGCATACTGCCGAAGTCAAGACATAATACATTTAAGAGTATATCTTGGGAGATGACTCAAGAAGGACATGGAAACCACCATCCATTCCTATATTATGCATGTATCAATTTTCCCTACAACCAATACCTATGTGTACTGAGTTAACAAGGAGGTTATCAGGGTTTTAGTGGATTGATACGCCAACCACCACACTAAAAATAGATTACCTAGCATGAGTTTCGAACTCGAGACTCTTTAACACTATTGACTTATATCCCAAACCAAACCTCATAGTTAGGATATCACTAAAATATGGTCCTATGATGACCTCCTTTGATACCACTATGTCACGACCCGACCCACTGGGGCCTTTCTGGATGATGGTAAGCTGAGAATGACACCTAAATTCTAAATCCAATAGGTCAGGGGCTAGCTACAAGCATCGAGTAGGCATATCACTCACATGAGAGGCCTTAGCCTAAGGTATCTGTATACATGAACCCATCTCCAAACATAAATTCAGATCAAAAGGAAAAGATACAAATGATACTAGATGAGTTCATACAATAAATCCCACATTAGAGTACAATAAAAATATGGGAAAGCATAAAGGTCCAAATTCAAGCCCACTAAATCTATAAAAGAGTCAATCCTTCTAGTAAAGAGGGTATTTTTGTCAAATACAATTCTTGGGACTAACTACAGTCCATATATCTCAACTATGCTTCAATTTATCCTAGTTTACCTGGGAATCCATCAAAATTCCTATCATCTATATAACACACTACACGTATAGGAAGATCCCATTCAAGGGTGAGTATAACATACCCATTAGGGTACTTTGAAATCAACAAACATAAAGAATCAAGAAGATAAGTCAGCTTATCACCAAAATGTGTGTCAATTATAATTTTATATAATAGAAATAATAACCCATATTTACTCAATATATACACCAAATATTAAGGTAATGTCCCAACCATACTACCATCCAAGGATTTTGTTTGAGGCTTCAAGGCAACACTCATATGGGAGAACTCACTCATTAGGCCTTGTTAATATTGATGTTTCTCATCTGAGAGGTTGTTCCTATCAGGAGTCACCATGAATAAGTACATGATGGAACTTAAAATATGTCAATACAAAGATAAGGGATTACAAACAAAGCCTATGGGGGATACCTGACCCTACTCAGAGTAAACCACTTGGACGGGGATCACACACCATGATAGTTAGTAATGGGATACCTGACCCAACATAAGGAAGAATGATGGAGAATCACACTCCGAGCCACATGGAGGGATACCTGACTCTATTTGACACTAAACCATAGAGGGGATTACTCATCATATTCTTAAGATGAGATGCCTCACTATACCCTCATAGGGGCATACAGAGGGAATGTACCCTACTAGTACTCATCTAGACAGAAGAGAATTTAGGACTCAAATTACAATGGAAAAAGTACATGGTGTGTATAGGGGATACACAATGTGTCTTGGCTAGCTCGAGTATGCCCGTGTACTCCATCCCATGCCTGTGTACTATGTCCCATGCTCATGTACTCTAGTCTTTCCTTTGTAAGTGTCGCGCATGTATTGGTGGTATCGCGCAAGTGACTTGCGCGCTGTGAAAGAGACTTGCGCGCCGATGCCTTGGAATCTTGAGAAATTGCACGCCTATGGTTTTTCAAGAACAGAAGATCAAAATATTGAAAAGGAAAGAGGCTCACACAAGTTTGGAAGTGCATCGCATAAGTGACTTGAAGGGGCAGAGACCTGCACACCGAGACCTGCGCACCGAAGGGAGACTTGCGCGCCGTCGCGCATGGTGTTCAAATTTCCTATAAATACTAGACCACCCCTTCTCATTTCTCAACGGAGTTCAACACTTTGAGAAATCAGAGCTCCCGTCGTGCATGTGTAGAAGACGCGCAAGTGGTGGTGTGTCGCGCAAGTGGGACTTGCGCGCCAGATTTGAAGAAGGGCGGTTGTTGTTAGTTGCGCGCCAATATTGGTTTGGGCGTAAAGGGATGTGAGTTGCAAAAGTTTGGAGTTGTAGAATCTTGTGTCGCACAAGTGTCTAAGGAATACTTGCGCCCTAGTTGTGACTTGCACGCCGATACTTGCGCACCGGATTAGCCTTGCGCGCCAATTAAGGTTGTTTTTTCAGCAGTGTTTTCGGGCTATGTGGAAGCTAGAAGTTTGCCCGATACCTTTGGTGCAAAGAGAGATTCATCTACATGTGAAATCTGGACTTCAACAGAGTATCTACATACAGAGAAAGATGCATTTCTTTATGAAAATGAAGAGACCTATAGGTCTATAAACTGTGATTGGAACCTTTCCGACACAGTGAGCAAAGGAAGAGGAAGAAGGTGATCGTCTCCACCAGAAGTGAGCCAGAGAGAGAGAGAAACAGGGAGTGACCCTTGGGAAAGCAGTGAGCTGACCCTAAACATTGTAAAGGCAGTGAGCCCGGGACAGAGTGACTGTGCCCAAACCTTGTAATCCACAACTAGTGAAGTTTAGTGTAATTTGGTACGACTGACAACCTGTTGGCATATGCTCCTTGGATGTAGCCCTTAGCGGTGAACCAATTAAAATTGCTGTGTCCTGTGCTTGCTTTACTTTCTGTTTATATCATGCAACATGAGAGATATAAGAGTGTTTTTCTTAATAGCGAAACAAGATCAGAACGGGATTTAATTTTAAATTATTCATACCCTGATTCACCCCCCTCTCAGGGTATTCAGCCTTGTGGACCTAACAAAAAATGACACTTCAAGAGTTTCCTATAAATTTGGTACTCTCGAAGTATATCCAAAACCATCCTCAAGTGTCTCGCATGCTACACCACTAATAATGAGTACACTAGGATGTCACCAAAAAAGACTACCATGAACTGATCCAAAAAACATTTAAAGGACCCAGTTCATAAGTCACACAAGCATAGCCTGGGAATCCAACACACTGATAGGTATCACTATAAACTTGAAGCATCCATAATAGCTTTAGAAGGCCATATTCAATGTTTTATCTACTAAAACTTGGATTTGGTGATAAAATATCCCCAGGTCAAATAGTTAGAACCACTTTACCCTTGACCATTGGACGAAGAAGCCATTTATTCTTGGGGGGTGGATACTCCTCACTAATAGTCACCTGGTTTAGGTGATGTCAATCCAAACATAACCTCAAATTATATTCTTTATCCTAGGTGAATATCACTCATCTACCCAAGAAAATACACTAGGTCACATGAAGACCTACCTATGTAGATCCTCCCACCACACCTTCAGCTCTTATATCTCTATAGGGCCATCTAATATACTGGTAAAAATATTGTACCATACCTGGTACAAGTCTATGAATAAGTATATCTATTGGCGTTGAGGTAGTCCCAACACATCCCCAGGAAAGATATACTCATACTCTTCCACCACTATAGAAAACTGAAATCTCGTAACATGCAATGATCTAAGGGTAATGCAATCCAACTGATGAGTAATCAACTTCATCCTCACTTGTATGATCTTATCATGATAGACCCAAGTTTACTCCTCACGAATGAAGGAAAACCTCATTCCGTCAACATGGATACACCACATCCTCTATATAAGATAGCCAATCTGTGTATGAACTGTGGATATCTAGTCCATACCAAAGATGAAATCATAATGCCTCCTCTTTATTATGGAAAGGTCCTATGAGAATCTCTCTCCTCTAAGAGTTAGGTCACACTATTAGCATAAAAGTGTGATCACTGAATCTCCTCCAGTAAAAGTCTTTGATTTTAAAGGTTGAGTCAATAACTCCACTTGGAAGCACTATGTTTCATACAAGAAAATTATCAATGAAAGTGTAGATCTCACCCATATCTATCAATACTTTATAAAAATTAGAAAATACATAGATCATATCACAAATCACTCTCAGAGCCTCTGGTTCATAAACCTAAAACACTTGCAGTCACCCAAATTCCTATCATCCAACTCCCTAGGCCTAGAATGGACCACCTGGGGGGGGGGGTGGTAACCGATCAAAGTGACAACCACCTCATACTGCACTCCTAGATCCTCTTACACATTTTATTCCCTACAAAACTCCCTACTCCCTACTCTTCTTCTACTTGGGTGGTCTATTAACCATCCCTTAGTCTAAAACATAGTACAATCCCATGAGAGATGTCCATGTCCATCACAAGCATAACAATGTCTCAGCCATGATGGATTGAGTTTTCCTTGAGGTCTTCATGAACTATGCAACATCTTGTTTCATGAATTTCATCATGCACCTTTTATCAATGGGTGATGCTCACCCTGGATCCAAAGTGATTATCGATATGGAATCTCATGATACATGTTCGATACCTACGGGCCATCATCAAGCACCAACAGATCCATCCATGGATTATTCTAACATGATGTATCCACCTAAAATACTGGAGGTTGGTTTATGTACTAATCAAAAAGTAGAATTATGACCATATGTCCACCTAGAAGGGAAAATGTCTTATGACCAATCCCCTTCATGGAGGCCTCATCACCCATTGGGTCATACTCTCAACTCTACTATATAAACCTTTCTTTATGTCATCATAGAAACATCCTAAAAAGAGATAATAAATACCAAAAATAATAAGTATATCTAGGGGAGATGACTCAAAAAGGATATAGAAGCCATAACCCATTCCTATATGATACATATACCAGTGGTTTCCTTACAATTAGTGTCTACATGTATCGATTCAACAAGTAGGTTATCAGATACTTGGAGAATAGATATGTCAAATTACATAAAAACACTGGAGTCTTTGTCCAGAGAGATGAACTCGATATAATTTAAGAATGCTACAATAAATCCCAAACCAAACCTCACAGCTCGATAATATCTAAACTCCAATCCTAAGATGAAACCCCTCTAATACTACTATTTCACGACCTGACCCACCTAGTTCCACTTGATCGATGATAAGATGAGTGTGACACCCCATTTTTACCTCTAATAGGCTAGGGGCTAGTGACCAACACCGAGTAGGCATATCACACATATGGGAGGCATTAACCAAATGCACACACACACATAAACACATCCAAATGCCCATAAAATACTAAAAGGTAAATACCACTGATACAATAATGCATTAATAACATATATCCCATATCAGAGTATGAAAAAGTACTGTAAAGAAATAAAAAGGGTCCAATACAAGCCTAGAAAAAAGTGAAAAAGAGTTCAACCTGCTCAGAAAAAGGTGGAATACTGTCTAATGAATTTTTTTTTCCAACCATGATCAGTCTGTCACTATATGATTCACCTTCTACCAGTCCTCTTAGGGAACCATCAAAATTATTTTCATCTATATAAGACATGACATGTGTTGGTAGAGTCCATACAGAGGTGAGTATAACATTACCTAGTAGGCCACCTTGAAATCACCAAACATAAAGAATCAAGAGAGTAGTTAGATAATTAATAAAAAGACATGTCAATAAGAATATGATATATAGAGACAAAAACAAAAAATCACTTATATAATCAAAATAGACTCCAAGTCTCAAGGGGGTATCAACCATACTTCCAACAATAGGATTCTGCTTGAGGCTTTAAGATAATGATTTCCTAGGGGAATCCACTCCATGAACCATGCTTTCCATATTAGAGCTTACCCAAGAGGTCATTATCATCGGGTCTCACCAAGGAAGGCACACACTAGGACTCATAATATCTCGACACCCAGATAGGGGATCACACCCAAGGTTGTCGGGGGACACCAAGAACCCTATATGAATAACCCGTTAAGTAGGGGATTGTATGAATGATGATACCTTGAACCCTACTGAAATAAATTTCTAAGTAGAGGATCATATGGATGATGATACCAAAAAAACTACTGAAATAACCTACTAAGGGATCATATGTATGATGATACCACAAACCCTACTGGTTTAAACTATTAGATAGGGGATTGATGTCCTGTGTATGATGGTCACAATGATACTACAAACCCTACCTAGGGTGAACAAAGGAATGATAGAGGATCACACCTCGATTCATATAGAGGGACACCAAAAACTCTATCTGAGGCTTATCCTATAGAGGAGAACATAATCCTATACCCAGAACGTAAAGCCTCACTGTACCCTCAAAGGGACAGACCAAGGAAACACACCCAATTGGACCTGGTCTAAAATGAAGAAACAAAGGGATCAAAACTTCCTTAGAGGATGTATATGACATGTATAGAGTACACGACATGTACCCATAAACCTAGAACTTCATGTGTTTATGATTTCATTCCTCTGCCCATGACCATGTATACTAGCCATTCCCATATACCCAGCCATGTCCAAGTGCTTTTTTGAAGCACATGGTGTGTTCCTTGACACAAACGACATGTGGGGTCACATGAGGGCATGATTGTGTACTACCTACACATATTGATCCATTATAAAAGGGTTATACAATGTGTGATATGACACACATGATGTGTATCACCACATAACTTCTTGGGTGGGTACTCCCTATACACACCGAGCTGGTCATCTAGGAATTATACAAAGCATGGGTCCCACACATGGTGTGTGATATTTAACTCAATAAGAAACCCTTTACACCAAATAGAAGGGACTACACGATGCATTTCCTTTGGGACTACACGCCCTTTAGTTTTGAATTTATAAGAAACTCCAGAATGTTTACACGTCATCTATTCATGCCACTGTCACTGATAAACTCACCGATGAACATGGATCTTAAACCTTCCGAGCCCATAAATCACCATCGACTATATTCAAGCCATCAAATCCGATCAAGAAAACCTACTTTGTAGCTCCTCATTGTCAAAAAAATAACACCCATGTGCTGGGGATCTCTAATCCGAGCCTGATCGATCCTATGTTTCCGTGCACTGCAACAATGTCATTGATATCCATCCCGAACTCATTGTAAAAATATATTGTGCCAAAGATTTATTTCACAATGATCTTTCACCAGGTATTTGTTGAATCACTGGTAAAAAAATACCAATGACGATTTCACATAGAATGGGGTGATAAAAGTATAAAACAAAAACACAAGGAATGAACCTCAATTAATGTTCATATTAGCCTCAATAAATTGTCAATGAAGATGAAAAATGAATAGGATTATCAAATAACTATAAAATTTCTATTTCTAGGAAGATAAATCTGTACCTGTATAACACAATCGACCCATGAATCAAACTATTAAAATAATTGTTTAATGTTCATAATGTAATAAACAACGGTGAAAATAAACCATGAAAAAAACCCTACCTTGAGTTGGATCGATCATTGATGAAGAATGGTATTGTGTCATCGTCATTGGTAAGATCCATGAACTTTGTTATCATTAGTGATCCTTGTGGCACCTGATTATTAATCAACAATCCCAACATTCACCAATTATTTTCTATGATATCATCTCAAATGCATAGGTTTTCTCGGCTAACCCTAGGTTAAATAGAGGAGGGTCAAGTCATGGAATAATAAATAAATAATAAATAAATTAATTTTCAATTTCACCCATGACTAATTTTTAACTAAACAACCAATTCCAACAATGGTTATGTTGTATCTAGGGTAAAAAATTAATTTCAGGTTTAACAACCACCTCATATTTCCCATATGAGTCCCCATTTGGGAGTTATTCCATTATTTTAGAAAGACTGCATGTAGGATATAATATATTTAATATTTTTATTATAAAAATACCAAGTCTCACCGAACCTCATAATCTCATGCTGTCTCAATGATTGGATCCAAAAATATTCCTTAAAATATTTCAAAGACTTAAGAGGTAAAAACAAATGTTAAATGCACACCTAGATAAATATGGTATTTTCCAACTAAAAATCAATGATAAAGGGGGAGTAAATTTTTAGGAAAATCAGAATAAAGTTATTTCTTTTTTATTTTATTGAAAAAGGGGGAGAAAAAAGTACCTTTAAATCATCAATATGTTTTTGGAGTTATAAGAATAAGTGTATTTAGTGAAGATTGATTTAAATACAAATTTTTAACAAAATCCAAAAGGGGGAGATGTTTACTACCAAAGGTTGTGTGTTTAATTTTTTGATAGTAACTGATGAGATGATTAAAGTTATATTTTCCATATGTGATGAGATGATAAATTTGGTTTGATTTTTTTTCCAAATGGAGCCAATATTTATATTTGTTAGATTTTTTTAATTTTTTTTGGAGCATGGATCTTAGCATGATGGAATGATAATAATGTTTATGGAATACACATTTTTAAGCTATGGAGAAGAAAACGAGACAACACATGAAGGATAAAGGAGGTTTGTACTAATTTTGGAATTAGTTAAATTTAAATATGGTTAAGAGAAGATCAATTTTTTTAGAGAATATATGATTGCATGTCTCAAGATTTGGAAAAGGAATGAAGTCTCTATACTCATACGATACATATTTTTTCAAAGGAAGATTTCATATGAAAGAATTGTGAATTCATATAATAAAAATGAAACTTCATTTGATATACTAGAGGATGTAATACAATAGACTGTAGACCTAGTATGATAGACCAAGGTGTTCAAATGATAGTTTTCTGGTCTTGTAAGGTAGAGTTGTGAGTTTGTATGATAGACTTTCTAACTTCATATAAAAGGGTGACTTAGTTTGAAATGAAGAATTTGTATGAAAGTGTGACTTCATTTGAAAGGAATATTTTTTATAAAAGAGTGAATTTTTATAAAATAAATATTTCATATGAAAGAGTGACCTTGTATGAATGGGAGAATTCATATAAAAGTGTGAAGAGATTTAAATAGAGGATAAGTGACTATTAATTTAGTCAACTATAAATGTAGAAATTTAAGCTGAGTATTTGGGGATATTGTTTTGGAATTCTAAGAAAGTTATATTTTGATATCTCAACAACTTTAAACAAATTATCTATGTCAATTTTTAATTGATATTTATTCTATGATATTTCTACAGATTTATTCTCTTAGTCAGGAAATGCTTATTTTGATCTTAAAAGTTCAAATATCATGATTCATTAAATTAAATCCATGATTCTAGATGAAATTAAAGGAAATGTAATGAAAAGTTTATTTCATTAAATAGAGATTTGAAAACTGCATAACAGTTACATGTATGAGAATTTAATATTAATGTGAAGTATAAAAATTATCCAGTCATGCTCGAATTTTAGGGTTTTAGATTTTGTGGAGATTGTAGTAATTATGAAAAATTAAAAGAGAGGGTTTTTATTGGTTTCCATATATAAAATATAGAAATCATTTCATATAGAAACATTTTAACATGTTGATTGTGAGTTTTGGAGACTTGAAGGTGAGAGATCTCAAGACTGAGATTTTTGGAGGATTCCATATTCAAAATATGAAAAGATATCTCTCATGAATATTGTATATTATATAATAAAAGAAAAGGGAATAAAAAAAGAGAAAAAATATAGTATTTATCATGACCCGACCCACCTAACCGGTGGTAAACCAAGTGTGACACCCCAAACTTGCCTCCAATAGGATAAGGTCTAGTGAAAAGTGCCTAGTAGGAATATCACTCACATGGGAGGCCTTATCCTTAGGTACCTGTACACACACACACACCCATATCCAAACACCAATACAATGTAGAAAGGAAAGATATAACTGATATAAAAATGCATGCATATAACTAAATCCGACATCAGAGTGATACAAGTATGATAAAACATAAAGGGACAAATACAACTCCACCAAAGTTTTAAAAGATTCAAACTTTATATTAAGGAGGGGACTGCTATCGAATGAAAATCCGGGGACTGATTGCGGTCAATCTAGATCAACTATAATCCACCTACTCCTGATCCACCTAGGACTTTGTCGAAGGGCATATCATTTTCATAATACACGAAATGTGTGAGAAAATCCCTTGCATGGGTGAGTATAACATACCCAGTAGGGAACACTGAAATCATAAAACATAAATTATCAAAGAGAGAAGTTAGCTTATCATCATGAAAGTATTCAATCAAAATATTAGACAATAGAAATAATAACCGAGATATACTCAATAAAAACACCAAGTCTCAAGTTAAACCCACAACCATACCACCATCCTAGGATTCTGATCGAGGATTCAAGGTAATTATCGTCTAGGAGAAATCACTCCTCAAGTATTGCTAATACTGATGGTGCTCATTCTAGTGGTCATGCATGTTAGGCCTAACCATGAATAAGTAAATGCTAAAAATGAGAATATATCAATACAAATATCGGGGATCACACTTAGGGCCTATGGGGGATACCTGACCCTGTCTAAAGTAAACCACTAGGATGGGGATCACACACCCCGATAGTCAGTAAAAGGATACCTGACCCAACCTAGGGAAGAATGATAGAGGATCAAACCCTTGGACAGATAGAGCACTACCCAAATCTATCTAATACTAACCATTAGAGGGGAGAAATTATCCTATTTTTAGGAAATGATGCCTCATTATACCCTCATAGGGATATACAAAGGGAATATACCCTACCAGTACTCCTATATAATGAAGAGAATGGAGGCCTCAACCTACCCTAGAAAAAGTACATGACCTATATATGGGATACATGGTGTGTCTTGGCTAGATCAGGTATGCCTGTGTCCTTTGTACAATTCCCTTGTACTATGGTTTGTGTCTGTGTACTCTGGTCGTGCCTGTGTACACAGGTCGTGCCCATGTACTTAGCCATGCTCAGATTCTTTGGCTATGTTTGAGTAATTTGGCCGTGTCCATGTTTGTGTACACCGGACATGACCATGTACACTGGCCGTGTCTGTGCCCATGTACCCTTGGGGTACATGTCGAGTTGCCAACATCGAGTCACATGATGTGTGGATAGTCCAAAAAACATGTGATATTTAACTCTGTGTGAAATCCTAGCTACTAAAAGAAGGTACATACATGATACATATTTTTTCAAACTACACATTGTGTAACTCAGTATTTTACAGAATCCCATACTCTTCATGTGTATCTAGACATGCTGATTCCTCCTTTGATCTAGCCCCAAAAACCAATAAGGAATTAAAATAAAAGGTTTACCAGACTCGAATTTTCATCGATGGTCAGATTACAACCACCCAATCTTCTCGAGAAAGGCTTCCCATCATGCCACACCACCGCATCGTAAAACCATGGATGAAAAATCCCGATCTCCTCCTCGATCATCTGTCACCATCCTCAAACCTCAATTATTCCTTTGATCCTATAATCAAACCCGTAGAAATAGTTTTTTGAACCAAAAATAGATTGTGTAATGATCGGTTTCCAAGTATTGTTGAACTTCTGACCAAAAGAAACACTGACGATGATTGTTTGAAGAACGAGGGGAGAAAATAACACAATAAAAGAGTGAGAAATAGGCATCAACCATTGTTTGGAATGGAATCAATTTTTTGACAGGGAAATCATTGATCATAGGATAATGATAAGGATTAATAAAATAATATCAATTTTTAATTATAGGAAGATAAACATGAAGGGAAAATACATAGATTGACCCATGAACTAATCTCTAATGAGATTACTTCATGTTCGATTGGTGGTAATCAAAACAAGGATTTAATCTAATGAAAAACAACCATCCTACCTCAAGATTGGATTGATCACTGAAAAAGAACAATTTCATGCCATTTTCATTAGTGAGATCAAAAAACTACTTTGTCGAAGACAATCTCTATGGCACACCAATCACTAAACCACACTTCTATTGTTTTTCATCAAAATATCTCCTCTACGACCCCTTTAAATTCCCCAAGGTTATGTGGATCACCCTAGGATTTTTCCATAACAGGGTTTAAATAGGGATTATTAGGTGTGTCCAATCAATAAAGAATTTATTTATTTATTTATTTATTAATCTTCCCATGACTACACTTAATCCAAACACATGACGTGCACCAAGGTTATGTTGCAGATATGGTAAAACCTAAATTCTAGATTTAACGACAGTATCTAATTTACCATATGGAACAAAACTGGGAGATATTCCATTATTTTAGAACAACTATGTGCATGTGATATAATATATTTACTATTTTTATTATATCAACACTGTGGCTCCTTGGGCCCCTAAATCCTATGCTGACTTTGTGATTGGATTCAAAAATATTCCTTAAAGTATTCCAAAGTTTTACAAATAAAAAATAGAGTCATTAAATTCTCCCCACCTTAGGGATTTTTATAGATAACCATTCCTTTTACACATATTATTACATGATTTTTAACATAAACATCCAATAATTACAATTCAATGATCAAAAGGCCTAGTGTGTTTGGAAGACTACATACATAAAACATCAAAAGAAACTAAAAAACACCATATTTTTTATTCTATTTAGTGTTTTTTCTATTATCCTTAGTGAGATACTAAATCCATTTGAGCTCCTAAAACTACATAGGATAACCTAAGAAAATATATATACAAAATATAGTGAGATAAAAATATAATTAAGGGAATAAACATGATAAAAAGCATAACTTTTGAGTCAAAGGAATAACATGATATCATAAAAGAGAAGGATCATGAGTAATATATGGAACATGTTATAATAATATCATGGAATCATAGGAAATGTGGAAACAACATATGGAATGACAAAAATAGGAGTCAATGTTAACTACCCAGACAATATCACATGGTAGAAAAAGTCTCATAATGGATTAGGTTTACTCCCTAACCCCAAACATAATATCTCATGGGACTAAAAACATTAACAAATGAATTGGAGAACTATCTAGGAACACCCATCATAAAATGTTCATGATTATGTGTACCACAAAAGGTAATTAAATCATAAGGTATAAACATAAGAATTACCCATGGAAAGAAATGGGTTGCATAATCTTATCTCATATCATAATCAAAAGAAATTTTATAATGAAGGCATTTGAGAGATAAACATAAGGCATGTACTAACATATAAAAGTAAGGAAGGATAATATAGGTATATATATGAGAGACATATATAGATAATTTAGAAGAAATACATAACATCAAATGTTGTCATCATTGATGAAAATGTATTTAAATGATTACATGGAATATTTTTTAAAAAAAAAATACCCTTTTCACTTTGAAATCACTTCTTCAAATTTTTTAAAAAATCAAAATATAATAGATTTTTTTTAAAAATATACATGAATAAAAATATAAATTAATATTTAAATAGTTGAGTGGCCATGACAGTGGGTAATTATGTTTATATGGTATAAGTTAAAAGAAGCATTCCTTTCACATTGTTGTAAAAAGGTTTAAAAGGTGCCATGTTTAGAAAATGAAAATAATATTCATTTTAAACCATTTTTAAAAATTAAACATTGGTGAAAATTAATTTAAACAATCATAGAATTATATTAAAACATTTTTTAAAACATTTAAAGAAAACATGGACACAAAAGAGAAAGGGGTTTTGACTGAAGAGAGAAATAAAGTCAACTTTGATTAAAAACATTTACTCAATAATTATAAGTACCAAATAGAGGAAAATGGTAATATTTCTTCAAAAGTTCATTAATAAACATAGGATAATAAAATTAAATGTTTTTATTAGAAAATTATCAAATATTTTCCTTCAATATAAATTCAAGAATAAATAATCCTAATTAAAATGAGATTAAATCATAGACCCTTATCACCTTGGTAACTTTTGAATCATACCCCACATAAATGAAGTAAGTGAATTTTAACTTAAAATATCATAAATTTAGAAGGATTAATGATATAATATGTAAAAGGGTAGTATATAAACCATATAAAATAAATTAGGTGCATAAAAGAACATGTGTCTCAAAGAAGGATGTTTTGAGACAAAAACCCTTACGTCGAGTCCAGACTTTGACATGTATTTATTTTATCTACTATATAATAAAATCATATCAATTATTTGTTTTATTAAGAAAATTTTATAGTTTTAATTCATTATACTTAAAATATTTACTTCATTTGTTTTAATAAATTATTTAATTACATAATCAGTTATGTCCAACTCGGGTGTTTTGAGGACGCTCAGTTCATAATTTAAAAATGACACCAGTGTGTTGAATGTGGTCAAAGGGGTCATTGTTACATCATATAAAAAATAATAAACATGAAATAATTATTATTTTCACATATAAATTATAATTTTAAAACCAACTACGAAATATGTTTATGAAAAATGAACTCGTTATAATCTTGGAGACGGTAGACCGTACATACGCATGAGTAACATTTCCATTTTTCAATGATCATGATGAAAAGAAGGAATGTGTTATTTTATGTTTTCATAATGACAATTATATCATAAATATAACATTATTTATTTAAATACACTTACATATATCAAACATCTTATGCATTAATAACAAAATTAATCACAACGCTTCGTGGGGTGGTGGTCTGTCATACACATGAACAATGTTATCATTTTTCAATGGATGGTAAGGTAAAAAGGTATATAATATATTAATTTTTATAATGGTTAAAATTTAATTATTATAATATATAAACATAAAATCTATCATCACAATCATCCATAATAGGAGATGATGGAAAATGAGTTACATCTGTTCGTGAGACAGTAGTCCGCTGCACACACAAATGACGGTTTCATTTCCCATTTGATGGAAATGGAGACGAGTTTAAGTTATTCCATTAACATAATAAAATATTATTATATGGGATATATTTATGTTATTATATCATCATTATTGAGTAATATTTTATGGATGTGGAAGAAGAAATAAAATAAAGATTGTTAGTTAAGAATGATATCTCTTCCTTAGACAACCTCTTTAGGATTATACCTAAAGCCTCCATAGATTGAATTTATAATAAAAAAGGAATCTAGGACATGGGGAGGGAATTAAGGAAGATATTTGGTTATTTATTTACCAAAACAAATAGTTTTTAGGTGTGTAAAGGATAAGTGAGGGGGTTCCCTTTTATATGGGAGGAAGAGTGGCATTCTTGTAAATATCCAAAACTATTCAATAATGGGAAGTCACTCTCAAGCAATGTGCCTCAAAAATTAAAAAAATAAAGGATTTGAGGATATATAAGGCCTATAAACACCTATAAAATTAAAAATAATCATGTTTTAAATATGTTATCCTATTTACCGCTAAGGTTACTCACTTTTACCCTTTTAAATTTTTTACCACGATAACTATTATTTTATTGTTTTCAATATTCATTATGGAATAAAATTAAGTTGAATTTATTATAAAATAAAATTTATTATGATTAAAAATATGTAATATATTTTATCAAATTCAATTTTTATAATTTGTTTAATTTAATTTAAAATAAAACCTGTAAGCGTGATGAAAAGCAGTTTTCTGAAAAAATGTATTTTTCCCAGAAAAGATGATTTTACATTAACTCTATGACTAGTAATAATCATTATATGAATTTAAATTTATAAATATAGTTATATAATATATAAATTTTATCTAAATAATTCTTCATTAGGGGTTATTTTAATTATTAAAAATGGAGAAAAATTATGCACTTTAAAACAGTTTTCAGAAAAAATGCGTTTTAAAGCCTAAAAATAAGCTTATACTAAAATCCAATATAAATATGATTTAAATGTAATTAATTGTATTAAATATAACTAAATAATATTTATTTTAATTTTAATTCAAATTAAAATAATTATGTTACTTTTAAATTACTTAATTTGTTAAAAAGAAATAAAAATTTTATAAAAAATGGCATTTTTCACTATTCATAGAAAAATTCATATTTTTAGAAAAATCAAAAAATTACACCCTAAGTTAATATAAATATTATAATTTAAAAATTGGTTTTAATTTTATAAAATAAAATTTCTAAAAGGTCCAAAAACTAATTATAATATTCTCCTAAAAAGCAATAAAAAATATTTTTGAAGGAAACATATTTTTTTATAGAATAAAATATATTTATTAAAATTTGAGTGATTTTTAAGAATTTATCAATAATTTTTTATTAATTTTATGTATATTTCATAAATTAATTAATACTATTCATATCCTTCAATTTTAACTGCTAGGTTAAATTGATCACATTTATATAATAATATTTTAATATTATATCATAGTTCATTTAAACTGAGTGTTGTGTGTTGAATATGCTATCAAACATAGTGTTAATTTAATAAATAATGGGGTGTTATGCTTTTCATCTTGAAAAGAAAAAATCTACTCCAATAGGTTAGGTTACTAAGATCGCATCTGGTTCTCTTGCTCCTAGGTGCTCTCCTGAAGATTCTAGGGCTACCATCAGACATGTACCAAGGGAATCACTCGCACATGAAGGATTTTCTCCCATCGATCCTTGATATCTACTAGAGGTAGCTCCATCCTCGATATCCATCTCACTACAATTGATAACATGTGATGATTCATGCAGATACCTCATCATCTTCGACATGTGGAAGACATCATGTACTCGATCTAATTGTGGTGGTAGGGCTAAGTGATATGCCACCTCGCTAACTCTATGTAGTATCTGGAAAGGGCCAATGAATCTCAGATATAACTTTCCACATGAAAAAATATCCTCAATTCTCACTAAGGCGATACCTTTAGGAACACATGGTATCCTTTATTGACCTCAAAAGGCCTCTGTCGTCGTTCTGAATAAGATTTCTGATGGCTCTAAGAAGTCCTCATCCTCTCATGGATAATTTTCACCTTCTCTATTGTTGTTATCATCAAATCTGGGCCCATAAGTGCTAAATCCCCTAGATCATTCCAATATAATGGTAACCTTCAGTGTCTCCCATATAAGTCCTCAAATAGTTCTATACTAATAGTGGAGTGGTAACTATTTTTATACACAAACTCCACCAAAGGTAGGTGATCCTCCCAACTACGAACAAAGTCCAACATGCAATCCCAAAGCATTTCCTTCAAAACATGAATAGTCTATCCAGTTTAGCTGACTATCTATTGGTTAAATGCCATGCTAAAACATAACAGAGTCCTAAAGGCATCCTATAATCCTCTTTATAATTGTGACACGAATCAAGCAACACAATCTGAAATGAATGTCAAGGTTAATTCATGGTGCTAGACAATATATTACATATAAAGGAATCCTAAACTCTCTACTGAACTTTTCCCTCAGATGGATAAGAAGTGGGTTGACTTAGTGAGTTGGTCTATGATCAACCAAATATCATCAAATGCTCTAGTCGATCATAGAACCCCTATCATTAAGTATATGGAGATACCATCCCACTTCCACTTAGGAACCTCAAAGGGTTAATATAAATCTAATGGAACCTGGTGCTCGACCTTCAATTTCTAACAAGTGAGGCATCGAGAGACAAACTTGTCTATACACCTATCCATCACCGACCACCAAAACTGATGTATAAGGTCATGGTACATTTTTTTTACCTCTATATGTACTACTAATGGGGATGTATGAAACCCCATGTATATACTCTCATAGAATCACCATTACCATGGTCTGTCCTTAGAAAAGTATAATGTTCCCCCAACCTTCAAAAAGTCCATTAGGAGAACATCTAGTGGATATATGTACATATAAGGTCTCACAATAAATATCTCCAAGACTATCCTCCCTAACATGCTAAAGAAGTGGAGGGGTAACAACTATCCACTATAGGTAAGCCACACCATCCTCATCTATTAAGGACAACTGCAATGAGACCAACTACTCCAATGCCTGAATCAAAAATTACGAACAAGATATCCTACTGAGATGATCTTACACCATTTCCCCCTTTTTGGGAGTAAAAACTATCTCAAAATCATAATCTTAGAGGAACTCTAGCCACCACTACTATCTCAAGTTAATATCTTTTTGCGAAAAGATATACTTGAGACTCTTATGGTTAGAATAGATGATAAACCGCTCACCCATAAGGTAGTTTCGCCACATATTTAGGGAAAAGACCACTATTTCCAGCTATAGATCATGGGTTATGTAGTTCTTCTCAGGGGGTATCGGTTTCTAAGACCCATAAGAAATCACCACCTACCTCTACATCTGAACACACCTAATCCCAATTTTTAAGGCATCACAAAATACCACATACTCAACACCCTCCTTTAGAAGTCTCAATATGGGGGAATTCATCAACCTCTGCTGAAAATCCTAAAAATTATACTAGATCCTATCTATCCAAAAAAAAGGATACTTATTTCAGGTCAAATTAGTTAAGGGTGTCGAAATCCAGGAGAAATCAAGAATGAATCCCGGATAGTATCCCACTGAACCAAGGAAGCTCTGCACCTCATACATACTCTTTGGTGGATCCAAAGCTAGGGCCACCTCAACCTTATCCTGGTCCACTACTACTCACTCTTCTAATATTTCATTTCATAGTAAATAGACTTATAGATTATATAACTAACACTTTGAGAGCTTTCTATAATGCGGGTTCTCTCGGAGTATGTCCAGGTCCATCCTAACATGTTCAGTGTCCTTCTCCTCTAATGCTGAGTACACTAAGATGCCGTTGATGAATAATACCATGAATTGGTCTAATAAGTACTGAAATATCTAGTTCATAAGTCCCATGATCATTTCTAGGTGATTTTTTATGCTAAAGAAATCACCAAGTACTTGTAGCCACCATAGAGACGTCAGAATGTCGTCTTTGGTCTATCCTTATCCCAAACTTGGATCTGGTGATAGATTGACCAAAGGTCAATCTTTGAGAACCATATCACCCCTTTCAATGGATTAAATAGGTCCTAAATTCTCAATAGTGGATACTTATTTTTTATGGTCACCTTATTCAGGTGATGATAATCCACACATAACCTCAAGCTCTCATCCTCCTTCTTACTGAACAAAATTGGGGCTACCCAGGGATACACCTTGGGTATAAAAAATCCCTTCCTCTACAATTCATCCAACTTCAACTTCACCAGTCAAACCTATATAGGATCCATTTGATATTCTAGTTCATATATCAAGGCAGACCTTGGGTGCTAATATATGCAGAATTCAATCTATCGATGGGGAGGTAAGCCCGACATATCCTCAGGGAAGATGTCCTCATACTATGTCACCACTGTAGGAAGTTGAAAGCTCATAAAATTTGATTCTCTAAGGGTAATACTAAAAAAATGATGACTTATCAACTATATCATCCCATGTATGATACCATCCCACTCTTCCTAGACTTCCTTCTCACCAATGTATTAAAATATTTTCCTATAAAATCAGATATACCACATCCTCCACCTGAAATAGTAAATCTTTGCATGAAATATAGATATCCAATCCATACAAAGACTGAAGTTATAAGACCTCATAGATTCTAAAAAAATATTTGATAATAATATCTCTCCTCCAAGAGTCAGGTCACATTATTAGTAGAAGTGTGTGATCACTGAATCTACTCCAATAGGAGTCTCCAAATGAAAAGGTTGATCCAAAGGATCCATTGGAGTCTCTATATATTGAACAAGGGAATTATAAAGAAAATAGAGGTCCATGATCATGTATATAAATATCAAAAAATAAATTATACAATATATATATATCATATCTCAAATTATCCTTGGAGCCTCTGGGTCATAGGACTCTACTACTTACAGCTACCCTCATCCCTGAACACCAACTCCCTGAGCCCAACATAGATTACTTGTGGGTGGTGGTTACTATAGATAAAATAATTTGACACCTCTTGCTGATATCTTATCTCCTCTATCACATCCTCTACCCTACAGACCTCCCTACTAAAGCCACCATCTCTTCCTAGGCAGTCAATTGTCTGTCTCCTTATCAGCCACATGGAGAGCCAGACAATCCTATGTGATATTTCCCTGCCCATCATAGGAGTAACATCGCCTACCCATCAGATTATTAGAACCTTCCTAAGATCCCTAAAAAACATAACCTCTATCTTGATTTTGTATCCATAAATGACTTTTATTCCTAGATCCCTGAGTCTACCGTCAACTACCAATTTCCAAATCCCCATCACCAGAGTGCCCACTTCCAACACCAACTACTAGATATCTCTATGATGACCATGATCAAAGTCTGTTCTCAAAAGTACACATCTCAAACCATACCCATGGAGCATCGTGAGAGGTTAGTGAACCTCGATGCATACTCTGAAACTATCAAAATTCTATACTGGTGCCTAGAAGCTCTTGGATGAAAACTTCTCACAACATAGCTAGGTAAAAATCCTCTATGAAGAGGAAATCAAAATATTTACAAGAGAGAGCCCCCTCTTCATGTGTCTAGGTCACCAGACTCCACCATCAACCCACCAATCCATGGATAAGGCTCACCACTATGACCAATATATAATCAAGATGGGTCTTAATAAGGTGGAAAGATCACCCAATTGCATCAGGATAGTACTCTTCTACATTGGGGTATGGATTTCCCCAAAACCCAAGTGGTTTTTTCCTCTGAAACTCATGATGTGTGATCATATTTCTCACATCATCTATCGGTAATTTCAGAACAAATTGTTTCTCAACAGGTGGAGGTAAGATAAGAAAACCACATGAAGATACCATCTCCTATAAAAGACCCTGAACTAATGAATCATCACTAGAAAAATCATCCTCATGATCCTACTATGGAATCCTAGATGGATGTCATCATGGAGGCATACTGCCGAAGTCAAGACATAATACATTTAAGAGTATATCTTGGGAGATGACTCAAGAAGGACATGGAAACCACCATCCATTCCTATATGATGCATGTATCAATTTTCCCTACAACCAATACCTATGTGTACTGAGTTAACAAGGAGGTTATCAGGGTTTTAGTGGATTGATACGCCAACCACCACACTAAAAATAGGTTACCTAGCATGAGTTTCGAACTCGAGACTCTTTAACACTATTGACTTATATCCCAAACCAAACCTCATAGCTAGGATATCACTAAAATATGGTCCTATGATGACCTCCTTTGATACCACTATGTCACGACCCGACCCACTGGGGCCTTCCTGGATGATGGTAAGCTGAGCATGACACCTAAATTCTAAATCCAATAGGTCAGGGGCTAGATACAAGCATCGAGTAGGCATATCACTCACATGAGAGGCCTTATCCTAAGGTATCTGTATACATGAACCCATCTCCAAACATAAATTCAGATCAAAAGGAAAAGATACAAATGATACTAGATGAGTTCATACAATAAATCCAACATTAGAGTACAATAAAAATATGGGAAAGCATAAAGGTCCAAATTCAAGCCCACTAAATCTATAAAAGAGTCAATCCTTCTAGTAAAGAGGGTATTTTTGTCAAATACAATTCTTGGGACTAACTACAGTCCATCTATCTCAACTATGCTTCAATTTCTCCTAGTTTACCTAGGAATCCATCAAAATTCCTATCATCTATATAACACACTACACGTATAGGAAGATCCCATTCAAGGGTGAGTATAACATACCCATTAGGGTACTTTGAAATCAACAAACATAAAGAATCAAGAAGATAAGTCAGCTTATCACCAAAATGTGTGTCAATTATAATTTGATATAATAGAAATAATAACCCACATTTACTCAATATATACACCAAATATTAAGGTAATGTCCCAACCATACTACCATCCAAGGATTTTGTTTGAGGCTTCAAGGCAACACTCATATGGGAGAACTCACTCATTAGGCCTTGTTAATATTGATGTTTCTCATCTGAGATGTTGTTCCTGTCAGGAGTCACCATGAATAAGTAGATGATGGAACTTAAAATATGTCAATACAAAGATAAGGGATCACAAACAAAGCCTATGGGGGATACCTGACCCTACTCAGAGTAAACCACTTGGACGGGGATCACACACCATGATAGTTAGTAATGGGATACCTGACCCAACATAAGGAAGAATGATGGAGAATCACACTCCGAGCCACATGGAGGGATACCTGACTCTATTTGACACTAAACCATAGAGGGGATTACTCATCATATTCTTAAGATGAGATGCCTCACTATACCCTCATAGGGGCATACAGAGGGAATGTACCCTACTAGTACTCATCTAGACAGAAGAGAATTTAGGACTCAAATTACAATGGAAAAAGTACATGGTGTGTATAGGGGATACACAATGTGTCTTGGCTAGCTCGAGTATGCCCGTGTACTCCATCCCATGCCTGTGTACTATGGCCCATGCTCATGTACTCTAGTCTTTCCTTTGTACACTGGCCATGCTATTATAGTATGATCATGCTTGGGTACTCTAGCCATGTCTATGACCATGTACACTAGTCATGCCCATGTACATTGGCTATGTCTTTGCCTGTGTACCCCAGGGGTACATGCCAAGTTTCCATCATATAGTCACATAGTGTATGGAAAACCCAAAAAACATGTCATATCTAATTCTATGTAAAACCCTAGCTGTTATAGTAAGGGATCTATAGGGCATGTGTTCTTCTGAACTACACACCGTGTAACTTCAGATTTTCTAAAATTACAAATTCTTCATGCATATCCGCTCTCATCACATATTCCTTTGACCTAGCCACAAAAAATCAAGGAAATTGGATATAAGTTTGACCTAACTCATTATTAGTGGATGGATTCTAACCACCCAATCTTCTCTAGAAACACTTCTCATCGCATCACACTACCTCATCACAAAATCATGGAAGAAAACTCCCAATCCGCTCCTCGATAATTTGCCTTCATCATTAAAACTTGACCATTACTTCAATATCATAACTAAACCCATGGAAATGATCTATTGTTCCAAATATCAATTTAATAATGATCAATTTATATGTATTTCCAAACCATCGACCAAAAAAAAAACACTGACGATGATCATTCGAATAATGAGGGGAGAAAAGCACAAAACACACGAGTGATAAACAATTATTTTCCATTTTTCAGATTTTCCTCAATATGTCAATGGAAAAAATTTCAATCATGGGAGAATAATCAGGATCAATAAAACAATATCAATTCTTAATTCTAAGAAGAAAAATATGAACAAAAAATATAGATATCGATCCATAAATTAATCTTCTAAAGGGATCAATTCATGTTCAATTGAGGGTAATCAAAATGGGGATTGTATCCAATGAAAAAAACTATCCTACCTCAATATTGGATCATTCAATAATAGAGAATGATTCTTTTCTATTTTCATTGGTGTGATCCAAGAAATTATTTGTTGAAGATAAAATTCATGGTACATTAATCACTAAACTGTGATCCCATTGTCATTCATCAAAATACCCCCTATATAACACCTCTTAAATCCTAGGTTTATGAAGATCACCCTAATATTTAGCCATAATAGGGTTTAAATAGGAAGAATTAGGTTTGGATATTTAATAAATGATAAATAAATAAATAAATTTATTTATTAATCCACCCATGACTACACATATGCCAAACACCCGACACACATCATGGTTATGTCATGATTATGGTAAAGCCCACATTCTAGATTAAATAATGGTATCATATTTCCCATTTAGAACACTATTTAAGGGATATACCATTATTTTAGAAAAACTACACACTCATGTTATAATATATTTAATATTTTCATTATATCTGCATTGAGGCTCCCTGACCCTAGAATCCTATGATAACTCAACGTCTGGATTTGAAAATATTATTTAAAATAATCCAAAGTTTTACAAGGAAAAATAAAGTTATTATAGTCTTAGTGGATACTACCAAACATCTGTACATGAATCATATTGAGGTTTCACTGTTATCATGAAAATATAAACATCGAAGATGTAATACCCAAAGAATTTTGAATATATTTATCTTTAAATAAATTCAGTCTCTTAGATAGCTTGTGATGCATGAAATAGTAAGTTTATATTTCATTATATAGAATAATATTTTTAGCTTGGATTACATGAAACACTCAGTGTATCTTGTGTTACACACAACACCAAGTTTAAATGAAATGTGATATACTATTAAAATATAATTTAATAGTTATCACCTAACCATTAGAATGGAAGTTATGGATATAATTAAATAAATTATGAAAATATATTGTTTACACATGTATATATAATGAATTATTTTGTTATTGATTAATTATAAATGAAAATAAAAACCATTTTAAAATAAAGTAAATCTTTTTCTCAAAAACATTTTTTATGTGCACAAATGTGTTTTATCTCAAAAAATTAAATAAATAAATTTTGGTAAATGATTTTAATTAAATTTATATATTATATATTTAATAATTGTTTTAAAATTCATATCATGTGTTTTATAAATAATATATATGAATAAATCTAATTTTATGCTCAAAAAATGTATTTTTTTAAAAAAGAGTTTTGTTGCCTTTTGCGTACTTATGTTAAAATTAATTTTTGATACTTTTAAAAAATTTATTTTAAAAAATTAAGCTCATTTTTTAAATAATAATGTAAAAATTATTCTTTTGTTAATTTTTGATAATTTTCTAAAAAGATAAATTTTTGATGAATAGTGAAAAAACTGGTTTTTATTAAAAACTGAATTTTCATTTAAAGAATTTACATGATAAATTTTATTTTAATATGGTTATAAAAGTGAAATTAGTAAAATTATATATATATATATATATATATTAATCCAATTTACTTCATTAAAATAAATTTCATATTGAATTTTGATATGAACACTTTTTAAACTTTTAAAACATTTCTCTTTGAAAAATCACTTTTTATCGCATATGTAGGATCAATTTTAAATTATTTTTTTCCACTTATGTGAATTGAATTTGAAATAATGGATTCATTATTTTAAATAATAATAATTTATATTATCTAATAATGTCTACTTAATTTTTGACTATAATGAATAGTAAAAATAGTGAAAATTAATTACCGCGGTTAAGGTGAAAATGAGTTTACTAGGGGGTTAAAATAAAAAGATAAGGGATAAAATGACCTTTAAACTTTTAAAAAAACCATTGGGTGGATATATTTTGACCTTATATCTTCTAGGATCGATAATGGTTCATTTTTTATCCTTTTGGTATGTGAAAAAATTGGGTACACCTTTTCATTTTCAAATATTACAAGTGTGCCACACACCTCACTTATAAATGGTCACCCAGTATAATCTTCTTCACACAATTAAAAAAAAATTTGTTCTTAAAATAACTAATAAAATCACTTCCATAATTCCTTACTATCATCCTAGAAGCCTTATTTTTGTTATAAAGTCAAGTTAATAACTCTTTTGGTGCAAACCAAAATAAGTTATCTGAAGAAGAGGTAACATCCCTAATTGAGCGTTTTATTTTATTTCATCATAAAATTGCTTCAATTATTATTAAAAAATGATGATATAATAAAAAAAATATCTTAAATATACTAATATTTTTTTTTATTTTAAGGGTATTACCTACAAACATATCTTCAACCCTCAAATGGGAAACCAAACTATTGATCGTGTGCACGACAGACCACACCTCACAAACTAACGTAATTTATTTTCCATGAATACTTCTCAAAAATGTATATAACGATGAATATAATGTTTATATATAATATTTATAATATAATTATACTTCTAGAATTATAATATCATATATATATTCTAACTTTACATTTTGTAGAGAATGTGATAATGTCGTTCGTGTGTGCGGTGGACTAACGGCTTTTGAAGCGACATGATTTTTTTAAAATTATACTTTAAATGGAAATTAATAAGGATTAATTTTATGTTTATATATAATATTAATTAAATATTAATAATTTTTTAATATTAATACACAATACACTCCCTTACCCTTTCACATGTTAAGGAAATGATAACGTCACTCGTGCGTACGTATGACCTACCATATCTACGAAGCGATGTGATTCATTATACATGTTCAAAATTCAACAATTATTATAAATATTTATATTATAAAATAAATAAATATTTATAACATTAATATAATTATATATATTATAGAACTATAACTTATTTTCAATATTTGAAACTTTTATGATGAAATGTATAGGAGAAAGTAATAAAATTAACACATGAAATAATAGTGTTAATGATATTATTAACGAATGAGTAATAAGATGTTATAAAAGGATTATATATGATATTATAAATAAAAATATTATTCATTTATAAGTTAATAAATTTTTTAAAACCACTATAAGGGAGGTTAAAGAGCGCTCAACTAAAGGGAAGCGTGAGGTAAGGGGTTTCTTAACTCAATTTTCATTCATGGGGTTATATGTCTACTTTATTGATTATATTATGCCAAGATTATGTGTGAAATTAATTTTTATTGATTTATGTTATATTTACATAGTATTTTTGTGGATATAAATTTGTTACACATAATCACCCCATTGATTAAATCTCACCTCAATGATATGAACTTTGTAAGAGATTTCTATCACAATTTTCCTTCTTTGAGACATATGTCATGTTATGAACATATATTATTTTATGAGGTGTATATATATCCCATTTTACATGTAATATAATGAATTTATTTATGCTCATGATATTTTAAATTTCATTTAATGTTATTATTTCATGGGTCTTACAATTCAATGTTACCAATGCGTTAATGGTTTTATAGTACAATCTTGTTATTTATTGGGATTTTTTATGTTTATGCTTCTGATGATGAAATATTATGATCCATATCTCAAGAAAATAATGAATTTTGATATCCTATAGATATGTCATTAGAATACATATTTTACCTTAATTTTTCTCTCTTTATGTACTCAAGAGGTCATAAGAATGTTTTTAAGAAAATACGACTTCATTTCTCTCTTTGGTTGAAAATCCTTTTTGTTCCAAATCCATATTTTCTAAAAATGTTTTCAAAAATGTTTTACTATGACTGTTTAATGTCATTTTTACCCTCAATTTTATTTTTTATAATTTTTTTAAAATGAATCTTCCTGTTATTTTTCAAAAAAGTTACTTTTTTTTTATTTTTCTTACAAAAATGTGAAAGGAATATTTTGTTTTTTTAATGTATTCGATATGAATGGAACTCTTCCTCTGTTATGAACAATCAATATTTTAAATATTAATCTTTAAGTTTAAAAGGTTATTTTAAAAAAATATTTAATTTTTGAGAAAGTTTCATATTTTAAATTAGTGTTTCCAAAATGGAAAGGATATTTTCTTAAAGAAATGTTCAAAGTGATATTTAAAAATCATTTTCCATATAAGATTACATCCTTGGATGTTAGTAAAACTAAAAAGGTTATTTTACTCAAGAATTTTTATAATATTTTTAAAATTATTTTAATCAATAACAATATCCTTTTATATTACATATTTATTCTAAATTATGTATTTATGTATCTTTCACATATACCTAGTTTATTATCCCTTCCTTTGACAGGGTAATACATTCCTTATGATCATTTCTCAAACGACTTCATTATGAATTTTCCTTTGAATATGATGTAGAGAAATATTATACAAACCATTTTCTTTCCATGGATAATTCTTATGTTATGTCTTATAATCTATTTCATTTATATGGAACACATATATCCTGAACATGTTATGATGGGTGTGACCAAATAATGCTCCAATGCATTGGGTAATGTTATAGTCTCAGGAGATGTCATGTATGGGATTAGGGAGTAAACTTAATCTATTATGGGACTTTATCAACCATGTGATATTGTCTAGGAAGTTAGCCTTGACTCATGTTTATGTCATATTTTTGTGTTTCTATGATATTTCCTATGATGTCATGATCTTATGATACCATATTATTTACGTTATGATTCCATATGATTAATCATGTACCTTCTCTTTTATGATATCATGTTATACCTTTGACTCACATGTTATGATTCATTATCATGTTTATTCCCATAACCCCTTTCTTTATGTATTCCCCAGGTTATAATGTGCATATTTAAGAGATGAAATGGATTTTAGGATCTCATTATGGAAAATAAAATAAGGACACTATGTTTTATGTATTAACAACCTAGTCTTCCAAAGACACTATTCCTTTATGATTCTTGTGTTATAATTATTAGATATTTAGGTTTAAGAATCATGTAATAATATATGTAAAAGGATTGGGTAACCATAGTTGGTATCATAGGATAGGTTTAGTTAACCTTAGTAAACTAGGATGATAAAACATTAGTGAGATACATAGTGATATTTATAAGGATATTTCTTGGGATATATATAATTATAAGTCTAAGTATGAGTCAAAGTATAGAAAAATGTCCTAGAATTTTGTTAAAGGATATAGAGAGTGATTTACAAGTAATTACATACCTATCTGGATACAAAAAGTGGATGTAGATATAGAATAAAGATACATAGGGGTAATAACTCTAAAAAGGGCGCATTGATCTAGACTCAATCATCACATGGTTCATGATAATGGGTATTTCTTCACACATGGTTTGAAACTCCTAGAGATATGATTTGGAAATTCACAAACTCTTTACAAACCATCATAAAGGATTTAAATAATGACCATGAATATCCTAGGTTAAGCCTAAGGTATCATAGATTGAAAATAAGGTGTCATGATTTAAACATCCTATAAATGTTTTTTTATGATTATATGGTTTTTAACTATGAGTATTCTTACTCAAACTATGGTTTTTGGTTTTAGAAAATTAAGGGGAATAGAAGGAACTAGATTAACGTTGAATGTGATTGAAAATGTGTTGATGATAAACCAAATGGGATGAGGAATATAGTGAAGGATATTGTGATTATCCATAATCAGTTATCACGATATATTATTAACAACTTTCACCTTAACTAACTCTTGAGCTCACCAAAGAAGAGAAGGGTAGAGTTTATTGATAGTTAGTATAGTGGATACCATAGAGGAAAGAATATTTAGTTTCCTATATGTAAATAATATGAGAATAAGCACTCGAGGGGATGTATAAAAGGAATGAGAATATGTTTTATGTTTGGAGAAGAATGACATAGAGTAAGCAATTTCTAAGAAAAAAATGAAAATCTCAGTTAATGAAATGGATGAGAATAATGGATAAACTAAGTCATCATAAATGGTTGAATATTATAAATGTGGAAAGTATAGGCATTTTATAGATCAATGTCCTAGGGGGAAAGCTAAATAAGCGGATTAGTAAGATGGTACAAATAAAGGTTTTATTGTTGATGATGAAGAGACTACAAATGACATATGAAATAAAGGAGGTATTAAGGAATAAGATTATGAATCCTAGTTAATGTTTTAATAATGAATTAGAATTATTTAAGTGTTTATGTATTGGAATTTAAGAATTATGAAATATATAAGGATTTTTTAGTATAAGTTTTCATTAAGGATTTGTAAGAATATGTTAAATGATGTTGATAACCTAGAAAAGTGATTTAATGGAAAGGTAATATTTTATGGAAAACACATGATTAAGTGAAGATAACCCTTAATATGTTTCTAATGTTGAGATAATGATATTAGGATAAAGAGATGAGTGATATAGATAAATTAAATTGGATAGTATTGATTACCTTGGAACCAATTAATTATTTGATGAAAAGGTGGTTTACATTATTATTGATGGAGTTTAAAATATTTTTGGACTTATGGAATATATTCAATAATCTGTGGTTTTATTTAAGGAATGGGGAAGAATGTATGTTTTTATTGAAATTTTATGGTAATTCGGGTTATTACCATGTTTCAGGATAATATATGAACAATGTATACACACATTTTGTATGTGAAAATTAATACCTACATTAAAATATTTGGGGGATTATATTAAGTTGAAATTTAGAGGCCTTATTTATAAATTTATGAATTTTGGAAGGGTTTTAAGGTTAACCATTTATAGAACAGTTTAAGTTAGATTTTGTATGATGTTTTAGAGATTAATGTATTATTTATACATATGAATATTTATGTATATTTTATAACCTCTACTAACCATTTTGGTTTTTTTGATAACTATATATTTAAGGAACGTCTTACAATTATTTTATGGATCTTATGACCCATTAGTACTATAGGCATAAAATAAATTTCATCTTCGCTTATTAAAAATAGATATGAAGAGGAAATTTATTGAAACTATACCAAACCTAGTATTTTACAAATACTATTACATGATTTTAAGCATAATTATACATTAAATACAAACCAAGGATCGAAAGTCCAAGCATCTTTCGAAGACTAGGTACATAATTAGAAAAAAAACAAGAATAAAATATATTTTTAGTAATATCCCTTATAATCTCCTAAATATCTTTGAACTCATACAACTATATAGGATAACCTGGGGAATACATAGATAAAAGGGGAGAGCTAAAAAGCTCAATAATGGAAAAAACATGGAAATGAAGCATAAAACGTGAGTCAGAAGACATAACAAGATAACATAAAAGGCATGGATCATGAAAAAAAATATGGAGGATTAACATATAGAACATGGAATCATATGATCCTAGAAATTTAGGAATGTGGAAACAACATATTTTATGACATAAACATGATTCAAGGATAACTTCCAAGATGATATCACATGACAGACAGAGTCCCATAATGGATTAGGTTTATTCCCTAATCCCATAAATAACGTCTCATGAGAGAAAAAATTACCTAATTCATTAGAGTAGTACATGGGAACACCCATAATAACATGAAAATACATATGTGTTCCACATAAATAAATCAAATATAATAAATAAACATGGGGGTTATTTATAGAAAGAAATGGGTTTCATAATCATGTTATAAGGCATAACCAAAGGGCATATCATAATGGTATTCATGAAATAATGGATTTAAATCATTATTGGACATTAATAAAGGAAAAATAATAATATAAACTGAATAAAAATATCAAAATTAAGTAAAAACATGAAAAAGTGGTTAGGTAACTTTAGAAATGTGCCACTTAAGCACAATTTTAGGGAGAAGAATAAAGAGTCCTTAAAGAGGATAAATGAATAATTATTTACATAAAACAATAAATTTAATAAAATAGTTTTTTCATGAGAAAATTAATTATTTTATAAAATATAGGTTTCTTAAAACATTTTATGCAGTGTACTTGAAAAGGGGTAAGAAATAGAGAAGTTCCCTTTAACAAAGTTTTCTTATCGAGAGGAATTGAGAATAGAACATTTTTAAACATGTATTTGCATATCAAATAAAGATGAATTGTGATATATATATATATGTGTGGAACATATATATAGAATATTGTATAATTATATAAGAATAATTAAGATATAAATTTAGGAAAAGGGATATAAATCATTACCCAATGGAAATATGGAGGTTCAGAGAGATCTCTTACCTTATGTTTGAATGTGTTCTGCACTTACACTTAATATCCTGGATAATAAAATTAGATTTATTAATTAATTAATTAATAAAATATATGACATATATTTTATTTATTATAATTTTATTAAGTTCATTTATGGAAATTTTAATGATTTTTAAAGTTCAATTTTATTTTTTTGGGAGCATTCGTTTCATGGTCTCATGGTTGGTTCACTTGTGTATAATTATGGAAGTTCTTATAAAATGGGAATAATTCTAAAAAAGTGAAATGAAATGGTATTCATGCACTTATATAATTTTAAATGGACCCATATATCATTTTTATACATGTGGATGATTCATTTAATAAAACTTTAATGATAAATGTTTAGTTTATTTTTGACGTTTTTTCTGACCATCTCAAACTAGTTTCATTTTATTTAATGTTATTGACATATAATCTTTATAGAATGTGAAAACACATATAATATAATCAATTAGTTCATTTTTAACAATTATAAGTGAATTTAAACTTTCCATGAATGCATTATTAGAAAATAAAAACTCATCGTCCACGAAGGTGGTTAACTGACATAACATGGACCATATTTTCATTTTTATTTGAATAAGAGTATATGAACAAATGGGTGAATATAAAAAACTAAATTATAAATATAACATTCTAATATATACTTTTAATTGTATTTATTATGCTATGTTTGATTAAAGAGGTGAGTAGAAGGTAGACGGAGAAAAGAAATTAAAAGTGGTAGTTTGAGAATGTTACCTCTTGAATATCACCTCCTTGAAGAACTCCTTAAGGAATTTGGAATTGGGATTTTGGTTATACCAAATGAACTTAGATGTTGGTATAGTGGGTATTAGAGTATTTGGAAGACATTTTTCAAGATTCAAGGCTTAAAAGGCGTGAGGAAAAGAGGTGGTATTTATAAGGGGAGGAGAGTGGTGCTTTTGATTATTATATTCATTAGTTTATTATTTTTGTTCAAGACTATCAATAATTTTTATTATTATGACTATGTATAGTAAATTATTCATGTTAGTTAAAAATAGTGGTTTCTTACATCATATATGACTAAAAAAATCATGTTTTTGGATTATAATGCTAAATACCGTAAATAACCATATTTTACTATTCACAAAAAATCAACTATTTTATAAAATTACCAAAAATTCACCCTAAATTTTTTTCAACAAGTATATTTACAAAATCGAATCCATTTTATGAAAATAATTTTTAGAACATGAGATTTTTTTTAAAATAAAATCCTCATTTATTCAAAAATACCGATTTTAATATTATAATCGATTTTATGACCCTTTAAAAAATTACTTATGGTCTCATAAAATTATATTATCATTATAATAAAAATTAATATTAATTTATGAATCTATTTTATGAAAATAAATTTTATTATAAATCATTATATTCATTATAAAATTATAAATAAAAGATTTATGTTTTACAAAATACCAACACTTAATTTATCAATTTTAAAATATTTATTTACTTGTACCATGATATAAATATATCATATTTTAATTTTATAATATACCTAAATATTATTTTAAATTTACATAGGTGAGTTTACAATTCTAATAGTCAGATTACTATTCCTAACGATCAAATTACTATTCCAATGATCAAGTTACTATTCAATGGTCAGATTACTATTCTAATAGTCAAATTACTATTACAACGGTGAGATTTATAACAATCATATGGGTTTAATAATTTCTATAAATATCTATTATTACATTTAATCTTTATTAACTTCTATTTTCTGTCAAATTTATATATAATTTCATCATTAAAATGAATATTTTATTACTATGATTATGTTTTATTTCTACATCTTTTTCATGAGTGCGGTCATTTTGGTGGATCGATCTGATCCAATTTTTCCTATTCTTATTCTCTTACTTTATATTTATTATCCCACTATTTTAAATGGAATTTGTATTGGTTTAGTTGCTAACTAATGTATCATTCTTCATTTATGATAACTTGGTTTCTCTATGTGATGTATGCGCTTTATACTAAATGACATAATTACAAGAAGGGAAATTCCATTGATAAAATTATGGGTCGTTACATTCTCCCCCATTAGGAAATTTCACCATTAAAATTTTGATTTATATTCTAAGGTGAAAATAGGTGAGGGTACTTCTCTTTAATCAATTCCTCCGGTTCCCATGTTGCCTCCTTGTACTTATGGTTTCTCTATAGAACTTTGACTAGGTGAGTTTTATTCTTACATAGAACTTTATCTCTATGGTACAATATCTTCATCGGATTATCCTCATAAGAGAGATCATTTTCCAGCTATACCACCTCTAAATTTAGTACATGTGAGGGATATGTTATGTATTTCCTCAATAGGGATACATGGAATATATAAAGTACTTGATACATGGTTAGTGGATGTGCTAGTTGATATACCACAACTCCAATGTGATCAAGAATCTCAAAGGGGATGATATACCTAGGACTTAACTTTCCCTTCTTCCCAAATCTCACAAATCTCTTCCATAAAGATATAAAGAGGAATAACTTATCTCCAAACTCAAACTCTAGGTCCTTTCGATGTTTTTTTCATAGTTATTCTTTTGAATTTAGGTAACCCTGATGTGTTGCTAAATGGTATTCACCTTTTCTACCATTTTCTCAACTATTTTAGGTCCTAGCAGCTTGCGTTCACTAACTTCATCTCAACATACAAGTGTTATGCATTTTTTTCCATAAAGGGATTCATATGGAGTCATTTGGAAGCTTTAGTGGAAACTATTTTTGTAAGAGAATTTGACAAGCAGAAGATATTGGTCCCATCCTCTTTTAAAGTCCATCAAGCATGCTCTCAACATGTCTTCCAGTGTCTGAATAGTCCTCTCAAACTAGACATTAGTTTGAGGGTATTAGCCATACTAAAGTCTAGCTTAGTGTTTAGAGAATGTTAGAGACTTTTTTTAAACTTGGAGGTAAATCTTAGATTTCAATTGGATAGAATTGATAATGGTAACAACCTAGGTACTTGTAAAATAATTTGATTTCATTCTGGAATTAAATAGTTAAATTCATTATAAATGTATAATGAAATAATTGGTATCTATAGAAATTAAGGAATATATAATAATAGAATACTAAAATTACCTATGAGAGTATAAATACAATTTATGGATCTTATAATTGAAAATATGATATATTTGTATCTTGGAATAAGTAAATAAATGTTTTAAAAATGATAAATTAAGTGTTGGTATTGTTGTGAAACATAAATTTTTATTTACAATTTTATAATTAATATAACATTTTAAAAGAAAATTTATCTTCATAAATTTATATATTTTTTTCATATAATTATAAGATAATTTTATGAGACCTTAATTAATTTTTCAAAGTGTTATAAAATCAGTTATAATTTTAAAATTGGTATTTTTTGAATAAAAAATGATTTTAATTAAAAAATAAATTTATAATATTTAGAAATTTATTTTCATAAAATGGATCTTATTTTTTAATTATACATGTTGAAAAATGATTAGGGTGATTTTTTGGTATTTTTCTAAAATAGTTGAACTTTTGGTGAATAGTAAAATATGACAATTTATAGTATACGCTAAATACATGAATTATTGAGTCACGGATGATGTATGGAAGATGTAAAAACCTTTGGTTATAACTCATATGAATTAGTTATTGTATTTAGTCTCAATAATCCACACTATTTATAGACTTGAGCCAAAATAATAAACTAATGGATAAAATAATAAAAAACACCCCTCTCATCCACTATAAATACCACCTGTCACCACCTATTCTCCTCATACCTCCAAATCCTTTAATCTAGTCAAAATTATGCCCAATAATCTTCCCAAGTATCTCCCCCACATCCAAGATTATTTTTTATCAATAAAATACCAAACTTAAGAGCCTCTAGGAGGTTCTCAAGGAGAAAAAATCAAGAGGTAAGAACCTTTTTCTTTTTCTTTTAATTTTGTTTTAATTTAATTTATTTTATTTTAATATCCTCAAATCCCCTTATCTGAGTGAAATTATAAATCCAATTTATTTTATATAATATAATTTTATTATGTTAATGGAACAACCCATCATCATTTCTCTTCCTCTCCCCTTTTGTTCTCAAAATGAAAACATTGTCTGTGATGTGTTGATTTTTCACATTCAAAGATGAGGAGTTTTCATTTTCCTTTATTGCCTTAAAGTATGGTCATAAAATCATTATTATGGTTAATAAATATTGTAATATTTATATTATAACTTGTTTAATGTTTTGAAACTAATTTATATACATAAAATTATATAAAATGAAAAGTTTGTGATGTTCAGAAAAACCCGCCAAAAAAATAAGCCAAACTTATATCATTAATGTTTTATCTAATGAATCATCATAATATTAGAAAAAAATGATATATAGTATCATTTAAAATTATGGAAACATATTGATACCATTTCATTACACTTATAGAGTTTTTCTTCCATTTTTCAAGAAGATCTATAATGTTCCAACCATGGAAACCATGAAATAAATACACCCAAAACAATGGAAATAAAAAAATATTATTAATAAATTGGTGTAAAATTATTATAAAATATAATATAAGGAATTTTAGATATTAATATAGTTATTTAATATATTAATAACACTTTTTAAACCATTATAAAATAGGTTTTAACACATTTTAAGTAAGATGAACCAGATGTAAGAGACTTTTCTTTAAAAACCTCTTTTAAATTTATATTTTTACAAAATTCAAATGGAATGTTTTTATGTTAAAATTATTCATGTTTTATAATTATTTTTTGGTTATTGGGAATTTTTTATGATTAAGGGTGGGACCTATATCTCCATCAAATTCATTGGGTAAGTTTATGTTGGAAGTTTACTGTAATGGTTATTCCAGGTGTAATTACGATGGTTACACCATAAGGTTTCCATGAGGGTTACATCATAAGGTAACTATGGGGGTTACATGGTAGGATATCCTTGAGGGTCACAAATCATATGGTAGAAATGTGGGTTATAATTTTAATAAAGTAATTTACCAACTTACTTATTTGATTTTATTTATATTTTCTGTGTTTTATGGAAATCTCTTATTTTCACAAAGTAAGTATATGATACTTTATGGGTTAAGAGTATATATTTGCAAAAATGTTTTCATATGTTTATAATTATTCATGGAATAACAATTTATTTCCTTCCTTTTATGACCCTTATTGAGATTTTTGTGCTCATCTCAAGTCTTAAAATATTTTTCAGAGGGATTAAGGATAGGTAAGAGAAAAGAAGAAGCAAAGTTGAATGTTATGAAGAATTCATGATTTATTAAAAAAATTGTATTATGAAAAAAATGGATACTATTTTAGTAGTATCCACTTTTTATGCTTTTATTAATTATGAACTAATTCTATAAAACTATAAAATGAAATGATATTTGGGAATGTAATAAAGTGAATTCTATTTGAATTAACTAGAGTATGTAATGTTTAAGGTCGGGTCCCTATAGTTGGAAATAGAGCATGACTTATATAACTTTAGGGGTTAGGATATTGTTAATTAAATACCATAAATGTTTTTTACTTTATAGTTAACTTGAAATGATATATCATTTAAATATTACCATGTTGCATCATATAAGATATGTCTTCTCAGAATGGTTTTCCACAAAAGAAATAGAGAATTTGAAGTAGGAAGACATTGACAGAATGATATCCTTCCAAATTTATAGCCTGGAATGGTGGGAATTGGATCCAATTAGTTTGTAATAGTAATAGATCAGTTGAATCAGTATTTAAATGGTAGTGACATCCATGAAATAGAACAACCATAAGTACTATAAAGGAACATGATTATAGTAGAACATTTTATGAGGCAATACCCTCATGCTTTTAGTGGATCTTCTGACATAGTGGTGGTTGAAGGGTGGATTAAATCCCTTTAAAAGATTTTAGATGTCATGGGATATTTAGATAATTAAAAGGTCAGTCTTTCTATTTACCATTTGAAGGTGAATCTTAACAGTGGTGGTCACACTAATTTTTTTTTATTATAAAAAAACTTTTAAGGGATGAGTGGGAACCCTTTAAAAGTGGTGGTCAATGGTCAAGAATATCAGGGATAGTGATGAGATTGATGCCTTGTAATGAGATTAATTTAAGAATCTATTCCTTGAAAAATATTTTTCCTAAGGTGGTTCAAATTAATATAAAAAATCAATTCCTTGAATTGAAAAAAGAAGGAAGATTCAATGGCTATGTATGAAGAAAACTTCACTCATTTGGTAAGGTACAATCCAAATATTATTTAGGATCTTGATAGTAAAATTAATCATTTTTACTCATGATTGGAGCCAATATATTGAAGGGATTTGTCCTCCCATAAATTTAAAATTTATGAGAAACTTATTCGATATGATGAAAGAATATAAATGAAGTTTGTTGATGATCACATTTACTTTGATAATAATAAGAAGAAAAGGTCCATATGGCACACAATGGGAAAGAATCAATCAAATAAATATGAAGGTACGAAAATATAGATTCTAGTTTGTGAAAAGTGTGGTAAAAAGCACCCTGGAGAATGAATTAAAAAATCTGAGAAGTGTTTTTGATGAGGTAAGTTTGGACATATGGCTCAAGATTTCAATGAAAATAATCTTAAGTTTAATTATGATAAGAAAAATGTAAAGTGTTTTAAATGTTGTAAGATGGGGAATTATAGAAATATCTATCCAAATAAATATCTGAATAATGTAAAGAAACCATATTATAAGAAAAAATGTGTAGTGAAATCCTTTACAACTATGTTAGTAGATGTTAGGAGATCCAATGAAGTGGAATTAATCACTTTGTTTGTTTACTCATATTTTTCTAATGTTTTTTTGATACAGGGTCAACACATTCCTTTATTTCTAAATAATTTTCTAGTAAATTGGAAATTTACTCTTAAGAAATGAAACTCGAACTTATGTTTTAAACACTAGGGGGAGATATTACAACAAAAAGGTATTATAATAATCTTCCTGTTTTTGTTAGTGGAAAGAAATTTCCTTAAAACCTTATTGTTTTTCCCTCAGTTGAGTTTGATGTTATTCTAGGTATGAATTGGATTTCTGTTTACCATGCTAAGATTGATTATAAAGCTAAAAAAGTTGTTTTTTCAGAAATATTTTTATTTTTTATATAATAATTAATCCATACCATTGATAACAAATTAGGAAAATGAGAAACTGTTAAAATATGTAAATGAATGTTATCTTGCAGAAATTTTTCAAAAAAAGAGAACTTTTTAGATTAATGATGTTCCAGTGGAAAATGAATGCCAGAGTATTTTTCCAAATGTGTTTCCTTATGTTATACTTGATCAGGAAGTTAAATTTACTATTAAATTAGTTATTTAGGCTAAGACAATTTCAAAAACCCCTTATCAGATGTCTCAAGTGGAACTTCTTGAATTAAAAAAGAAGTTTCAAGAGTTTCTTGATAAAGGTTTCATTCATCTGAGAACTTCACCATGGGGTGATCCTATTTTTTTGTTAAAAGGAAAAATGGTTTCATGAGTCTTTTCATTGATTATAGAGATTTGAATAACATTACTATTAATAATAAGTATCTTTTATCTCATATCAATGACTTGTTTAATCAGCTCTAGGGAGCTCAGTATTCTTCTAAGATTGGCTTGAGATCTAGGTACCATCAGCTGAAGGTTAAGGAGGATGACATTAAAAGAATATCATTCCGTTCTAGATATGGGAACTATGAGTTTTTATGACCTTTTTTTTAAAATTCTCCTGCTATATTTATGGATCTTATGAATAGAATATTCCATGAATACTTGGATAAGTTTTTTATTGTTTTTATTGATTGTATTCTGGTGTTTTCAGAAATTTATGAGGTTCATGAAAAATATTTAAGGATTGTTCTATAAACTATCAAATAAAATAAGTTATACGGAAAATTATAAAATATGATTTTTGGTTACAACATATTTCTTTCCTTGGAGAACATTGTCAATAAAGATGGCATAGTAGTTGATCCTGAAAAAAAAAGTGTTTTATGAATGATAAAGAATTATAAATGTTACTCAGATTCATAGTTTTCTTGGATTAATAGGCTATTACTGATGGGTTTTTAAGAACTTTTCATGGTTATATATCAAACTAACCAAGTTAACATGAAAATGGGTTAAATTTATTTAGACAAAATAATGGGATGTTTGTTTTTAGAAACTGAAGAGGACATTGATGAATGCTATAGTTTTGGACCTACTATCAATAAATGGTTATTTTTTCATCTACATTGATTCTTCATTGAAAGGACTTAGTTGTTTTTTGAGGCATAATGATCAAGTAATTTCTTATGCTTCAATAAAACTAAAACCTCATGAGTTAAATTATCCCACACATGATCTAGAATTAGCAACTATTGTTTTTTTCTTTGAAAATTTTGAGGCATCATTTATATGGGGCCAAATGTGGAATATATAATAACCATGAAAGTTTTAAGTATATATTTAATAAAAAATAATTGAATATGAGGCAGAGAAGATGGATAGAACTGATAAAGGATTATGATTGCACGATCAATTACCATTCAGGAAAAGAGAACAAAGTGGTGGATTCATTAATTCAAAAACATCTTGCATCATTTACCATGTTACATTTATAATATAACCCCTTGGTTAACGATTTGATAAATTTTATCTTGGAATTTTTCGGTGAAGTAAATTCATCTATTTTGTTTCAGGTGTTGGTGTAGTTTTCTCTTTCAGATAGAATTAAGAAAGCACAGAAGGAAGAGCGTGAGTTATAAAAAAAAGTAGAATTGGTAAAGAAAGGTAAGTTTCCTCAATTTAATGTTGATAAATATTTTTTCTTGAGATTTAGAAAGACATTATGTATGCCTTGTGATTCCCACCTAAAGAAATAATTATTAAGTGAAGCTCATAGTTATCTTCTTTTTATTTCATTATGGAAACAATAAGATGTATAAAGACCTTTAAGAATATTACTGGTGGGATGAAATGAAAAGATATATTTCTGATTTTACCATGAAATGTTTGACTCTTCAATATGCTATAAAAAGTGACAACTACCAAAGGGGATGATTCATCCTTTTACAATTCCATAGTAGAAATGAGAAAATATATCCATGGATTTCATGGTGGGACTACCAAATAATTCTCAAGGTAATAATGTGATTTGGGTTATTGTTGATTGAATGACTAAATCTTCACATTTAATTTCTATTCTAGATAATCTATCTTTAGATCAAATTTCTCAACTACATGTCATGACCCCCTTCCATCAAAGATGCTCCTCCTGAGCTGGCAATGGTGAAAGGGAGATAATGACCCCCGAGTCCCGCCTCCAGTAGGCCCCGGGGTGGCGACTAGAACCAAGGGTATGAGTTTATTTATTTTTTAAATCATGGGAGGCATTACCCTTTTTATAGTTAGGATCGGAAATAGGACAAGTCAACCACCAAAAAGGAAAAAGAACAAAGGTGTTGAAAAGAAACCCAAACCAGTCCCATATGCATGTATAAATAAACTGAAACAGGTACAAGTACAAATAAGCTCAAAGTACAAGTGAGTACAGTACCAAAAGAAAAACAAGAAAACAGTAACTGCACAGCTCCCACTGCCTGACTAGTAGGGTCCCGCACGGCCCTGGTAGTCCTCCTGAAAACCTGAAACAACGTAGGGTGAGCATACAAGTATACTCAGTAGAGAACCTAAATCTCTCGTGCACAAGTGGGGAGACACCCTAAGGTCCCGTGAGAAAACAGAAGAACCAGAAACTAACAAGGAAAAACTATCCACCCAGCCTCACTGGTCACACTCACCAAGTAACACAAACAAGTTTAGTATATATATAGAACAAAAGTATTGGGTACCCCGCACCATTTCCCACTTAATTAGATGCTGCTCTTCCTAACGGCAAACGTCCTGACGCTACCACACTCTTCCCGCCCGCACACACCTGGGCCAAACCACGCATCCCGCCCGCACACACCTGGGCCACAACCACTAACCCGCCCGCAGACACCTGGGCCTCATCCCAAAGGTTCTTGGGAATGGTAAGCCTGCCCGAAGAGTCTTGGGCTAAAGGTTGCCTCAATCCATCACAGCCTCCGAGACCAACCCGAAGAGTCTTGGGTGTAAGGTCACCTCAAGCCATCATAGCCTATGGAAGAAGGAGCAGGAAGGAGCTAGTGACTAAGGGGGAACACCCTCTCCCATAAAATGGGAGTGTTCGGCACTAGGTTCTTGACATGGGTGTGGTGCGACAAAACACAAAGATACAATTATATATATACATATACCAAACACACAGCCCAACCTATGGCTTCTTAAAAAGAGAAACTGAGCATGTGCCTCGGCACTGCTACCACGAAGCATGCATCAACAACCAAACAATCATCCCCCAACCCCATTTAGGTTTTCGTGTTTCATGCAATGGTTTAACAAATTATTACTACTGGGCAACTATCATCCAGACAAAACCTTTCACAAACATATCCCTGCCATCCACAACCAAGGTTAGGTAAAACGCAAGCAACCACTTTCCATTTAATTTACAAAAGATTATCACAACCATACAACATTCCATCATTCATTTATTTCAAAGTTCCACACATAAAACCCTTTCCACACACAAAACATTTCCGCATTTGAAAATACCTTTTACTTCAAAACACATTTCATAATCAAAACACTTTTCATAAATAAAGGCATTTTCCACAAAACAACCAAACCACCAACATGTTCATTATTCCAACTTTTTTCAACCGGGGTGATCACACAAGGTTTTCATTCTCATTTAATCAGCCAGTCTTTACGTGCTTATCCATTCTCTATGTTTTAACAAAACCAACCACAAACAATTCAGATATCAATTGCGCACTCAAAGGCCACCAACGACCTTGATTTTCAGTAGGCAAAGGCCTTTCAATCCAAAATCACAATCAGAAGATAAAGAAATTGGAAGGCAATAGAAACAGCACAAAACCCCAAACCCTTCTTTATCCAGTTATTATCTTTATTTAAAGTTCAACTGAATCCCATGGAACAAAAGAAAAATATCCCACCCCGCATGTTGCACCAAAAAGAGAGACGAAGGTAAACCCCTACCTCAAAAGGTCCCGATCACGTCGCTTCCGACGACGTCCTTCGGTGTCCTCCGCCTTCTCCAAACCCGACAAACGCCTCCTAGGATGGAAACTGGAGAAGGAAGGTCGGAAGGAAAGGTGACAAGTCTGGGCTTAGAAGCTTCGTCTCGTCTCTACGATCCTGTGGCCGCTGACGGATCGTAATTCGGAGCTCGGACAAAGAAGTTAGAGGAGGAATACTTCTCGATCGTCCAAGAGCGTCGTCGTGCGACAAAGAAGCGATCGATATGGAAGATAAAACATGACCTCATTTTTATATAGGCAACGAATAGGTAAATCTGTATTCAGCGTGCATTAATGAATACACGATGTGACCGTACATACGTTACATGTTTTGATTGGTTAACACACAACACGTCACGCGGTTTACACGCGTTTTAATAATAATGATAATTCTATCAATATGTGGTGTTTCGTTGACCCGAGGCATGAGTCATAAAAGTATCTCATTAATGGTCTTAAAATGACCGTCATAATTTCAGGGTTACGCTGTCGCTGACGGATCGTCAATCTGATACCGTATGAGGGAGATACGTTGCATACAAGATCCCGTAATAATAACAATATTAAATCTATTAATTCATGAGCGTTTCGGGTACCCAATCCGAAAACCCGAAAAAGACATCCAATATTGGACTGATAATTTTCGTCTCGTAGTCAGGGTCGCACTGCCACTGACGGTTCGTGAAACCGAGGTCACACGAAGAAGTTATTGTGAAAAAAGTGTTTTGTTATAAAAAAAAAAATGATAACAATATTTTATTAATTAATTATTTATTTATTTCTCTAACTCCAATCAATCACCATTTGTCATTTTTCACGCTGGAAATTCATCACCAATTATCTCCTTTACTATTTATTTCACACTTAATTTTATTCCCATTAATATCTTATAACTCCTCCCTCTCTCTAATCTTTATTAATTCTTTCTCCCAAGATTCTCTCCCACAAAAAGTGGCGCCTCTCTCTTATATTTATTTTTCAATAAATTTTATTTTCTCTCCCCAATCTTTATTTTGTTGGTGCGCCTCCCATTTTATTTCATATTATTATATTTTTCATCTTCTCTCTCCTTGTGGCACGCCCCAAATTTATTTTAAACCTTTATTTATTTATTTTTACACAATTATCATAACATATTTAATTTATTCTCATATCTCAAATCTCATTGCATTTAATTCAAAACATAATTCTCATTAAATCATTATTACCAGATCTATCAAAAAAAACCAACATTATTATTATAATTATTTAGTATAACACTTATAACAAAACCCCAAAAAAAATTTATTAACACGTCACCATTTATTATTAATAATTATTATTATTTTTGATGTTCGCCGCATTGACCACATCAAAAAAAAAAACGTTTTTACAAAGTAATCGACCGGAGAGGTCCGGGCCATTACATTAGATACCTCTCAAAACATTCTCGTCCTCGAGAATTAAAAACTGACCCAGAAGAAGGAAAGGATCTAAAGAACCACTCCACAAGATACCTCTCAGGGCTCTCGTCATGACAAGGAACCAACCAACATCTCTATGAGTTAGGAATTACCTCTCCTATGTCAAGATACTATCCGCTTTAGGCGGCACTGACTCGCCTGCATGGGTTTAATCGCATCCTCATTAATGCGTCTTGATTAAGGATCAAGTTTTTCCTTTCCCATATATCCGGACAAGCCACACACTTCCCAAGAACAAGGAACAAAGATCTCACATTCAACAAGCCAAAATTTTATATATCAAAGGTACAGGGTAACACCAAAAAACAAAGGAAGGTACAAGTCAAAACAACCCCGGGTACTGAGCGTGCATTTGGGTCTCCCGTTCCCAAGTGCTCTCCTCAAGGCCACCATGCCTCCACAACACACGAACCAAGCCGATGGTTCGTCCACGGAGCACTTTCTCCTTGCGATCCTCGATCCTGACTGGCCGTTCCTCGAAGGTCGCGTCTTCTCCCACATCTAGCTCTCCCCAGTTGATGACATGAGAGTCATAATGTAAGTACTGACGAAGCTGGGAGACATGGAAGACGTCATGGACCCTCTCCAACTGAGGTGGTAGGGCCAGCTGATATGCCACCTCGCCAACTCGCCTCAGCACCTCGAAAGGTCCGATGAACCTAGGGGAGAGCTTACTCCCCTTTACGAACCTCCGCTGCCCCCGTTGAGGGGAAACCTTCAAGAACACATGATCTCCCACCTCGAACTCCAAGGGCCTCCTCCGACGATCAACATAAGACTTCTGCCGATCCTGAGCTGCTTTCATCCTCTCCCGCACTAGCTGGACTTTCTCCGTGGTGCTCTGCACTACTTCTGGTCCAAGAGTACCAGTCTCACCAACCTCTGCCCAGCAAAAGGGTGAACGACATGGTCTTCCATACAAAGCCTCAAAAGGAGCCATGCCGATAGTAGAGTGGAAGCTGTTGTTGTAGGAAAACTCTACTAAAGGCAAGTGTCATACCCATGATCCTCCGAAATCCAGAACACATGCTCGCAGCATGTCCTCCAATGTCTGGATAGTCCGCTCTGTCTGTCCATCAGTCTGAGGGTAAAAAGCAGTGCTAAGGCGTAGCTGGGTGCCAAAAGCATGCTGTAACCCCTTCCAGACTCGTGAGGTGAACCGAGTGTCCCGATCTGAGACGATAGTCTTCGGAACTCCATGAAAACGCACCACCTCATCCATGTACCTCTGTGCTAAGGTACTCACAGGTCCTGACTCCTTGATGGCCAAGAAGTGAGCAGATTTTGTCAGTCGATCCACCACTACCCAGATAGCATCATGCCCGCCCTGAGCTCTGGGTAGTCCTATGACGAAGTCCATCGAGACGTCGTTCCACTTACACTCGGGAACATCTAAAGGATGCAACAAACCACCAGGAACGCGGTGTTCAGCCTTCACCTGCTGACACACCAGGCATCTAGCCACAAACTCTGCCACTGCCCGTTTCACCCCGGGCCACCAAAACTGTCCCCTCAGGCCTTGGTACATTTTCGAAACACTTGGATGTACTGCCAAGGCTGAGCTATGGAACTCACGAAGGACTTCATCACGCATCACCTCTGGAACAAACAACCTTCCATGAAAGAGCATCCGATGTCGGCTGTCCTCCGACCATCCTTCCGGAGCGTTCCCCTGATCGACACGATCCCGCAACACTTCCACCTCAGGGTCTCCCCACTGAGACTCTTCCACTTGCTGCAACAAAGAGGACTATACCTTCATCTGAAACAAGAAGCCTCTAGAACCTTCCACCCTCGCATCCAAGTGCAAGGCAGCCAACTCCCCCATCGCCTTCCAAGAATCAGCAGATTCCCGAACCACTTCCTGATGCGTCTTCCTTCTCAGGGCATCAACCACAACTTTTCCCTTACCTTCAGTGTATGAGATCTCAAAGTCGTAGTCTTGGAGAAACTCGACCCATCTCCGCTGTCGCAAGTTCAAGTCACGCTGGGAGAAGATATAGCGCAAGCTCTTGTGATCGGTGAAGACCACAAAGCGCTCCCCAAAGAGGTAATGTCGCCACAGCTTCAATGCGAACACTACTGCTGCAAGCTCCAAGTCATGGGTGGCATAGTTCCGCTCGTGAGGACGCAACTGCCTAGACCCATATCAGATCACACCCTTCTTTTGCATCATCACACATCCCAATCCAAGGCCAGAGGCATCACAAAACACCTCATACAAGGATCCTTCCTCTGGAAACCTAAGGATGGGAGCACTAACCAACTTCTCCTTCAGGTAGTCGAAAGCTTCCTGGAACTGCTCATTCCACAGGAAGACCTGATTCTTCCTAGTCAAAGCTGTCAACGGAGCAGCAACTCGAGAGAAGTCCGAGACGAACCTCCAATAGTATCCAGCCAACCCCAGGAAACTACGAACTTCTGCCACGCTCTTGGGTGCTGTCCAAGAAACAACTGCTTCTACCTTCGACGGGTCCACTGACACTCCATGCTGAGACACCACGTGCCCAAGGAAGTGTACTTCTTGCGTCAAGAACTTACATTTTGACAACTTTCCATAAAGCTGATGGTGCCGAAGGACTTCCAAGACAGCCCTGAGATGCTCAAGGTGCTCCTCCTTTGATCTTGAGTAGATCAAGATGTCATCGATGAACACAACGACGAACTGGTCCAGGAACTCTCGGAAGACAAAGTTCATAAGACCCATGAACACAGCTGGTGCATTCGTAACCCCAAACGGCATCACTACAAACTCGAAGTGCCCATACCTGCACCTGAAAGCTGTCTTTGGGATGTCACTGTCTTTTACCCTCAGCTGATGATATCTCGACCGCAGATCAATCTTAGAAAACCAACATGCTCCCCTCAGCTGGTCGAAGAGATCATCTATTCTCGGAAGGGGGTAACGGTTCTTGACCATTACCTGATTCAGCCTCCGGTAGTCTATGCATAGCCTGAGACCACCATCCGCCTTTTTCACGAACAGAACCGGAGCACCCCATGGCGACACATTGGGTCGAACGAAACCCTTCTCCATCAGATCGTCAATCTGAATCCGCAACTCCCGCAACTCCGAAGGTGACATCCGATAAGGAGCCATCGAGATTGGACGGGCACCTGGCTGTAAGTCTATCCCAAACTCAACATCACGTCGAGGGGGTAGAGTCACAACCTCCTCGGGAAAGACATCGAGGAATTCCCCAACAACTTCTGGAACATTCATCATCTCCGTATCAGCTGGAACCGCTGATATCCCACCCAACAAAGAAAAGAGAGGCTTCACATGCCGGCTTCCCACCTGATAGCTCCTCTCGCCAACAAAAGTCACACGCTGTCCATCCATATCGGAGAACACGACTCTTCTCCGGAAGCAGTCGATAACAGCACTAACAGAGAACAGCCAGTCGATGCCTAAGATGACGTCGTATGGCTGCATCTGTAGCAAAAAAAGATCTCCAATGGACCGATGTGGTCCCAACGTCAGCTCGCATCCCCGACAAACACAAGACAAACGGGTCTGACCTCCAACAGGCGTACTCAGTACCAGGGGTATAGAAATTCTCTCTACGTCTAGACCCAAAGCATGGGCTAGACTGGGTGCAACAAAAGAGTGCGAAGCTCCTGAATCGAACAAGGTAGAAACAAGAGTGCTGAACAAACAGATCGTACCTCGTACCACCTCTGGTCCTGCTGGAGATGCCAACTCTGCTGCGTGCAACTGTCCACGCCCAGCTCCTCTTCCTATCTGATGTCGACCGCCTCCCCGACCACGCCCTGGTTGAGGTCCCTGAGGAGCACCCTGAGATCGGCCTCCTCCTACAGGGTCTACCCTCGGAGGGCCCTGCTGCTGCTGAAAGGGCCTCGACGACAACTGCTGCTGAGGCGGGTACTGATCCTGACCACCTCCACCGTGCTGAGCTCTGGTCGGGCACTGACTCCGGACGTGCCCGAAACCTCCACAAGAAAAACACTTCAGTCCAGGACTCGAGAAGGAAGGACGAGGGCCTGAAGACCTGAACTGGAACCGCTGGGGCCTGCTCCCCACCGGCCTGAACCTGGAAGGTCCGGTCGCAGGAGGTCTGCTACTGACTGCCTTCCCCTTCGACGGACCCGCCTGGATCCCTTCTTGGGGTGCACCTCCCTGAAAGTTCATCCTCTCTACAACTTCCGCCTTCTTCTGTACGGCTAAGTATGTCAGAAGGGTGAAGGGGGTCACATCATACTGGAGCGAAGGACGAAGCACCTCTTCCAAACGTCTCGCCCGAGACTCTTCATCCGGAAAGAGTTCCGGAGCAAAGCGTAGGAGATTCTTGAACTTAATTCCCAACTCTCGAACAGTCATACTCCCCTGCTGAAGGGAGAGCAACTCCTGAAGCTTTTCTGCCTTGATCAAAGAAGAAAGGAATTCCTCTCGGAACTCCTTTTCGAAGTCAGCCCATGGAATCTCTGCCTCCTTCCTCTCCCCGAGGTAGAGCATCCACCATTGGCGCGCCGCGCCTCTCAGCTGACTGACCGCTAGGGGGACCTAGTACTCCTTCTGATCACGGATCAAGGTAAAAATGATCCCTGTCTCTTCAAGCCACCCCTCTGTCTCCAGGTCCGAAGTACTTCCCTCATACTTCTTGAGAGTCTGACGCTGGAAAGAACGGAGGGTCTTCTGCCACTGGTTGTCTTCCTCCTCTCGATCGATCCTCAGTTGATCGATCGCCTGAACCTGCTGGGCCTCGGCCGCCTGAGCCACCTGGGAACGTCGTCCAGGTGCCATAGCTGTACGGTAAACAAGGAAAACCTAAGCCCGAGTAGTAAGGAGATTTCTCAAGGGTTCATTTTATCATTTTACTTTATTTCCAGAACGCCCCAAATCAAGTAAAACACAAACAGGATGATGCATGTACCTTTCCTAGGGTTTCTACCCTAAAATCAATGTATCCTCACTTGGTTGTTCGGTAGGCTCAGAGTCCTTGCATCGGATCACGGGGGGCCCTAAAATCCCATGTCCTAGCCGGTCTTCCCTGGCCTATGTCACACACCAAGATCATCTAACACTGTTTCCCTACCATCCCATGCAATCCTCACTGTGCCTAACTCCAGACTCCATCCTATCTCTCAACCATTCCTCTGATACCATTCTGTCACAACCCCCTTCCATCAAAGATGCCCCTCCTGAGCTGGCAATGGGGAAAGGGAGATAATGACCCCCGAGTCCCGCCTCCAGTAGGCCCCGGGTTGGCGACTAGCACCAAGGGTATGAGTTTATTTTTTTTTCAATCATGGGAGGCATTACCCTTTTTATAGTTAGGATCGGAAATAGGACAAGTCAACCACCAAAAAGGAAAAAGAACAAAGGTGCTGAAAAGAAACCCAAACCAGTCCCATATGCATGTATAAATAAACTGAAACAGGTACAAGTACAAATAAGCTCAAAGTACAAGTGAGTACAGTACCAAAAATAAAAACAAGAAAACAGCAACTGCACAGCTCCCACTGCCTGACTAGTAGGGTCCCGCACGGCCCTGGTAGTCCTTCTGAAAACCTGAAACAACGTAGGGTGAGCATACAAGTATACTCAGTAGAGAACCTAAAGCTCTCGTGCACAAGTGGGGAGACACCCTAAGGTCCCGTGAGAAAACAGAAGAACCAGAAACTAACAAGGAAAAACTATCCACCCAGCCTCACTGGTCACACTCACCAAGTAACACAAACAAGTTTAGTATATATATAGAACAAAATTATTGGGTACCCCGCACCATTTCCCACTTAATTAGATGCTGCTCTTCCTAATGGAAAACATCCTGACGCTACCACACTCTTCCCGCCCGCACACACCTGGCCCAAACCACGCATCCCGCCCGCACACACCTGGGCCACAACCACTAACCCTCCCGCAGACACCTGGGCCTCATCCCAAAGGTTATTGGGCGTAAGCCTGCCCGAAGAGTCTTGGGCTAAAGGTCGCCTCAAGCCATCACAGCCTCCGAGACCTAGCCGAAGAGTCTTGGGTGTAAGGTCACCTCAAGCCATCATAGCCTATGGAAGAAGGAGCAGGAAGGAGCTAGTGACTAAGGGGGAACACCCTCTCCCATAAAATGGGAGTGTTCGGCACTAGGTGCTTGACATGGGTGTGGTGCGACAAAACACAAAGATACAATTATATATATACATATACCAAACACACAGCCCAACCTATGGCTTCTTAAAAAGAGAAACTGAGCATGTGCCTCGGCACTGCTACCACGAAGCATGCATCAACAACCAAACAATCATCCCCCAACCCCATTTAGGTTTTCGTGTTTCATGCAATGGTTTAACAAATTATTACTACTGGGCAACTATCATCCAGACAAAACCTTTCACAAACATATCCCTGCCATCCACAACCAAGGTTAGGTAAAACGCAAGCAACCACATGCCATTTCATTTACAAAAGATTATCACAACCATACAACATTCCATCATTAATTTATTTCAAAGTTCCACACATAAAACCCTTTCCACACACAAAACATTTCCGCATTTGAAAACACCTTTTACTTCAAAACACATTTCATAATCAAAACACTTTTCATAAATAAAGGCATTTTCCACAAAACAACCAAACCACCAACATGTTCATTATTCCAACTTTGTTCAACCAGGGTGATCACACAAGGTTTTCATTATCATTTAATCAGCCAGTCTTTACGTGCTTATCCATTTTCCATGTTTTAACAAAACCAACCACAAACAATTCAGATATCAATTGTGCACGCAAAGGCCACCAACGGCCTTGATTTTCAGTAGGCAAAGGCCTTTCAATCCAAAATCACAATCAAAAGATAAAGAAACTGGAAGGCAATAGAAACATCACAAAACCCCAAACCCTTCTTTGTCCAGTTATTATCTTTATTTAAAGTTCAACTACATCCCATGGAACAAAAGAAAAATATCCCACCCCACATGTTGCACCAGAAAGAGAGACGAAGGTAAACCCCTACCTCAAAAGGTCCCGATCACGTCGCTTCCAACGACGTCCTTCGGTGTCCTCCGCCTTCGCCAAACCCGACAAACACCTCCTAGGATGGAAGCTGGAGAAGGAAGGTCGGAAGGAAAGGTGACAAGTCCGGGCTTAGAAGCTTCGTCTCGTCGCTACGATCCTATGGACGCTGATGGATCGTAATTCGGAGCTCGGACAAAGAAGTTAGAGGAGGAATACTTCTCGATCGTCCAAGAGCATCGTCATGCGACAAAGAAGCGATCGATATGGAAGATAAAACATGACCTCATTCTTATATAGGCAACGAAAAGGTAAATCTGTATTCAGCGTGCATTAATGAATACACGATGTGACCGTACATACGTTACATGTTTTGATTGGTTAACACACAACACGTCATGCGGTTTCCACGCGTTTTAATAATAATGATAATTCTATCAATATGTGGTGTTTCGTTGACCCGAGGCATGAGTCATAAAAGTAGCTCATTAATGGTCGTAAAATGACCGTCATAATTTCAGGGTTACGCTGTCGCTGACGGATCGTCAATCTGATACCGTATGCGGGAGATACGTTGGATACAAGATCCCGTAATAATAACAATATTAAATCTATTAATTCATGAGCGTTTCGGGTACCCAATCCAAAAACCTGAAAAAGACATCCAATATTGGACTCATAATTTTAGTCTCGTAGTCAGGGTCGCACTGCCACTGACGGTTCGTGAAACCGAGGTCGCACGAAGAAGTTATTGTGAAAAAGTGTTTTATTATCAAAAAAAATGATAACAATATTTTATTAATTAATTAATTATTTATTTCTCTAACTCCAATAAATCACCATTTGTCATTTTTCACGCTGGAAATTCATCACCAATTATCTCCTTTACTATTTATTTCACACTTAATTTTATTCCCATTAATATCTTATAACTCCTCCCTCTCTCCAATCTTTATTAATTCTTTCTCCCAAGATTCTCTCCCACAAAAAGTGGCGCCTCTCTCTTATATTTATTTTTCAATAAATTTTATTTTCTCTCCCCAATATTTATTTTGTTGGTGCGCCTCCCCTTTTATTTCATATTATTATATTTTTCATCTTCTCTCTCCTTGTGGCACGCCCCAAATTTATTTTAAACCTTTATTTATTTATTTTTACACAATTATCATAACATCTTTAATTTATTCTCATATCTCAAATCTCATTGCATTTAATTCAAAACATAATTCTCATTAAATCATTATTACCATATCTATAAAAAAGACCAACATTATTATTATAATTATTTAGTATAACACTTATAACAAAACCCCCAAAAAAATTTATTAACACGTCACCATTTATTATTATTAATAATTATTATTTTTGATGTTCGCCGCATTGACCACATAAAAAAAACGTTTTTACAAAGTAATCGACCAGAGAGGTCCGGGCCATTACACTACACCTCAAATATATTTTACGGTTACATGAATTCCCTCTCTTCATTGTATCTGACTGTGATCCCATGTTCACTTCTAACTTCTGGAAATCCCTTCAGAATTTGTTGGGAACTAAATTAAATTTCAACATTATACCTATTTATTACTAATTATTACTATTTATTACTAATTATTACTAATTATTACTAATTATTACTAATTATTACCAATTATTACCAATTAATACCAATTATTACTAATTATACCTATTTATTACAAATTATTCCTAATTATTAGTAATTATTCCTAATTATTTCAATTTATTCCTAATTATTCAATTTTATTCCTATTTATTCCTAATTATTCTAATTTATTCTTGATTATTACTAATTATTACTAATTATTACTAATTATTACTAATTATTACTATTTATTAGTAATTATTACAAATTATTACTATTTATTACAAATTATTACAAATTATTATTAATTATTACAAATTATTAGTATTTATTACTAATGAAACAACGTATTTTTAAAAATAAATAATGAAAAATAAAACTATATAATTTTAATTTAATTTAATTATTGTTAATTAATAATAATTACAATTAACATAAAATTAAATTAATCAACTAAAAAAATAAAAGCTATCGATAAATACCTTAAAACATGATCTTCTGTATGCTATAAAGCTTGAAAATCGCTCTAATATGAAATTTTAAACTTTGGAAAAATGTTAGAGAGAAATATTAGAGTTTAGAGAGAGAGGAGTTGAGAGAGATGTGAATGAAAAAAATGGATGGGGGTATATATAGGTTAGATTATTTACGACGGGTCTGCCATCACAAATATTAACCCCTATTAATTAGGGGGCGGTGGCTAAAAAAGTATTTGCAAAGGATCCTGTTGCAAATACCTAGCTGCCGATATAGCATTTGCGACGGACCCCATCGCAAATACTATTATTTGTGATGCCCCCCATAAAAAATTCTAAACCCCAATTCTTTACATGGCAATGGTTAAAAAGGGTATTGGGACGGTTTCCATCGTAAATACTGAAACTAGAAAAGGATATTTGTGACGGGCCTGCCACAAATACTAAAACCCTCCGATGGTTATTTGCAATGCGTAAAAACCACCCATCGTAAATAAAATTCCTACGGTTTGGTGTGCAGTGCATGCTAAACCATTTGCGATGGGTGGTTTTCACCCATCACAAATAACTAACTATTTGGGAGGGGAAGAGGGTCTTATCGTAAATAGTCCCTCTAGACAAAATTTTTGCGATGAGATCCTTTCCCATCACAAATGATAGTTTTTTCCATAGTGTAGGTTAAATTTTTGTTTCAACATACTTTCCCTAAAGTTGAGTATTTCTTTTACTATCTAATAATATAATTAAATATAATTACTTGATATATTTCTATTTCATAAGAAAATTTTTATCCATTGGTTGCGCCTTTATAAATTTCTAATTCATCGCTTACTCCAAAAAATGAATATCCAAAAAATGAATTCTCTATGCCTAAATCAAAAAAAATTCTATTTTAATAAATCATAAGATACATAAAAGAGTGAAAATTATTTCCATATATCTCTAAATATTTTAAAAAACCAACACAGTTAGCACAAGTTATCTAATATGATACATTAATCTCTAGAGATCAATAACAACAACCCTTGTTCAACCTTAAATGTATCTTCTAAATAATTTATGTAAAAATAATGACATATCAACCAAAAAATCACATATGCTAGTTTTGGGTGCTAAAACCATATTATTCTTTAGTCGTAGCTTCAAGCCCCATGACCTTCTCTAGATGCATAAGGTTTTCACCCAGTATGTGTGTTATCCTTTTTATAAAACCATATTAATTTAATTTCTATGATGTTCTAAAATTGTGGTGACTCATAATTACTAAAACATCAAATATAATATAATTATTAAAAGTTGAAAATATCATTAATATTATGATCAAACAAATTTAAGTGTATTCTTCAATAAATAATTTTTTACTAAAACATATATTAAAATAATGCTTATATATTTCATGATTCTTATAACCAAAATACCATTGGTAAAATACTTCTACAATATCATTCTAGAATCCTAATAAATACTTTTAACACTTTATTTCAATATAGTTCTTTACTTGGTCTAGGGGTTAACCTTAAAAATATGGGATTAAATTATATAATGCCCAGGTTTCCCGCATTTAAGACAATGAACTATAAATGGTTCCCTATGATGAAATTTATTTCCTTCCATCATAATATTACTTTTTTCCCAACAATTCATTAATTTATTCCCCTATTTACCACACATAAAAATTTTTCTTATTCCATATAGACACTTTCTTGGGTGTTATATTCCATATTTATAACATCAATGAAATCAATCCTTCTTTCCTCCATAGTCTCCACCAATCGAGATCTTAGTGAATTCCATTCTTCACTTCCTTGGTGTGTCTGAGAGTTGGTTAAAGATTAGGATTTTAATCATATTTCAGGATAACTATTTAGTAATAATCTTGGTATATTTCAATTTAGTTCTCATCCCATTTGGTTTATCATATTCACCACATTTTCCTTCATATTCAATGTAAAAATGATTCCTTCAGGTTCTATCCATTGACTAAAACTAAAATCATAGTGTGAGAAACAATAATCATAGTATAAAAGACATATATTCATTTATAGGATGTTTAAAGCATGAAAACTTAATTTTTAATCTAATAAACCTTATTTTTAACCTAGGTAATTCATTTTCACCATCTATTCAAATCCTTCAAAATGGTTTGTAAGGAAAATGGGAATTATCCAAAACATGTCCCTCTTGAAAATCAAACCAGGTGTGCAGTAAGGCTCTTCATTGTATACCATGTAACTCTCAAGTGTATCCCAATGCACATTTTTTAGAGTTATTACCCTTATGTATATATTTTATAGAACCAATTCTACTTATAGTAACCATATAAGGATGTATTTATAATATAAACAACATAATATGTACGTTACCAATTTTTTTGGATGTGTTTCTATATTTTTCCTTGAAGTCTATCATAAGTTTATATCCCCTAATATATGTTTTTTTAAATTTAGTTCCTAGGTTTCTACTAAACTTCTTTTGATATCAACTATAGTGACCTTGATCCTAGTAGCCCAAAGCCAATGTCTACTTCATTAAATTAGCATGAGATATAAGGAATCACATGTTGAATGATGGAATATTTTAGTATCATTAGTAAACTAAATAAATACATGATTCCCATATTACTTTTGAATAAACAAATTACAACACTTTTTTCATGAATTCCATTATTTCCTCTAGCATATACTTGTATATCATCTATAGTAAACTTTATGAATTCTTGGGAAATGAAAAAAATAGGGTGATATTAAATTCTCAGTAAGGGTTAAGTACATCGAAAGATGTTATGAATCAATAATCATAATCAATATGGAATGGTAAATAACTAAACACACATTCCATTTAAATAGTTTTACTGTCATGATTAGATAAGTAATAATAAATATGGAAAGTTAAATAACTTAACACACAATCCCTTTAAATAACATTACAATCATGAATAGGTAAGTAATAATAAATATGGAAAGGTAAATAAATAAACACACATTTTATTTAAATAATGTGACTATTATGAATAGATAAGGAATGATCAATATGGTAAGGTAAATAAATTAAAACGCATTCCATTTAATCGATAAACTAAGAATTAAAATGAATCTAGAGATAATTTCATTACAAAAATAAAATGGAAAATAATAACTAGATTCTTAATTGAATGAAATAATTAATTATTTGATTTCATGATATCATGCGTTATGATACCTCTACTTTCTTGACCATTCAAAAGATAGTTTAAAAATGATGGGGAGGTATACACAAGAAACCCATTTAACTATGACTAGCCAACTAATTCATCTCATGAAACTACCGATGCATCAAGGGGGTATTTATAACTAGGTCCCACCCATATATTTATGTCTAATTCATTATTCATATACTGAATGATCAATTTTATTCATGAATAATATTCCTTATCAAAAAATTTCTGTATTGAGTAGGCAACACAAATTAATAATATTTTTTTCGGTCAATCATATAACTTTAAAAGTTAAATACCATATGTAGAAATGATATACAGTTTAAGTAATAACTATATACATGGGAAATAATATGGTTATTTAGGGGAAATTTAATGTCCAATGATAATAAAAAATTAAATATTTCAAGGTAAAGTTAATGATTAAAAAAATTAATCAAGAATGAAAATTTTAGTACATCCCCTCTTCAAACTAATTATAAACCATCCATAAAAATAATATGGATGGTATCAATACAACATATTTCCAATATATCATGATTAAAATAAAGTTTTTATGTAGTTGAAGAATATAAATACCATAAAAATTTCATTAAAAGAATTCTTGACAAAAATAAACTTTTTCACTTTGAAAATATTTTTAAAATTAAAATATCACAAAAAATTTTGAAAATAGTTTTCATGGAAAATAAAATTTTAAACTTATAATTTAATATTTAAAAACATTTATTGGTCATTATGTCTATAAATTCCATTCATTTCATACACATTAAAATAAATATTCTTTTTACTTTTTCTGAAAAATCAAAAGTGGGATTGTTTAGAAAACGACATGAAGATTAATTTAATTTTTTTTAAAATTAAAACATGGGTAATAATTTATTTATTAAATAATTTGTAGAATTTTAATAATATTTTTGAAAATGTTTTTTGAAAACAAGGAATTTCATAAAAAAATATTTTCAACCAAAGAGAGAAATGAAGTAGGATTTTATTAAAAACATTTTATCAATCATTTTAAGTACCAAAGTTTGGGAAAATGGTACTATTAAAAATAATAATGAATAACTAGAGGATAAGACAATGAAATGGGTTCATGATACAATGATCCAATAATTCCCTTTAAGGTAAATCCAAGCATAAATAATCCCGATTAAAATTAGATTGTGAAATAAACCCATAAAAAGATCATAACATTGAAGTGAGAATTAATAAATGAATCAATTATGTGTGTCAAATATAATTAATCATAATTTTTTTTAAATAAAACATTGTATAATCAAAATTCATTAAACACATTATCTTATAATGGTAAAGGCAATGAAAAAGAAATATAACCTAATAAAAAGAAATTGAGTTATGAAATTCTTTACCACTTGGTAATTTTCAAGTCAAATACCCTTAGATTAAATAATTAAAAATTAAACTTAAAATACCATTAAAAATTAAGTTTTAATGATATTAAATTAAATTGTGCATTATATAAACCATATAAAAGAAATTAGGTTTATAACATTATAAGAAGCCTCAATGAATGAAAATTGAGAAGAAGTCCCTTACCCCATGCTTCCTTTTAGTTTATCATGATTTAATATCATTTATAATAGTTTTAATCATGGTAATAATTTATATAATAACTATATTAATATTTATAATATCATATATTATCCTATTATTTTATTTTACTACCCGTTTGTTAATAAGATTTCATTATTTTCATTATTTTAGGTTTTAATTGCCTTGTTTTCTCATGCGTATTTTTTTATGAATGTTATAGTTATTGGGTATAGGATATAGAAACATTATATAAAGAATTATATTAATGTTATAAATATCATATTTAATCATTATATCCATTTTTTATAATCATTCTTAAATTTTATTTTTGAAAATTAATCCTATCACTTCGTGGAGATGGTAGGCCATATATATATATGGGCGAGGATATCATTCCATTAACGAGTTAAAAGGTAAAGAAGTGATTGATATATTAATATTAATAAATCAATATAATTTCATATATATATCACATATATTCATTAAATTTATCCTTATTACATTCCATGTAATGTGTAGGTGGAAAACAGATCACATCGCTTAATGAGGCAACAGTCTTCCGTACACACATTTGACGCTGTCGTATTTTAAAAATTATGGAATGTTAGAATGTATATGTGATATTATTATTCTATAAGTATAATAGTATTTTAAATATAATGTAAAGTTTTTAGATACGTCAATATATTTATTCTTTAAATATAGAGTTGGAAAAAAATTGCATCGGTTCGTAAGGTGATAATTCGTTATACACATGATCAACGATTTCACTTCCCATTTGATGGAAGAAGATATGGATATATGTCATGAAATTAAAATAAGAAAATATAAATATATTAAATATACCGATGTTATTATATAATAATTTTTTAATAATATTTAAAATAGTTTTAAGAAGAAACAAAATAAAAATGCTTGTTTAAGAATGTTACCTCTTCTTCAGACAAATTCTTTTGGATTGCACCAAAAGCCTTCATAGGATATAATTACAATAAAACCAAGGGATATAGGATATTTTTAGGTGAATAAGTATGTTATTTGTTCTATTATTAACCAAATCAAATAGATTATGAATTATGAAGAGGGGAGGACTGGCAGTGGCCTTTTATAAGTGGTAGAGAGGACACACATGATTTTTGTAAAAGATTCAATTTCACCCAAGTTTTTATCTATAAAAAGTATTAAAATGGGTAATTATAAAACCTTATAGGTTATATGGTAGAACTATGTCGATAAAATGGGGTTTTTACAGGTTTTAGATGATTTTTGACCCTTATATTCTTAGTTTAACTCGATATAAACCCGTTTTTACCTTCACCATGGTAATTAATTTTTACTGTTTTCACTATTCATTATGGTAAAAAATTATTTTGTACTTATTATATAATATAAATTATTCTAATTCCAAATATTAAATCTAATTTTCTAAATTAAATTCACATAAGTGGAATAATCCAATTTATAATTATGCTCGCAAACACGATGAAAAAAATAGGTTTCCAAACAGAAAATTCTCATAAGTATAGAAGGATTTAATATCAAAATTCAATATTAAATTGATTATAATGACATAAATTAGTTAAATTGTAATATAATTAAATTAATTTTACTATAAAAACAATTTAAAACATAATTTAACTATTTAAATTACTTAAAAGAGAAGGTTATTTTCAATAAAATTAAGTATTTTCACTATTCATCGAAAAATGAAACTTTTTAGAAAAATACCAAAAATACACCATAAGATAATTTTGATATTGTGATATAAAAAATTAATTTAATTTTGTGAAAAAAATCTAAAATTAGTAATTTTTTTTTAAAATTATGTGTGAAAAGAGCGACAAAATCATTTTTTAGAAAAATACAGTTTAAAAAAAATTATTTTTCTTTAAATTGATTATTATTTTATTTATAATAAATATACAATCATAATTTTTATAATTTATTTAGTCCAATTCATACCTAAAAATTTAATGGATTGGTTATAATGGTATATTATATCAAAGTTCATTTAGACTTGGTGTTGTGTGTTCTACATGCTATTGAAGTGATCAAATTTATTTTAAAAATTATATCATAAAGTCTCAAGGTATTACATTCTCATATAAGATCGGTATTGCATGTCATACAAAAATCAAACAAAAATTTATTATTTTTAAATCTCAGGGTGTTACTATTTTATCACTTGGTGTACCACCTATCAACAGGTGAAGGAAGAACAACAACGACTTGTAGAGATTCCACAACCATTGACCATTATAGAGTGGAAATGGGATGATGTCACTATGGACTTCATGTTGGGATTAACTAAGTCACCTAGAGGTACTAACATATTATGTGTGATTATTGAAAGTATGAATAATTTTTACCACTTCTTTAAAATTAGAGAGAATTTCTCAATTGATTTTATAGGAAGGCTATATGCTAGGAAGACCAAACGCCTTTATATAGCTCCACATAACATCATATTGGATAAGGATACTTGGTTCATGTCATGATATAGGTAGGGTTTGCATAAGTATCTTGGTTAATAGGTTATTTTGAGAACATCCTATCACCCACATACCAATGGTCATTATGAGTGTATGATTAAGATATTAGAGAACTTGATCTGAGCATGCATCCTTGATTTTAGAGGTTTTTGGGAGAAACACCTTCCTATTGATGAATTTTATTATAATAAAAATTTTCATGAAACTATATAGATAAATATTTATAAGGCCTTATATATTAGGAAATTTTCTTCACCCCTATTATGGTTAGAGTAATGAGAGGCATCACTACTGGGACCTCATCTTATTCAGGAGACTTTGGAGCTAGTGCATCTTATCAGAAAATATATTGCTACAGCTCAGTCTAGGATGAATTCTTGTTCCATGAGTTTCAACCAACCTCTAGAGTTTGAGATGAAACATATGTTCTTATTTCTTGTTTCACATAGGTTGGTTCATTAATGGATTTATACACAAGGAAAGTTATCACCTCATTATGTCAGGACTTTCAAGGTCATAGAGACAGTCAGGTCGGTAGCCTATTAGATAGAACTTACTAAGAGGTACCAATACATGCACGATGTCTTCTATGTATCTCAGATTCATCATTATCATTTAGAACCATATAAATTTTTTACTAGAAGTATGTTGTGTTGGAAGCTGATGCTTCTTTTAAAGAGTATCCTATTTGGATAATTGATCATATTATTAAGGCTCTCAATGGTAGTTTAGTACCTCAGGTACGGGTGTTATGGTGGCATTTTTGTGTATAATAAGAGACCTAGGAGTGAGATTTCAATGTATGTGCTCATTAGAAAGAGTGATTCTAAAATTATTATCAACCACCCTAGAAAGGGAAACTTGGGGTGAGTTGTATTATGGATGAGGATTGTAAGATCCTAATTTTTATCATAATGTACATACCCTTTAAATTCTAGTATAAATTTTTCTTTTTATCTAAATGTAAGTTAATAAGAGTCTAAAAAAGTTTTTAGGAGAATTATGGGATTATATAGATCCCAGAGCTCTAGTTTTTGGAGGAAATAGGTGAGATTCATGATTAGCACATAGTTATTGATAAAAGTGCACCTAAAACCATATGAATCATATTAGGGGGGGAGTGGTTTATAAAAACCATGAAAGGGAGACACATTACCATATAGGGATGTTACATAAAATTTTAGAGGATCCACATGGGCTATGCATGGTTTTCCAAGATGTTAATACAGCCCATGCAAAGTGTGTGACACGCAGACAGTGCTAGCACATGGTTCCTACACGATTTGGACAACTTTTTGTCCAAACATTAATCCCATTAAAATTTGGGTGAAATTAATTTTTTTACCATCATTTATTTAAAAATATATTTTCATTCTCCTCCTATTTTTTTCCTCTCCATGCATAAAATCTCCCCATAATTTTATATATTTCTTTCCTTCATTATAGGATTTGATCCTCCTCCATCATACGATGTCTGAATTTCTAGAAATTAATTGCATTTGATCACCATTGGTATGTATTTTATTATACTTCCTTCTATTTTTTGTTTATCTCTCTATAAAAAATGTTATTTTCATGTGAGATAATATGTGCTATTTTCAGGTTGTTTGTCTATTTTATCAATTTCCCCTATTCAAGATCCAATCAGTGGATAATACTAGATGATGAGTGCACTAAACATATAAGTTAGGTGGTCTAGTTATTTTCCCCTTAATGTATTTATGTATATATTATGCACCATCATCATTTATGATAGACCTCCCATGTGGTGCCTATTAAATGTCAAATTAACTAAATAAATGGATATAATATTTTTTAGTGTAAACCTAGTAAACTAAATGAATCATTAAATGATGCCTACCTCGATGTGATCTTCCCCTTAGGGTGTGTAACTATTAAAGACCCATAATACTTATCCCTAAAAATATAATCCAACCAACTTTTAAGGTATGTTCCTTTCCACTTAATTTTGGGATATTATATTTGATAGGATGAAATTTAAATTAAATTAAACAAAAGTAGAAATGGAGAGTCCATATCCCTAGGTCTTTGGCCTCTGTTCTCATTTACTTATCCTTGATTTGTCCCTTATAAATGAAATAGATTAGTTGAAATATGTAAATTGTGAAATGGTATGGATTGGATCCTAATGCATGATAATTTTTATTATATTTCAATGGATATAAAAGGGTTATAACTTATAAATCATTGTATAGGTTAACCGAGAATTATAATTAAATGATGTATAGTGGAATTATATTACACCAAGGGTGGAACATAGATTCTTATATAGAATTACTTGTATAGGTTAACCTAGCGAGTGGATTTATATTATGCCACGAGTGACACCTAGTTTTATAATGCAAAATTCCAAGGATGGCCTAAGAGGGAAGTGCATTACATTGTGTCTTTAGTGACACTTGGTTTTCATATGTGGAATAACAAGTATGGGATCAATAGGCTATGTATATATACCACACTTTAGTGATACCTAGATTCCTATAAGGAATATAATAGACATTCTTTTAGGGTGATGGAATTATGAAAAACCTATTGCAATTTCAGGGTTCTCTCTAAGAAATACCTTGCATGAGCCTATGATGAAATTTAAATTGATTCAATGATATGTATTTTAATTCAAAGGACACACTTGGAGTCAATCAATTCTTTACATACATGAAGTCATTGTCTATTTTTTCTTTGTTTGGTTCTAAATTACATGGGACTTTAGTATCTTTTATATGAGTATAATCATCTAGGGATTCCTTGGATGTTATCTTGGGTCCCAAGTACGTAATAATTACATCATAATTAATAAATGTTCAAAGATATTCCAAATTAGGCTGAAAAAGGAGGTATTGGTAGGGTGTCCCATGAGGAACCCAGATCAATGTGATTTATTTTACTTAATGTTTCATATTTATTATTACCCACACACATATCATTGTATATTCACAAACTGGATAAGGATAGACACCATTGGTGGTATCTTATCAAGTTAATCTCACACCCTGTTCGGTCCACCGATTTTTACCCAAAAATACTTCAAGGATGTAGATAGGAACAAGGAGAAAGGTCAAGATTTGTAATCTTGTTTTTTTTGTATTGGGAGGAGAATGGGGGAAGAGGACCAAGCCTATAATCATGATTCTATTAGATATATATTCCACTATTTTTTTTCATTTTCATATAGAATGTTCTATATGCTTACTTATTGGTTTCCTTGTATTCCTATTTTGTATAGCATATATGTAACACCTTGAGATTTTGTGAAATATTTTTTTTCAAATTAATTTAATCTTTTGATATTTTACATTTCATAAAACATTGAATGTAGATTTTTTAAATGAAATCACTATGTTTGGATTCCATTATACACAACACCAAGCCAATCTTGTGTTTCATGAAACACTTAGATTAGCTTGTGGTACATGCAAAACTATGTTTAGCTTATATTTCACAAAACTCTCAGTCCCTTCGATATATTGTGTTACATGAATGGTTGTGTTTTAATGAACTAAAATATACTATTAATAATATTATTAAAATTTTATTATAGCTAACACATAACCATTATTGGGACTAAGTTGTATGGAGAAGGTTTTTGGAAGTTATAATAAGTTTTTTTTGAAAATGAGTTGTCTTTTGTTGTTAATAAAGAAATAAATCAACTCACATTGTAAAAGTTGACAATAGTATTAAAGAAATAGGACTCACAAAGCTTAAAAAATTCCATCAGAATAGGAAAATTTTTTCTGTTAGAAAAGGTTCATCAGAATCACCTTGGGTTCAGAATGAATGGAGGATCATATTGAGGTGATGCTTCAGAGTCTTCCTAGCTCTGATGAATAAAACTGACAATGATTTTCTATTTTTTAATTCAAAAAACCATAAGTATTCTATAAAACTTATGATGAAACCTTGATGAATGAGAGGGGAGAAAAGGTACTACCAATCATATTCAATCCAATCATATTGAGGATTGGTTGGAAAGAAAAAAAGTTACTGGTAAGTATGGGAAGTTACAATACATTCCATCAATAAGTCAAATGATGCTGAAGTTGATATTCAACGTAATAAAAGTATTGAAGGAAGTCATGGTTACAAGAAAATTTTTTTGATGAAAAAATGTTTTTATGAAGATTTTTCTTGGGATATGTTGGTACAATTGAACAAAAAAAGTCTGTTGAGACTAATATCAATCAACAATATAGTCAAAAATTTCTCATCAAGATAATTTTTTGATTGAGTCAAGTGATAAATAAATTTTTGAATATCTCTAACAAGTTGGTAAAGAGAAAAGAAGAAGAAGAAGAGTCTTGTTTGAATACTTTTTGAAAGTGTTTTCAAAGGGGAAACAAATATTTCTTTAAGTTCTAATGGTTTTTTTCCTTTGTTACATAGAATAGTAATAAGAAGACATATATTTTACATTTTCCACAATTGATACAGAACAACATATTAAAGAATCTATTATCTTCATCATAATAAGGAAATTAAAATGGAAATATTAGTTTTTCAATTGGTGTATAGCAGCATTATGAAATGTATTTAGTTCTAATTTGTTTGTAAGTGGGCCAAGAAAATCAGAGTTATCAAATTCCTTTATCATAATGAAAAATCATATTGGGGCTTAAGATTCATGAATAGGACTCGAACTGAAGATTTATTAGAAAGTATGAAGCGTTTAAGAAGTCAAAGAGAGATCTAAAATTTAAGGGACATTAAAGGAGTCAAACAAGTAAAAAAAGGATCCAATATTTAATAAATATTTATGATTTGGGAAATTTGGTAAAGTGGGATAACCTTTTCAGAATCCTAATTAAACCCTTATGGAATTTTTATAAAAGGAGGAAAATAATTTTTTTATTCTATGACTTGAATCTCTTGTGAAATAAGAGAGATAATATCTATAATTCTAGCATGAATAAGTTTATATATTGTGTTTTCTTTAAGAATATTTTTGGATAGAAGAAATAAAAAAGAATAGACAAGATCATATTTAGTTTCCGTAATTAGAACAATCTATCAGATTGGGATTTTTTGACTAAGGAAGATGCAATTTTGAATTGTTTCATAGGTATTATAACAAAGTTATATTTTCATATTAAGTAACAAGAATTGGGAATTAGATTGGGAAATTGGGCCGAGTGACATCAAGAAGTCCATAAAGTTCTTACCTGATCATGGGTAAGAATGTAAAGAATTGTTTTGAAAGATTATATTTTATGAAGTTGACCAGGAAACAAAAAATTTTATTACATCATTTATTATATTTGAATTACATGCATTTTTGTGTTAAATATATTTCTACACAAGTGTAAGGGAATATCCTACTCATTATATTCCACAAAAAGGATTTATTTTTCTAGTGGATTGTATGGTTTTGGATTGTTTCCAAACCATACCAAGTACGTAGCTACTCTTACTAAGTAGTGAACCTAGTAAATCCTTTCTTCTTATAGATGTGTGTTTGATTTGTTTTCAGAATAGAAAGAAATATTTAACTAAAGGGGAAGGTTGTTTCAAAATAAAGGAATCATAAAAGAAAAATATATCACTAATTCACCTCTCCCCTCTTAGTGATTCAACAATCATGACTGGGTAATTACAAGTGGTATCACAATGAAGGTTTCCTTCATTTACTCTTTGCTGAAGTTTTTAAGAGAAGTTGTGATTGAGAAACTAAATTGTGTAAAAATTAAAAAGGTTTTGATCTTCGATGGAAAGAAATATCATATATAAAGAGATATAATTATTTCATATCTTATTTATCTTAGGTATGGTTTTATTGAGACTATAATAGATATATTTTCTTCTATTAATGATAAGGTTTCTCTTAGACCCACTGATAAGAAGAATCTTGAGAATGATGAAAGAGCTAAAAATTATTTACTCTCATCACATTATGAGTGTGAATTTTTAATATTGAAAGGTGTTTCCATTTCTAATGTTATCTGAGATAAGTTGAAAAATATTTATGAAGGTAATACAAAAGTGAAGAATGAAAAATTAAAAATCTATATATTTAAGTATGGAGATCTCAATATGGGTGAATATGAATCAATTGGGGAATTCTATACCAGGGTGAAATAATTTTTTAGTATTATCACATTTCATAGTGAGAAGATGAATACTCAACCATTATTGATAAAATCTTGAAAAAAATTTCTAAAAAGTTTGATTCAAAAGTTTCTTCATTGGAATATATAGATCCTGAAACATTATCTTTGGAATATTTTCATAGTACTCTCATCACTTATGAGGTGAAAAGGGACAAGGTTATGAATGAATAAAAAACTGATCAGGAAATTTATTTTAAGGATTCCAAGAAAAAAAGTCCAAAAAGGTTCTTGAGGAAGAAGATGTTGCTGACCTTGACTCTAAAAAAGAGGTATGAAAAAATCTTGATGAAATTTTATCCTTATTTTCTAAAAATGTGATAATATATTCAGGTAAAAAAAGGGATACTCCTCTTGAAGTTTTTTCAATATGGATCCGTTGGTCACTTTAGTTTAATTATCCTCGAATAAATATTGAAGAAAATAGTATTGAATATAAAATAAAGTCAATAATTTCATGGAAGAAACATGGTGATAATGATAAATCCAATTCCAAGGGAAAAGATAAAAAGGTATTAAAATCCAAACGAAAAAGTTCTTATATAAAGATGATGAAGAATAATACATTAAAGATTAATATGAAAAGTATACTTAGCATGTTGGTGAGAATGATTTTATTACAATATTTAACAATAAAGAATTATAAATTAGTAGTTTTGAGAAGATTAAGAAACCCAATTAAATTTCATCTCAAATAATAATTGAAAGAATGTATGAGAAATATTGGGAGGATTGAAAATAAACCAAGAATCTGAAAAGTGAAAACTATTAAAAAAATTTCCAAGAAGTTTTTTTCTAATGATAAAGTTAATATGATAAAGTAGATTAATGATTTTAAGAAATATCTTTAGAAAGAAAAGTATCATAATGAAAATTTGGAAGTGAAGTTTAAGGAAAAAGAAGAAGATCTGGAACTTGTTCAACACAAACTTTATAAAGCTGAACAAAGGGATACAAGTTTTAAAAAACCCATCTCAGAAGTTGGTGAAATTTCTAGTAAGGAAAAACCTAAGAAATATCAACAAAGGTTACCTTCAAAGGATTAGAATAAATATGGAATTATTTCTAAGAAGAGGAAAGTTGTTAAAGTTATGCATGTGGCCAAGATGACAAAATTTGGGAAATTAGACTGAGTGACATTACAAAGTCTAGAATGTTATTACCTGCTCCTAGGTAAGAAAGTAAAGAATTGTTTTGAAAGCTTATATTTTTTTAAGTTTATCAGAAAGCACAAAATTGTATTACATCATTTTATTATATTTAAATCACATGCACTATTTTATTGAACATAGTTCTACATGAGTGTAAGGGCATATTCTATTTGTTTTATTCCACAAAAAAGGATTATTTTCTAGTGGATTGTGTGGTATTAGATTGTTTCGAAACCATACCAAGGATGTAGCTACTATTACTGAGTAGTGAACCTTATATATTATTATGTTCCTATGGATGTGTGTTTGATTTTTTTAACAGAGAAATAAATCTTTAACAGGAGGCAAAGGTTGTTTCAAAATTAAGGAAACATAAAAGAAAAAGATATCACCCATTCACCCCTCCCCCTCTTAGTGATAAAACAATCCTGACTGAGAAATTACAGCCATTGGAAAGGAAGTTACAAATAAGATTAACTAAATTGTGAAAATATGATTTAAAAATGTATATAAAAGGAATACTTTGGTTATCCATTATTATAAGTGAATGTAATAACTATTTGAAAATAAAGAAATTACTTTTCTAAGAAAATTATTTTTCTATGTACAAACACAATTTTATCATAATAAATTAAATAAATTTTTTATTATTAATTATATAAATAAAATTTATATATTATATATTTAATAAATATTTTTGATACTCATAAAATAGATTTGATAAGTATAAGGTAATAATAAATCAAATTTTATGAATAAAAAGATGTATTTTCCTAAAAGGTAATTTTATAGCTTTTTAATGGAGAACCCATTTTAAATTTGATTTTTGACACTTTTATAATTTTTATTTGAAAAGATAAAATTATTTTTTGGAACCATATTATCAAAATTTACTTTGGGCGAATTTTTGGTATTTTTTTTAGAAATTTTATTTTTTGATGAATAGTGAAAAACACTAAATTCTAATTCAAAACTACTTTCTCTTCAAAATTATTATAAGGTTAAATTATATTATTTATTGATTTTAAAGTTTAATTATATCAATTTTATATCATTTAATCCTATTTAGTTTATTGGGATCAATTTCACTTTTAATTTGGATATAAAAACATAAAAAACTTTTGAATATTTTTTCTTTAAAAACCAGCTTTGTCGTTCCATCCATGAGATTAATTTTAAATTAATATCTTCCAATTCTGGGATTTTAATTTGGAAAAATGGATTCCATATTTTTAATTATAATAATTTATAATTTATAATAATATCAAATTATTTTTTGAATGAAAATATTAGTGAAAGTGATTAAAATTAATTACAATGATTAAGAGAAACATTATCTTAACAAAGGAATAAAACTTAAACTTAATGCCCAAAATTACCTATACACTTTTCCAAAATCCATTTTATGTTCATATATAAACCATTTCTTCCATTTTATCAAATTTTTATCATTATTGGATCCACTTGTCATGGGAAAAACATGGGTGGAATGTAACACCCCGAGTTTCAATAAAATAATTATTTTAATTAACAAACAAATTATAAGTTAAATAAATAATATTATAAAGTATTTTAATAAAACCATATGATTTATTTTAACTGAAATGAAATTTTTTCACTTTGATTTATATTATTTTCGAAATGAAAATTTTATTTTAATACATGTCGACATATTAAGATAATATAAATTAATTAAACTTTATAGTATCAGGAAATAATACTTTATAACATATTGATTTAGTAAATAAAAATAATTAAAGGTAATATTATTGTTATGAAATTTTATTAATAAAATTATAATAACTTTTTTAATATTAAAGTCAAACTCATAATATATTACACATATATTATAATCTTTAATTAAATAAATAATGATAATGATATGATAATAATAATAATAATAAATGGTAAAGTATTTTCTTTAATAAAATAATAATAATTATTTTTATGATAATATATATATATAATATAAAAATGTAATATTTATTCCTTTTATAAGATTTATAAACTATAAATATATATAATTATACACTTTTATTTATGTGTTTTTTAAAAAATAGAATTTGTATACATATTCATATTTTTTTAATTTATATAAATATATAAAATAAAAATGAATATATATATATATATATAATTATATAAAATAAAAATGAATATGTATATATATATATATAAGATACATGATTTTTTAGAAAAAAAGGTGATGTGATTATGTCCAAAATAAAAACAATAATAAAAGAAAATGAAAAACAAAAAGCGTGAAAACATATAAAAGGTCCTATCCAATGTAATGTTTACAGAAGGGCCCTGATAATTGGTATCAGAGGAATGGTCTAGACAACTTTGGAGATTAGATATTTCTGAGTTTAGAGGTTCAACGGTCCTAGTGTTTCTTAATTTTGAAGAATGAAATTCAGAATTATTTTTAGCCCGACGAAATGAATTATGAGGACACAATTCTTTTGAGGGGGGTGGGGGAATAATGTAACACCCTAAATTTCAATAAAAGAATTATTTTAATTAATAAACTAATTATAAGTTAAATAATTAATATTATGAATTATTTTAATAAAACCATATGATTTATTTTAACCGAAATGAAATTTTGTCACTTTGATTTATATTATTTTCAAAATGAAAATTTTATTTTAATACATGTTGACATATTAAGACAATATAAATTAATTATAATTTATATTATCATGAAATAATACTTTATAACATATCGATTTAGTAAATAAAAATAATTAAAAGTAATATTATTATTATGAAATTTGATTAATAAAATTATAATAAATTTTTTAATATTAAAGTTAAACTCATAATATATTACACATATATTATAATATTTAATTAAATAAATAATGATAATGATATGATAATAATAATAATAATAATAAATGGTAAAGTATTTTTTTAAGAGAATAATTGTTATTATTTTTACGACAATATATATATATATAATATGAAAATATACAATTTATTCCTTTTATAGGATATATAAACTATAAATATATATAATTACACACTTTTATTTATGTGTTTTTAAAAAAATAGAATTTGTATACATATTCATATAATTTTTATTTTTTGATTTTATATAAATATATAAAATAAAAATGAATATATATAAATATAAATATATATAAATATAAATATATATAAATATATATATATATATATATATATATATAATTATATAAAATAAAAATGGATATATATATATATATATATAAGATACATTATTTGTTAGAAAAAAAGGTGATGTGATTATGTCAAAAATAAAAAAAATAATTAAAGAAAATGAAAAACAAAAAATGTGAAAACATGTAAAAGGTCCTCTGCAATGTAATGTTCAAGGTTGAGTCCTTATATGAAATTCCATTTTAAAAAATTTGCAAGAATGTTACTCAACCTCCACTATAAAAAGGCACTCACCCCTCCCACTTATTTATACCTCCCTAGCCCCCTGTCTTACAAAAATATGCCCAAATAATCTCACAACTCCCCCACCTTTGTCATATAATCCTACATTTGGGAATATATCCAACCAAGTAATTCCTTTGGTTCAAACTAAAAGGAGTTACCCAAAGAAGTGGTAACATCCTTCCTCAAGATCCTTTGTTTTATTTTCATTCTCCACCACCTCAATTATTCTTATTCCATGATTATATAATAACCTCAGAAGACTAAATATACTGATATTTTTTTTATTTTAAGGGATCAAACTACACTTACACACACTTCCATCTAATAGGTAAGGAAATTAACATTCTTGTGTACAACAAACTACCGCCTCACAAAATGATGTTGTTCATTTTTTCCTTTACCACCTATAATGATTGATAATTATGATCTAAAATCTATTTTTATATGATATATATGATTTTTATTCTTCTTAAATTATTATATAAATCATAACTTCATGCTTCACATTTTTTGTAAATATGATAACTTCGTTTGTGGACATGTGGACTACCGCCTCCTCAAAGCAATGTGATTCGTTCACACTTTACATAAAATGTATTAAGAATGGGTCTAGTGAAATTATATGGAATATATGACATAATAAATTTACTTTTATGATGTTATATATATATATATATTTCAATTACTTTATTTCAATATTATAATAAAATGGAAAGAACGTTCATATGTACATATAGACTGCCGTCTCTATGAACAATGTATTCTATTTCATAATTATATCTTTTATATACTATTATAAATAATTATATACTAAATATATATAATAATTATATCATGTTTTATATTATTTAACTAATTTAATAATTATATAAGTAATAGTATCAAGAATAATAAGTTAAAACATATATGAAAAACAACATGGATATTACCCAAATCGTAACGTTAACATGGAATTATTAAAAAATGGGTAATAAAAATTCATATAAAATCATATATGGTATTAGATATAAAAATATGGTTATTTGGTAGATTTATAATAAACTTATATTTATTAAATATTATGGTTTAAAGTATACCAAGAAATTAAAGACTTAAGGTAAGAGTTTTCTCATCTCACTTTTAATTTCCACGAGACAGAGGCCATGTTCACCTCTTATTTCTTATATGTGATGTGTATACTGCACATGTATTTATTATATTATTATTATAAATAAATTTATTTTTATTTACATATCAATTTTATGATCTTTATTTCATGGGGTTTAGGTTTCCAAAGTTACGAAATTAGTATAGTAAATTTGTCTCATTTTTTTTTCTTTAAGACACATGCCATGTTATGCACCTATATTTTCTATGAGGTGTATATACTTATTTTTACATGTTATATCATGAATATAATTATTTTAATTATATTTTAAGCCTCATTTAATGTCATTATTTCCATTTTATTATGGTTAAAAGTTAACAAAGTGGTAACAGTTTATTACTACAATCTCATCGTTTATCGAGATTGTTTATGAGTATGCTTTAATTGATGAAATATTATGATCAATCTCTCAAGAAATCTCATAACTTTTATTATCCTATGTTTATTCATGTTATATAAAAGTAATGGTACCATTTTTCTACTCTTTTTTACTTAATATAATTAAGAAAATGTTTTTATGAAAATATGACTTTATTTCTCCATTCAGTCGGAAATCCGTGTTCTTTTAAAACCATGTTTTCTAAAAATGTTTTAAAAAATGTTTTAACATTATCATATTATGTTTAAAATAAATTATTATCCATGTATAATATTTTTACAAAATAGTTTTAAAATGGATTTTTTTTTCTTTTTCTTATCAAGGCACTTTTCAAAACTTTAATGGTGTAAAAGGAATGTTCGACATGTAAAGACATACCCGCCATCATGACCATCATTTTATTAATGCTTCCTTTATATGTTTACAAAGTTATTTTTTAAAACAATTTTTTTCCTAATATTTAGGAAATTTTTTGATTTTAAAATGGTTTTCAAAGAAAAAGGGTTTTCAAAAAAAAAATATTTTTAAAAAATGTTTTAAATTATTTTCAAAGATTCATTTATATGTTTTAAAAAGGTTATTTTCAAAGAAAAGGATATAAATGATCTAAAATAATATTATATAAATTTTAAATGTATTTTCAAAGAAAAATGTTTTATTTTTTTCAAGATTTTTATAATTTTTAAAGGAAAAAGGTTTTCAAGATACTTTATATGTTTTCAATGTTTTCTTAAAGAAAGATGGTCCTCAAAATGTTTTTTATTTTAAAAAGAATTTTTAAAAGCATAAAGATATTTAACTCAAGAAATTTTTTAAATGATTTTTCATGATTCCTTTAAATATTTTCAAAGTTGTTTCAAGGAAAATTATTTTGAAAATGTTATATGTTTTTAAAATTGATTTTCAATGAAAAGTTATGTTCCAAGTGATCTTCCAAAATCCTTATCTATCTAAAATTACATCCTTGGTTATAGTTTATGATTTAATAGGGATATGATATAAGGATACCGTTAATATTATTTATATGAATGTTCTATGTTTTTATGGATTGGTGTTTACGAAACCCATTTCTCTTCAATGGGTTATACCATAATAAATTTTTATGAAACCCTCTTCCTTTCATGATTTATTCATGGATGAAATGATTATGAAACCTATCTATTTTCCATAGGGTATGATATGATTAAATATTTTTGATTCCCATTTTATTTCAGGGGTTATGTTTTTATTTTTATTAAACCTATCTCTTTTTATGGTTTATGATAATATGAATGTTTTATGGAGCACATATATATGACTTTGTTATGAGATGTGTTAGGCTTATGTCTCCTTCCAATTAATAGGGTAAAGATTTATATATCATGAGATAATTATGGGAAACAAGACAATGAGATTGATCCAAAATTAGAAATAGGTGTGTCCTGATCTACTTTAGGAAATAGGTTTATCCTAATCCAATAAGGGATATAGGTGTGTCTTGATCTACTATAGGAAATATGTGTGTCATGATCCACTGTGTTTATGGTCTTGGTAGTTAAGCTTGAAAAATTAAATGGTTTTATAAATGTTTGATGGTTCCACACTTATATGAAATGAGCTTATGGTTAATGATTTATTTATCATGATTTATCACCCTTATGATTAATGTCTTATGAACTTTTAATCTTTATGCCATGATTCATGTTTATGATCTTTGATATGAAGGGTATGGTCTTATAATGTCATGATTACATTCTCAAACCCTTATGATCATGTTTATGCTTACATAGCACCCTTGTTAACCCTTACTGAGCATATGAGCTCTCCCCTTTCTTATTTTTCCTTTCCCCAAGTTTTTAATAAAGGTTTTAAGTATAAGTACTAAAGGGGAAGATCTTTGTCTGAAAACATTGAATATCTCTCAAAAAGTTAGAATATTTTGTTCCATGTTTCCAAAGACACTAAAATATTATAGTCCATAGGAATATATATTTTTATTATGCTGAATATTTATCTAAAATGATGTAATATCCATGTATGATAATCCCATGTCACTATAATATAGACATAAAATCATTTTTATATGTTATTGGATATGTATTTGAATATTGTTTATGATTCTACTCTGATTATTATTATTAATTTTATATATGAATGTTATACATATGTTATTGTACAATATTGATAACAATATTTTTATATATTATAAACACTGTGCTTCATACTAAATATGATGGCATAGTCTCACCACCATATTATCATAGACCCTTACTTATAGTTTCCAGTCTATGGTATATGGGGAGGTATGCTTAAGGCCATTTGGAAAAACAAGTTTGGTTACTTATGAGTGAACTAGGTTTGGGATGTAACTTGTAACACCTCTATATTTTATATAATATTTTTTTTAAAATAAATTTAATTTCTTCGATAGCTTTCACTATACAAAATATATAATTTTAAAGAACTCTAACATACTATTTATATTATTATTTAAAGATAACAGTTATAACCTAGCTATTAAAATTTGTGGTATGAATTAAAATAAAAAAAATTTAAAAATTAAGTTTAATGGTTTTTAATAAGTAAAAAATATTTATAAATAAGAACTTAATTTTGGTAAAGTCTTTATATACATTGGAAAAACATTTCTTCTAAAAAAATGATTTTCATTGTTTTTGTGAAAAACTAATAAAATTGATTTTTTTTCTAATTTTATAAAATTCATTTGAATAAATAAAATTAAATTTTTTTAATAAAAAATTCGAAATTATCTTAGTTTAATTTTTTTATAATTTTTTGAAAAGGTTAATTTTGCAATAAATAGTGATTTTTATTAAAAACTACTTTTTATTTTAAAGTATTTAAAAATTAAATTATTATTTTAATGTGGTTTTAAAATTAAAATTAGAACAATTATATTAATATTAATCCATTTAGGTCATTAGAATCAATATTATGTTCAATTTTGATATAAAAACTTTTTATACTTATGAAATCTTTTTCTTTGGAAAACCGCTTTTTCGTCATGTCTCTGAGTTTGATTTTAAATTAAATTCCACCGTATCTGTGAATTGAATTTATAAAATGGATTAAAAATTTAGAATCAAAAAAATTTATATTTTATAATAATATCACATTAATTTTTGTTTATATATAATAGTAAAAAAAATAAAAATTAATTACTATGGTTGATGTTAAAATGAGGTTTTGCACGTTACATATACATGTGTTAAAAATAATTTTTAACACACATTGGATCATTATTTAAATCATTGGATTTAATATTTATTATTATTGGTTCCGAATTATCTAATAAGTTCATTTTTATTTTTATGATTAAAGGATAAATTACTTAACAAAATAAAAAAGAAATTAGTTACTAGGGTAAGAAATAAAATGGTAAAAGTGAGTAAACAAAGAGTCTAAGGGGAAAACATGTTTAAAACATGTGTTTTTTTTTTTTTGAGATTTTATTGACTATATTATCTCTAAAATACATTATTTTTCAATTTTAAGGCATAGGTATTGAGAGTTACTTCCCATTATTGAATAGTTTTGGGTATTTACAAATAATGTCACTCCTCAATTATAAATAGGGACCTCAATTGCTAACATATTCACAACTATAATTTTTTTTATAGAAAATACCATTAAAAAATATCTCCCAAAAATCCTTATAAATTTTAGAGATTATCATATCTTCCTAAAAGACCAAAATTATGTTCTATAATAAGATATCCCAATTAGGTTTTTCTGTTTGGAGGAAATTTTCTTCACTAAGCTTCTTCTTTTATACTTATCCTATTACCACCATAATTAATTTTTTAATAAATTAAATATTATAAAACCACAATATACCATATTATTATGTGTTTTAATTATAATTTAAAACCCATATCTATCTCCTATTCCATCAAATGGTAAACAAAACTGTCGATCATGTGTACAAAAAACTATAACCTCGTAAATCAATGTTATTTTTTTTCTATCACAACCTCTCACAGGTGGATGTAATAATGGATTTAATATATATATATATTATATTTATGAAATATTTATACTTATGTAATAATATCAAATATACCTTCTTACCTTCCAATCCCTAGGAAAACAATAATGTTTCTCATGCGTGTGTGTAGTCTACCCCCACCATGAAGCGATGCTATTCATTTTTCATTTTATTTTTTAATTTATGGTAAAAAGGAAAAATTTAATGAATATATATGATATATATGAAATTAAAATTATTTTTTATAGGTGATATACTATTTACCTTTCTTTTGTTCCATCTATTGAGAAAATGGAAACTTTTCTCATGCGTACGTATGACATACTATGTCCATGAACAATGTAATTAATTTTATGTATCTAAAATTTATTGACTAAAATAAATAAATAAATAAATATATATATATAATGAATATATATTATATTTATATCATTTATACAATTCTAAAGATGATGGGACCATGATCAAAGTAAAAGGGTGGAAAATACCAAACCAAAACATATATGAAAAATGAAGCAGTTATTACTTGAAATGGTATTTTAACAAGGAATTTTTAATAAACATGTAATAAAAGGTCATAATTAAATCATATATGGAATGATATATTATTATTATTATTATTATTATTATTATTTTATAATAGATTCATAATAAACCAATATTTATTACACAAGAGGTTTGAACATGTATGGAGAAATTTGAGACTTGAGTTTAGGGAATTCTATCTCACTTTTATTTCTGTGGGACACATTACTTATATACCATCTGTTTCTTTTATGTGGTTTATATATATACTACCAATTAATGTATTTTATGATTCTTAATATTAAAATTATGGGATATACATATCTATATAAGGTATTTTCTTTCAAAGGGATTATGATTCAAAATTTACCAAAGTGGTAAATGTTTTATGTTATAACCTCACTATTTATCATAATTGTTTATGATTAAGTTTTATATAATGAAATATTATAATATACCTCTCAAAAATATCATTTATATTCTTAAAATATGTATATTTATATATAATAAATTTTTTCCATTCATTTTCCTCTATTTAAAAAATAAATATTCTAAAAAAATGTCTTTAATAAAAAAGACTTCATTTATCTCTTTGGTAAAAAATCATTTTTCTTCCATGCCTAGGTTTCCAAAAATTTTTGTACAGGAAATTATTACTATTATAAAATAATTTTTAATAAAATTTTTCAACCATGTTTTAATTTTTTAAAAATGGTTTAAAATTAATCTTATTTTTATTTTTCGAATGATATTATTTTGAAATTTTACTAAAAATTTGAAAGGATTTTTTGTTTTAATGTGTATAGAAATGAAATTTTCCAAAATCCTATCCACTCAAATATTTGAATATTCCATTAAAAATTTTCAAGTTTATTTTCAAACAAAAGTTTTTCCTTAATATTTGATATAATTTTTGATTTAAAAAAAGTGATTTAAAAATTGAAAGTATATTTTCCTCATTATTTTAATGATAATTTTATAGAATTTATATTCATCAATAATAAAAAACTTTGGTGTTTATTATGTTTTAATGGGGATATGATCCAATGGTATAATATCTATTATTTCTCTAGATGGTTTTTTTTATGATTATGGTTACAGATTGTTAATGAAACATGTTTCTTTTCTAAGGGTTATTATATGATGAATTTATGAGATGTTTATGAAAACTATTTCTTTTCTATATGTTATTCCATGATAAAATGTTTATGAAACCCAATTCCATTAATGGGTTTTTATGTAATGAATTTTTTATGATCCTATGGAACACTTGTTTATGATTTTCATTATTTGATGGGTGTGACCTATATCTCCTTACAAAAAATTGGGTAAACATTAATATCTCCTAAGATAAATAAGATGGTAATGGGGAGTAAATTGAGTTTAGTAATAGTCTTTTATCACTATGATAGTTTTGGGTGTTAACCATGACTATTATGATGGTTTGGGGAGTGAAACCATTTAACTATGACATTTTTTAAAATGATCCTTTATTATTATGTAAATGATTTTCTATACTTATGAGTATGCCCAAAATCTATGTATTATGTAAGTGTTATGCTCTCATGGATCATATTATTTTACTCCTTGATGATTCATGTCTTATGAACTTCCAATAATTATTCCATGACTCAATATTATGATCTTGGATATTCATTCTATGGTTTTTAAATGTTAAACTCATGTTCACATAAACTTATGCCCATGTTATGCTTATTTTTGGAGTTGGTGGCCTAGAAGAAACTTATTTGTACTTTATGATAACCTATATTAATAGTTTTGAAAATTAATAAACTTATTATAAAATCATGATTGTTTTTATGTGTGATATAGTATGTTATAATGTTCTAAGAGTAGCAGTCACACTAAAAGGTCATAACAGTTCCCCACTATGATGAGAACTCAGAGGTTCCAAGATATTATTCTAAATATATATACGTTATATAGCCGAATGAAATTATATTAGGGACTCAAATTATTTAGATTATCAGTGGTAGAGACTCATTGGACTTTGAGGCACCTTCTCATGGTGTACACCCTTTGTAATATCAAATGTAATATATTATTAAAATGAGACCTTCCAGTAGGAAATACACATTTATATGTGTAAGTTGATGTTTCTATATGAATAAATGTGTAATGGTTATTATAAATTAATATTATAGTTAATGGGTGTTATAAGTTGCGTAATTTGATGTATTGATGAAAACCATGATGACATATGTTCATGATGAGGTTGGATATATTGGGTGTATAATGAGTAATATTTTATTAATGAATAAAAAGATAAATGATTTTTCCTTATGTTATTTAATAAAAGTTGATATCTCATTCCATTTTATGAAAATGATATAACCTAAATAAATCCATATTTGTGGTGTTTTATATGCACGTTCGATTTCTGGAAATTCAGAGAATAATACATCAAGCACATAGGTTGATGGATCCATCATAAAACCTTCTTGATTAGAGATATCATGATAAAGGGACTATATTACATAGTAAGCATATACATTAGGTGTTATGTCATTACGAAATTAACTTCTTTCTATATGGTATCATTTTCATGTTTTTATATACTGACCTGGGAATCTAGGCTTCTTTTCCTAATTCCACTAAGAAAGAGTCCTATAGACACACTAAGTGTATCCAAAATCTCAGTTAAATAATATTTTATTATTATTTTCCATTTAAAAAATTAAATAAATATTATTCATGCACATGGTTTAATAATTATTAATATTTTCTTGATTTAATATATTTTATCACTAGTTATTCTATAGAATATTATGTGAGTAGAATATTTAATAAATATTTATTTTCTATTTAGTGAATATATTATTTAATTATTTACTAGAAAATAATGTAGTGGTATTTATTTATTAAATAAATGGAAATTATTCAAGGCTTGATAAATATTTTGGAGGTATGATAGACTGAGTTTAATAGTCTGTTGAGAAATAATATATATTGTATATTATTTGAATAAATAATATTTAATTTTAATTCATTATTTTAGCACATATTGAGAAATAATAATAATAGTATTATTATAGACATGGGGTTATACAAGGATCAAATAAATATTAAAGGTTACTTATGCAATTATTTATTTCTAACCCTAGAGATATATAAACCCAATTATATTATTTTCAAGTGATCCAATCCATATCTTTTTTTATGCACAAAAAAATACAGAGAATCCTCTTGAAGCCCTAGAGAGATCATTTTCCAAGAATTCTACTAATAATAGAGAGAGATATCTATCCAAATTCCATTTTGGAGTCAAGAGAGATCAAAGAGAATCCTTTGGATGCAATTATCAAGCAATCAAAGGTGAAAAATACAAGAGATAGGATTTGTCATGCTAGTGCCTAGAGATTCCTGTAGAAATGTTTGAATATTTTTGGAACATTTTGGATCACTTATAGAGGAAGTCTATTCTAGATTCCTACAACGTAATGATGGTACAATGTAGATCCGTTGTCAGACCCATCAAAGAAGAAAGTATTTCTCACAAGGTAATTCTTTAATTTATTAAATTAATTATAAATAATATGTGATGATCCTATACTTTGGTTATAATATTTATCCATTGTATATATTATTTGATTTTATTACATTGATCATAGAATTGATCTTCATGTAAGTCTAATCTTAATCATCGATCATGAAAAAAATAAAATTTGAGCATAACCCATCATATGATTTTGCTATTTATGGAACCTTAAAGTTTTATTAGAGTAGGTTACAGAATTGTTTATAATTATTTAACAATAATTTATTGATATAGACATTTTTTAATTTAGTTTTCAATTATAGTTTAATCATTATGAAATAAAGTTTATGAGATATGCTTCTTCCTCTTCATTTCTCATAAATATAAAAAAATTAAGTTATTTTATGAAAAAAATAAATTCAAAGATCTCATCTGGAGGTGTTGAGGAATCTGGATGGATGAAACAAGAGTACATGTAATGTAACCTGGAGGTACACATCATGTACTAATGTTTAATGCAACAAGAATTAATTCAAAATTAATTCAAGGTGTGTGCATTTATTACATGCAATGAATTTAATTATATACTGTATGCTTACTGGGATATCCTAGCACTTGGTCAGTTGGAGTACACATCATGTAACTTCTATACATAGTGTGTAGTCCTTATTCATAGATGGGTTCTGTATCTTGTTACATGTCCTACCTGATTAGTGACCATGTAACTCAGACACCACACACCATGTATCCATGTACACATTTTAAAATCCAATATGTTTTTGGCATGGTTATATGTTGAGTCCCTAGGTGTGTGCCTCAAATAGATGGTGAGAATAATAAACTATGTATAGCTAGATTGTACACACCATGTACTAATACCAAATTACACATAATTAAAAATTAATTTATTATACTATGTAAACCTTATAAATATGTTATTTCATGTGGTAATTAAGTTTATATGACATGTCATGTGATAGGTTATATATATATAAATTCCTAATTTATTTTTACTTAACGTTCAAATCTACATACCATGTATATGTCGTATTTTAGTTATTACTCTTTTTATTGAATCATTACACTCAATATTAAAAAAAGGAATCATATTAACTATGTGATCATTCATTTTATAGTATATTTCATGATATTACATGATAAGTCACATATTTCATATGTTGTAAGAGTAAATAAAATATAAGTATAATACACGTTGGGTAGTTTGGATTGGTAATCACTCTATTTTCTCCAAGGTAGTTTTTTTATTGTATGTAGTTATTTTTATAAAAATAATTTAATTTGTTTTAAATTATGATGGATGAGAATCACATGGAAATATGGATGATAATTAAGATAAAATAATTGATTAATTAAAGAATATAATTAATTGATTTGAGTGTGATTTATCTTAAATAAAAATGATTATGAATTGAATGCTAATTTTATTAAATGTGTAATTTGTTTCATGAATATGGATGATAATTAGATTATAAAAGAATTTTTTATGTGATTGGTTTCTTTTAATTTATTATTAAATTAAATTTTTGGCATGTGGGTCATCTCTCCTCTTACTATATAAGGACCTACATTCCCATGGTTTCATTTATGTAAACCCCTTACCCTAACTTACTTGCAAGTAAAAGAATATGTAATGAATTGAAATCCCATTATAATGAAGACAGTTCAAGTTTGGAGTTGAGGTGAAACCAATCTAGGAGATATTTATAGGTGGATAGGTGGAAAACTACAACACGAACCATAAACAGTTCAAGGTGTTTTCCCTTAGGTCAATGATTAGTTTATCATATGATAAATAAACTAAACATTAGTAAAATATCATGATCATACCAATTTATAATTTTATATATGTAAAGTTTAAAGGTTATTTTATTATCAATGTTTTTTCATGATCACATAATTTAATGAATTAATAAGCATGCATGATAAAACTAAAATAAATTGAATTATGCATAAATATTATCTAAGACATGGTTAACCACTTAAGTAAATCCACTTAATATTAACAATAATTTTATAAAGATAATAATTGGGAATTTACACATAAATAAAAAATCCATCAATTATATATTATGTTGGTATAGCCTTCCACTACTTTAGTTAAAATCGAACCATGGTTCAATGTACATAACCGGCCAAAGTTGTGATTTTTTCAATTATCAGGGAATTATAACATGATGTTTTTTAGGATAAATTATCTTATTCTACATCATGGGTTGAATTGAAAAGTAGGTTATGGTGTAACTGAGATTCTAGGGTTAGGGAAATCAAATTTTAGGAATTTGAGATTGGGGTGTCCACTCAACAGATCAAGGAAATGTGAGTTATTATAGTTTTCATTTTGAATTCCTATATAAAATCTTTCAAATTGCTTGACCAAACAAATTTTGGGTAATGAGTAGGGAAATATGGATCCTTTATACTAGAATTTACAAGAAATAGTATATTCTAAATCTAGTGGTGAGGGATATTGGGTTTTGATAAAATATTAGAAGATTAATAAATATAGTATTTATTTATTTTCCTAAATTTTATCTGATAATTTAATAAAACTATTCTCATCTTATTTGCAGAAACAATAATAAAATGAATTCAAACATATCACTGCGATCTATACTTGAGAAGGATAACCTTCTCACTAGAACAAATTTCTATGAATGGAAAAGGAACTTACATGATATCCTACTCCATGAAAGAAAATTGTATGTGCTTGAAGAACCTATTAATAATGTGCTTTGTAATGAGGATAGTGAAAAAGAGTTGTCTCTATATGATAAAAATTTAAATGATGATATAAATTTTTAGTTTTTAATGCTATAATCTATGAACAAGGAGATTTTGAAGCAACATTATAACATGTATGCATATAGAATGATGTCTCACATTCGGGATCTCTATCAAGAGAAGGAGAGATAAGAGAGATATGTGATCTTCAATGAGTTTTACAACTAATATTGGAATTTATATTCCTTATGGGCCTCATGTAGTCAATATTATTAGCTACATTGAACTCTTATAAATCTTAGGGATTAAATTTCCAAACAAGTTGCACACATATCTCATAATTTCCTAACTATACAAGACCTTATACATATTTATTGTTAATTATATCATGAGAAATAATGAGAAGATTCTTTCAGAACTTATTAATCTAATTCTCCAAGTGAATAAAGATATGGGTTATAAAAAACTTGGAGACCTTATAGTGACTAAGAAAAGGAACAACAAGGTAAAGGGGCCCAAGACTCATAATAAGTCTGAAGATCTTAAGCACCGTCCTTCCAAGAAGAATAAGATGTATAGGTAGGGAAAGGAAAAAATAGGATATGTGTTTTTTCTTGTGGAAAAAAATTCCACTTGAAGAATAACTTCACCTAGAAGTTAGTGTAAGCTAAAGGTGAGTTCGTTATCTAGTGTAATCTTTAATTATCTACAAATTGGGTATTATATGCATCTTTTGGTGCCCACATTTATATACAAAATTAAAGAAATAAGTAGATTATGAAATATTTCTAGAGGATAGGTGGATTTATGAGATTAAAATGGTTCAAGGCTTGCTGATCTATCCATTAGTGACTACCACCTTTCATTGTAAATGGGAATGATATTGGTTTTAAGGGATTGTTATTATGTACCAACTGTTACCAAGAAAATAATTTCTATTTCATTCCTAAATGAATATGGTTTTATTTTCATGTTTTAAAATAATTTTTTTTCTTTCATAAATACAACATTAGTTATGGTATGGAGCATTTAAATAACAGAATTTCTGTATTAAATTATGAAAACCATGTATTGGCAGTAGATAACAAATCTTGTTCATATGAATCATATAACACCCAGATATGGAATCACCTTCTTGGTCACATAAATGAGTAGTTTTTAAAAAATATATGTCAAGATGGTTATTTAGACTCTTCTAAGCTAAATAAACTTGAAATATGTCATGATTTTTTTATAAGTAAAAATGACCAAACCTTTATTCGATGGATAGGGTGAAAGAGCTATATAGATTCTAGTATGGGTATACACTGATGTGTGTGGACCATTTCTGGTATAATCTTGAGATTGATATTCTTACTTCATAAATTTTACAAATGACTTGAGTAGATATGGATATGTCTACTTAATGAGGTATAAGTATGAGTCCTTTGATAAATTAAAAGAATTCATGAATGAATTAGATAATCAACTTGGAAATAAGATAAAGAATATTTGATCAGATTGAGCTATTTAATATCTTAACAAAGGGTTTATTTATATTTTACTGGAGTTTTGGATTCTTTATTAACTCTCTTCACCTTACACACAATAGTGGAATAGTGTTAATGAAAGGAGGAACCATACATTATTAGACATGGTAAGGTATATTATGAGTCATGTAGGTATTCCATTATCCTTTTAGAGATATGAATTACAATATGTGTAATATATATTAAACTGAGTACTAACTAAAGCATAAAATGGAATTCCCTTCAAGTTTTGGAGTGAAAAAAAAACATGTTTTATCGAACACATGTGTATGGGGTTGCAATGAATTTTTAAGGCCTTCTATGGAAACAAAATAACACCCTAGGGAAAATGGAATATATTTATAGGGAATCTGAATGAAATAAAGGGATACTACCTATACAACCCCTTAGATAAGAAAGTTACTATTTAAAGACAAGATATCTTTCTTGAGAGGGACCACAACCTCAAAATGGATAGTGGGATCAAGATTGACTATGATGAAGTTGATGCTCAAGATAAAAATGAGTTAGTATAGGAAAAGATTCCACATGTACTAGTGGTAGACATAGTTCCTAAAAAACAAATAATGCATTGGATCATAAGATAGGTAAGAGAACTAGAGAGATATGGTTTTCTAGTCATTGAAGATGGTGACACATTATTAGTTGACAACGATAAACCTCTACCATATAAAGATGTAGTAGAGAGATCATAAGATGGAATATGGGAAGAATCCATGAATTTTGAAATGGATTCCATGTATCAGAACCATGTTTGGGTTCTAGTCAATGCGCCAATTAATGTAAATCATGTAGGGTGAAAATGGGTATTAGTAACGACCCTCAATTCTATCAATGGAAATTACCTTCTTATAATTATTTAATATAGTATAATCACATAAAATAACATTAAGAACTCAATAAAAACTTTATAAATGAAAAATTAATTAAATAAAATACATTTTTAGAAGTTAAGGAACATATACCAAAGGAATAGTAATTTGACATTTAGAATAGTAACATGACCCTTAGGAATAGTAACCTCACCAATGAAAGTATAAATAAAATGTATTAATCTTATAAGTGACAATATGATATAATTATATCATAGTATATGGAAATAAAATTTTTAAAAATTATTAATTAAGTGATTGTATTTTTGTAAGTCATAAATATTTAATTATAATTTTATGAATAATTTTAAAGAAAATTTATTTTCATAAAATTTATTCATAAATAACTATTTTTATGTTTTTTAATTATAAGAAAATTTTATGAGGACTTATTTAATTTGTTAAAGTGGTATAAAAGCAGTTATAATTTTAAAATCTGATTTTTCAAGTAAATTATAAATTTAAATAAAAATTAAATTTATCATATTTAGAAAAATATTTTCATAAAATAGAGTTAATTTTTTAATTATACATGTCAACAAATGGTTAGGGTGAATTTTTGAGATTTTTCTGAAATACTTGAATTTTTGGTGAATAGTAAAATACGATAATTTATGGTATATATACATTATAAGTTAAATAAACTGTATATTGAGTCATGGATGATGTAATCATAATTGGTTCAAACTCACACGATCTAATTACTATATTTAGTCTCAATAATTAACACTATTAATTATGTTGAGAAAAATAATAAACTAATGAATTAAATGATGAGAAAACACCCCTCTCCTCCACTATAAATACCACCCATCACCACATCTTATCCTCACACCTCTAAAGCATAGATCCTTTTCGAAATTCTGCTCAAATAAAATCCCAATACTCTCCCCCATGTCCAAGAGATTTTTGTCTTAAGAAAAATATCAAAACCAATCCCCTAAGGAGGTTCTCAAGAAGATGGAATCAAGAGGTAAAACCCTATTCCTTTTCTTTTAATTTCATTTGAACTTCCTTTATTTTCTTTTTCTATACTCACCTTACCCTTGTCCAAGTGGAATTAAAACTCTAGTATCTAAAATGTAATATAATGTTATCATGTTGGAGGAATAATTCTTCATCAAATATCTTCACCTCTCTCTTTTATTTTAAGAATGAAAACATCGTCCGTGAGGTGTCGATCTACCACCTTCATGGACATCAAGATTTTATCTTTCAATTTCACCTTCAATTCTAGTCATGAAACCATTTTTATAGTTAAAATAGATTATAATATATTAATTATATCATATTTAATGTTCTATAATCATTTTTACACATGCTATTAATTTATAAAAAAAATGAGTTCGTTATCATCAAAAACCACCAAAATAAACCCAAATGATTACCATTAACTATTTATCTAATGATTCATCATAATCCCATAAAAACAAATGATATATAAGACCAATTTAACCTCTGTAATATCATTAATAATATATAAGTTCAATTATTTATAATTACCCCCACTTTATATGACCTTTTGTACATTTATACAAGTAAACCGAGCATGAAAACCAAGGAAACCAATGCTCCTAAATGATGAAATTGAACCTCTTAACCCATCAAAACAGCCATAAATGAACTTAATAAAGTTATAATAAATAAAATATATGTATAAAGGGTTATGAAATTATTTATTAATGAATATAATTTTATTATTTAGGACATTAAGATCAAGTGAAGAACACCTTTGGACTTAAGGTAATGGATTCTACCCAAACCACCATTATTCCTTCAAGTTACTCTTCCTCTATTTTTACCCAAATGAAATTTAATTTATATTTGTGTACATATTCTAAATGATGTTTTCATATTCCAAAATCATTTATAAATATCCATTCATCCTTATTTTTTAGGGATATACATGTTTTTAAAAGGTTTCATACTCAATTCTTCCTGATAATCAAGCCCAGTTTAAGGGAACTTCCCAAATTATTACCCAATTTAAGTGTAATCTATAATATGTTTCGATCCACCATTATTTTTCTAAAAGAACTCATTTTATTATTAAAAATTTCATGATTCAATTCTATTTTTATATAAAATATTATTCTCTTTACTACTTAAAATGCTCTTTAATATTTTTCTTAAACTGCACTAAAATGTTTTATTTATAAAGTTTCTTAAATGACATTTTTACATGTATTCACTTTAGTTTGACATCAATTATCATGAAATATGACTATATTCCATTATTAATGTCCATTTATAATTTAAATCCTTTCTTTCATGGATAACATTGTGATATTCCCTTATGTCAAGCCTTTTTGACAAGATTATGATACCCAATTCTTACTATGGGTAACCCTAATGTTTATGTTTTATTTATTATATATGATTATTCATATGGAACACATATTCATGAACATGTTAGGATGGGTGATCCCAGATAGGGATATAATTCATTTGGTAATGTTTAGTCTCATGAGACCTTATGTAGACCAGTCTTGGTGGTTAGCCTTGACTCATGCTCCATGTGCAACGGTCTTGGTGGTTAGCCTTGAATCGTGCTTCTCTAGGTGAAACGAGATTTGACTCATGTTAAAGTTATGTTTTATTTTTCTTCCACATTAATATTACTTCATGATTATATAATCCCATTATATGATTCATTATATTTAATAATGTTCCATTCCTTTTTATATAATTATGTTATGCCTTCTAACCCATGTGCTAAGCTTTATTCTTATGTTTATTTCCTTAGTAGGATTTTATCTTATCTTTTTATTCATGTTATCCCCAGGTTATTGTAACACCTGAATGTTTTTATGAAAAATTTTCTCTAAATAATTTTAATTCTTAAGTAGCTTTAATTTTACCCAATCACTAGTTTAAACAAACCGTGAGACAAACTTAGTATAAAATAACCATTATAACCTAGCCATTAGGTTAGAAGGAATAAATATAACTTACTTATAAAAATGTATTGTGAATGAAAAATATAACTCAATTATATATTTTTATTTTTATAAGTGATTTAAAATTAGTAAATGAAATTCATGAAATATATTTTTTATATATTAATAAAATGTTCTTGATATTCATCCAATAGATATTTTTGTCATAGGATAGGAATAAACCCTATTTGATGTATAACAACCTATATTTTTCAAAAGTGTAATTTTCCACCTTTTAATGGAGAACCCCTTTTAAATTAATATTTTGAAACATTTATATTTTCTATATGACAAAATAAACATGTTCTTTGGAAGAGGGATATAAAAATTTACTTTCGATGAATTTATGATATTTTTCTGATAGCTTTCAAGTTTTGATGGATAGTAAAAATATACTAAATTTTAATTGAAAACAATTTTTTTCATCAAAACAATTTATATGGTTAAATTATAACATTGAGTGGTTTTAAAGTATAAATATAATATATTTTTATAATTCAATATAATTTATGTCATTAACATTAATTTTATATTATGTAAAATTTTTTCAATCTTTTGTAATGTTTTAACTTTTAAAACTTGTTATATCTTTCTGACAATGAGATTAATTTTAAATTAATTACCAAAACTTATGTGATTTAATTTTTGAAAAATTGATTCCATATTTGGAATTATTAAGCCCAAATTATGTAAATATATTACTTTTTTTTGGTCATTATGAATAGAAACTTTAGTAATTTTTATTAATACGGTAAAAAGGTAAATCAGGCGATTAAGGGTAAAAACATTATTATAAAATTTCCCTAAATTTTTTCATAATATCATTGTATGAATTTTTTTACCTAAATTATCCTTGGGTTGAAATGGTTTTCTTTGGAAGCTACTTGGATGAGATTAGAACATTTAATTTATTTTGTTTAAAGAAAAGTTAAATATGTCTTACTCAAATTTTAATAAATATATCATTTTTTAATATAAGGTTATAAAGAAGATAAATTCAATTATAAATACTCATTTTAAATATAAAATGTTTTTATTTATCATGGTAATTTATTTATAATTTTTAGAAAATAAATAATTACTTTAAAGACTTATACTTTAATGATTTAGAAATTATTTTATTGATGATAAATCAATAAAATAATTATTATTAAAGTGATCATAACCAATAAAAGACTTAAAAAATTGAAAAAAATTATTTTTCAAGCATATATTGACTATAAACTTTCAATGGTCGAGTTATTGACTATTTGGAGCCTTGTAGAAGAGATTATGACACTTATATTATTTTTGGTAAAGTGATGATAAACTTGTCACATTCATGTTTTTAATAAGTATAACATTTTTAATGATGGATTATATAGAATATATATTCGATTATAAGTATTATTATAAAATTTAGAGGATTTATATTTATCATAGTATTTTATTTTTAATTTTTATTCAACAAATAATCATATTAAGTAATTACATAAAATTTTTGTAGTAATTATTTTATTAAGGGAAATATCAAATAAATATTATTAAAAATATTAAAATAAATATAATTTGGGATAATTAATATGTCCAATTAATTTTATAAATGACCTTTAACTCTTATTAATATAATAAAATAAATTTATCTAAGTTAACTTATTATCTTAATTTTTTCAAAAATCAATGAATTAAATGGTTTCAAAATAAACACTATTGATTGTTTATCAAAATAATGATTTATTAAATTATTTAAAAATACTAAAACATTTATAAAAATATATAAAAATTATTATATTGTCTAAAATGTTCTAAGTTATTTATTCATGGTCTAATTTAAATCAAATACGTAAATATTTTACCCTTTTAATATTGAAATATTTGTTACCCTAGATAAAAATTAAATTGAATAACTTAGTGTTGATTAAAATTATAAAATTTAAATTTATAGAAAAAAATGTCAAAAATTTATTTTTTGATGATATTACAACCCTATATCATATCATATTTTAAATTGGGAAAATTTGGAGTTTTTTTGGATGGTGTTTGATTTTATATTAAATTAATATTTTTGGAGATCCCAAAAGTGCCCCTCACCTCAATTATAAAAGGGCACCTCCTCCCACACCTTTTAACTTCAATTTGGGATTTCAATATAAAACATACCCTACCCATTTTATTTAGTAACATCCCTAGTTAAATTATAGAGGATCTGGTTTTCTTCAAAGACCAAATCTAGTTCTTTAAGAGGAGATTTAGAGGGAGAACGTCAAAGAAGAGTTAATCCCCTCTACCGATTTTTTCAAACTTATTTCTTCTTACACTTTATCTTCATGAGTTATTTCATTATAAAGTAATAAATACAGTATAAATTTTATAATTATATATTATTATGATTATAAAAAAACCATATTCCATCTTTTATCCATCCTAAAAAAATGAAATCACTACACGTGCGTACGTATGACTTACTATTTCCATGTCGCGATGTAATATGTTTTTCACCACCACCTTACATGGATGGGTATAATGGTGAAAATAATAAATATATATTATTATTATAACATTATATTTATTTTGAAATATTATACACCATCCACTTCAATACCATTCAATAATTATGGGAATGATATCATCACTCGTGTGTGCGTACGACCTACCATCTTCACGATACGATGCGATTCATTATACATGATCTTGATTAAATAATGATTATATAAATGAATTTAATGAATAAATATGATATATCTTATACTAATATAATTATTTAAATGATATATCTATAACCTAAAAAAAAGAACAAGAACTTATCTGAAAAAACATTCGTAAGAAAATAAAGAAGTTAACACCCAATGGATGAGTAATAATGTTACTAACAATTGAATAATAATATGATCATATATGATATCATAAAAATGAATATGATTCTTAAATAATTAAATTAAATTATTTAAATCATTATACATGAGGTTCTAATACATACAAATGAAATTGGACCTAAGGTAAAAGATAATTTCAGAATCTCATTATTATCCAAGGTTGTTTATATGTAAGTATTTACTAACGTATATTTATCATCCATGTCCATGTTTCATTATTATGTATTAAAAAATATTATTTTTGTTCTTATAATTTTTTTAGAGTCAATTTTACCCCTTGATGAATTTTTATTAAATGTATAAAAGGAATCGTTTGTCATTTTCGATACAAGGTGCTTTTTGGGTTTTCTGGAAAAAGTATGAGGAAAATGTTTTTTTAAACTTATACGACATGATAGGATTTTTAAATTTTAATAATTAAATATTTCCATGAATCTTAATTTACAATATTTCAAGTTTATTTTCAAATAAATTATTTTATTTTAAAATTGTGTGGGATTTTTCAAAAAGAAAACATTTTTGAAGAAGAAAGGATATTTTCCTCAAGAATTAATTTCAAGTGTTATATAAAAATTATTTTCCATATAAGATAGAATTATTTAATAAGGTTATGTTTCAAGTATAATATACGTATTGTTACTATTGTTTGATTTTCTTTATAATGGAATGCTATTTATAAAATCCATTTATTTTACATGGATTATTTTATGGTGTTTAAAGAAACCCATTTTATTCCTTGGGTTATGATGAATGATTTATGTTATTGTGGAACATGTAATAATGATTTCATTATAATATGGGTGGGACCTATATCTCCCTACAATGTATTGGGTAAATATTTATATCTCATGATATAGACATGTCTGGAAGGGGAAATGATCTCAGTTCAGTGGTATAGGTCTAGAACAAGGAGTAAACTCAGATCAGTAATAGAATTTATTTTCTATCAGGGTATTGGAAATGATACTTGAATAATATTAAATGATTTTATATTATTATGCACATGCTAAAAAATTTCATGTCTTATGTTATGGATTTTGGGATTATATTCATTGGTTCTTATGAACTTTTATGATTTATCCCATGGAATGATATCATGATCTTTCATATGTATTATAATATTTTCAAATACTATGTTATTATGTCTTATGATTATGATATGATTGATATCTCTCTTGTTTACCCTTATAGAGCATTTGAGGTCACCCTTTCATATGTTTCTTTTTCCCAGGTCATGGAGAAGGGTATTAAGTAATATATGTCAAAAAGGGGTCTATTTATAACGAAATAAGTGGGAGACAATGAAGAGGTCATGTGAATCATTTGTTTATGTTTCCCAGTTTCTAAAGGCACTATACTTATACATTCGTATCTTGGATTTGTTATATTTTGTAATGAACATTCTTCAATTTTGAAGTAATATCAATTTATGTAAAGTATGGGTCATTATAGCTATCCTATGTAGATGTAAGGGCTCAAAGGAAGTTAGGAGCTCATAATGGATGATAAATAAAGAAATGTTTTTTTAGTCCAATGTTTTTAGCTTTATGTACCTAGTCTACCAAATACACTAGAATTTAAAATACTTGACTTTTAATTTGATAGTTAATTATGTTTATGTAATGATATGTATAGAAGGCTTGGGATTCTATATTATTCAAGAGAAAAATAGACATGGTAGGTAAATTAAATACCTATAAAGTAAGGCTAGTGGATAACAGTTTTAAACAATGTTAAGGAATTGACTATGATGAAACCTTTTCACTAATTTCCATGTTTAAAACAAACATAATTTTACTTACTATAATAGATTACCATGACTATGAAATTTGGAATATGGATGTCAAGACTACTTTCCTTAATGACATAATTTAGGAATATGTATATATAACACAACTAGAAGGGTTTTTGACTCTAGGTGATGCCAAAAATATTTTTAATTTATAGATATCCATGTATGGATTTATGAAATTATTCGAGAAATGGGACATTTGATTCAATGAATCTATAAAACAATTTGGTTTCATTAATAATGAATGTGTGCCATGAGTTTAAAAGAGGATTAGTGGGAATGAATTCATTGTCCTAGTAGTATATATTGATTAAATATTACTTATTGGGACTTACAAACAATTCGTATAATTTATTAAATACTGGTTAAAAAAATGTTTATCAATGGACATATGAAAAGTAGCCTATATTCTAGGGATCAAGATAATTTATGATAGCTCTAAGTGGATACTTGGACTAATTCAAAGTGAATATATTGACCTGATACTAAATAGATTTAGTACAGAACAATCCAAGAGGGTATTGGTTCCAGTGTCACATGGTATATATATTTCTATGAAATTGTGTCCTCATACACAATAGGATAAAAATATAATGTGAAATATCTCGTACACTTCAACGATAGAATCAAAAATGTATTCCATGTTATGTAATTGAATTGATGTTGCATATACATTTACCATGGTAGGAAGATATCAAGCATATCCTAGAGAAAAAATTGGTATAATGTTAAAGATACCCTTAAGTATATGAGAATAACTAAGGATATGTTCCAAGTGTATGTAGGAGACGAGGAGCTGGTCATCAGGGGTTATACTGATGCTATTTTTCAAATAGATTAGAATGATCTAAAGTCACAATTAGGATATATTTTCTGTCTCAATAGAGGTGCTATGAGATGAAAGAGTTCAAAGAATCCAGTTTTCACTGATTCTATAATGGAGTCCAAGTATATAGAAAATTATGATACAAACAAGGAAACTTTTTGGATATGAATCTTTGTCTATTAAATTGATGTGGTATCTAGCAGTAAAGACCCTATCACATTGTATTGTGACAATACTACATTGGTGACTCTTGTAAAAGATCTAAGGTCACACTAATATAAAATAATATACTCTAGATGTATCACCTCTTGATGGATTTTTCTAAAATCCATTAAGATACAATAATAAGTGTTCCCACATAAGAAAATGTGGTGGAACCCTTGACTAAAGGACTATCTCAGCAGAATCATGAGAATCACATGTGGGCTAGGGGACTGAAGGATGTTAGTAGTAGTCTCTAGTGTAAGTGGGATCCTGTTGGAGTTGGTGAACTAGAACCAACTTTTGTATACATTATGATAAAAGTTTTTCATAGTTTTGTATATCAATAAAATTCTTATAAAATATTTTTTTTATTCTATGTGACATAGTGTGTGATAATGTCCTACAAGTAGATGTTGCACTGAATAGTCATAATAGTTCCCTGCTATCATGAGAACCTAGAAGTTCCATGATATTATTCTTAAATATATATATCTTATATATCTGGATTAAATAATTTTAGGGACAAAAATGATTTAGGATATTAAGGGTGGAGACCCATAAGACTCTATGGAACCTTCTCATGGTGTATTCCCTTGGTAATATCTAGTGTAGAATATTATGAGAATGAGACCTGATAGTAGAAAATATATATTTATATGTGTCATTGAATGTTTCTATCTATGGATATGTGTGTTTTCCATTAGACTTTAATATTATTATTAATGAAAGTTATAAGTCACGTACATTGCTGTATTGATGAAAAACAGGATGACATATGATTTAAGTGAGTTAGGATATGTTGGGTGCGTCATGAGTAAAATTTTATTAATGAATAATGCGAGAAAGTATTTGTTCATTTTTTATTTAATGGATGTTTATATCTTAGGCACTTTGATGAAAATGATATATCCTTAATAAATCAATATCCATAGTGTTCTAAAGGGAAGTTGTGTTTTTGGAAAGTCAAATAAAGAGTATCAAACACATAGGTTGATTGAACCAACATGTAACCTAATTGATAGAGGTATCATAATAAATAGATTATATTATATAGTAAGTATCATTATGAGTTATTATGTCATTTAAACATTATATTCTTTTTCTTTGAGTGCCTTGCTGGGTTACAAGATGCTAACCTTAAAATTTAGTCTGCTTTTCCTAATTCCATTGAGAAAGAGGCCCAAAGCGTGACATACTAAGTGTATCCAGAGTCTTAGTTAAATAATTTATTAACATTATTTATTATTTAACAACATTAATAAATATTAATCCTACACATGGTTTTATAATTATTCATGTTTTCTTGATCACATATATTCTATCAACAGTTATTTGAGAAAATATTATGTGATTGTAATATTTAATAAATATTTGTTTTATATTTAGTAAATATAATATTTATTTATTTATTAGAGAATAATGGAGTGATATTTATTAATTAAATGAGTAGTATTTATTCAAGGCCTAATAAATATTATGGAAGAATGGAGCATCGAGATTAATGGCTCGGTGAGAAATAATATATATTTAATATCACTTGAATAAATAATATCTAATTTTAATTTATGATTTTAGTACATTTTTAGAAATAATAATAATATTATTATTATAGACATGGTATTCCATAGGGATGAAATAAATATAAAAGGGTACTTGTGATTTTTTTTATTTATAACTCTAGTGACATATAAACCCAGTTATATTATTTCCAAGAGACCCAATTCGTTTATTTTGTTGTGCATAATGAAATCTAGAGAATCCTCTTGATGCCCTAGAGAGATCCATTCTTCAATAAAACTCCCAAGAATGAATATTGATCTTCCTCCTCCTTCCACTCTCAAGTAAAGAGAGATCAAATATAATCATTCAGAAGTGATTTTTGGGGCGATCAAAGGAAAATAATACAAGAGATAGGATATTTCATACTAGAACCCTAAGATTTCTAAAGTGATGTTCAGAAAATTGTGGAACACGTGTAGATCACTACTATAGGTAATATATTCTTGATTCCTATAATGAGATGACAGAATAGCATATATCCATTTTCAGATCCATCAATGAATAAAACATTTCTCACAAGGTAATTATTTAATTGTTTAAATTATTTATAAATAATATGTGATGATCATGTGCTTTGGTTATAGAGTATATCCATTGTCTATATTTTTTGATTTAATTATATTGACTTTGAAATTAATCATTATGTAAATCTTATATTAATCATTGATCATGACAAAAAATAAAAGTTGGGAATAACTCATCACACGCTTCCACTATGACTAGAACCTTCACTTATGTGATCATTGATATATCCCCTGTTTATCCTTACTGATAATTTGAGTTGACCCTTTTTTATGTTTCTGTTACCTAGGTTATGAGTAAATTTTTTATATATGACATGTATAATAATGTTTCTAATTATGAAAAACATAGAGGGAGATTATTATCGAAACTCAGGCTTAACATACATGGATATTACTTCATTTTAGATGAATATTCAATATGTTACAAAATTAAATGCTTGAGGACCATAATAGTTTAGTTTCTTTGAAAACATGTAACACATTATTCTAATTTGGTAAAAGATATTCAACATATTCCATAAAGATCTTCCCCTTTTTCAATCCTATCTAAAACATTTCTTCATAACCTGGGGAAATAAAACATAATAAAGGTTGACCCCAGATTCTTAGTAAGGGTAAATAAAATATATTTGTAATCATAACATGAGAATAAGGTAAGATACATGAGAATAATATTTTAGGATCATACCCTACATATCAATGATAATATATATAATTCATGGCATAAATATCATAAATTCATAAGACCAGGATTATAAGGGTGATAAATCATCATAAATCAATAATGAACCATTATCTCATGTCATATAAGTGCAGAACCATCATAAATATAGAAAAATATTTAACGTTTGAATGTGAACTACTAAGACCATTAACATAGTGGATTAGGACACACCTATTTCCCATAGTGGATAAGAACACACCTATTTCCCATTGTGGATCAGGAAAAACTTGTTTCTCATTGTGGATTAGGACACACTTGTTTCCCCTTGTAAATCAACCCTATGAACTGGTTTCCCATCATTATTTCATGAGATATAAATATTTACATAATTCATTAAATGGAGATATAGGTCCCACCTATTATATAATGAATTCATAAATATGTATTCCATAAGATAATAAAACATTCATCATCTCCTGAACCATAAAAAGAGTTGGGTTTTATAAACATCATATCAAAACCCGTGAAATTAAATGTGTATCATAAAAATTTCACCATATTATTACCAAAAAAAGATATAGGTTTCAAAATCATTTTATGATATAATAACCAATGAAGTGAAGTGGGTTTCATAAGTGTTTTATCATGGTATAACCCATGGATGAGAAACGTGTTTCATAAAAACATTTCATCTCTATCATAAAACATTAAAAAAATAATAAGAATGTTTTCCTTAGGTAATATCCCAAGTAAATAATAAAAAATATCAAATTATTTCATCTTAGATGGAGAAGGATTTTAAAATAACACTTAGAAAATTTCTTAATAAAAAATAACCTTTATTTAAAAATCAACTTTTTAATATATAAAACATTTTCAAAATCCTTTTATTTGAAAAATAATTTAAAAGCTCATGATGTAAGATTTAAAAATAATTTAAAAAATTTCATGTGGAAAATATAATTTTTGTTTAAAAAAACTCTTTTTATAACATAAAACATTTTAAATAATTTTTACTTTGAAAATAGCTTTTAAAACTTGTAAAAGAAGCTTTTAAATCATTGAAATCATTTTCTTTGAAAATAAACTTTTAAGAACATATAAAGAAAGCATTAAAAATAATTTAATTTTTTTTTAAAAATAAATTATATTTAAAATACATTTTCTTTGAAAATGATCATAAAATATCATTTAATTTTTTTAAAACTTTTTTGAAAATATGGGTTTTAAATAGAAAAGATTTTTGACCGAAGAGAGAAATAAGTTCATATTTTTATTAAAAACACTTTATTAATTATATTAAGTAAAAAATATTGTAAAAATTGTACCAATTCATGAATATATCATGAAAAATTAGAGGAGAATAAAAAAATGATTATTATTGAGAGATGGATCATAAGATTAATTGAATAATAATCATAAACAATCCTGATAAATGATGAGATTGCAGTAATAAACTCATACCAATTTGGTAACATTCAATCAAAATAAAAATGAAATTATAACATTAAATGGAGATTAAAATATCATGAAAAAATTATATTCATGGTATAAAATTTCAAATGGTTTTATATACACCTTGTAAAAGAATATAGGTTCATAACAATACATGTGTCTTGATGAAGGTAAATTGAGACAAAATTACCTTACGGATTTGGTAACTTTTGTACCGTAAAACCCCATGAAATAGAGATAATAAAATTTATATTTAAATAACCATAAAATTAAGTACAATAATTATATAATACATTAATGGGAAGTATATACACCACACAAATAAAATTTTGGGTGAATAAGGCATAAGTCATGCAGAAATAAAATTGACACCGTAAATCCCCTTACTACTTGAGTAACTTTTAAATCACAAGATCTGTAAAGAAATACCATAAATAGAAACTTTTAATATCATTAAATAAATAAAAATCATGATATAACATTTAATATAGAATTATATACACCACATAATAAGAATAAGTGGTGAATATATCATATATCTCATAGAAATAAAAGTGAGACGAGAAAACCCTTACCTTAAGTCTTGACTTTATTTTATACATTCAAACCTCCTATATAATGAATATAAGTTTATTATAAATATACCACAGAACAATATTATTATATATCATACCTTATATGAGTTTATTGTTACTTTATATAACCCCTTTATTAATTATTTCTTGTTAAAGTTATGTTTTGAGTAATAACCGCTTTGTTTTTCATATATTTTTAACATGCTATTCTTCATCCTATTACTTAGATCATGATATAATTATTTAAATAATGTAAAAAATTATATAAAAATAATATATATTCATTATATAATTATTTATAATATTCCCTAAAATATATAAATATGAAATTGAATACACCTTTCATGGAGATAGTAGGTCGTACGTACATATGAAGGATGTTACATTTTCTTGTTGTATTGAAAGAAAAAAAGTAAATGAAATATATATATATATATATATTATCATTATAGTATCATTAATATGTCATATATATCATATAAAATTAATAAACCCATCCTTAATACATTCCATGTAAAGTGTGAACAAATCACATCGCTTAGAGGAGGCAGTAGTCTACACGTACAAAAAAGAAGTTATTATATTCCCAAAAAATGGAAATCATAAAGGTATGTATATATGAAAATTATATACTAATTAATACATCATAAATATTATAAATATAATATAAAATAGTAATTATATCATTATTACCAACCATGAAAGGTGCCAATGGAATAATGAACGACATCGGTTCACAAGGCAGCAATCCTCCTTACACACAAATGGTGATTGTGTATCCCATACGATAGAGGTGTGTGTGAGTGTAGGTATAAAACATAACATAAAAACATCTTAGTATATTTATTATACTTAGGATATTATATAATTATTGAATAATAAGAATTTATGGGGTGTAGAAAGAAATAAAACAAAAGTGTATATTTGAAGGATGTTATATCTTCTTTGGGTAACTCCTTTTGGTTTGCACCAAAGGGATTACGTGGTTAGATTTGTGAAAAAACTGAGGATTATAAGAAGATATAAGGAAAGTTTAGAGCTTAAGTTTTCAGGGTTTTTATGATCCAAATGTCTTGATAGGTGTGAAGAAGTTATGGGGTGAGTTCCCTATTATAGTGGATGATGAGTTGCATTCTTGTAAATATAAAAAGGTAAACACTATTGAGAAGTCTCCCTTAAATCATGTTCCCACAATAATGGTAAATTTTATATTGAAGGAATGATATGTTAGAAATATTTCCACATAATAGATTTTTGAAATTTTTTTTGGTTATTTTGGCCCTTAAGTTAAAGTTTAACCACTAAATAAACTCATTTTTACCTTAATCACTGTAATTAATTTAAATTACTTTTAATAATATTTTTGATCAAAAATAAGTTTAATTTACAAGAAATTGTAAATTATTACTATTCCAAATATGGAAATTTTTTTCCAAATTATAAACATAGAAGTGGAAGAAATTAATTTTAAATTAATCTCGTGGATGGTATGAGACAACATGTTTTTAAAGTAAATTTTTTAAAAAGTTTTAAATGTTCTCATGTAAAATTTCAATGTGAAATTGATTACAATAACCTAAATTGTATTAATATATGTTTAATTTATCTAAATATACTTTAAAAAAATTTAAAATATAATTTAAATATATAAATACATTATAATAAAATGAAATTTTGAATTAAAATTAAATATTTTTTACTATTTATTTAAAAATGAAATTTCTATGAAAAATAAAGAAATAACCCTAAGAAAATTTTGAAATTAATTTTTTAAAAAATTAATTTTATTTTATTAAATATAATTTAAAAAAGTGTTAAAATTTATATTTAAAATGGGAACTGCATTAAAAGGCGGTAACATTAAATTTTTGAAAATATGTTTATTTTTGCATAATAATGGTTTTATTCTTATCTATTGTCAATAAAAAATATATGATGAATGTTAAATAGTTCATTTAAATATATATATATATATATATATCATTAAAAAAATTTAGGAAAAGTATTTTAATTAATTTATTTAGGTAAAACATGTTTAATTTCATAAATATAGTTCTCCAATAAAATATTTCCTATATTTTTAAAACAATTTTATTTTTATTTCTAGTTAATTGGTCAAAAAATAATTATTCTTATATACATGTGTAAACTATATTTTCATTATTTAATTAATATTATTCATAACCTCAATTCCAATTATGAGGCGACAATAATAATAATATTTTAATAATAATATTAATTGTACATTGTATTTTGTTAAATCTAAGTATTGCATGTAACACAAGATATCGAATGAACTCGACATTATGTGTAAAAAAATACAAATATAGTGTTGTGTGTACTAAAATATAATGTAAGTGTTGTGTGTAGCGCAAGATTAACTTGGTGTTGCATATAACATAAACCAAATTAATTCTTTTATATAACACAATCTATACTTAGTGTTGTGTTAAATGAAAAATATTGAAAAATATAAATTTGTTCAAAAAAATATTTTAGAAAATATCATATTGTTACATTATACCCCCATAAAATTAATTTCTCCCTATAAATTTATCTATATTATCAAAGGTTTAATACTTGAAAGTTCCTTTCATAGTAACCCATATTGTAAAAATGAATACTAAAAATTATTTAAAAAAAAGTAAATTTAGAACCATAATAGTTACCCAAAGTAACTCATAACTAGGTTTCCGCATAGTTGAACATATATGGAAGGTGAAAACATGGACATGGAAGAGAAATATAACTATCAAGTTCTGAATGAGAGTGATAGAGAACAGGGGTAAGAGAAATATTATAATCACAAATCCATAACCCAAATAGGATTGAAAAAAATTCATTAATATCATAAAAAATGATGATAAGAGGATACAATTTTATTACAATACCCTTTTCATAAAGTTGATTTTTTTAAAAGGAGATATACTTTATTTCCTTCCATTTCATATGCATAATCTCACCCTTTGGTTATGTCTTCACCAATTCACATTCCATCTCTTACTCTAAAAATGAAGGTGAATTTGTTATGCTTGAAGTACTAATGGATCATAAGATCCATTACTATAATTATAATTAATTCCATATTTATTAAGTTATAATTATAGAAAAATGGTTAACATAAGTTATCCAATATGAATAAATCCTTATATAGAAGGATAACACTTTAATATCTAAATCCACATATGTAGTTTAGCTTAAATCATTCTAAAAGACAAAAAATCCAAAAAATTATAAATAAGGTCACTAAATTTATTAAAATAAACTTAAAATTGATCCCCCCCATATATTATAAAGTAACTATTGGTTTTCACATTCCAAACATGTGAATGAATTCATCATGTATTCCCATGAAACATTGTAGTAACCCAAATTACTATAAATCCTTATTGAAAACATGCGTGATTCCTTATTACAAAATTTATTGGATATATTCCATAAATGGATTTTTTTGTAAACTATATCCATGATAACATATATTTTTTTTAAAAAATTCAATAATAAATTACATGGAAATCAGTACTATCCAATTTAATTTATCTATACCAATCATCACTTTATCCAAGAAAAACATAATTTTCTCAATAACATGAACATATTAAGGGTTAACTTCCCTTATTCAAAATATCACATTTTATTTAAATAAATTTTCTAATTAATTAACACCATTCAATATATCCTTTTAAATATTTAATGAAAAAATTATACTGAAAATAATTATATATTTCTTGATTTATATAACATAATATTTGAATTAAAAAACACATACACTTTAATCATCTAACTTTATTCTTAAACCATTACTCAAGATTCATCATCTTTTTCCTTATTACCCCTTTCATAGGATATGAAATATGAATCATGTATTAAGGTTCCTAAACCTCAATATAATCATGCTTCTTATGTTTAGTGTTAACAATACTGTTAAAATATCTCATACCTTTCACATGTCATTTGTGGTCTCTTTATCTTCAGCAGTATAACCAACACTCATATCACATTCATAATTATCTTCATGAGATTTCCATTTTGGACATAAATTTTCATAATTCTCATACATTCCACATTTGAAACATTCAATGTTTACATAGTTCTTTCTAGTTCCTACTATTGACTAAGACTAGAAAGCATAGTGTGAGCAACACTTATCATAGAAAAACTCCACATAATCATGAAAAATTAAGTATAAGATGCCTAAATTATGAAAACTTATTTTAAATATATTACAAATTAGTATTATCCTTATAGATATCCCTAGACATATCCTTAGAAATATACCTAGGTATCTCACTAAAGTTTTATCATCATAGTTTCCAAAGGACGACTAAACCTCTCCTTTGATACCAACTATAGAGAACCAGGATTGACATATATGGATATTACATCATTTTAATTGAATATTAATCACATTACAAAATTACATGAATTATTTATATAATAGTTTAGTTTATTTGGAAATTTGGAACAAATTATTCTAATTTGGTGAAAGATCTTAAACATATCCCATAAAGATCTTCCCCTTTAGCACTCCTACCTAAAACCTTGCTTCATAACCTAGGGAAAGGAAACATAAGAAAGGGTGAGATGAGATTATTAATAAGAGTAAATAAAGAATATTAATATGAATAATATTAACATAAGTTAATATAACATGATAACAACATTTTAAGATCATACGCTACATATCAAAGACCATATACATGAGTCATGGCATAAATATTGGAAGTTATGAAGGCATGAATCATAAGGGTGATAAATAATCATAAATAAATTGTGAACCATAATATCATGTGATATAAGTATGAATCCACCATAAATATAAAAAAATATTTCAGGTTTCAAGTTTAACTACTAATACCGTCAACATAGTGGATCAATACACACATATTTACCATAGTGGATCATGACACACCTATTTCCCATTATGAATAAAGACACACCTATTTACCATTGTAGATCAAGAAACACCTATTTCCCCTTGTGATAAAGATCATTTACTTGTTTACCACCATTATATCATGAGATATAAATCATTAACTAATTAATTGGAGGGGTATATAGGCCCCACTCATCCCATAATGAAATCATACATATGTGTTTCATGAGAAAATAAAGCATTCATCATCTCATGACCCATAAAAAGAGATGGGTTTCCTAAACATCATATCATAAACCATGAAATGAAATGGGTATCATAAAAATTTTAATATATTATAATATATTGAAAATATATATGTTTCATACCTATTTTATCATGGAATAACCCATGAAAGGAAGTGGGTTTCATAATCATTTTATCATGGTATAACTTGTGGAAGAGAAATAGGTTTCATAAACAAATTTTCATCAAATCCCCATGAGAGTATAAAATTACATGAAGCTTGAAATATAATTAAAATCAGTATATACAGGATATAACATGTAAAATGGTACTATATACACCTTGTAAAAGAATATAGGTTTATAAAAACATACGTCTTAAAGAAAGAAAATTGATACAAAATTACCTTACCGATTTGGTAATTTTTGAAACATAGTACCCCATAAAATAGAGACCATAAAACAGATATGTAAATAACCAAAAATTTAAATATAATAATAATATAATAAATTCATGGGAATTATATACACCACATATAATAAACAATAGGTGGAAAAGGCATAAGTCTCACAGAAATAAAACCGAGACTAGAAATCCCCTTACTACTTTAGTAACTTTTGAATCATGAGATACGTAAAAGAATAGAAACAATTAAAAATTTTAATATCATTAAATAAATTATATAACATGTCATATTTCATTATATACACCACAAAAAAATAATAAGTAGTGAATATATCATACATCTCATAAAAATAATAGTGAGATGAGAAAACCCTTACCTTAAGTCTTGAATTTCTTCGAACACATTAAAACCTCATATATAATAAATATAAGTTTATTATAAATATAAAAAACAACCATATTATTATATATAATACCATATATGATTTTCTTATGACTTTATATGACCTATTTATTAATAATTTCTTGTTAAAGTTATGTTTTGGGTAATAACCACATTGTTTTTCATATATATTTTGACATGTTATTCTTCATAATCTTATTTAGATCATTATTTACTTATTTATATAATGTAAAAAAATATATAAATATAATATATATTCAATATATAATAATTTATAATAATAAATAAAAGGTATAAATATGAAATAGAATACACCATTCAAGGAGGTGGTATACCGTACGTATGCATGAACATTGTATTTGTTTTCTTGTTGTATTAAAAGAAAGAAATAAAATGATATATATATATATACACACTATATTTACACTATAATTAATATTTCATATATATCATATATGATTATTTAACCCATCCTTAATACATTCCATGTAAAGTATGAATGAATCATGTCTCTTTGAGGAGACGGTAGTCCACACGTCCACAAACGAAGTTATCGTATTACCACAAAATGGAAATCATGAAGGTATGAATTATAAAATAATTAAATGAAAATAAATAAATAAAAAAATATAAAAAATATCATATAAAAAACTTAATTTTATCATTATTCTCAACCTTTAAATGTGGTAATGGAGGAACGAATGACATCGGTTTTCAAGGCAGTAGTCCACTGTACACACAAACAATGATTGTGTATCCCATTTGATGGAAGTGTGTGTTATTTTTTGTCTAAAACTTAACATGACAACATATAATTATATTTAGTATAATTATATTATTATATAATCATGTAATAATAATAATTTATGGGGTGGAGAAAGAAATAAAATAAAATAGCTTGTTGAAGGATGTTACCTCTTTTTTGGGTAACTCCTTTTAGTTTTCACCAAAGGGATTCCTTGGTTGGATTTTTTCATAAATTGATACTTCTAGGATGAGATAAGGCAAGTTAAAAGATTATTTGGGAAGGTTTTATATGAGACAAATGGATTTAGTGGTGCTAATAAGTGAGTGGGTGAGTTTCCTTTTATAGTGGAGGAGGAGTGACATTATTGTAGATATAAAAAGGTAAACACTATAGAGAGGTCTAAATTACATAATATACCTCCAATAGTTATCAATTTTAGATAAAATTAAGTATAAGGTCAAATTAATTCTCTAAAATGGTTTTTTTACATGTTTATAGGTTATTTATCTTCTTAAGTTAAGGTTTATCCACTAAGTGAACTCATTTTTACGTTAACCGTTGTAATTAATTTTAATTACTATTACTAATGTTTTTGGTCAAAACTAAGTTGAAATTAATAGAAATTATAAATTATTATCATTAAAAATATGGGATCCATTTTTACAAATTATAAACATATAAGTGGCGGAAATTAATTTAAAATTAATCTCATAGACAGAATGAGACAATGGGTTTCTAAAGTGAAAATGTTTCAAAGTTTGAAATGTTCTTATATCCAATTTTTTTTTAAAATTAATTCCAATGAACAAAATCTTATTAATAGATTTATTATTTATATAAATATTCTTTTTAAAAAATTTAAAATATAATTTAACTATATAAATAAAATAAGTTGAAAATGAAGTTTTCAATTAAAATTCAGTATTTTTCACTATTCATCCAAAAAATGAAACTTCTCAGAAAAATACCAAAAAATAATGGTAATATAATTTTTAAATTAATATCTAACAAAGGAAGTTTATTTTATAAAATATAATTTATAAAAGTTTCAAAAATTATATTTAAAATAGATGTTTTATTAAAATAAGGAAAATTACCTTTTAAAAAAATATATAACTTTATGCGTACTATTGGTTTTAATCTTATATCCTATATAGAAAAAAAGATTAATGTTAAATTTTAGATTTAATATATATATATATATACATGTAATTAAAATAATTTATCAAAATTTTTTGAATTAATTTGTTGACATAAAATTTGTTTAATTTCATAAATATAGTTCTCCAACAAAAGATTTCCTATATTTTATAAAGGATTTTATTTTCATTTATAGTTAATTAGTAACAAAATAATTCTGATTCTATACATGTGTAAACCATATTTTTATAATTTAATTAATCTAATTAATAACTATCATTCCAACAGAAAAGTGACAATTATAATAATATTTTAATAATAATATTAATAGTACATTGTAGTCTGGTAAAACTATGTCTTGCTTGTAATGAAAGACATCAAAGGAACTGTGAAATGTGTAAAACACAAGTAAAATATAGTTTTTTTTGTACTGAAATATAATTTAAGTGTTGTGTTTTTCACAATCTTAACTAGGTGTTGTGTACAACACAAACCAAAATTAGTTCTTTCATATAACACAAGCTATATCTAGGGTTGCATGATATGAAAAATCTCAAAAAGTTTAAATTAATTCAAAAAAAATATTTCACAAAATATCAGTCTGTTATAATGATATAGTTCAATTATGAAATATTTTTTTATGTATCCATGTTTCCAAATACACTAAACCTTTACGTTCTTTATTCATTTTTTATAAGATGAAAATAATATTCATCTATAAAGATATAATATCTATGTATGAGAAGTTTGGGTATTTATAATTATCTAAACCAAACCCTAGAAAAATATCTCACAAAAATAATTATTCAAATTTTATAGATTCTGGTCTTACCAAAATACTAACCCTATGGTATTTAATAAGAGACCCAAAGTAGGTTTCCCTAAGAGAATTTAATAATCTTCGCAAAATTCTTTTTTTAATTATTATTTTACCACCATGAATTATTTCCTAAAAATTAAAATATAATTATAAAATTATATCCCACATACTAATATTATATTATGTTGGAGTCATAATTTTTACATACATCCTTCTTCATCAAATGTGAAACAAAACCATCGCTCGTGTGTATGGTGGACTACCACCTTGAAAATCAATATAATATTTTCTCATCATCACCTCATATGAATAGTCATAATTATGGATATAAGGATATATATTATATATATAAAATAATATTTATTCTATAAATTTAACATATAATCTATTTTATTACCCTTTAACCTGTTAAAATATGATAATGTCACTCATGCATATTAATGACTTACCATCTACATTAAGTGATGCAATTCATTTTCCATACCCAAAATTCATGAATTATTCTAAATGTTTATCTAATTAATTAATATTATATATATGAAATTAATATAATTCTATATATTATGAAACTACATCCTATTCATAATAATAAGAACTTTCACAAAAAAACATTCATGTGAAAACAAAGAAGTTAACTCCAGTAACAACGATAATGATGAAATATTTTTAATTTATGGGTGGTAAGATTTTATTAGAGGATAATATATGATATTATAAATATGAATATGATTCTATTATAAAATTATCGCATGTTTAAAACCATTATACATGAGCTTAAAAGACTTTCAACTAAGTGTAAGTTTGAGGTAATGGATTTTATCTTGGTTTCCACTCTATTGAGACAAATTTATTATCATGAACATATTTATTGTTATATGGTGTATATAATTCCATTTTAATGTATTTAACACACACACACACACATATATATATATATTTATTAATGATTATTAATGTTTCAATTCATGTTTCCTCTTTTAAGTAGTTATAATTAAAAAGTTACCAAAGAGATAATATTTTATTTTACAATCACATTTCTTTGGGATTAATTATATTTTATTAATGAAGTAATATTATAAAATATCCTTCAAAAACTCCATATATTTTATTATATGCTAGAAATTTTAGTATTTTATTTGTTTTATTCAAAATTATCATCTCTTTTTTAGTTGAATCAAGAAAATAAATGTTTAAAATAATAACTGATCATATTTATCTTTTTTTGATCAGGCATATTTTCCTTCAGTGTCTCTATATTTATATATGGTTTTAAAAAAGTCTTTTTTATTTAATCAAATGATTTATTAAGAATATTTTATTTCATAATTTACTTTTTAATGGTTTTAAAGGAATTTTTTTTGAAAGTGTAATATCCTAGATCTTGGAAAGGTATGTTCTCATTTAAGTTTTGGTTTGAATCTCTCATTTTGGTTAATTAAGTACTTAACAAAGTCCTAGAGGAGTATCAGGGCTGTTCTGAGGGTTCATGACACAAAAGGTATAGAAAAAGGAGTTTTTTTTTGTGTAGTCCACATAGTCTACACATAGTTAGTGCTAACTGTGTGGACATCCCAAGAAACCATGCAGGATATGTGTTTTTGGATAGTGGATTCCGCATGGTTTGCACATGGTTTAGAAAAGCATGTGGGTAAACCATTTTAGGGGTACCTTTTTGGGACATAAGAATATTCATGGTTTGTGTATGGTTTGTAAAACCGTGCGGGTAAACCGTGTGGCCCAAAAACTTCTAAAAAATTACAATTTTGTCACCCCAAGGATTTTAACCCCAACTCAATATTTCTTCCCATTTCACCACTCTTCACCCTAGGAACAAACCAAACCTCCCAAGTAATCCAAGAGGTCAATCTCTATTATTTATAAAGAGTTTTTGGTGCCTTTGGTTTTGGATCGAATCTCTGGGTAAGGCTAATCCCACCCTTGATTTTATTTCGAGTTTAGGGTTTGTATCTTCTTCTCCTCTCTTTTTGAAGCTCTAAAACCCTACTATTTAGATGAGTTTTAGGTTAAGATTAAAAGTTTGGTTGAAGTTGAATCTAACGGCTTGATTAACAGTGTATTCACCTGTGGAATCGAGGTAGGTGGTCAAAAAGTTATATCCCACGGTTTATTTGAGGATTTATGCATGTTTGGTTTTGTTCTTGGATGTCTCTTTGTATGTTTTGATCAATCATGACATATTTTGGTAAAATGGTTTTTAAAAAGGTAAATGGAGACCCTCATGATCTAAATGGGATTCTTCAAGGGTAATGACACTAATCTAGGGCTACCCATGGGGTGAGCCAACACTTCCGGACCTAGGAATTTGTGAATAACAAGTGAGATTGTTGTGTAATCATGTAGAGTCCTTGATAAACATGTTGATGTGACTATTTGTGTTGAGTTAGAATCTTGGTGGTGCATCTATGATTGATAATAATCTAAGGGATATTGGGTTAATATGTGGAAATGATTAAAGACCATAATGGAATGGGTTATGAGCATGGCAAAGAAGCCTAGTGAATTAGGCATAATGAACCAAGCCTAGTGAGATAGTCACAATGAATGAATGATTAGTGAGATAAGCATAATAAAATGGAATTGGGATAAATGGTTAAATGATGTGAAATTTGGTAAATGTGTAAATGGGTTAAGGCATGGTATTAACCCTCATGTTATTGTTATGGTTTATGTTTTCCTTGGGAAATGGTTGTGATACTGTGTAAATGGTTAATGGTTACATATATGTATTGCATGTGCACATAACTTGGTAGTGTAGGGTTTTGACTGAGGTTCTATGCCCACTGGTCGAGTTGGAATGAGGCTCTAAACTCCACCCCTAATGCACAGGTTAGGGATAGAACTGATGCTCTATTTCCCTATCGATTTCATGCACCCAGACTGATGCTTCAAGGTGAGGATATGGTTGACATGAGGAAGTTGGTCCTAGCGAGATAGGACAAGTGTGTGTTTTTCCTCATGTATGCGATTTTATACTTTGAGCCCATGTAACTTGTCATGTTTATGAACCCATGATAAATGTGTTGCAAATGGTAGGTAATGGGAAATGGGATGAAGTGGTAAGATATGGAAATGGTAATAATTGTTGGTAATGGACCTAAACTAGCTAAGGGAACTTAATATTTCTTTGTAATTTTTTATTCATTTCCCCTTTTCATGCACAATAGTTTATACTAGATATTTTTAGACACCTTTGGTGGTGGCCTAATGAGTTTTACTCACACCCAACTCGGGTTGCCTTTGGGCACCCGAGAAAACTTCATGTTTGCAGGTCATGATAAGGGAAAAGGCCCTCTCTAGGCAGTTGGGTTGGCATGGGTGTATATGGAGGAGGACCTGGACATGGTGTCGGTACTATTTTTAGGATTTCACATTTTTTCTTTATATTGGGTTTTGTTTACCATTTCACTTGTAGCATGGCATGGAATATTTACTGTTGGACCTGGTTGTACCCCATTTGGGAATGGTTGTTTATGAATTCTCTTGTAGTATTGATTATTATTACACTATTTTGTTTATTTTCTATTGTGTATTACTCTAAAAAAAGGGGGTATAGTCTCCCCAATTAATTATTCAGACCCCTTCTACTAGTTAGAAACCTTTGGTATACAGGGAGACATGCTTAAGGTCATTTAACCACGTGGCTCAGAGCACCGCTTTAGTGGATTCTGGGTTAGGGATGTTACAAAGTGGTATCATAGGAGGTATTTCTTCTCCTTCTGTGAAATATTATTATTTGGGATGGTAGATGTGAGTTAGGATGTGTCGGGCCTTGGTAATGAGCTCATGCTTGAGAGTAGCTAACCCATGTATGAGGGAAAACGCAAATCACCCAGGGAGGGAATTGTTTTTCTTGATTGTGCGATGTTAAAATTTATTATATTTCACCATTTATTGATGAACATGTTGTGTGATGTGATTGTTTTTTGATATTTGTCTCATGGCCTCAATGACACGAGGTTGTGCATTCATGCATCATTGTATCCACCTAGAGAGGTAGTTGACATGCATCATGGTAGGAACACATGGGTTGGGTGTGTGAGGCATGAAAGGTAGAATGCACCTTGCATTTTGATAATTGAAAAGGAAAAATGTGGTAAACAAAAAAATTCAAGTGGGTGAAGATAAAATAATGATAAGTGATGACAAATAAAATATGTGTAGTTAAGGGTTGTAATGAATTGAAAATGTTTTTTTAACATGTTGTGTGAGATTTGTTGTGGTGTATGGTTGTTTTACCCTTATGGACCATGGCCCGTGGTTGGGATGGTTGGGGTGATGTTTTCAGAATATTAAGGTTTATTGGGATGGTGTATGTACGGTGGGTTGTGGTGGTTGGTGAAGAGCCTTCTTGTTGGGAAATTGTGAATTTTATATGGCACGTGTTCTAAATCTCATGTTTTGAAATGTAGAGAAATGACACCACGACGTTGAGCACCGGTTGGGAAACAAGAGGATGTTGCTAAGAACACTCCTCCAGTAGAGGAGCAAGAGAATGTGGTGATCCAAGAAGGTAGGGAAGAGCAGTTCCGAGAGAACTTGAATCATTTTATATAGATGATGGATCGGGACCCAGGGCAGGTTGCACTGAGTTTGTTTGAGCTGACCAGAGAGTTTCAACTGCAAAACCCTCCGAACTTTACTAGAGAGGGTGGGACAGAGGTAGCAGAGTTCTGGATAGAGTCTGTCCAGATGATACTTGATCATCTAGAGGCTCTCGATGTGAAGCTGGTCAAGTTGGCAACTAATATGTTGTGGGGCCAGGCAAAGCATTGGTGGGACATCCTCGCTCAGACTGGGAAAGCTGAGGGGATGTTGTGGAAAGATTTCCAAATTTTTTTGGATCATCTTTACCTATACACTTTGAGGCAAGAGCGGGCTGCAGAGTTCATGATCCTGACCTAGGGATCAATGTCGGTGATGGAGTTTGTTGGCCACTTCACTGACCTTCGATGCTTTGTTCCAGCATTGGCGGAGGATGAGACAACAGTTGCGAGGCATTTCTAGGATGGGATGAGGCACGATATTAGGTCTCAGGTGAATATATTTCGCTTTAAGAGGTTTATAAAGGTAGTGGATCATGTATTGATCTTAGAAGTGAACCTGAAGAGAGTTTCAAGTAGTGGGCTTGTCGTGCCAGTTGGGCAGACAAGTGGTGCAACTTCCGAGGTCCAGAAGCATCATTTTGGAAGTTTTCAGCAGGGTGTAAGTGTGAAAGGTAATCATAAGAGAGTTTTCACCTCTCAGGGTGGTGATCAGGTGTTCTTCTATTAGTGTGGTAGGCTGGGGCACATGCGTGGCCAATGTCCTCAACCTCCAGTTGAGTGACAGTCATATGGGAGATTGGGATACGTGAAAAGGTTCTACAAGAACCCTCAGCATGAGAGTATGAATATTGGTGGTTGGTAGATTCCCAGAAGAGGCAAAGGATCAGTTATCCATATCAGGAAGGCAGTTGGAGCTCCACGGGCCGTACAGGAAGGGGTGGTGGACATGGAAATTTAGGGCAAGATAGCCCACATTAGTATGGAAGTGCAGTACATGTCATGTAGGTTATAGTCCAGGGTAGAGGGGTTGGTCAGCTTTATGCAGTTCAGTCTTCACCTGGTGATGGTGTGGCCGGGCCATCCAATATTTGAGGTACAATCCTTTTAGATTCTATTCTTTCTAGTTATTTATTTGACACGGGTTCCACAAAATCTTTTGTTTCTACTCAGCTTGTGGAAGTGTTGGGTTTTCTTGTGGAGAATTTGTATGGTGTTATGTCGATTGACACTTCGTTGGGGGTGAAAAATGAGGACAGTAGGTAGTGTATGGGATGTGTCTGGAAAATCGGTGGGTATCATTTCCTAGGGTAATTTTTCATTCTCGAGATGTTTGGATTTGACCTAATCTTGGGTATGGATTGGTTAGTGTTGTATCGAGTGTACATAGACTGTTACCATCACAGGGTACCGTTCAAGTCACTTTAGGGTGACACTTATGTTCATTGCGGAGAGTGGGATATTCGAGAAAGTCGTTCATGACTATTATATCAGTAGTTGGATAGGCTCACAACTCAAGTATCTTGTCTTGTTCTTGATGTTGAAATATGGGAACATTCTATCTTCTCTCTAGTAGTGGATCAGTTTCAGGATGTGTTCCCGGAGGATTTCTCGGGGTTGCCACCTGAGAGGGATGTTGAGTTCATGATCGAGTTGCTGCTGGGAGCAGAGAAAGTTTCTATTCCGTGATACTGAATGGAACCGACAGAACTTCAGGAGTTAAAGGTTCAGCTTGAGGAGTTGGAACGTAATGGGTTCATATGTCCTAGTATGTCTCCTTGGGGATCTTCTGTTCTTTTTTTAAATAAGGCTGATGGGTCATTAAGGATGTGTGTTGATTATCGAAAATTAAATCAGACGACGATGAAAAATAGGTATCCTCTTCCTAGAATCGATGACCTGTTTGACCAGTTGAGGGGTGCATCAGTGTTTTCTATTATTTATCTAAGATCAATTTATCACTAGTTGAGGGTGAGGCCTTCTGACGTACCGCTTACAGCTTTCAAGAGTCAGTACATGTTATTTGAGTTTGTGGTGATTCCTTTTGTCTTGACCAATTCATTGGTAGTGTTCATGGATTTGATGAAACAAGTATTTCATCCTTATCTAGATTAGTTTGTAGTTGTCTTTGTTGAATACATCTTGGTGTACTCGAAAACTCATAATGATCATGCCCAACATCTTGGCATCATCTTGAGAACACTAAGAGAGCATCGCCTTTATGCTAAGATGTCAAAATGTTAGTTCTAAATTGGAGAAGTGCATTTTCTAGGTCACATCATCTTTGAGGAAGGTGTGTCGGTGGATCCGGAGAAAGTGTAGGTTGTTGTGTCTTGGGAGTATCCCAAGAGTGTTTCAAACATTTCGTAGTTTTCTGGGTTTGGCCAGATATTACCATAAGTTCATTCAGGATTTCTCTCATTTGGTAACACCATAGTCAGGCTTGAACAAGAAGGAAATTAGGTTTGAGTGGTCATAGGCTTGTGAGAATTCATTTCAAGAGTTGAAAAAGTGATTGATGACCGCACCGATCCTGATCTTACCTGAGCCAAGTAAGAAGTATGTTCTATTTTGTGATGCGTCTGGTATCAGGCTTGGGGTTGTATTGATGCAAGATGATTGGGTTATGGCTTATTGGTTGAGGAAATTGAGACCCCATGAGCATAATTATCCCAGTCATGATCTTGAGTTGGCTACATTAGTTTATGCCTTAATGTGCTAGAGGCACTACTTGTTGGGGGAAAGGTTCACGATGTATACCGATCACAAGAGTTTAAAGTATATCTTTTTGCAACAAGATTGGAATCTTCAACAATGAATATGGGTTGAGTATATATACTATTTTGAATTTGAGATTGTATATATACCAGGGAAAGGGAACAGTGTTGATGATGCTTTGAGCAGGAAGGATTAAAACCAGGTGGTTCAGGAATCCAGCACCGAGTGGAAGGTGATGGCCTTGTTCGCAGAGATGTACCTAGATGTGTGGGAGGAAAATAGTCAGGTGACTCTTTCTTCCATGGATATTTAATTGATGCTTTTGAACTGTGTTAAGGGAATTCATCTTGACGATCCTGAATGTTTGGCCATGAAGGAAAGACTTAGTGGTGGGGAGCCACCTTTAGGTTAGACTGTCAGTGTGTATGGGGTTGTTTATGTTCATGATCATTTGGTTGTGCCAGTGTGCATGTGGGAAGAGTTGATTCATGTGTTACATGCATCAAAATGGGAAGTGCATCCTAGTTTGACCAAGATGTATTGTGATATCCATAGGTAGTTTTGGTGTCCAGAAATTAAAAAGGAATTTGCGGGCTTTGTGGCACGATGCCTTACCTATCAGAAGGTGAAGGCCGATAATCAACACCCAGGTGGACTATTACATCCATTTCCCATTCCAGAATAGAAGTGGGACAATGTGATGATGGATTTTGTGGTGGTTATTCCTATGAATCCTTAGAAGAATGATGAAATCTGGGTGGTTGTGGATCGGTTAACAAAAGTGGCTCATTTCTAACCGATTCTGGAGACTTATACAGTTGATCAGTTGGGTGAGTTGTATATTCAGGAAATAGTGTGGTTTCATAGTGTAACATAGACTATAGTTTCAGATCATGATCCTCATTTCACATCACGTTTATGGCAAGGGTTGTTGAAGGAGATGGGTACACAAGTGCTCCTGAGTATGGCTTTCCACCCGCAGAAGGATGGGCAGTCAGAGCGTACAATCCAAGTGTTGGAAGACATGTTGAGGGCTTCTGTCTTGGATTTCAGTGGTTCTTGGGAAAATCACCTGTCAATTTTTTAATTTTTCTACAACAAAAATTTTCAAGATATAGTTCATATGGAACCGTTCGAGGCTCTCTATGGGTGGCAGTGTAGATCTCCACTGTGTTGGTTGGAGGCCGATGAAACCAAGCTTTTGGGACCGAGTCTCATGCAAGAGACATCAGAGAAGGTTGAGTTGATTTGGAAATGGATGAAAATGGCTCAAAGTAGGAAGAAATCATATATGGATATGAGGCATATACCTCTTGAGTTCGAGTTAAGTGATAGTGTGTTCCTTCAGGTGTCGCCAAAGTTGGGTCACTGACGGATTCAGAAGCAGGGAAAGTTGGCACCTCGGTATGTGGGGCTATTTGAGATTGTGGAGAGGATCAGGTCGGTGGCATACCGATTGGATATTTCATAGAGGTATAGTGGGATGCATGATGTCTTTCATGTGTCATGTCTTTGGTGGTATCACCCTGAACTGACTCATGTGGTGGATGTTGAGGATGATGTGCTTGAGGCTGATGAGTCCTTTGAGGAGCATCTGGTTCGTGTCCTGGATCATAGTGAGAATGTCTTGAGGGGAAAAGTTGTGCCATTGGTGCGAGTACTATGGAAGTATAGAAATGTTTAGGAAGAAACATGGGAGCAGGAATTAGATATGCGGGATCAGTGGCCCGATCTTTTTTCCTTGGAAGTGCAATGGAGCTTGGGAGCTCGGCTCGAGGATGAACCGTTATAAGGTGGGGAGGTTGTAAGATCCCAAATCTTGGAAAGGTACATTCCCATTTAAGTTTTGGTTTGAATCCCTTGTTTTGGTTAATTAAGTGAATACCCAAGTCCTAGAGGAGTCTTGGGAGTGTTACAAGGGTTCAGGACATGAAAAGTGGAGAAAAAGGGCTTTTCTGGGTAGGCCGCGTGGTCTACACACGGTTAGTGCTAACCGTGCGGACAACCCAGGAAACCTTGCAAGATGTGTATTTTTGGTCAGTGGATTCCACATGGTTTGTGCATGGTTTGTTAAACTGTATGGGTAAACCATATGAGGGGGCCTTTTTGGGACATAAGCATTCGCACGTGTTGCACACGGTTTGGAAAACCGTGCGGGTACATCGTGCTTCCCAGAAACTTCTAAAAATTTACAATTTTTACACCCTAGGGGTTTTAACCCCAACTCAGGATTTCCTTCCATTTCATCCCTCTTCACCCTAGGAACGAACCAAATCTCCCAAGGGCTCCAAGAGATCAATCTCCCTCATTTCTAAGGTGTTTTTGGTGTTGTTGGTTGTGGATCGAAGCTCTGGGTAAGGCTAATCCCAGCCTTGCTTTTCTTTTTAGTTTAGGGATTTTATCTTCTTCTCCTCTATTTCTGAAGCTCTAAAACTATACCCTTTGGGTGAGTTTTAGGTTGAATCTTAAAATGTTGGTTGAAGTAGAATCTAATGGATTGATTAAGAGTTTTTTCACCTGCGGAATCAAGGTAGGTGGTCTACAAGTTATATCCCATGGTTTATTTGAGGATTTGTGCATGTGTGGTTTTGTTCTTGGGTGTCTCTTGGTATTTTTTGATCACCCATGGAATGTTCTGGTAAAATGGTTATTAAAAAGGTAAATGGATACCCTCACGATCCACATGGTATGCGTCAAGGGTAATGAAACTAATCTAGGGCTACCCATGGAGTGAGATGACTCTTCCGGACCTAGGGATTGTGAAGAACAAGTGAGATTGTTGTGTAATCATGTAGATCCCTTGATAAACATGTTGATGTCACTATTTGCGTCGATTTATAAGCTAGAGAGTGCACCTAGGCTTGATAATAACCTAAGGGATATTGGGTTAATATGTGGAAATGATTAAATACCATAATGGAATGGGTTATGAGCAAGGTAATGAAGCCTTGTAAATTAGGCATAATGAACCAAGCCTATTGAGATAGGCACAATGAATGAATGATTAGTGAGATAAGAATAATAAAATGGAATTGGGATAAATTTTTAAATGATGTGAAATGTGGTAAATGTGTTAATGGGTTAAGGAATGGTATTAACCTTCATGTTATTGTTATGGTTTATGTTATTGTTATGGTTTATGTTTTCCTTGGGAAATGGTTGTGATATTGTGTAAATGATTAATGGTTACATATATGTATAGCATGTGCACATTGCTTGGTAGTGTGGGGTATTGACTGAGGTTCTACTCCCACGGGTCGAGTTGGACTGAGGCTCTAAAATCCACCCCTAATGCATGAGGTAGGGATATGACTGATGCTCTGTTTCCCTATCGGTTTCATCCACCCAGAATAATGCTTTGAGGTAAGGATATGGTTGACATGAAGAAGTTGGTCTTAGTGAGATAGGACAACTTTGTGTTTTTTCTCATGTATGTGATCATGTACTTTGAGACCATGTAACTTTTTGTGTTGCTGAACCCATGAGAAATGTGTTAGAAATGGTATGTAATGGTAAATGGGATGAAGTGGTAAGATATGGAAATGGTAATAATTGTTGGTAATGGACCTAAACTAGCTAAGGGCACTTAATATTTACCTTTAATTTATTATTAATTTCCCTCTTTCATGCACAATTGTTTATACTGGAGATTTTGTAGACACAGTTGGTGGTGACATACTAAGTTGTACTCACACCCTGCTCGGGTTGCCGTTGGGTATCTGAGCAAACTTCATGTTTGCAGGTCAAGAGAAGGGAAAAGTCCCTTTCTAGGCAGTTGGGCTGGCATGGGTGTACGTGGAGGAGGACCCGAACTTGGTGTTGGGACCATTTTGGGGATTTCATAATTTGTCTTTATTTTGGGTTTTGTTTACCTTGGAACTTGTAGCATGGCATGAATTATTTATTGCTGGACCTGTTTGTACCCTATTTGGGAATGTTTGTTTATGCATTATCTTGTAATATTGATTATTATTCGATTTTTTTTTATTTTCTATTGTGTATTACTCTGAAAAAGGGGTATAGTCTCTCTAATTGACTATTCAAACCCCCACTGCTAGTCGGCAACCTTTGGCATATGGGGAGGCGTGCTTAAGGTCATGTAACCACCTGGATCGAAGCAAAAACTTAGTGGCTTCCAGGTTGGGGACGTTACTAAGTGTTATAATAAGAGGTCTTTCTTCTCATTCTCCGAAATCTTGTTATTTGGGATGGTTGATGGGAGTTAGGATGTGTCCAGCCTTGGTAATGAGCTCATTTTTGGGAGTAGATAACCCATGTACAAGGGAAAATCCAAGTCACCTAGGGCGAGAATTGTTGTTCTTGATTGTGAGATGTTACAATTGATGATTTTGCACCATTGGGTGATTTACATGTTGTGTGATGTGATTGTTTTATGATATTTGTCTCGTGGCCTCAATGGCACGAGGTTGTGCATTCAAGTATCATTGTAGGCACCTAGAGAGGTCAGTGACATGCATCATGGTAGGCACACATGGGTTGGGTGTGTGAGGCATGAAAGGTAGAATTCACCTTGCATTTTGATAATTGAAAAGGGAAAATGTGGTAAATGAAACAATTCAACTGGGTGATGATAAACAAATGATAAGTGATGAAAAATGAAATATGTGTAGTTAAGGGTTGTAATGAATTGAAAATGTTGTTGCAACATGTTGTGTGATATTTTTGGTGGTGTATGGTTTTTTACCCCTTGTGGACCATGGCCTGCGTTAGGGGTGGATGAGGTGATGTTTTTGGAATACTAAGGTTTATTGGGATGGTGCATGTACGGTGGTTGTTGTGGCTGGTGAAGAGCCTTCTTTTTGGGAAATTGTGAATATCATCTGGCATGAGTTCTAAACCTCGTGTTTGTAAATGTAGAGAAATTCCACCCCGATATCGAGCACCTGTTGGGAAATAAGAGGATGTTGTTGAGAACACTCTTCCAGTAAAGGAGAAAAAGAATGGGGTGATCCAAGAAGGTAGGGTTGTTCTAAGAGAAATTGGATCGTTTTATGTAGATGATGGATTGGGACCCAGGGCGGGTTGCACCGAGTATGTTTGAGTTGACCAGAGAGTTTCACCTGTAGAATCCTCTAACCATTACTGGAGAGGGTGGGCTAGAGGCAGTAGAGTTCTGGATAGATTCTGCCCAGATGATACTTTATCATCTAGATACTCCCAATGTGAAGCGGGTCTAGTTAGAAGCTTATATGTTGTGGGGCCAGACAAAGCGTTGGTGGGAAATCCTTGCTCGTACTGAGCAGGATGAGGGGATATTGTGGAAAGATTTCCAGGAAAAGTTTTTGGAGAATTTTTACCAAGAGACATTGAGGAAAGAGTGGGCTGCAGAGTTCATGAGCTTGACTCAGGGATCGATGTCAGTGATGGAGTATGCTGGCTGCTTCACTGACCTGCGATGCTTTGTTCTAGCATTGGCCGGGGATGAGACAATAGTTGTAAGGCATTTTTAGGAAGGGATGAGGCATGAGGTTAGGTATGAAGTGAATATATTTCTCTTGAATAGGTTTACAAAGGTAGTGGATCAGGCATTGATCTCAGAAGGGAACTTGAAGAGAGTTTCAGGTAGTGGGTTTGTCGTGCCAGTAGGGAAGAGAAGTGGCGAAACTTCCTAGGGCTGGAAGCATAGTTTTTGAAGTTTTTAGTATGTCAGAAGTGTGCAAGGTGGTCAAAATAGAGGGTATTACTCTCAGGGTGGTGATCAGATGTTCCAATATCAGTGTGGTTGGTCGGGACACATGCGTGGCCAGTTTCCTCAACATCCAGTTGAGTGCTGGTCATGCAGAAGATTGGGACATGTATAGAGGTTCTTCATGAACCCTCAGTAGGAAAGTATGAATGTTAGTGACAGGAACATTCCTAGAAGAGGAAAGGGATCATTTGCTTCATATCAGGCAGGCAGTTAGAGCTCCACGGGCTGTACAGGCAGGGGCGGTGGACGTGGAGCTCCGGGGTAGGATCAACCACGTCAATAGGGTAGTGCAGTGCAGGGCACGCAGGTTGGATCCCAAATTAGAGGGTCCAGTTATCTTCATGTAGTTCAGTATGCACGTGGTGATGGCGAGGTTGGGCCATCAACTGTTTGACACTACTAGAAAAATACCCTATACCAACGGTTTGGAACCGTTGGTATAGGCCCCAAATCCGTTGGTATAGGATATACCAATGGTTTGGAGGACCGTTTCCAAGTAAGCCATGACAATAGGTCTATACCAATGGTTTTGGGAAAACCATTGGTATAAGTAATATGAAAATCTATACCAACGGTTCTCAAAACCGTTGGTATATGTATTTCAAAAAAAAAACATTCGGTGGGATTTGATCCCAGAACCTCTACTTTATAATTGAATGACTTAACCACTAACCTAACATGACTTTTGTGAACATAATTTCATAAATATATATATGTATTGTTAAAATTATTTTAAATTTTGATTTATATAATGTTCTAGGTAAGAAGATTCGTTAAAAAATCGAAGGACCTATACCAACGGTTTGGCCAAACCGTTGGTATAGGGTCTTTTTAAGGGACCTATACCAACGGTTTTGGCCAAAACTGTTGGTATAGGTCCCTCCTATACCAATGGTTTGTCCAAAACCCGTTGGTATAAGTCCATATAAGTGACTTATACCAACGGTTTTTTCCAAACCGTTGGTATAGGTCCAAATTAATGAACTATACCAACAGTTTGGCCAAAACCGTTGGTAAAAGTCATATTTCCAGTAGTGTGGGTTACGATCCTTGTATCTTCTATGCTTTCTAGTGCGTTGTTTGACACTGGTGCCACACACTCTTTTGTTTCTACTCATCTTGTGGTAGTTTTTGGTTTTCTTTTGGAGAATGTGTGTGGGGTTATGTCGATTGACACTCTGTTGGGGGAAAGGAATGATGACATCAGGCAGTGTAAGGGATGTTCTCTGGATGTCAGTGGGTATCATTTCCTTTGGGACTTGTTCATTCTCGAGATGTCGGGATTTTACTTAATCTTACGTATGGATTGGTTAGTGCTTTATCAAGCGCATATATACTATTACCGTCATAGGGTATCATTCAACTCACTTGAGGGTGACACTTATGTCCATCATGGAGAGTTGGATGTTTGAGCAGGGTGTGCGAGACCATTCTGTCAGTAGTTGGATAGGATCACAACTCAAGTAGCTTGTCTTGAGCTTGATGATGAAAGAGGGGAACATTCTACCTTCCCTCTAGTAGTGGGTCGGTTTCAGGATGTGTTTTCTGAGAAAATCTTGGGGTTTCCACCCAAGAAGGATGTTGAGTTCATGATCAAGTTGCTTCCAGGAGTAGAGTCAACTTCTATTTTTCTATACCAAATAGCACTGATAAAACTCCAGGAGTTAAAGATTAAGCTTTAGGATTTGGAACTTAAGGGGTACATACATCTTAGTACGTCTCCTTAGGGATCTACTGTGCTTTTTTCAAAGAAGGATGATGAGACATTAAGGTTGTGTGTTTATTATCGGAAGTTAAATCAGATGAAGGTGAAAAATTGGTACCCTCTTCCTAGAATCGATTACCTGTTTGACTAGTTGAGGGGTTCTTCAGTGTTTTCTAAGATTGATCTGAGATCAGGTTATCACCATTTGAGGGCAAGGCCTTATGACGTACCGCTAACAACTTTTAGGAGTCAGTATGGGTTGTTTGAATTTGTGGTGATTTCTTTTGGATTGACCAATGCACCATAGTGTCTGTGGCTTTGATGAACTGTTTATTTCATCCTTATTTGGATAATTTTGTGGTTTACTTTGTTGAATACATCTTGGTGTACTCGAAAACTCATGATGATCATGACCAACATCTTAACATCGTCTTGAGTACACTAAGAGAGAATCGTATTTATGCTTATCTATCAAAGTGTCAGTTTTGGATTGGAGAAGTTCATTTTCTAGGTCACATCATATCTGAGGTAGGTGTGTTAGTGGATCCAGAGAAAGTGCAGGCTGTTGTGTCTTGGGAGCAGCCTAAGAGTGTTTCAGACGTTCAGAGTTTTCTAAGTTTCGCTGGATATTACCGTAGGTTCATTCAGAATTTCTCTCGTTTAGTAGCACCACTGTTGGGCTTGGCCAATAAGGGAATTAGGTTTGAGTGGTTAGAGGCTTGTGATAATTCCTTTCAAGAGTTGAAAAAGCGATTGATGACCACACCGATCTTGATCTTACCTGAGCCAGGTTGGAAGTATGTTCTATTTTGTGATGCATCAGGTATCGGGCTTGGGGCTATGTTGATTCAAGATGAGTGGGTTATGGCTTATGGGTCAAGGCAATTGAGACCCCATTAGAAGAATTATCCCACTCATGATCTTGAGTTGGATGCATTAGTGTATGCCTTAAAGTGATGGAGGCACTACTTGTTGGGTGAAAGGTTCACATTGTATACTGATCACAAGAGTTTAAAGTATATGTTTTCACAATGGGATTTGAATATTCAGAAGTGAATATGGGTTGAGTATCATTAGTCTTTCGACTTTGAGATGGTATATACAACGGGGAAAGGAAACAATGTTGCTGATGCTTTGAGCAGAAAGGCTCAGAACTAGGTGGTTCAGGAATCCAACACTGAGTGGAAGGTGATGGCCTTGTTCATGGAGATGAACCTGGAGATGCGGGAGGAAAATGGTCAGGTGAATCTTGCTTCCATGTCTATTGAATCGATATTTTCATCCGTGTTAAGGTAAGTTGACTTGATGATTCTGAATGTTTGGCCATGAAGTAAATACTTAATGGTGGGGAGCCACCTTCAGGTTGGGCCATGGATGTGGATGGGGTTGTTTGTGTTTATGATCATGCGGTTATGCCGGTGTGCATGTGTGAAGAGTTGATACGTGAGTTCCAAGCATTAAAATGGGCAGTGCATCCTGGTTTGACCAATATGTATCGTGATCTCCGTAGGCAGTTTTGGTGTATAGGAACGAAAAAGGAAGTTGCAGTCTTTGTGGCATGGTGCCTGACCAGTCAGATGGTGAAGGCTGAGCATCAATGCCCAGGTGGGATGTTACATCTATTTTCCATTTTGGAATAGAAGTAGGATGATGTGATGATGGATTTTGTGGTGGGTCTTTAGAGGATTCCTTATAAGAATGATGCAATATGGGTGGTTGTGGATCGGTTAACAAAAGTGGCTCGTTTATTACTGATTCAGGAGACTTATAATGTTGATCTGTTGGGTGAGTTGTATGTTTTAGAAATAGTACATTTGCATGGTGTTACATGGAATATAGTTTCATATCGTGATCCTCATTTCACATCGTGTTTTTGTAAAGGTTTGCAGAAGGCACTGGGTACACAGGTGATCTTGAGTACGACTTTACTCCTATAGATGGTCAAGCTGTTGGAGCGTACAATCCAAGTGTTGGAAGACATGTTGAGGGATTATATCTTGGATTTCAGTGGTTTCTGAAAAAACACCTGTCACTTATTGAATTTTCCTACAACAATAGTTTTCAAGCTACGGTTCATATGGCACCGTTTGAGTCTCTCTATGAGAGGATATGTAGATCTCTGCTGTGTTTGTTGGAGGCTTATGAAACTGAGATGTTTGGACCGAGTCTCATATAGGAGACATCAGAGAAGGTTGAGTTGATTTGGAAATGGATGGAAATGGCTCAGAGTAGGCAGAAGTTGTATGCGGATCAGAGGCATAGACCTCTTGAGTTCGAGGTGGGTGATAGTGTGTTCCTTCAAGTGTCACCAAGGTTGGGTCAATGATGGATTCAGAAGTAGGGAAAGTTGGCACCCAGGTATGTGGGGCTGTTTGAGATTTTGGAGAGGATCGGGCTAGTGGAGTACCTATTGGCTCTTCCATAGTGGTATAGCAGGATGCATGGTGTATTTCATGTGTCGCAGCTTCGGTGGTATCACCCTGACCTGAATCACGTGGTGGATGTTGTCCTTGAGGATGATGCATCCTTTGAGGAGCATTTGATTCGTGTCGTGGATCATAGAGAGAAAGTATTGTGGGGAAAGGTTTTTCCATTGGTGCGAGTACCATGGAAGCATGAAAATTTTCAAGAAGAAACTTGGGAGTGGGAATCAGATATGCGGGCTTAGTGGCCCGATCTCTTTTCCTTGGAAGTGCAGTGGATCTTGGGAGCTCGGCTCGAGGATGATCCATTATAAGGTGGGTAAGTCGTAAGATCCCAGATCTTAGAAATGTATATTCTCATTTAAGTTTTGGTTTGAATCCCTTATTTTGGTTAATTAAGTGCTTACCCAAGTCCTAGAGGAGGCTCGGGGATGTTCCGAGGGTTCGGGACACGAAAAGTGGAGAAAAAAGTGTTTTATAGGTAGGCCACACGGTTTTGGAAAATGGTGCGGTTAAACTCTGTGAGGGGGCCTTTTGGGAAAAAATCATCCGCACGGTTTGCGCATGGTTTAGAAAACCATGCGGCTAAACCGTGTGGCCTAGAAACTTCTAAATTTTTTTAATTTTTCCACCCCAGGGTTTTTAACCCCAACTCAGAATTTTCTCCCATTTCACCCCTCTTCACTCTAGGAATGAACCAAACCTCCCAAGGGCTCCAAAATATCAATCTCCCTCATTTATAAGGAGTTTTTGGTGCCGTTGGTTGCGGATTGAAGCTCCAGGTAACACTAATCCCATCCTTTCTATTCTTTTGAGTTTAGGGTTTGTATCTTCTTCTCCTCTCTTTCTGAAGCTCTAAAACCCTACTATTTGGGTGATTTTTAGGTTTAATCTTAAAAGGTTGGTTGAAGTGGAATCTAAGGGCTTGATTAAGAGTGAGTTCATTCACATAATAGAGGTAGGCGGTCTATAAGTTATATCCCATGGTTTATTTGAGTATTAGTGCATGTGTGGTTTTGTTCTTGGGTGTCTCTTGGTATGTTTTGATCACCCATGGAATGTTTTAGTAATATGGCTATTAAAAAGGTAAATGGAGACCCTAGCGATCCACATGGGATGCATCAAGGGTAATAAAACTAATCTAGGGCTACCCATTGGGTGAGATGACTCTTCCAGACCTAGGGATTTGTGAAGAATAAGTGAGATTGTTGTGTAATCATACAGATCCCTTGATAAACATGTCAAAGTGACTATTTGTGTCGGGTTAGAAGCTAGGTGGTGCACTTAGGATTGATAATAACCTAAGAGATATTGGGTTAATATGTGGAAATAATTAAAGACAATAATAGAATGGGTTATGAGCATGGTAATGAAGCCTAGTGAATTAGGCATAATGAACCAAGCCTAGTGTGATAGGAACACTGAATGGATTCTCATTGAGATAATCATAATAAAATGGAATTGGGATAAATGGTTAAATGATGTGAAAGGTGTTGTGTTAATGGGTTAAGGCATGATATTAACCCTCATGTTACTATTATGGTTTATGTTTTCCTTGGGAAATGGTTCTGAGGTTGTGTAAATGTTTAATGGTTACATATATGTATAGCACGTGCACATAACTTGGTAGTGTGGGTTGTTTAATGAGGTTCTACGCCCATGGGTCGAGTTAGATTGAGGATCCAAACTCCACCCCTAATGCAAGGGGTAGGGATATGAGTGATGATCTATTTTTTTATTTGTTACATCCACCCAGATTGATACTTGGAGGTGAAGATATGGTTGACATGAGGAAGTTGGTCTTAGTGAGATAGGAAAACTATGTGTTTTTTCTCATGTATGTGATTGTGTACTTTGAGCCTTTGTAACTTGTTATGTTGATGAACCCATGATAAATGTGTTGGAAATGGTATGTAATGGGGAATGGGATGAAGTGGTAAGATATGGAATTGGTAATAATTGTTAGTAATAGACCTAAACTAGCTAAGGACACTTAATCATTCCTTGTTAGTTATTATTCATTTCCCTTTTTCATGTATAATTGTTTATACAAGATATTTTTTAGACACCGTTGGTGGTGGACTACTGAGTTTTACTCACACCCTGCTCAGGTTGCCATTGGGTACCTGAGCAGACTTCATGTTTGCAGGTCAGGAGAAGGGAAAAGGCCCTTTCTAGGAAGTTGGGTTGGAATGGGTGTGCATGGAGGAGGACCTGAACTTGGTGTCAGATCCATTTTGTGGATTTCACAGTTTTTCCTTATTTTGGGTTTTTTTACCTTTGAAATTTTATCATGGCATGAAATATTTACTATTGGATTTGGTTGTACCCCATTTGGGAATGGTTGTTTATGCATTCTCTTGTAATATTGATTATTATTCCACTATTTTGTTTATTTTCTATTGTGTTTTACTCTGAAAAAAGGGGGTATAGTCTCCCCAATTGACTATTCAGACCCCCACTGCTAGTCAGAAACCTTTAGAGTATGGGGAGGCATGCTTAAGATCTTGTAACCACCCGTCTTGGAGCACCAGTTTAGTGGCTTCCGTGTCGGGGACGTTACAGAAAGGATTATTCTTATATTTCTTTACAAAAATTCAAAAGGAATGTTTCTTTTTAATATTTACAGTTTCGAAAAACTTCACCACCGCCATAACAATATTATGATATTTATATTATTATAAAAATTATATATGGTTTTATAAATAAAACTATTTAATGAAAACCTATTTTAAATTTTCACTACCATTTTCTTTTATTCTCCATAATACATGAATTTATTTTAAAACATATATTTTAGATCCATTAATGGTAATATTTTATCTATTATTAATTTTTTATTGATTAAATTTCACTTGAAAAAAATAAATTTATTGTGATCATTTGTCATTAGACATTACATTTATTATTAATATACATATAATTTTTATCATGGATATTCTTATTTCCAGAACCATATATCATTACTATATATGGTATTTTACTATGAATGTTATTTGAATGACTGGGGAAATCTAGATATTTTGTATCCTTTACTCAATATGGATATCTGTAGATAAGGAATATTATTTATTAATTAAATTGATCACTCAATGTATGAGTAATTAATTGGACATGTAGTGTTGGATGGGTCTTAGTTATAGATATCCCATCGATGCATCAATATGTCTCATGAGGAAAACTAGTTAGCTAGCCTTATTAAATTGGTTTTTGTTTTATACCCATCCATATTTTAAACTATATTAGTGAAAGGAATTGGTTTTAATGATATCATGATCTTTGACGTCATGAAGTACAACATTATTCATTTCCTTCATTGAGAATTCCATTATTATTATTCATGTAATCACTACATTAATATTACCCATGGATGTTTTTCATTCTCAAGTTATTTACTAAATAGAATTTGGTTCTAGTTATCTATATTTCTATATTGATTATGTATTATTAACTTATGATAACTTCCACTATACATAACCCCTACTGATAATTTGAGCACCTCTTATTTTGTTTCCTTTCTCTAGGTTATAAAGAATTAATCTTTGAATGAGTTACTGGATATAGAATATATACTTTAACTATGTTTTTATATTTTATTTCCAATTTAAAATATAAAGAATTTTTTTTATGGTTCTTTAAGATAACTAAAATGATCAGTCCATTATAATGATATTTATTGTATCTTATTCTAATTTAATAAATTATACATTGACTTTGGGTTACTGAAGTTGGGGTTATTACATTCCATATATAAAATCTCTTTTTAGAATCCAACATTTGATAATAATTTAAATCCTCTATTTTAAAAATGATTTTTTTATCAAAAAAATCTTTATAAAATCTATTTAAATCAAAATATCCTTCTAAGTCATTTTATAAAATACATTGTGAGAAAGAAACATATTTGTTGAAATGTAACACATAGAAACCATTGGAATCACCTTAGTGTGAAGATCTAAAATAAGAAGGTTATTAATAAATTATTATAATCTAATAAAAAATATATTATATTTCCAAAAAATATTAGGTAAAGATTTTTAGAAAAACCAATCACAAAGGGAATGTGAAATAAAATGGGTTACATAGATACACCTACTCAGATGTCGATGAAACATTTACACCTTTGAAAACAGAATATGAATCGGTATTATTAATTAAGTTAGTGACCTCTTGATGCTAAAATTCACAAGAAAATCATGAGTATTTTCTTAACATGGAAAACCCATTGTTTTCCTTGAATTTTATGTCTTTAGAAACATGATAGAGAGAGGATGAAAATGAGTGGAAGGGTAATAGAACATAAATAGGAAAGAAAATCCTACCTTGAACCTTCCCTAATGGATTCTATTTTATTCATGAATGGAGAGGGGGTAAAGGAGAAGGTTCACCCTCCCTTCATGCATAGTTGACCGAGCAGAGTAGTGCCCGAATGGCCCAAAGGCCTTCATTTTTATTGATTTTTTTGATAAATCCCCTTTCAAGGGATGAGGGGGAACCCTTACAAGGCCCGTAGACTTAGAGATTACATGGCCTATAGGCTTAGTAGATTACATGACCCGAAGGTCTTAAGGAATTCAACCAGACTATCTATAAGGAACTGCCCCTCCCCAACATCTACATCATGATAATAGTTCTCCACCTTCGCATTGCTGTCTGGCTAGGCTTCCCGTGCAAGCACAAGCTGGTCCTGATGGAATATCTATACCCTCTCATTCTAACAAATCTATTTGGTTCTGCTCTGGTGAGTGCACTTGCTCTGAATCCTCTTTTGGGGTTTCTCCTTTTTTGTAGTGTGTCTGGGGAAACTGCATGTGGCCTGAAGGCCTTGAGGTATCCCAAAGGCCTTAAAGGTGGCCCAAAAGCCCTACTGACCCGAAGGCCTGGGTGTCCCGAAAGCCTTAAGGACTCCAAGCCCACACCGGTGGCCCAAGGCAAATAGTTACAGTAGTTATAGTACCGAACAGTACCTGCTACAGTAACTGCTACAGCGCCTGCTACAATACCACACAGTATACAGTTCTGCTATAGTACCTGTACAGTGTACAGTTCTGCTACAATACCCACACAATGTATAGTCTGCTATAGTATTTCTACAGTTACTGCTATAGTACCTGCTACAGTACTGCTATAATACCCCAAAATATGCCTCTACCTGGTTTTGAACCCGGGTCTTTTGGGTGCACTTAAGGATGCCTCAACAACTGGGCTGAGGCTCATGTGCACTGATCAGGGTAGTGGGTTGGGGGTCTCTCCAGTTTTTATTGTGTCTTATAATAATAATAATAATAATAATTAAAACAAACAATATAAATATTTCATAACAATAATATTTATTATTTCATAACTACATTCTTTATATATCAAATAAATCAAAAAAATTATAATAATTGAATAATTTCTCTTGTATCCAATTTAGCATCAACTTATTCTAATACCCAATCCATAATGATTATGAAAAATAATAAAAAATCCCCAAAAAATATACATCAGTTCAAAATCATATTTTTTTTTCATGATACATAAACTAAAAAATTTAAAACTCATTTCTATAATAATAATTCTAGAATAAATAGTCAAAAACATCATTTTAATAAATTTTAAATCAACTATGAATTCCATTGGGATTTTTTTTCATAAAAAATGATTCAACACAAAAGGATGCATGATTTTTTTCATGCCCACTCATGCCATGCATGGACCACACAAAGTTTACTATATCCCCAACATGACATTTCATAGTCAATATCCATGATCATTGAGACCGTTCACCAACTTTTCAACACTAAAAATTTATAAAAATTTCAAAAATCATATTTTTTTATTCCTAAAAATATTATTATAATAAAATATACTAAAAAGTATATAAGTGGTGTATTATATAAAAATTAATAAAAATTGATTTTCTCTCTCTTAGATAATGTATGGAAAGCAATAGGAAATTATATTTTATTCCTTTTTTACTAAGAGCTAAATCCATATGTATTATCCTTAATAGTAATCCCAATGTTTCATTAAATACATTCTTATTCTATTATTTTTTATATAAATGAATTCCAATAAAATTTTTACATATATAATTCTAAACATGAATCATAGAAATATTATGTTTTACTATTATATATCTCGAATAATTAATATAAAATAATATGGATAATTTATTTCATATATTTATATCAATTCCTGGTGTTTTCATCTCAAAAAATGTAAACTCAAAATTTTTCACCCTATTAAAATATTGATAAATTTATAAATTATGTGAAGAAAAATCATATTTTTATATGTTTTTGAATTATTTTATTTAATTTTAAACAAGTATGATCCATAAAATAAAATTTTCTATGACCCATGTAAATTATTTTTCCCTCATGTTTCAGTTGATTATATTAAGTCTATTCTTTGAAAAAATGATTTTTCCCTTAAAAATATATCTATAAAGGCTCCCACATGCTAGGAAATAATTAATAATATATATTATCTTATCTTGAAACATAAAAAAAGATAGACTAAACACTTTGGTTACTTCCTCCAATAAAAATATAAAACCATCAATCAATGTTGAAAAGTAGGCATCAATATCATATTCCATGTCACTTTAGTCATAAAATCATCATGATAAACATTAAATATTTTCTCTTCAAATCAATATATGGGGGAAAAATATAAATTACCCAAAAAACAATCCATGAACCACATGGGTACTTAAGATCTGATATTGATTTATTTCATCTATGTACAATACCGATATAATATTTATAACCACATTTTGTAAGTCATCGATTTTTTTATCCATTCACTTCTATTATGGGAAATATTATTGATGAAAAGATTTCCATTGAATATCTATTCATGTTCATATTAATTCTAAACTTATTGTATCATTTGAATTCACAAATAAACCCTTATAATGAGGAATTATAAGAAAATATCATAATACCAAAGATATATTGTGGTATATAACATAAATGATGAATAAATGTGAGATTATTATTTAATCATATATAGTGATTTTCCACATTTATAACACTATAAAAAACCTTTATATTTTTTTAAACAGCACATAGTCATTGGGGAATGTATGTATCTTCATAGAACCTGATTCCAATATTTTTTTTTAAATCATAATATGAATATGGTAATCTATTATCTTCTGAAATTATCTCTTTAATAGGCAAGAAATACTATTAAACACTTATCAGTCCATCCATTTCTTTCATTCAATATAACCTATCTCAACAATTTATATAAAACTAAAAATTTAATACAATATGGATATAATGATTTTTCATCATCACTATATATTATCTCAAATATCTAAAGGAAATATTCCCCAAACTCTAATATGTATATGATATATTTTATCCTATATCATCATGTATGTTGTAAAGATATTGTATATGACAATATCCAATAATATATTCCACTACCTTGATAATCACACTATACAATTATGACAAATTGTATGTTATGATAAAATAATATATCTTATGACCAATATTGGAATTAAAATTTTAAAGGCTAATTATTATATCATATTCCACTTTAAAAATCATTATTTTTAGAAGTTTAAAGTATATTATACATGATAAATGGTTTTATTAATTTTATGATCATAAGTTACCAAGGTTGTAATTGTAAGTTGTTTACTCATGAATTATATGGGCATGAGTAAATACATTAATATTAAATTAAAATCCTTTAATGTTTATATAATGGATTCATTATTGGGATATGGTTTGTTTTTGTTATTATCCATCCCCCCTATAGCTCACACTTATTTGTTTACCATAGTGACACTTGAATATCATGAGTGGCGGAGAGTCTCATTTGGGAAAAAAGTGATTTAGTATAACCCATTGATACACCAAGAAGGGGGGGGGGTGAACAAAAACTTTAATACATAATTATTACATCATTTTTAGCATAAAAATTATAATAATAATTCAATAAAAAATACAAGGTTTTTTCTTGGGAAAATTATGTTCACACAACATAATCATACATAAAACATTAAAATTTATTTTATCCCATAATAATATTCTTCTTATAATATTTAATATTCTTGTTAGTACATATATTCATATAATGGAATAAATTAATGAAAATGTGAAAAAATACTAATAGAAGACTGAATAATTGGAAATAAACATGAGACAAGAATCAACATTGTACATGGGTAAGAATAATCATCATCCTGATATCACATGGAAAGAATCATATCATAAACATGAGTTAATCATTTTCAAGAGACATTTAATGTGTAATATGAATGATAATTAAACACAATGACATTATGGTCAAATCACACACATAAATTATCAATAAATCTAGCATCATTTTCACTTATAACACATGTGTACAAATCATCATTTCATAAAATGTAGACAAATCAAACATCAATTCCATGTATAATAAAAAAATATAATGAGATATATCATATTAACCAATTAATTTAAGGGAAATATAATTTATATACCACTCATTTCAGCATAATATACCCTTAATAATTCATGTAACATAGAAAATAAACTTATACAAATCATAAACATGAAATAAACCCTTGAGAAAAGAATATGTTTCATAATGATGTTGTAAGGCATATACAAATGAATAAAACTTTAATTTTCCTCAAAAGAAAAAAGAAAATTTTTTGGACATTAAATAATGGCATAAATGAATCATAGGTCATAGAAATAATAATAAAAAACTCACAAGTAATCAATAGGATTTTATGGAAAATAAATATTTTTTAAATATTATTATTGGTGGTTTAGAAATCATCTGAATGAAGTACAATCATGCATATACTATAATGGTTTATATATTCTCATCTTTTCACTTTGTTTATTTCTAGTTTTAGATGTTATTAAAGGAAGTTTTAGAGAGAATTTTATTTTTGGAGCTAATATTTATACTAGAAGAGGGTGTTTCATAGTATGGAGGTGCATGTTGCACCATGAATAGATGAGTTAAAAACTTGTTATTGTTTTTTTTATTGGATTCAATGTAGAGGTATCGAGGTGGATTTTTTATATAGTAATTTTTTTATTTATTTCCTTTTCAATTTATTTGGCTTCAATGTGGTATTTATGGTCATGATGTAGAGATTTAAGCAGCTATTTTTCATGGTTTTAGAATTGTGGGTATCACTACGTCATAGTGACTATTTTTTTTGTGAAACATTATAGGTTTTGTTTTGTGGATATACCATTTTTTTGGGTTATTTCATCATAGTTTAGGAGTTATACCATGGAATATATGAGGTTAGGTTTCATTTATTTGGTGTTTCAAGGGTCATTAAGCCATGGTTTCTCGGTTACTCTGTAACCCTTCCTCATTTTTATCAGATATGATGGTTTAACTTGATTTAATCGAGTGATATACATGGAATTATTTATAGAGTGAGGTTTAGCTAAGCCATGTTTTTGTATGGTCCTCTCCATTTAATAATGGTTTTAAGGTTTCCAAAATGAATTTAAATTCATAATCCCATCTGAATTATTCAATTTTTTATCATTCCACCCAAAACATAAGAAACTAGAGGAGACATTTATGAGACTCTTGAGTACCTTTAACATGTTTATGGTCTTAATATTCAAGATACTAACTAATTGTGATACAAGGTATGTTTTTCATCTATTTTATTGGTTCAAACATTATTATTTCATCCCATAGAGGTTGTACAATGGGTTGGGTTTAACTTTGGTTGGACTTGATTTTTGGATTTGATGGGATTTTTTGTGGTCCAGGTTGATTGATGCCACTCTCACATGATTTAGGTTTGTGACCATTCCCCTTAACCATTTCATTATGAATTTATTTTTGATGTTTTTATTGAGGTTGGGGATTAACTATTTATTTCTTTTATTTATGTGAAATCTTGGAATTAACATGATATTTATTTAATTAGGTATATATTATAGATTGGATTAATAAAGAATTTGAAATTAACTAATTGAGATTAATGGAATGTTTGATTCACATGTGTTTATATTTTTCCATGGTATTTCATATATGATAGGTGTTTGATCATTGTTGATATTGTAAGTTTTATTATTATTGTGAGTTATGTACCATTAAATGATATATGTGTTATATTCACCTCCCATAGAAGGGTTAACCATGTAAATATGGTAACAAAATGGTTTTTTTGAAACATTCAGTGATTATATTGATGTGTTGATTACCATACTTAAATTTTTATGAAATAATAATTAAAAATGGCTTCCTTGGTGAAACTTACAATTATCATATTATTTATTTAATTCTCATTACCATGATTATGTGTTTGAATGACATGTTTTTCCATGAGAACATTAGATTCTACTATCAATATTATTTTCACCTTTTTGATCTAACAAATATTGTAAAGTATGTATTAATTTTGTTATGTGGATTGATGGAATTTATGGTAAATATTTTTTGAGTGGATTCCATAAAAAAACTAATTAATTTAATTTAATTACTATTATATTATATATATTTTGATATATACTTGTGTTTATATTACTATCATAGTAAAATTTCTTCTCTATGTACAATTTTTATAGTAATGTCCCTAAATTACATGTCATATCAATAGGTTTTAATAGATCCAAACTATAATAAGAACCTTGAGATACAATTAAAGTAATATTAAAAATAATTCAAATGGACTAGATACATCATATTGACTAGAAATAGATAACGTCTAACTATTAAGTGTTGGGGGATCATAATCATTGGTAATTTGTCTCATGAAGTCCGTGCATGGTGATCTTTAGTAGAGAACATTATGAGGACTAAAACACCAATAGGAACCCCATATGTTTCATGTTTTATTTTTTATTCCTATCTACAAACATGTGTATTGGTATATTTGTATGATATTTTTATCAATGTGTACTATTTAATTGAATAATTTGATGCAAGATGAAAACAATGTAATTGAATTTGTGGTGAGGTAGTTTTCATTGGGTGTTTTATTGAAGGTATAGCATTGTATAAATGATTAATATGTGATTTGTCACTTCTGTGTTGAGGAAGAGATATCTCAGGCCCATTTTACTAACATGGTTATAACTTTATCAAATCTCTATCCATGGTGATTGAAGTTAATTCTATCTAGTAAGGTCAATGAATAAATAATGTAAAAAAGAATGACGACATAGAGTGTGAATCCTGTGTTATGAGATATCAAGAGTCAAAGAGATTATATTTAATAGAGAATGTTCATAGGAGGTAGTTATAGCTATGAAATTACTTATCTTCTTAGGGGACATGATGGGTTACTAGGATATAATCTTGATCTATGATCATGATTCACTTCTATTGAGATAAGGGCCTAGAGCATTAAAAACTAATAATATCTATATGTTCCATCTATTTTGAAGAATAGGAATTAGGATGATGTGGGCACCACACGTGTGGACCAATGAATGTATGAGTGTGATCAATCATAAGTGATTTAATTGAGTAATATTATTAAAGTTTAGAGTAATGATGATTGAAGTTATTTTTCATGTTTTAGCAAGTTATTTAATTATTAAAGTGAATATAAAAAAAATATAATTTTCCAAAATAAAATAATATATAAAAGGTTAATTAAAATATTAAGATAACTTAAAAGACATGTTAATAGTTATTATTTTATTACATGACATGATTAAGTATTACAAGTTGGTGATAAAATATTCCTCAAATTTATGACAAGTTTAATTAATTCATAATTGTGTAAAAGAGTCTAAAATGATGGTTTAAATTTCTAAGGACTAGGTGATAATTTGGGAAAGTATAACCAATATATTGAAGCTCATTTTATCATATTTAATAGTAATATTCCAAAATTTGGATGAATTTTGAGAGAGTATCTCTCATATCCTCTCTTCTCAATATTAGAGAGAGAGAGAGAGAATCTAAATGAAGAACAAGGCTAGATCAATCCTCCTTTCTCAATCGAGTCTGAATTATTCACTTGATCAATTGAATTTCATAAAGAACTTTGATTTTATATGCTAGCACTCTATTATTAATGATCTATGATCCAAGGGTTTTGGTACATGTGTGTATGATCTATAGGACCCCTAACTTGATGTCTTTCAATGAAATTCTAATAGAGAGAAAATCAAATAAGAAATTTCAAACAAACAATTTACCATTTATGGTTTCATTCGATTATGTTCTCCACTATTAAATTGAATTGAACCTGATACATTAATAAATCAGGGCTTAGGGTATTATTTATTTTATGTTTTAACATGAATCTAAACTCCAAATTATAAGTTACATATTTTCATTCTTCTGTTGCACCTCAATATTCTTTAGTTGGAATCATATATAAAATTATATTATTTAAGTGTAAAACATTTAAATTTTGATTAAATTTTCTATAATTAGGAAATTTAGATTTAATATGGTCCCAATACAACTCAAAGTTCACTAATCCATGTTTTTTACAAGCTATGGTTGATCAATGATAAATGGATTTCAAGAATAAATTTTAATTAAAATTAAATGTTTAATTTTTTTTCTACTTTTATGGACACTATTATGATATATTTTTCATTGAGGTGTATTTATAGCATGCTACATATTGGACAGTGATACTAGAAGCCTATAGGTATAATCTATTGGTCAAAATACTTTCTATGAATTCAATAATAATAATCCCCAAAATATAGAAAATAATCTAAACATATCCTTCTAAGAGTAGAATAATATTTGATAAAAGGGGGTATTCAGGGTGTCATGTAATCGTCCAAAAATTCCAACCCATTAATTTTATAAAAAGGTGTTATGTGGTGTGGAGCATGAGGTTGTTCCATAAGGATGGTCTCTGTAACTTGGAGGTTCCAGTTGCAGCATAGTGGGAAGATGGAGGTGTTTTGGTCATTCTTCCATATTTAGGGGTAATTGTGCAATGTATACTGGTTGCAGTATAGCCTCCTTATCAATTTTTGAGAAGTTATGGTGTAAAGAGTCCAAATTTGGTTTAGTAGATCAGGGTGGAGTTTTTGGTGGTTCTCCCTTTTTAGGAAAAACTATGATGTGGAGATGGGGCTAGGTTATAGCCTCCTCTTGGAGAAAGGGTTAAGTGGTGTGGTCCTTCCCACTGTGTTATTGTCCCTTTACTATTTTATCAGATCTGAAATTTCAAGATAGCCACCATTATTGGAGGCAACTTTGACCAGTATCACTACATCATGGTCCCTGGAACTGTGCCATGGTCTTGTGCTTTTTCAGAAATTCTATATTTTGGAGGGGTAGTATGTATCTTGGTATTGTGTTTTATAGACCAATTATAAAAACCCGAATCCCCTAGAACCAAATCATATATCCATCTTCTATCTCTTTTCTAGGGAAACCCAAGTGTGTCCTTTGAGGTCTCTTTTCCAAAATTCATTGTCTTTCAAACCCCTACATTGAGAGATAAATCTTTTTAGGTTCTAAATATGTTTCCTCATTTCCTTCCATCATTTTTTCCTTTTTCTTCATCTGGATAAGGTTTTGTTCAAGAAAACCATTTTTTGGGTAATTGTTTGGTAAGAAGATGTTGTGGGTGTCTTTTTAGGTGATCATGGCATTCTACATCATTTAGGTGCTGATTGGTGGTCTCTCTATCGTTTTAATCATGTGAAATTGTTTGGAATTCATTTTCTAAGGCATGAGATCTTTAATCTCTCTCATATTTTTACATGGGAGAGGGATAATTTTTTTTATCTTTGGGAAGATATTTTTCACCAACCTAATTAAATATAAATAATTGGTTAATTAAAATTGAAGGGGAAGTGGGATGAATCAAATTTTTTTTATGTATTTTGATATTACTAGTATTGATATTATCTATTCTTGATGCATAACTGACAATCACATCTATTGGGAGACTTTGTTTGTTCAGAAATTGATGTGTGTTCTGAAACCCATGATTTGTGTGATTGATTGATATAAATTTGAATGAAAATGGATTATCACTTATATTTGTCTAATGAATATGTTTTCCATGAAAAATTATTTTTTTTTGTGAGAATTCCCTAAATCTTAATGTGATATATGTTGTGAATACCCCTGAAAAATATGAAATAATATTTGAGAAGTGTGTGAAAGGTGGTTTTGATGTTTGTTTGTGGTGTGTGGGGAGGATGTGTTGTGATTTGGATGTGGTATATAGTTGTTGTGATGAGTAGGTGCATGTGGCTATGAAATTGTGGCAGCGTGGGTCTGGTTGGCATGATGAGGATGGTTTGTAATATTTTGGTGTTTTGTTTTAGTGTCACAGTAGTAATATAATCAAATTGAAAATGATGAATTGAAATGTCATGGGTAAGAGTTAATTAATTCTTGAAATAATATGGGGAGTGTGGTTAAATGTAGTGGATTTTTAAATGTGAAACAAATGATATAGTTAATTGAAATGTGTTGGTAATGGTATATATAAAAATTTTCTGAATTTTATAAAGAATATGAAATGTGTCTTGTAGATCATGTCTTGCTTATATGGTGTTTTTCATTTAGGGGTGGCAGAAGAACTGGTGATTATTGTGAGGCCTTGGGGTGATGTTTTGAGTTTGTATGGAATTATTATTATAAAACCATAGGTTGGGATTGTATATAGTGATATATATATATACACACACCTTATCTTTACTTGTGATTTCTATATGCACCCCACCCATGTAAAACACTATGTGCTGATAAAAAAATGTTTTGGTGGTGTTTTTCCCAACATAATGATGGCGAGGATGTTTGTGTGGATACCTTCTCTTTCCTACTCTCTCATCTAGGCAATGTTGTTATACATGGGATGTATTGAAGAGAAGTCAAAAGTGAAATGTGGCGATGCTTGATGAGATGCATTGCGATAGGGGTCATTCATGGAAGGAGGAGGGAGTGATGTTTATATCATTCATCTTCACGATACCATACTTGTATGGTTATAGTTGTGGTTGAGATTTGATATGGTATCCCATGATTCTTTGAGTGATATTTAAAGTGATGGATCATGTGTCATTAGAAGATATGTGATATAATGTACTAGGTTTAATTGAGTGAGATGTGATGTGATGACATAGGTTTCTTTAGGTGAGATTTGATATGATGGACCAGGTGTCTTCAATCAAAATGTGATGTGGTGGAAAATTTAATATTGGGTTCTTTGTGTGATGTGATGTTTGGAAGATATGGTAACATCGAGACATTATAATTTTGGGTGAAAGAGTGGAAAATCAGTGGAAAAGCAGTGCATGGTACCTTTTTATTGATATAAATCATATTATTTTATGATAATTAGAATAATTATTTAGTGAGTATGTCATAGTGATTATGGGATTGGTTGGTTTTCCTATTTATCAATTGTTGGTTCTGTTGACTGTTCACTGGTACATTGGTATGATCTTTTCACATGTACATGATAGAATTTGGGTATGATCATATTGAGTATACTTGAATTATCAACCTATGTATATAACAACTATTTTTAGGTTTCCAGGAGGACTATGTGGACCTTTCTAGACAATACTATCTCAAACTTTTAGAGTTGTTGTTGAGTCACTACAATATGACTTTTCTTTTGGGAATTTATTTGGGTTCTAACTATACATGTTTAAATTATTCATCCATTTTGGGATGGTTTTGGTTACTATATGTTATATTAAATCATGGATTTGATTGATCTTTTTTATCCTATCTCTTAATCCTATGTTTTTATAGAGTGAAATGCCTTCCATATGTGTGACTTTTATACCCTAGGTGCTAGTCACGAACCTGGAGCCTACAAGAGGCGTGGCTCAGGGGTTATTATATTTGTTTATTCATTATCATCCCAGGAGGGGTATCTATAGTGGGAGGGACTCATGATACAGTGGAATCAATTTTTTGGTTGAGATATAGGATAGATTTTGGAGTAAGGAATTGTGAGGATTCTATATGTTAGTAGGAAAAAAGTTTCATATGATATTGGTTCATGACATAGACTAAGGAATATCAGATATGACATGGAGATTAAGGGAACCTCATGATATTTTGAATAGACTCTGACCCTATCGAATGACTAAGTAAGGTGATGCCTCTTACATGGTAGAGAAATAGGGGATGTACATGCATTATGATTTCTTGAATTCTTATTTGAATCAGGTTGTTTTGGGAAAGGTAAATTGAATTAAATTAATCTTAATAAAATTTAATGCTATTAATATTATGATATATTTTATCCATTTTAGATATGGATCATGGGCATCATCTACATGTGGATTAGGTTGATGAGGTTCATCATGTTGATCTGGTTAATCATAAGTTGATTGAACCACTTGAGGAGGATGATGAATGATATAGAGACTTGTGTTCCTTTTAGTAATAGATTTTAAAAAAGTATGAGGGAATAATTTCTGATAGAGGATATATAGATAGTTGGAGAATCTCATGATCATATTAATTTCCATCTAGTCCTCGATAGAGTACTGGGTCCCATTAAAATTTAGTCAATTTTGAGGGGTTGTGTATTGGTGGTGGACATTATATCTCATTATGAAGAAGGAGGCAGGTGTTTCATGGGTTAAATTTCTTAAGGAGTTTTTAATTGATTTCCTTAACCATGCATGAATTGAAGAGTTATACACTTCTCAATCTTAATAAAGGGATCATCTTTGGATCGTATATTTGGATAATGTTTAAAGACCTTTTGTATTTTTCTTGAATCTTTTTCTTAATGAGGAGTCCTGAGTGCAATGTCAGAAGAAGGAAATCTGTTATTATATCAAGTATGAAGTTACTAATTTTATGTTTCCAATGTATATGGAGGTTCATAATAATTCTTAGGTTATTATGTGTATTTACTCATGAGGAGGTTTACAATAAAAATAGAACTAGTAGGGTTCTTTAAGGAGAATATTTGTTGGTGAAAAGTCATGGGTGCTAGGGCCTTTGAGGTTTCAAGTAGTGGGGAGTCAGCCTCAGAATATTACTTTAAGTCCTTCAAGGTCCAATGATTTGTATAATTTTCTTGTGGTCTTTGAGATAGTGTTATTTGATTATGGGGACTATGGTCATCATTAGAATCAGTACCCTAGGTTTTTTTGAGCTCTGTATGGTGGAGGTGGACTACTTTTGTATCATCCTCAGTAGTAGATTCTTGTGATGTCATTTAAGTAGTGGGGTAGCATAATTATGCTCCACTGAGAGGATATGGTTCCTAGAGTGGTTAAACTCATTATTTTCCTCATCATCAGGGACTTTAACTAAGCATGGTCATGGAGATTGCCATCAGTAGAGAGGCTGAGGATTTGGGTGTGGTTAGTTTCATGTAGTGGGGGAAGAAGTACCAGATGGTCCATAGATCATTAGAGATAATATTAGTTTGTTTTCTACCCTTGTTTTTACATTTTTTGATTCATTAGACTCACACTTCTTTGTTTCAACCACTTTATTTTGTGCTATGGGACTGGACATAGAGAGTCTTTATATTCCCCTAGTATTGAATATGAAAGTTAGAGGCTAGAACATCTTGTTTGATGTATGCAGGGGGTGTAGACTGAAGATGGGGCCACATCAATCATGTGGGGATATTTTATTAATAAAAATTTAGCGGTAATTTATTATTCTCTACCTTAAATAGTTATATTCCACGTGTTCTATTATTGAATTATTCTGGAGGGAAGTCATTCTATTGGATATCGATGATCAGAATTTAGTTTTTGCTAGCAAGAAGGGTTGTCAGTTAGGTCATAGATGTGTGGTGCCCCATTTTTATCTTATGTATAAGTTTTCTATAGAATTATTTGATACTAGGATATAGGAGGATACCATGTTTTTATAGAGTTTCTAGATGTTCTTACTAAGGATATTGTGAAGCTACCCCCTCAACACAATGTTGAGTTTATGATAGACATGTAACATGACGAATCTTTAATTTTGATGGATCCTTATCAAATGAAACCCTATTAGTTGCAGTAGTTATGGATTTAGATAGATAATATTATGAAGAAGGGTTCAATCTAACCTAGTGTGTCATCGTGGGGTACTTCTTTGTTATTGGGTTGTAGTTTGATGTGATGGTCAGGAATAATTTACCTCTTCCAATGATCAATGATATTTTAGACTATTTGATCATATTTAGTTGTTTTTATAATATCCAATTGTGGTCAAGGTATCACCAGTTAATGGTGAAAGAGGATGATGTCCCAAATATTTCTTTTATATGTAGGTATAGTAACTTCAAGTTTTGGTCATGTCTTTATATGTCATGAACACACCATTTGTGTTTAAAGAGATCATGAAATACCTATTCCATGAATTCTTGTACCAGTTCATTATTTTGTTCATCAATGTCATATTTATCAACTCAAAGTCAGAGGAAGAGCATGTCAATTATATTAGATTTTTATTGAAATTTATTTGAAACCACTAGCTCTGTGAAATGTTTTCCAAGTGTATGATTTTGATATGAGATGTGATTTTCCTTAGGAACATAGTGTCTCAACAATGTTTTGTGGTGGACCTTTCAAAGATCAAGGCAGTTGTTTCTTAGGTAGTACCCAAGAGTCTGGCAGTGGTTTGTAGTTTCCCAGGTCTCAATGGCTATTATCGAAGATTCATATTAAATTTATAATTTATTATATCTCTGTCCAAGAAATAACATGCTTTTATCTAGAGTGATTAGTTTCATGAAGTGTTTGAATACCTAAAGGGAGATTGATTAGTTATCTTTTGCTATAGTTTATAGAGAAGGGGGTGATGTTTGAGGTCTTTTATTACACTTATCATCTAGTCTTTTGGTGTGTCTTAATATAACAAAAAGCATTGATATCTTATGAGTCTATGTAGTTACTCCACCATAAGTGTAACTATACTACCCATAGTTAAGAGATATTAGTGGTTGTGTTTGTATTGATGCTATGGAGACATTATCACATTGGGTATGCTTTTTGGTCTTCCTAACTTATAAGATATTAAGGTATATATTTTCTCAGTATGGCCTGATTCTATTACAAGGAGGTTGATGTAGTTTCTGTGATACTATTACTTCAATATATATTATACCTTAGGAAAGGGTAATGTCATTGCTAACACATTATGTAGGAAATTATGGAAGGATATTGTTCATAATTCCAAATATTATTGGAGGAAGATGGATAAAATGGAAGGCCTACATCTAGATACGAGGGTGTTTGATGGTGGAGGATTATTATTTTAGATTATTTTGTAGTCTTCTATAATGAAATAAGTGGTGGAGTCTTAGTGGGGTGGTTTAGAGGTTGAGGTGATACGTGATTGTGTTGGCCATGATGATGCTTTAGAGGGATGGTCAAAGGACGGTAAGAACCAAATTTTATTTTGGAGGAGGCTATTTTTCTCTAGTTGTGATGCATGGGGAGTCCTTCATGAGTTTTATGGCTCTTCTTTTTTGGTACACCCAAAATTATTCAATATGTACCATGTAATGAGGGTACAGTTTTGGTGGCTCAGGATGAAATGAGAAGTGGTGGAGTTTTTGGCTCAGTGTTTTTGGATTTCTAGGAGTTGAAGGTAGAGTATCATGTTCTTGGTGGTCTTATGAAGTTGTTTGATGTTCCAAAATGGAAGTAGGATGACATCTCGATGGGATTCTATATAGGGTTACCCCAAGATCTGGGAGGTTATGATGCTATATGGGTAATCGTGTATCAGTTGACAAAATCCACTAACTTCCTAGCGATCAATGAATTGGGTTTCATGTATGTTTTGTTGAGGAGGTACATGGATGATGTAGTATAGATACAAGGAGTTATAAGTTCCATTGTCTTGAACTAGGATACTCATTATAACTTGTGAGTTTAGATATAATTTTAGTATGTTTTTGGAACTCAATTGTGCCTCAACACTACTTTAAACCCTTAGGAGGAAGGGAAGATAGAGTGAACTATCCATAATCTAGAGGATATATTATGGGTGTTGATATTAGAATTTGAAAGATCTTGGAAAAACACTTTCCTTTGATTGATTTCACTTATAACAATAGTTTCCACTCATCCATCGACATAAACCTATTTGAGGCTTTGTATGGGTGGTTGTGTCATTCTCTATCTTGTTGGGATGAGGTCATAGAGTCACTAGTTATTTTTCCCAATTTAGTGTAGATCCTAATAGAGAAGGTTTAGTATGTTCATGATAGGATAGAGGTGATACAACACAAGGATAAGTTTTATGCCAATGACGGGAGGAGGAACTTGGAATTTAGTGTTTCAGAACATGTTTTCTTAAAGTTTTATCCATGAAATGGGAATTGGAAGTTTTTTAGGGAGAGTAAGATATAACCCTAGTTCTTTGGACCTTTATAGGTGTTGGGAAATAATGGTGAGGTGGATTATCAGTTGACACTTGCACCACAATTGGACTAGATCCCTGATGTTATCCATGTGTCTCAACTTCAATGTTATCTTCATGATAGATCCCATACCATTTACTAGGGATAGTTGTATATCAAGTATGACCTAAAATTCATGAAGTGGTTGTTATATATCCAAGATAATTGGGAGAAGTTATTTTTTGGACAGTCCATTCCTTTGGTTCATGTGTTGTGGAGGTATGGTAGCTTGGTGAAGAGTACATGTGAGTGTGTGATGTTTATGTGCTCCCAGTACCCAAAGTTTTTTTTTTGATTTTTTCTTCCTTTTATTTTCCTTATTGATGTTATTCATGGATCATTTTTTATGAGATTTTCTTTTTCCTTAATGTGTTGTTTGTTGAATCATCCATAATATGAAGAGGGGAAAACCTAATTTCTAATAAAGACTTGTTATACAATAAAATTTATTAAAACCTTATGGGTAGGTCAATGCTGACCAAAGTGGATAGTATCTTGACATGGGTTATGGAATTTATTTTTTTGTGTGATGTTTATTGTGAAAATTGGATTGGAATGTGTGGAGGTTGAGATGTTAGTGTGGATGTTTTTCAAAAAATGTGATAGCATATAGATAATGTAATTTTTTTTGGTGTTGTGGTTGTGTGAGGAATGTGGATTGACCTTGGTGAGAGATGGTGTGGTTGTGTTTTGGTTCTAATGATATCCTTGTGTGGTATCTCATAAGATGGTTGTTTGTACCTTTTCCCCCTTCTTGGGGTTGGCTTTGATTATCAAGGGCTATAATTATTTGAGAGGTGTCTAATGTAATGGTCTATACCTTCTAACCAATTTATTTTCAAAAACACATTTCTATGTTGTAGAGCCTAGGGTTGCATTATAGGGATGAATGATATAGCATGAAGGTGCCTTCTGCAACATAGTTGGCCTATGGAGGTGTTTTGGTGGTTCTACTATTTTGGGGGTAGATGTGTCAAGGATCTTGGCTACGCCATAACCTCCTTATTAGAAGTTGAGTTGTTTTAGCATGGAGAGGCTGGATAAAACATATTATATTGGGGTTTATATTTCATTATTTTTTCATTTTTAGTCATAGACACTCTGTGGGGTTGAGGCTATGGTGTATCCTCTTCTTGGTGAAATGTTCCTATGATGTGGTCCCTCCCACTACATTGTATCCCCTTCTGATTTTATCACATCTATGGAATGGAGATATCTATAGTTCATATAGGATCCTTTTACTATCATCATTATTTCATAGTCCCTTGCATTGCAACATGGTCTTGTTCTTTTTCAACAATTCTGCACTGTGGACAGGTAGGTTGCATCATGGTGTTGTGTGTTATACACTAGGTGTAAAATCCCAAAGCCCCTAAAACCCTACCATATATCAAGATTTTACATCATTTATTTGGTGAAACAAGTGAATCCTTTGTAGGTCCTTTCATCATATTTCATTGTATTTTAACCCCAACCTTGGGAGATCAAACCTTAAATATTAAAATTAAGTTTCCATATTTCCTTCCCATTATTTTATACATGTTCTTCATTTTGAGAAGGATTATTTCAAGGAAACTATTGGTTTGGATGTTATTTTGTTAAGAATATGTTTTAGGGAGTTGAATTTAGGGTGATCATAGTTTTATACTTTTATTAGGTACTCATTGGTGGTATCCATTTCATTCTAACCCTATGCAGTGGTTCATAAATCTTTATTTGAGAAAGGATATCCTTTGTCTCTCCTTTAATTTTACATGTGGGAGGGATCATGATTTTTTTATTTGGAAATATAGTCTGAACCATCCAAATTAAAGATAAATAATTTCTTAATTTAAATTTAAGGGGAATGATAATTAATTGTTTTATTTATGTATTTTAATATTATTGTTATTGGGATTATACATGCTTGATGCATCACTGAAAATCATGGTTGTTGGGATACTTTTTTTGTTCTAGAATTTATGTGCGTGTTTTAACCCTTTTTGTAACAAACGATGCCTTCCCATCCCATTACATTTATAGTTTTTGTGGTTGGTGGTTTTTGGGGGAGGTTCCAGGATTTTTTGGTGGAGGTTGGGGCTACAACATAGCTACTATATGAAATTCATGTTTTGTAATATGTACATGATGTGTAAAGATGTTTCATGGATTGTGAAGCTAGTGAGTTTAAAATTTTTATGCGGATATGGGGTAGCCTATTAAATTATTACATTTTTTGTATTTTTAATTCATGATGTTTAATAATTAAAGGCCGAGGAGAAGCATTTTTTGGAAAAAATGAAATATTAAGAAAACCTATGGTTTGCATGCCATGTAAATTTTACCGAATGTGAAACTAACTAGTTTCCATGTTTAAATATCTTTTCATTGTAAATTATCTTTATTCATCTACACCTCCTTTCCACTTATTTTGTTTGATACATAGGTTCCTTGCGAGGATATTCTATCCCCTTTCCTCCCACTTTGATCTGTTTGTTCTTTTAGTTGTTTGTTGACGATCTACAGTGAGCTCTTTCTCTTTTCCCTATGATTTTATTTTGTTATTTTCTTGGGGATTAAAAATGGAGATGTTGTTTTGTTTTAGGGTGTTATTTGGGATGTGTTTTTATGATATTTGAGTGTAGTGTAGGTTGATCCATGATTTACTGTGTGAGGTTTTAGTTTCTAGGAATTTTGTTGGGAAAAAATCCCCAAGTTAACATTGCATCATTTTTGGGTTGGTTGTGTTTGTTGACAATGCAGGTTTCCATGGTAAATTATCAAGTTTCATAGATGTTGTTTACAATCCATGTTGAAAAAGAATCATGAAAAATGAAAATATGATCTGGAGGTGATAAAAAATATCGGATGCACGGTGGCGTCGTTTTCTAGTGTTTTCCAAATTTTTGGGGTCCAAAATTTAGAGTTTGGTGAGAATCATGAAATATGTATTTCCTTGAAGATCTTATCAGAACATGAAATGTAATGAGTTTTGTGAATATGGGATTCTTTATTTGTATTTCACAAAGACATGAAGAAAACTGACAATATTCTTCGTGATTACGATGAGCTTCACGAATGGCGGAGTTGAAGAGAATTGCGACGGTGAAGGGAATTTTGAGTGGAGATTCACAATGAAGGCATGAAGGAATTGATGGAATGATCCATGATTATGACGAGCTCCGTGATATGAAAATTTCCGTGGTGCTTCTCGATTTAGAGAGAATTTTGGTGGAATTTTTAGAGCTTCACGATTTGAGATGACGTGTAGCTAACTTCAAACGGAAGGTTCGAGGGTCAGTGGAATCACCTATAAATAGACCTAAACCCCCTCAAGAGAAGGACAGAGTTTTCTGAGAAAAATTTGTTTCTCTCAACTCGTGAAGGAGGTTCGTGAAGGTAGTGTGCTTTACGAAAGAAGAAGCTTTGCGGTGGGTAATTTAGCTCTGTGAAATTGGTGTGTTTCGTGTTAGCTCAGTGAGCTTCATGAAGGAAGTTTCTCTGTGATGACTTGAGATCTGTGACGGCCTAAGGTTTTGAAGGCTTGAGCTTTTCAAAGGTCGTAGCTCTGTGAAGCAGTGTGCTCTGTGAGGTAGTGAGCTCTGCGAAGGTGTGTGCTTCACGAAGAGGCAAGAACTTCGCAAAGGCTTGTTTGAGCTTCGCGAAATTGGGAGCTTTGTGAAGTAGGGTGGTTTGAGAAGGTATTTCCAAAGTGTGTTTCCTAGAGATCATTGGAAAAGGGGTATTCATCAGTGGATGAAATTTGGACTTCAATAAAGAATCTACATACAGTGGAGGATGCATTTATTAGTGATAATAAAGAGAACTATAGTTTTATAAACTATGAGCCGATCTTCTAAATAAGCAGTGAGATCACTTTAGTTGAGAGAGTAGTGAGTTCTAAATTTGTGAATGGTTGTAAACCAAGAGGTATAGTGATTCTACTTCAAAATTATAAACTACAGTGCGCTTATAGTGGATTTGGTACATCAGCACATCTCCAGTGTATGACCCTTGGACGTAGCCCAGTGAGGGTTAACTAAGTAAAATTTTTGTGTCCTATAAATTCTTTAAGATTCATTCATACTCTACAATGTAATGGAGAGATAGAAGAGGGTTTTTTATAACAACAAAACAAGATCAAAGGGGAAGTTGTTTTAATTTGTCATAACCTGATTCACCCCCTCTCAGGGTATATTGCCTAGTGGACCTAAAAAGTTTCTTATTTTCCATGTGGTGCGTAGTGAGTTGGAAAAGTTTTTCTAAGGTAGGGAATCCACCATATCTCTTTAGTGTGTATCATGTGTTAAGGATTTACTCTTTTTAATCTATGGGTTGTGGTTGTGCTAGATTAATCTAATATAAATAATTGGTTAATTGATTTTTTTGGGGGAAAGGTGAATGATTTTAATTCTTTTTACATCTTTGATATTATTTTAATATGATTGATTGTATGGTCTTGAGGACTTTCTAAAATATTGTGGAAATTGTGGGATTTGTTTTCATTTAATGATATGTATTATCTCTATTATGTCTGTTGGGATTGTTCTATTAACACCCTAAAATATAAATTGGTTAACCACATATATTTGGATAATAAAATGGATCCCTCTAGATTTATGGATTGTGTGAAAATGGCCCAAAAATAAAGTGAAATTTGATAAAAATCCTTTTTTAAAATCTATAAAAATGTTCTTTTATGTGTTATGACGTGTAGCCATGCTTTTGGGGAGGTGATTTGTGTTTGCAATGTTATGTGGGGATGATGGGTGAGATATAGACTTAGTTTTGGGGTGGTGAGGTGGTGGTTTTTTGGCTATGCTTTTGGGGCGGTGAGGTGTTGGTTGTTTGGATGTTCTTTTGTGGCAGTGATGTGGTGGTTGTTTGGTTATGCTTTTGGGGTGGTGAGGTGGTGGTTGTTTGGACATTATTTTGGGGTGGTGAGGTGGTGGTTCTTTGGTCATTCCTTGGGGGTATATAGGTGATTGTGTGATGAAGATTATGGGCTTCTAGTGATGTGTGGTTGAATTATTCAAGATGCCCAGGTAATGATGGAATAACTTGTTCAATAATGTTTGAAATTGATGGGTTTTAGTTTTGTTAATAGGTTAAAAATGATTAATGAAAAAATAAATTATGGGTTCTATGGTTAAATATAGATGATGCTTAATAATGAAATGAATTGGTTGGATAATGGAATTGGTGTTGGAACCAAGGTTTTTTATTGATGGAAAAGTATGGGTTGTGTTTTTTGACAATCCACATTAGGTTGATCAGGGAGTTTGCAAGACAAGTTATCTTATATTACAAGCTGACTACAATGTTGAAAGTGGCATCATTTCCAAGTGGTTTCCAAATTTTTAGGCTCAAAATATGGAGAAAGAGGTGATCATTGCAAAATGTGGTTTTTTGGAATTTAATCTTTGTAAATATGGTAATGTCATGGGTTTCTCAAAGACCAAGTTTTTAAAAGGCTTATATTCATGAAGATGTGGAGCATCGTAAATGGCGCAAAGTATTGATAGAAATCTCTGTGACTATGATAAGATTCACGAGTGGGTTTGATTTCACTGGAGCTTCATGAGTGAAGGAGCTTCAAAAAAAGGGTTTTTGAGTTTCATGAAAAATATTCTAGAGGTATTAGAGCATCAAGAAAGGTCAAGCCTATAAATATGAGGCTTCCCCCACTTCATTATTGAAAAACAAGATTGGATAAAAGGCTGAATCGATCTGAATTCATGAAGTCCAAGAGGTTATTGAATCAAGTATTCAATGTGAGATTGAGCATTGTGAAAAGAATTCTCAAGTCTTGACCAATGATTAGGTATCTGGGAAAAAAAGTTTCATGATGATGGGGTATTCCGTGATGAATCAATGAGCATTGAGAAGGTAGTTTGTGTCGTGAAGGTAGTTTGATTCATGAAGGTAGTGAGATTAACAAAGGATCTTCTCAAATGATAGTTTCAAATATCATATTTAAGTGAACAGTTATTTCAAGTGCATTCACTTAGTAATTTGATGCAAGAAGAGTCTTGTGCTAGTTAGGGACAAGGACTTAAATGTAAATCTACTGATGTGAACTTTAAGTCATTAAACTGAGTGAGACTTCATCCAAATCAATGATCTAGGTGGAGTCAATGAAAGTGTTCTGAGGGAGGTAGTGTAATATTCCTAAAAACATATAAAGGTAGTGTTCCTAGAAAAGAGTGAATGTTTCTAAACTTCTATAGTCCACAACTAGTGAAGATTAGTGAATTTAGGTACAACTAAAAAATTGTCAGCGTATGCTCCTTAGACTATCCCTTAGTGGTGAACCATGTAAAATACTTGTATTTTATCTCTACACATTAATGTTTAAATAACTTCACATTACCATAAGATAGGTTTAACTATTCTTAACAATGTAGAAACAAGATTTATTTCCTAAAAAGAAAAAGTTGACACCCTGATTTACCCCTCCCCTCTTAGGGTGTTTTGGGGTCCTACAATTGGTTAGTGGTGTGATGTGTCTTGTGGTTTGTGTGGTGTTATGCATTTAGGGGTGGCTGCGAAAGTGGGGTTGTTTTGAGTTGGTTAGTGTTAGGTTGTGAAACCATAGGTTTTTCTTGTGTGTGGCTATATTTATATACTTCAATATTCCTTGCGATTTCTTTATTCACCCCACCCATGTCGAAAATAATGAGATGACACTAGCATGGTCACATGGGGGTGTTTTTTCCAAAATCCTAGTGATGATGATGGTTGTATGGCTAATCGCTCTTTCCATCTATCTCTCTCTCTCTTAGGAGATTATATTTGAACATTATATGATGTTTTGAGCTCTCTTAGTGTGCTATGTGATGGACTAGGTGTCTTTGATGTGATGACTGTGTTGTATGGTGGTGCACCAGGTGTTTTTGGGTGAGATATGGTATGACCGTGTTGTGGGAAAAATTATTGTGAGGGTCCTTCATCGAATTATGGGGTAATGAGGTTGATTTTTTTCATGTTCACGATACCCTACTACTCTGCAAATAGAATTATTTTTATGTGATGGCCCAGGTGTCTGTGGGTGAGATGTGATGTGACAATGCTTTTGGGGCAGTGTCCTAGGTATCTGTGGATGTGATGTGATGTGATAATTTTTATGGGGTTGTGGTACATGTTATTTAGAAGATATAGAAACATTATTACTTAAGATGTTGTGGTGTGAGAGTGTAAAATCAGTGGGAAAGCAGTGTTTGGTACCCTTTATCAATATGCTTCCTATGATGTTACTATACTTGGATTATGTTATTTAGTGAGAATGATTTGGTGAGCTTTGGATCAATAGTTTACCTATTTAGCTGTTATGGGTTCTGTTGTTTTCTTAGGGGTGTATTAGTATGCTTCATTAAAATGTGAATATGATATTTTTATTTTTCTACTAAGTATACTTGTATTCTCACCCTACAGATATACACGATTTTCATATTTCTAGGAGAATTATGTGGTTGTGTTAAACATTATGATATTTGACCATTTTATAACTACTGTGTTTCTACTTTAGATTTTCATTTTGGGTATTTACTTTTAGAGACTTTTACCTATATCAGTTTTATTTATATATGCATTGTGGGTTGGTTTGGTTTCTTTTTATATTATATCATGAAGTCTCTTATGGATGATCTATATTATCTCTCAATCCAATACTATTATAGAGACATTTTTTATTCCCTCAACACTATTCGTCAATCCAAGACCTATTATAGGTGGGAATTAGGCGGTCATTATCTCTCACCCCTCATTGTAGTATCTTTGGGAGGAGGGGGTTGTGGTAGATTAGTATCAAAGGTGATGGTTGTTAGATATTATGAAGTTTAGAGTTAGGAACTGTGAGTATTTCATGGGTTTCTATGGAAACGTTCTAGTTAACCTAGGTGTATGACATAGGTAAGGGAGTTTGGCTTGGAAACATGATTTTTGGGACCCCCATGATCCATTTTATGAACTCTAAGCTTATTGAACAACCAAGTGAGGTGGACCTATTTACATGGTAGACACCTAGGAGAGGTACATGTAATATGATGAGTTTTGTTCTTGTTTGAATTGTGTTTATTTGGGAAGGTTTAAATGGATAAATTGATTTTAAATAAATATAAATAAAATTCCATACTACATGGGAATAGGAAATATTTGTTTCCTCTTTTAGAAATGGATCATTTTTTTGTCCAAATGTAGATCTTGAAGTTGAGGTTCAGCAGGCTGATCTGGTTGATCACTGTATGGTTGATTCAGAAGAGGAGGATTAGGATTTTCATAGGGTGTTATATGATTTTTAGTAGTAGGATTTAGAGAAGTATGAGGATAGTGTTTCATATATAGAGATAGAGAGTTGGATGGAGGAGATGAAGATCAATTTTAGTTTGATCTAGACCCTGGTGGGATACTAGGTTACTTAAAAAGTTAGTCAGATGTGGGGAGCTATGTGTTAGTGGTGGATATTGTATCTGGGTGAGTGGAAGGAGAAAGATGTTTCATAGGTCGAATTTTAGAAATAGTTCTGGGAAAATTTATTTCCATCAAACATGAAGGTAATGAAGAGAATGAAGTTTCTTTCTCTTTATTAGGGAAATATGTTAGTGTGGGATTTCGAAATCAAGTTCAAATATGTTATGAATTTTTCCTAGATATTTTTATAGGTTAGGAGTCTCATGTGAGACATCTTGAGGAGGAACGCTATCCTTATATCCTATATGTTGTTACACTATTTACATTGCCAACATATCTGGAGGTTCAAAAGAAGCAGGAGCTAATCTAATGGATGTACTCATGAGGAATATTACTATGATAGGGGAGGGCCATTGATGTTTCAATCAATGGGGAGTCGACCTCAAAAGTTTCCCTTTCAGGCTTCTGGGCCCAATGGTATCCATTATTTTCTTAGAGATATTATGATTGAGTGTTTTTTATCAGATTTATGGCCATCAACAGACCCAGTTCCCAGTGGTTACACATGCTTAGTATAGTAGACATGGATATGTTTAGTGCTAGACTTAGTAACAGATTCATGTGAGACCAATTCGGGAGTAGTGAAAGTAGGATTATTTTCTTCCTAGGGGAGATAAAGCTGGTAGAGGCTGACCCCAGGATATTTTTTTGTGTTTTTAGGGACCTTGACCCAAGCATGGTCATGGAGGTGTTCATCAATAGAGAGGTAGAGGAGCAGGTCATGGTCAATTGCACACAGTGGATGTAGCAGTTCCAAAAATTATTTGAGGTACGATTGGTTTGTTTAATACCATTATTTGTGCCTTATTTAATTTAGGGGAATAACTCTCTTATATCATACTCTCTATATTCTATTATCTTATACTACATATATAGAGGCTTCCCATTCCCTTGGTGTTGAAAATGATAATCATAGACCAGATTAGCTTGTTATATTTTTTGTTGGGGGTGTAGAATGATGATGGGTCCACATTAGTCTCATAAAGATATTTTATTTATATATATGCATCCATATGATGTTATCATCAACATTTAATGGTTTTATTCTGTTCATTATATTATTGACTGATTCTGAAGGAGAGTTTCTTTCTTAAATATGGATGGCCAGTGTGTGGTTTTCATTAACGACCAGGGTTTTCAGTTTGAAAATCAGTGTATGGAGCCACTTATTTATTTGTTGGATATATTATCAGTGGAATCTGTGGATGTTATGATAGTGTAGGTCCCAAGGGTCATTAGGGGATTTTTTGGATGTTTTCCTAGAGGAGTTCATGATGCTACCCCCTTGATGTTATGTTGAGTTTTCAATAGACTTACAGCCTCGTGCTTCTCTAATTTTAATGGATTTTTATTAGATGAAACGTTATAAGTTGAGAGTGTTGAGGATTTATATTAATGATTTGATATAGAAGTGTTTTATTCGGAATAGTGTGTCATCATGGGGTGCTCTATTATTGTTCTCCAAGAAGGTGAATGATAGTCTAAGGTTTTTTATAGACTACCAGAGGTTGAATAGGGTGATAGTTAAGAAACAATACCCCTTCTAAGGATATACAATCCTTTCATCTAGATAACTAGGGGGATTTGGTTTACTAATATAAATATATGGTTTATATATCCCCATTTGGGGTGAAAGAGAGATATATTTTGAGGAATTACTTCAGATGCAGGTATGTGAAATTTGATTTTGTATCCATGTCATTTGGTATTAAAAATGCACCAACTATGTTCATGATACATATGAACTCCATGTTACAATATTTCCTAGAATGTTTCATCAAAGTATTCATCAATGATATATTTATCTACTTGAAGTCATAGGTGGAGCATGTTGATCATCTTAGAGTCATCTTGTTGGTACTTCAATGCCTCCAACTCTTTGGAAAGTTGTCTAAGTGTAAATTTTGGAGGTGAGAGGTTCATTTCCTTGGGCTTGTGGTGTCTGATAAGGGCTTTTCAGTGGTCCTGTTGAAGTTATTAGTAGTTTTTTCTTGTTTATTACCAAAGAACATGGTAGCGGTTTACAATTTTCTTAGTCTTTTAGGATATTATCATATTTTTATTCCTGATTCCTCTCGAGTCTCAGCCCCATTGACATCATTGACCAAGAAGGACCATGGTTTTATGTCATCTGATCAGCACCAGATGGTTTTTAGTTTCCAAAAGGGGAAGTTGGTTAGAGATCATGTTCTTCAGTTTCCCAAGGAGTGTATAATGTTTGAGGTGTTTTTTGATGCTTCCTGTCTGATCTTGGGATTCATGTTGATATAAAAGAGGCCAGTGATCACTTATGGTTAGGTTTTTACATCCCCATAAACATAACTATGCCACCCTTTATCTAGATCTAGATTTAGTTGTGTTTTCACTAAAGTTGTGGTGACTTTACCTAATTGTGTAGAACTTTGTGGTTTTCACATATCACAAGAGATTGAGGTATATCTTTCTTATCATGATATGAATTTGAAGTAGTGGAGGTGGATGAAGTTTCTTCAGGATTATGATTTTTGATATCTCTTACTCCTCTGGAATATGGAGTGTTGTGGATAATTCTTTGAGTAGGAAGTTAGAGAAGGATGTCATTCAGAGGTTTAGAGATGCTTGGAGAGAAATGGAGGAGTTGTAAGACATGCATATTTATGTAAGAGAGGATGATGGTAGAGGATATTTATTTTATATGATGGTGAAATATCTCTGATGTAGATGGTGGATTAGTCTCAGTGGGGAGAATTAAAGGAATAGGTGTTGTGAGATCGTGTTGGTCATAATGATGCTTCAAATAGATGGTCAGAACTAGATGTTTTTTAGGGGAGGTTGTCTATTATGGTAATTATGTGAAAGTTATTCCTTTATAAGTTTCATATATCCCCTTTGGTTCTATATTCATAATTATCCAAGATATACTGTGGCTTGAGAATGTAGTTTCAATTTCCTAAGAAGAAAATGGAGGTGGTATAGTTTGTGGGAATGTGTTTGATTTTACATCAGGTTAAGGTCAAGCATCATGTTCCTAGAGATTTTTTTAGACCTTGGATGTTATTGAGTTGAAGTGGGATGAAATATTGAGGTATTTCCTTACAGGGTTACCTTGAGTACAGGGATTTTGTCATGCTATTTAGGTGATCATGGGTTGGTTGATGAAATCAGACCACTTATTATCCATTGAGGAGTCAAGTGTAGTGGATTATTTGTAATAGAGGTATGTGGATATGGTGGTGTATTTTCATGGAGTTATGAGTTCCATTTTCTTATATAAGGATTCACATTTTATCTCCTGAGTCTAGAGGGGATTATAACATGTGTTTTTCAATCATTTACGCCCTGGGACTGTTTTCTAGTCTTTGAACGGATATACATATGAAGAAAACTATCTAGACATAAGAGGATATGTTGTGGTCATTCTTCTTAGACTTTATTGGGTCTTGGATATGAAACATTACCTTGTTTTAGTTTTCTTATAGTAATAGTTATCACTTATCCATCAGTATGGACCCATTTGAGGTCATGTATGGGAGGTCATTTCATTCACTATTGTACTAGATGGAGGTCGTTAAGGTAGTAATTTTTAGTCTTGATGTGGTGAAAAGCATGATAGAAGAGGTTCAAGTTGTTCATGAGAGGGTGAAAGTTGCGCAGGATAGGAAGAAGTCTTATACCAATTATAGAAGGACCCCTTGGAGTTCAAGTATGGGGAAAAATATTCTTAAAGGTTTCCCCATGATGTGTTCAGGGGAGGTTTGGAAGAGGGTGTAATCTTTCTCAGAGGTAAGTTGGTCCATTTGAGGTGTTGGTGTAAGTTGGAAAGGTGGTGTATAAGTTGGAATTTCCACTATGGATGGAGAGGATCCATGAAGTCTTCTACATCTCTCAGATTCATCGGTATGTTCACTATGACTCCCATCACATTGACTGGGGATAGTTGGATATCAAGTATGACATGATGTTCATGGAGCATCCATTTGAGATCCAAGATCTCATTGAGAAGTCAGTAAATGGATAGAACATTCCATTGGGTTTTATGTTGCGGAGGCATGGTATCCTATTGGAGAATACTTGGGAGTGAGATATGCAGATTCATTCCCAACACCTAAAGCTATTTTGAGTTTTTTTTAAATTTTATTGGTTTTTACAGGATGATGTGAAGTTTGGATATTATTGTTTTATGAGATGTTTTGTTTAACTTGATGCATTATGTTTGATAACCCTATAACATATGAAAAGGGGAGGACCGAATTCCTAATCACGATTCATTATACTCTTATGCAACTAAACCTTGTGGGTGAGTTAGTGTCACCCAGAGCAGATAGTATCGTGATATGGAGGATGGAATTCTTTGATTCATTTGTTCAGAACGATGTAGTTTTTTTGGTTTTTGGGGTTGTTGGTCTGGGATGTATAGAGTTTGGATGGGTGTGGTGATGTGGATGTGTGGTGATGAGGTTATGCAAGATGTTTTTGGTTGTTTGGTTTTGGTGTGTTTTTATAGTGGTGTAATTTTAGGTGTGAAGAGATCCTTGAGAGGTATATCACGGGGTAGTTATTTGGCCCCCTTTCTTTTTGGGATTGTTTTTGGATTCTTAAGAGAGAGAATAATTTTATAGGTATATTATGTAATTTTTTGTGCCTTCTTGGAATGTTAATTTTCCAATTTTTGTGGTTAGGGGTGTTTGGGGGAGGTTTTAGAACTTTTCAGTGGAGTTTTGGTGCTGCATTAGAGATACTATATAAAATTCATGACATGTAAATGTGTTTTACAACTTGTGAAGCTAGAAATTTCATGAAATTTACACGCCTAAGGGGTATCCCCTGAAATGAGTACACTTCATGTAAGTAGAATTCAAAACATGTGATAATTAAAGGCCTCAGTAACATGTTTTTTATATAAAATCTAAAATTTTCTAAAAACACTTTGTTTAATCATCGTGTGAATTTTACACAATGTGAAATCGGTAGGTTTTAAATTTTTTTGTTCTTTTCATATATTATTCTCTTTATTTGGTATTACCTCTTTTCCTCTCATTCTAGATGAGCCCTAGGCACATCTGGAGTATCTTCAAGAGCCTTAACTTCTGATTTGATCTAATGGTTCTGGTGGTTGATAGTTAATGATCCATAGTGACTTTTTTCTCTTTTCCCTATGGGTTTATCTTGTTATTTCCATGGGTATTCACTATAGTGATTTTTTTTAGTTTGGGGTGTGAGTTGGGATGTGTTTTGATGTACATTTTTTTGGGTGTAGGTTGATCTGTAGTTTTCCATGTGTGTTTGTTGTTTGTGGGTGATTCTTCTTTGCACTATAGTGCACAATGAGTTATAAAAGATTCTTTGAGATACAAAATCCATTATATCAATTTATTTTATTTCATGAAGTTTGTGTGTACTCTTGTTCATCTATGGGTTATGGTTGTGATGGATTTAACAAATATAATTAATTGGTTAAGTGAAATTTATGGGGGGGGGGGAATGGGAATTATTTTCATGATTTTTACAACTTTGATATTATTTTGACATGATGCATTGTATGAGCTTGATTCCCCCCCTGAAAAATTGTGGCTATTTGGGGGTTTGTTTTCACTTAAAGACATGTTTTGTGACTGATGTATCTATCATTATTATTGTGTTATCACCCTAAAATGGAATTAGATAACCATTTATATTTGTATAACGAAATGGTTTCTTCTATATTTATGGCTTGTGTGACAATTCCCCTAATATAAAGTGAATGTGATAAAATCCCCGTTTTTAAATATGTAAAAATAGTATTTGATGTGTTGTGATGTGTTATCATGCTTGTGGGGTAGTGATGTGTGTTTGCGATGAGATGTGGTGTTGATGGATGAGATGTGTCCGCTGTTTTGGGGTGGTAAGGTTGTAGTTTTTTGTCCTGATTTTGGGGTGGTGAGATGGTGCTTGGTTATTCATTATTTTGGAGAGATATGGTCATGGTTTTATGGACATTATTTTGGAATGAAAAGGTGGTGGTTTTTTTCTCTGATTTTAGGGCGGTGAGGTGGTGGTTGGTTGGCCATTCCATGGGGGTGGAGAGATAATTATATGATGGAGATGATGGGATTCTTGTGATGTATGTCTATGTTGTTCTATATCCCCATGTAGTGATAGAATAACTTGTCTAATATTGTTTTAAATAGTTGTGGTTTAGTTTAGTTAATGGGATGAAAATGATTAATGAAAAAATTAATGATGGGTTGTGTGGTTAAATTTGGATAATTCTTAATAATGAAATAAATTGTTCGGATAAATTAATGGGTTGGTGGTGTGATGTTGCTTGTAGTTTGTGGGGTGCTACACATTTAGGGGTGGTAGTGAAAGTTGGGGTGTTGTGAGTTGGTTAGTGTTTCACTGTGAACCCATAGGTTGGGATTGTGTGTGGCTATATATATATATACATTTATATTCCTTGTTATTTCTATAATCACCCCACCCATGTCATGAATTATATACCAACACCCACATAGTCACATGGGTTGTATTTTTTCCAACATCCCGATGATGAGGATTGAGGGTTGGATACAACTATTACATGCTCTCTCTTCCAGATGAGTAGATTTTCAGATACTATGATGGTAAAGGGTTTTTTAGTGCACTAGGTGATGGATAAAGTGTCTTCAGTTGATTTGTGACAACCCATCTATTTTTGGGTGAGATGTGATGATAGTGTTGTGCGGTGGTAGTCTAGGTGTTTTTGAATGAGATATGGAATCACCATACTATGGTACGACTTATGGTGGGGGTTGTTCATGGTAAGAGTATGTCACAATTTTGATATCATTCATGTTCATGATACAATAAAACTCTATTTATGGAAGTGGTTTTAATGTGATGCCCTAGGTGTCTACAGGAAATATGTGATGTGATCATGCTTGTGGCATGGTGGCCTAAGTGTCTGAAGGTGTGATGTGATGTTACCATGCTTGTGCGTGGTGTTATATTTCATTAAAAAGATATGAGATCACTGGGATATATTACATTAGGGTGTGAGAGAATAAAATTAGTGGGAAATATGTTCAGGGTACCCTTTATCAATATGCATCATATTATTTTACTATACTTGACTTGATTTATTTATTTAGCATGACTTCGTGAGGTTAGGATGGATAGTTGACTTGTTTAGGTCTGGTTGGTTCTACTATTTTCTCATGGGTGCATTAGCATGACCCTTTCACATGTTCACAAGAATTTTTTTTCCAACTGAGTATACTTGTTTTCTCACCCTACATATATAAAATTATTTTCATGTTTTCAGGAGGACTACATTGATTGTGATAAACATTAATAGCTATGACCATTGAAAAACTACTATTTCACTGCATTATAATTTTTTTGGGTATTTACTTTTGGAGACTTCTATTTGTATCAGTTTTATTTATACATCCATTATAGTTTGGGTTGATTCCTTTTTATATTATATCATGGAGTTTATTTTGGATGATTCAACTTATCTCCTGATTATATACTATTATAGAGGGTAATTCTTCCCATTTCATGATATTTTTTATACCCTCGATTATTGTTGCCAACCTGGGGCCTATTGGAGGCGGGACTCATGGGTCATTATTTCTCTCCTTGTGTTGTGGAATATTTGGTGAGAGGGGGTCGTGACACTTGATTTTTGTGGTTTTTTGATATCACCTTGAATAAAAATGGATAATCACTTATATCTGGAGAATGAAATGGTTTCTCATTGAAAATTATAATATATATAAGAATTAAAATAAGGTAAATTGAATTTTTTTTGAAGACCCTTATTAAATCAAAAATAAGATATGCGAAATGTGTGAAAAGTTTCAATGATGTTTGGTTGTGGTGTGAAGGGAATATATTTTGTGATGTGTATGTGGTATTTAGTCATTTTGATGAGAAGGTCTCTATAACTATGAAATAGTTGCAATGTCGGGCTCGTTATAATGAGGAGTATGGTCTATTGTGTTGTAGTATGTTGTGCTAATTTACCAATAGTAGTAGAGTAAAATTGAAAATTATGAATCAAAATGGAATTTGTTTAACTGGTTAGTGAATGTTTCAAATAATATGCAGAGTATGGTTTAATGCGTTGTATATATAGATGTGAAATAAATGGGATGGTTAAGTAAAATGGATAGGTAATTTAAAATTATTAAATTTTCACAACTTTATAAAGAAAATAAAATGTGTCTTTTGGCTCATGTCTTGCTTATGTTATGTTTTTCATTTAGTGGTGGAAGAGGAAGTAGTGAAGGTAGTGAGGACATGGGGGTGCTGTTTTTCATTGGGATTTAATTATTATTATGAACCCATATATCAGGTTTTTGAATTGTGATATATATATATATATATAAAACTTGTATTTCCTTGCGATTTCTATATACACCCACCCACATCAAGCACTATGTGTCAACAAACAAATGTTTTTTAGGGGGGGGGGGTGTTTTCTCAACATTCTAGTGGTGAGGATGGATGGTTGGATACCCACTCTTCCCTGCCCTCTCTTCATATTAAAGATGTTATGTATAGGTTATGATATACAGAAGTTAAAAATTCACTATGGTGATGTCTGATGAGATGGATTATGGTGGGGGTCATGCATGGTAGGAGGAGGGAACTAGGTTGATTTCCTTAATGTACATGAAACCCTACTATTATATTTATGGTTATGGTTGAGATATGATATTATGTATCAGGTTTCTTTAGGAGAGATATAATATGATGTCCCAAGTGTCTTCGAGTGTGATGCGATGGGATGGAAAAGGTTTCTTTAGGTGACATGTGATGTGATGTCCAAGTGTATTTGGGTGATATGTGACATAATTTCCATTTTCAAGTAGGGTTCTTAGAATGATGTTATGTTCGAAAGAGATGGGAGTGCCGAGATGTATGACATTGGGGTGTGAGAGTATAAAATCATTGGGAATGTAGTGTGGAGTACCTTTTATTGATATTCCCCTTATTATGTTACTATACATGGATGAATTATTTGGTGAGTGTTCCATAGTGAGGATAGGATTGGTTAGTTGAATTATTTAGGTTTTATTTATTCTATTGGTTTCTCCCTAGTGAATCTGTATGGTTTTTTAAATTTTACAAGAGAGGATTTGGTTATGATCCTACTGAGAACACTTTTTATCTCAACATATGTATATAAAAGGTAATTTTAGGTTTACAAGAGAACTATATGGACCTTTATGGACATTACTTTCATGGACCTTTCGAGTTTTTTTCAGGTCACTTATATAATAATTTTCCTTTGGGTATTTATTTAGAGACTATGTGTATTTGATTACATTATTAATTTATTGTGGAACAGTTTTTTTAATCTCTTTTATATTATTTCATGGATTTTATTTATCATTGATATCATATATCCTAATCCTTTGTTGTTATAGAGTGTAATGCCTTCCACATGTTACATTTTTATACCCTCATTGTTAGTTTCCAACTTGGGGCCTACTAGAGGTAGGACTTATGGGTCATTATCTACCTATATTCCTTTTTGGCCTAGGAGATGTACATTTAGGGGGATGTGGTCTTGACATGGAAATTTCCACCCACATTAAAAACTTTTCCACCCCATTAATTGGGGTGTCCCTCTTTCATTAATATATTATATATTATAGATTATATATTATATATTAAAATATATATTAAAATATATAATATATAATATATAATATATAATATATAATATATAATATATTAGTGAGGGGGGAGAAAAATGAGGATGGTTTCGAAGTCAAGGGATTCTCCTGGTGCCGATCACACATGGATCAGAACCCTAATGCCCATAGACCCATATATGAGGGATGTGAGACTATTGAACACCATGAAATCTTATCAGGGTGACTAAAATCAGGGAATCAACCTTTGTGGGATTCAGGTGTGAATAATGATAGATCATTTTCATAGGTGAAGGACGTTTTTATTCAAAATATCATCAAGAATGTGAGTATGATAAACGTTGTTGCGAATCAAGTGGCTATTTACTAAAGAGTAGAGTCTCAAAAAATCGATTATTGTACAAGTTTTTATACCAAGGGGTGAAAATACATGGGTATGTTATGAGCTACTGAGAAGAATCTTAGTATCCTGAGGTTTCTCCTATTAGAGGATGAGCATAATAGGATGCAATTTCTTTCATATCATTCTTCCATATGATGACTTTAAGATGATAGTATGGTGCTTTGGATCGGTTATTTTGAAACCATGTATGCTTATATTTCAAGAATGGGATTCCTATTATAAGATATTTCAATCCCAATACTCTTTGGCTCAGGTATGGGTTATGTTTTCTAGCTTTAGTTGGTTATTCTGGAATTCTATGATTCTACTATATGTTGTTTCATTGGTTGGAGTTCCAATTTGAATGGATAAGAAAAATCATAAATCTATTTTTGAGAATTATTCTTTGATTTTATTTAATGTTGATTTATCATCAACCTTTGTTAATAAATTAGTTTTATCCATGAATGATGATATCATAATCTTAAAAGTTTCGTATGAGAACCAACATGCATTTTATAATGACTAAACAAATATTGGAAATAATGCTAATCTTTCTTTATAGAATTTATCATGTAAATTTTTCAATACTATAGGAAATGAAGATGTGTCATACAAGAAGAAATTAATGATCCAAAGAAATAAAGTCAACCTTGTTCTTAAAACTGATGATTACTTGGGTTAAAATTTTAGTTTAGATTAAAACAGGATGGATGGTCAGACTACAATTGACCCTTATAAATTATCTAATTTGAAGATACTGACTTACTATAAATTTCAATAAAATTGGAACACTATCGTGTATTGTGGTCTAGAAATATCACTAGAGGTTGAAAATGAGGGAATTACCATCATAAATATAAATGGAAATCAGATGACCTCTAATGATGGGATTTTTTTGAATGATCAATTGGATGTTCATTACAAAGTTGAGGGAAATCATGTCGGTGATTAAAAACAAGAATATGGTTCCCACTTAGAGAAAAATATGATGATACCATTTATTATGAGTCATATAAAAGAGAACACACTAATTTCATGAAAATGAGGAGCAATTAAATCTCTCTTGTTCCACTAATTGTAGGAATCAAATCCAAAATGCGGGAGGGTCTCTATATCTTTTCAACTAAAGAAATAAAAATAATGAAAAATTGCTCAAAATTTAAAAAGTAAATGGCTGCAATATCCTCTAATATTTTGGTTATAATGTTTCCAAATCTATTTGTTGAGGAAATAAAATAGTGAATGAAGGATTCCCATAAATTAAAAGTTAATCTCTCTGAGGATTTTCTCAAATGTATTGATGAACAAGAAATAGCCTATTATAATAAGTATGAAAATTGGTTGACTAGATTTTATAAGTACTATTAGTCATGGATTCATATTATTTAAAATATTAATGAACATGAAAAGTCAAATATAAATATTTATTTCAAAGGAATTTCATCTGAAAGCTAGTTGTATTGGTTGAAGTAATTTCTACAGGACTTCTCTATAGCTTATTCATAACTTGACTCATCTAGGATCTGGTTTGGGGTTGGATGTTAGCCATTTATTTCCATGGAATTTTCATTTTTTGGTCTCTATTATGATGTCAAAGACTTTGATTATACTTCCTACTCTATGCTGTTTACTGGATTGATATATTTAGCAGAACTATTTCTTTATACTGCTTCATCCAACCTTTTAAGAGTTTGGTTTGAATTTTCTCTCTTCATAACATTGTGGGTAGTTATTTTTATTTGAATCCAACATTTTTATGCTTTTATATAGCTAGTTACAGAAAATATATATCTTACTTTTTTCATTTGTTTAGTATGTGTGATGATGATTTTATACCACTTTTATTTAGGATCTTTGATGTGACGATGTAGTGAATGCTACTGGTAAATGATTTCACATCTTCTCCAAATGGTGTATGAATGAATAATTCTTTCTGTAATATATTGGTGATGTCTCTTATTTTTATCTGATTTTATAAACTAGTACCTAAACCTCATCTAGGTCCATGGTCTTATAATCATTCATCATGTACTTGTAATTTTCTCTTAATAAAAATCATGGAACCCTGGATTTCAATTTCCAAATCCATGGATTGCATATTCTAAAATATATAATATGTTAGTTTTATTAACACGACACTCTTCCTGGACTCTTCTCTCTATCGGGTTTCCATGATTCCGGCTAGGCTGGGTCAGTTCAGATATGACTATCCTGACCTATCAAGCTTGTTGCAAGCCCTAAAGTATTGTTTGGGGATCTAATTTTAGTCTAAATGGGATAAATAATTTATATATTTTTTTAGAAATTATATTTTATTATCGGAAAATTAATAAAATTCTTTCAGGTTCTATGGTAAGTATTGATAATTAATTAATATTATTTTAATTCAAGTTAAATATTAAAAATACCCTAATGTTAAATTTTAGAAATTATAACTTTAATCATTCAATATAATTGGATGTTGGATGATCAGGAGTCAAGAAAAACTCATGGAAGTTTTTTTAATTAGTTATAAAAATTAATTATTTCATTTGAGAGATAAAATGTAATAATTATTTTTAATTTTGAAGAACTAAGTATCATCCCTCCCACATTAAAATTTATAATTTTCTACATTTCCAAATTTAAGTATTAAAATGTAATTATGTAAATTGACTTCAGCTCAATTTTGTTGTATTATACATTGTAAAGTTTAGAGAAGTTCATGGTGACAAAGTTCTAATCAAGAGTCAGCATGAACCAAACAGATGAAATCCATGGGAGTTGTGGGTACAACAATTCGAATTGGGTATTGACTCAAGTAATTCCTCTAGGTTCATGACTAATTTATTATTCACTTGATGGATTGAATAATATTTAATATCTTATGATCATGTTATTATTTATTTTTTTATAATTTTCATGGTTTATTATTTTGTGAATGTGTATTTATTGTTTGAAATCACATAATATAATAATAAATAATCATACATAGAAAAAATGAACATGTGTAATGAATGTTTTATATTTAAGTAATGGTTATATTGTGAGTGTGATAATATTGAATAATCATGTTAAATGTAAGATTGTTCTGTTCACTGAGATAAATTAACACATCCATTATTAAGTCATTAAATGACTTCTATTACTTTAATTTAGACACAACTGAATTTTTAAGGTTCCCTTCAGACATATTTGAGGCTGTATCTTACTACATGGGATTTCTTATGAGATTTGTGGTTCAACTTAACTAAACGTGTAAATAAAGAAGTATCAATATCTAGTTTTCTGGAAACTTTAGAGTCAAAGTGTTGAGTATTTATATGAAATATTTTTTAGGAGATAAGACTCCACTAAAAATTTCAAGAAGGCATGAGTTATTGTTGTTAGCCATCCAGAATCCTACATTAGACTCTCTAAGTAGTGGGTATTCCATCGATCAAACTATAAAGAGAGGTTTAAAGATCTTTTACACTATGATTATAAAGATACAGAGTGTTCTAAATCTAATATTTGATGGCTTATATGATTTGATGAAATAGTGGTAGAAAATTAAAATTTAATAAAATCAAAAAATTTATTTGGAAATCAAGATAAAGTAAAAAAATTCTTAATTTTATTTTCATATATCAAATGGAAACCACTAATAATTCAATTTCACTTTGATCGATATTGTGTATATAAAATATCATGAATGGACATAACTTCTTAGAGTGGTACAGGTGATTGCACATAATATTATGCTAATAGAATAAGATTTTTGTGATGGAATTCCCATAACCCATTGAGTCTCATTTGGGGGAAGGAAAAGTGGATAAAGATAAATAAAATAATAATGTGGATAAATCACTATATTTATGGTCTGTCTTGTTTTCCACTATGTCTGATGAGTGAAAAAAGATGCATGAAAGTGAAGATAACTACATGATTCTATATCAACTCCAAGAATTATACCCTGAGAGAGATCTACAAGAAATATATGTGATATAAAGTACACTTTATATGTGAATACTAGCATAAGGGACTCAAGAGGTCCCTCTTGGACTCAATATGGTTGGTATATTCATAGATTGGAATCCCTTGAGTTCAAATTGAACTAGGAAATATCTAATAAACTTATTATTTCCACTTTATCACATAGATTTTCTAATTTCATCATTAATTATAATATTAATATAAAAAATAATTCACTCATATATTTATTAGTTTTAGTTCACAAAGATGATAAATATATGATGAATTACAACTCTTATGACATTTTGGTGAATAAGAGAATGAAAGTAAAGGATAAAGTGTCAAAGGCTATGCTTAAATCAAAGGAATCAATACAACACACATTGAATAATTATATATAAAGAGGGAGATCAGGTAGTATGTATTTCATGCCAAAAGAAGGCCACTAGAATAAGCATTGCACTGCTTGGAAGAAGAAGAAAGGCGATGCTTCTAATTTGGGTATATTTTTCATTGAACGAAATATATCTATATCTACATGTTGGGTATTATATATTAAATTTGGATAAAATATTTGTATTCAAATATAGAAAACAAGTATATTCAAGACAATTAAAAAAGATGAATTCGATCTTTGAGAAGTAAATGGTGTGAGATTAGTTGCATTATTGGTGAGAGATTATCATCTTACTTTTTCTGGATGAAGGGATTTTATAATGAATAATTTTTATTATATACCATATGTTACTAGAAAAGATAATCTCTATGTCATGTTTATAAATAATAATATTTTATTTAATGTTTGGAAATAAATGGTGTTTTATGTATAAGGAAAATATATGTTATGGTATGACACATCATAACAATGGATTGTATATACTTGAACTACAAAATCAAGTTTCAACAATAAATAAAAAATAAAATGAGAATGAATTATATCCTACTCAACTATAGAGATTCACACTAGGTAATTTTAGAAAAAATTGCTTAAGAAAAGTAAATCAAGCAGGGTATTTATACTCTATTGTGTTAAAACCTTTGGAAATATTCCACACTCATTTAAAAGGTAAAATTCCCAAATCAAATTTTAATATAAAATTATAATGATGAAAAGAATTAATGGAGATAGTCTATATTGATATATATGGTCTATTTAAAATAGAGGCAAGGGGAGGTTTTTCTTACTTCATTACTTTTACTGATGACTATAGTGGATTTGGATATATATACTTAATGAGGTATAATTGAAATTTGTGTAGAATATTTAAGGAATATCGTAATGATTTTTATAATAAAATTGGTAAAAATATTAAGTAGCTCCATTAAGATTTCGGTGGGGAATATCTAATCTAAGAATTCACTAATCACTTAAATGAGTGTGGGATAATCTCCTAAATAAATCCTATTTATAAACCTCAATGGATTATTGTTACTTAAATGAGGAATCATACCATGGTTGACATGGTTATATCAATGATTAGTCATAAAAATCTACCCTTAGACTTTTGGGGATATGCATTATAGATAGAATAATATACACTAAATTGAGTACCAACTAAATTAGTTGGTAGGAATCTATACAAGTTATGGTATGGAAAGGAACCTACCCTATCACATATACATGTATGGTGATGTATGGAATTTTTTCAAGATAATATCTAATTATAATCAATCATTTAAAAGAACAAATCACATAATTAAATGTTATCCTTAAGAGATAAAGGATATTACCAATATAACACTTCACATAGAAAATTAATTATGGAATGAAATTCAATATTTCTACAAGGGGAACATATTTCCAATGGAAATAGTTGGATACATATTAACTTATTTGATATTAATGCTCCATATGAATAATATTTTTTACAAGAACAATCTCTACAAGAGATAGTGGGAGATGGAGAAGTTCCCGAGACATAACTAATGTGTATGTATGCTAGATAGGTTAAGTAACCATATATATATTGTTTTCCTATCACTAAGTCAGGTGACACATTACTCATAGATAATTATGATCCTTTAACTACAAGAATGTAGTAGACAAAAAATATGTTGCTAAGAGGAAATAATAAATACATTCAAATATGGAGTCCATGTAGTAAAATAATGATTGGATTTTTGGTAGATCCTTTAGTTGATGTAAATCCTATTGGGTAAAAATGGGTATTCAAAAAAATCTTGGAATAGATGGTCAATTAAGTACCTATAAATTATTTCTCATTACAAAAGGCTTTAATAATAGACTATGAAGAAACCTTTTCACCCATCATAATGAAAAAAACAATTAGAATATTACATGAAATAGTATCCTTCCATGATTATGAAATTTAGAAAATAGATGTCAAAATTATTTTTCTAAATGTTAATTTGGTTGAAGAAATAAATATGATAAAACTTGAGGGGTTCATTTTGTAAAATAATTCTAATATAGTATGTAATATCATATATGTATTTATGGATTGAATCATATATAGAAATCAAGGATTGTTCATTTTGATGAGGCCATTATAGAATTTAGTTTCCTTAAGAATAAAAGTGGGCCATGATTCTATAATAATTTTAGTGGGAATGCCATATTTTTTTTTGATTTTATATGTTGATGAAATATTAATCATGGTAAATGAAGTGAAATTTTTATAGTCAATAACGACTTGGATAAATGAATGATTATCCATGAAATATGTAGGTGAAAAAACATACATTATTGGGGTTAAGATATATTGAGATATATTTCAAAGTATACTTGGTATAATTCATATTACATACATTGCAAAGGTACTAAAATGTAAAATATGGAAATATACAATATATTATTGTTACCCATGTCACATGGTATTAATATTTCTAAGAAAATGTATCCAAAGACCCAAGAAAATATTGAAAGGATGAGTAAAATGCCTTAGTCTTTGATAATGGTTTATATTATGTATTTCATGTTATGTAATAGGTTTAATATTTCCTTTTATTTAAGAATAGTGGGAAGATATCAAGACAATATCAGAGAGCTATATTGGATAGCTGTAAAAACTATCCTAAAGTACTTTATACATATAAATAATTTGTTCCAAAAGTAATAAGGCGATGAGGAACTAGTCACTAGGGGATAAAATGATTCTAGTTTTTAGATAGATCATGATGATCTACAATTTTAGTTAGGATATATCTTTTTCATCAATAGTGGTGTAGTGATAGAAGCTCAAAGAAGTCTATGGTTGCTGATTATATAGTAGAAATCAGGTATATAGTATAATCTGACATAGTTAAGAAATTAGTTTGGGTAGACAACATTTACATAGAATGTGGTGTTGTTATTAGTAGTGTAAACCCTATTACAATATTCTAGGATAATACTACAATATTTTTACTTTCCATTGATCCTAGGTCATAATAGAGGGAAAATATTATACTTCATAAATTTCATCTCTTGATCAATTTTACTTAGATAGGTGAAGTCGTGGTTGGAAGAGTAGCCATCATGGATTAGTGGTAGACCCCTTAACTAGATTCATATATTAGCAGAAGCATGATTCTCTTGAGATAGAAAGAAGGTTTAGAGTTATTAGTAGTTGGATCAAGTACAAGTGGGATTGTTTCGAGTGGGTTCCATAAACACAACTCTTTTATATAGTTTGAGTACTATTATATATATATATATATATATATCTGTTTTTGTGTTTCTTATAACATCATAGTAACATTTATTCTCTATGTACTATTTTTATGGTAATAACCATAGATTACATGTCATATCAAAAGTTATTATTGTTCCCAACTATAATGAAAACCTCTAGATATTATGATTGTAAATATAAAGGCATGTACTATGGTATAGATACATTATATTGATATGACACATATGATTCATGACTATCAGGTGTTGGGGGATCTTCATCATTGAGACATATTCTCATGAAGTTTTCATATGGTGATATTGAGTAGAGAAGATCATGAGGACATAACCTATAATAGGTACACCACATGTTTTAGGTGTCATTGGGTTTTTCTTATCTATGAAAATTTGTATTGGTCTCTTGAATTCATGTCATTATCAATCTATACAATTTGACTATATACATTGATACAATATGAAAACCATGCAATCAAATTTATAGTGATGTAACTTGTGTTGGGTGTTTCATTTGTGGTGTGGAATGTGTTGAATGATCGAGATAGGATTTTCAACTTCTAAGTTAAGAAATAGATATATTTGGACCAGTTGAATAGGATAATAGTACCTTTATTAAATCCATGACCATGGTGATTTAATGTAGGTCTCTATAGTAATTCTAACAGATAAATAAAGGAATAAGGGATTATGACATAGAGTGTTCATCAAGCTTTATGAGACATCATGAGACAAAGAGATTATATCACACAAAGTGAGTTCATGGGAGGTAGTCATGGCTATGGAATTATTTATCACCTTAGGGGATATTATGGGTTGTTATACTATACTACTGGCGTGTGAGTTGGATTAAATACTATCAAGATAAGGTCTTATAGGTTCACACACTTAGTGTATCCATAAGTTCTATCTGTTTGGATAAATAGTAGTTTAAGATGAGGTTTGTCCCATGTGTGGGGTTCGATGAACATTCAAGTTTCATCAATCAAAAGTGAATTAATTCAATTAAATTATTCAATATAAGAATAATGTTGGCTGAATTTATTTCTTAAGTAATTCACAGTTCGTTTAATTATAAAATGGAATATGGAAAAGTATAATTTGAAAAATGAACATAATATATAAAAGGATCATTAAATTATTAAAGGAGTTTATGAGCTGAGTTAAAAGTTATTATTTTGTCACATCACATGTTAAAGTGTTACAAGTGGGTGATAAATTATTCATAAAATTTATGAAATGGTTAATTAATTCCTAAGTGTGAAAACGTGTCTAAAATGATGGTTATAATTTTTTGGGGATCAAAGTGTAATTTTCGAAAGAATAATCTAATTCTAAAAGCTCATTTTAGCCTCTTAAATATTAGACTAAAAAATATGGATTAATTTAATGATATTATATCTCCTTTTATCTCCTATCATGCTTAGGGAGAGATAATCTAAAGGAAGAACAAGGTCAAACCAGTCTTGCTTTCTTGGTCGAGTTTGTGTTCTTCACATGGTCGAAGGGATGCTGTAAAGTACTTTGATTTCCTAAGATAGAAATCAGGAATTGGGGATATTTTTTTATATTTATTTACTATGTGTGTGATCTAAATTATTACAAGTATAACATCTTTGAGCCTTGATGCTTCTAAATTTAGCGAATCAAATCGATGATTTCAAATGAACAAGGTACTAATTACGATTTCATTCGATATAATTCTTTATGATTAAATTTATCTGCATGTGATACTTTTAGAAATCTGGGTAAGTGGTTTTGTGAATTAAATGTTTTTACCATGAAACCAAACCCAAAATTGTATGTTATGTATATTTCATTCTTTTATAGTACCCTGGGTTGTAACGACCCAAAGTTTCATTAATGGAAATCCTTCTTGATCTAGTTAAATGTCTATTTATGTAAAACGTTTATATAAAATGTCAAATTCTTTGGTTTTATGTTAATATTTGAGACTGTTACTTTTATAGCTGTTGAATAGTGATCACATGATTAGTATAAATATTGGGCTTTAACAAATCCAATTTACTGATACAAAAGAAGCGATGGCCTCATCCAGTAGAATTGCTCCGTACGAAGCCCATTTGTCGGATCTCGAAAAAGAGGTGGCGTCCTTGGTCTTTGATCTTGACCAAGACCAAGTTGAAATTCATCATGTCAATATCGAATGGGATTGTCTACGAGAAAAGTGTAAGTTGATAGAGATTACCACTCGAGCGATTTTATCTGAGCCACCCCAAGAGTCTGTCACCATCTCACACCTTACCCTTAGGTCTTATGTGGCTATTTTAAGGGGTTATGTTACAAATAGCTCGTAATATGTTCATGTATATTTTTTTGTATTTAATAATGAATATACCTTCTTGTCATTATTGATACATTGTAAATAGTTTTTAAAGTACAAATAGTGTTTTTAGTTATTATTTAATTAAGAAATATATTTTATTAAATTAAGTGATTTTTGAATTAAATAATATTTTAATAAATTATTATTATTATTATTAAATTAATTTTATTATATATAAATGATCATATAATTTTATGAATGCAATTATAATTTTTATTAAGGTTTGAAAGCCATTTCTGTCAAAACCCGAGAATTTTCGATAAATGTCAGTTTTTATTTTAAAAGTGAAAATTTACATATTTGGAAAATTATTTAGATAAAATAAATGATATTTCTAGAATCAGGATGTCGAAATTATCCAACGGTGAATTTTTCATAATTTTCTGAGATAGTCAAATTTTTGGGTAAAAATTAAATACCGTTTAAATATATAATGTGTTTATGACATCATAATGACCCAATAGTGACGTAATAAAATACTATAAGCTTCATGTTCTGTCAATATATGTTTTACCATTAAAATAATGTGATTTTGGGTTTGTTTGAATTACTTTTCAAAGCATTAATGGCCCCCTCAAGACTTATTAAACATCTTGTCTTTTTAAATTATTTTCCATGGGAGTGTGACTCACCTCCACATAAGCGACCCCATTATTTTATGAATTTAGGACTTTGGAATTATAAAATATTGTTTTCCTCTTCCCTTTTCCAAAAACCATGGGAAAAAACCATGAGCTGATTTGTGGTTTGGATTAGTTTAATGTAAGGGGTCCCAAACCTAAATAATAAAGAATTCACTCACCTTTCCTATATAAACCCACCCAAGCTCCCACTTCCTCCTCACTCAAAGACTTTGGAGTTCGTCCAAACTCTACCCTATTCTCTCTATAATCCTACAAAGGTGCCCCAAACTCCCAAGAAGCCTCTCTTAAGCCTCTATTAATACTTTGGAAGCACACTTCCACGTAAGGGTTTTTTTCTTCCTTTATCATTTTTGTCCAATTTTGTTTAAGTTGTTTTGCCCATTTAATTTCAATTATGAATGTTGGGGTATGGTTTCACACCTCTATCATACTTCCCTATTTATGTTTGAATTATGGGAGACCCCTTTCTCTCTCATTAAATGTCTCCCATGTACATCCGTTACTATGCCAAAATTCCGAAAGGAACTTCTCTCTCCTCATTTACATTCAAGCAATAATTTTGTATCATGAATATAGATTACATTAAAATTGTTGGGAAATGTATCTATATGACCTACTTACTGTTAATTACATGTAAATATGATGAGTAACCCCTTTATCTATCATCAACCGTTTTTATGAATTCTTATGTAACGCCGTTACGCTGCCGAAATCGCACCTATTTTCTAAGCCAATGCCATTGTGTAGAGAATACCATGCCCATTTCTCCATCAAGGGTATTCAACTTTATGCACATTTACTTATTGATTATAAAGTTTCATGTATGAATTTCACATTCCTTTATCATGTAATAAATGACCATGTTTTATGAATCCATATTTTATGATCCATGTGGCACACTTATGCATGAAATGAAATGTTTAAGATGGGTGCACCCTTAAAGCGCTCCAATGCATTGGGTAAAGTATAGTATCATGATACATCATGTGCAATGAGTGTTGACTCATGATAATTAAAGTGAAATGAGGGTTTACTTGTGCTTCATGTGAAATGAGGATTTACTCATGCTCCATGTGCAATGAGCCTTGGCTCATGCTAATTCCATGTTAAGTGTTGTTGCCACATTTCCATGTTATGATTATCATGCTTTATCATGCCTTTATGTGCATGTTTCTCCTGTGATTTATTGATATGCCTATTGTCTAACATGTATTGTAATCCTCATTTGTTCCATGTTTATTCCCTTACTGGGCTTTATAGCTCACCCTTTTCTTAAGTATGTCCTCAGGTTATCCCATGCAATGCTAAGTACGCGGGAATGTAGTGGTCATGTAAAGGAAGTTTTCAATAAAGAAGTTGTATTTAATGTTTTAAGTTGTTATGTAATGATCCTAAGCCCCAAAGACACTATAACTCTCAATATTTCATGTTGTATCAAGTGAATAGTTTTTGTAATAAATCATGTTTAAGTTTCTAATAAAAGCAGGGTTGTCATAGTTGTTATCAGAGGATAGGTTTAGTTATTTTTGGGATTAGGATTAGAAAACCCAAGTAAAGCCTTAGAGAGAGAGACTAAGTATAATAAAAACATCCCTAAGTTTTGGTAGGTACTGATTAAGTGGTTTATCAAGAAAATACATCCCTGTATGGATACGAATAGGTAGAGGCAGCTCTGGAACAGATGTATCCTAGGGGTAAAACCCAAAAACACCGCTTTGAGCTAGACTCGAACGAGAATTGGTGCACGAAAACAGTCCTTGCTGCACTCTTGGTTTCGACACTCTCGGGGGATATGTTTTGATAAATTCACAAGCTTAGTATGAAACCTTATTAAGGAAATTAAAAAAAATGTGCCTAAGAATATATGTTAGAAAGTAGATCATGAAAATCCTAGATTGAAATCTATAGGCTCATGAGTTAAGGAAATATAGGTTTATTTATAAGTCATCAACTTTTGTCTTTCCATTACCCTTTATGTGTTACCCCTAACATTCCTTTTATTCTATCCAATTTCCGATAATAGGAGGACTTAATCTAACAGCTGATGTGAAGATCACTGTGATGACTGTACTAATGAGATGCCCAATCCAATGGGAGTGGGAATCATGAACTTTGTCACACTTCTCTCTCATCTAACTCAAGATTTGAATAGAAACACGGGTCAAGAGGAACGTTAAAACCCCCCTAATAAAGAACAAGTCACTATCGAGAGATTCATGAGACAAAGGACTCCTACTTTTAGTGGATCATCTGATCCCACGATTGCTGAACAATGGATCAACTCCATTGAAAAGATATTCTCCATCCATCAATGTTCTGAATAATAGAAGGTTCTCCTGGCGGCTTATCGTATGGAGGGTGAAGCTGATCAACGGTGGACATTGATAAAAAATATGAAGCCTAAGGAGGAGATCAAGGCATTGGAATGGAAGGATTTCTAGAAGATGTTTTTCGATAAATATTTTCCGCGCACCCTCCAACTTAAGATGGAAAGGGAATTCCTTTCCCTCAAGAAAAAAGATGAATAATCTATTGGAGCGTATGAGGAAAACTTCAAAAGGCTAGCACAATACACTTCCGGCTTTGTTGTTACCCTCGAATGCAAGGTTGACTGCTTCTTTGGTGGGATGAAGCCTAGCCTACGGAAAGCATTAGCGATTCGTGACTTCGGCAGCTATGAGAAAATTTTCCAATGTGGCCTCAAAGTCGAAATGGAGATCAGAGAATCACAGCGGTATCATGGGGACAAGAAGCGTAAGGTTTACTTCAATGTTGGCGGTCCGATGGATAAATCCAATGGTGCTAAGAAGATCTAGCACCCCACTTGCCAAAAGTGCAGAAAAAAGCACCCTAGAAATTTTCTCAAGGGGATGAATAAATGCTTTAGGTGTGGAAGAGAAGGGCACCTAACTGTTAACTGTCAGCAAGAAAGACCCGTGGCTGTGACAGAGGAGAGGAAAAATACGTTCAAACCTCAACTTGTTGTTCATTTCTACAACTGCAAAGAACCGAGGCATTTTTCAAATCAGTGCCCTAAACCAAGGGTTTTTGGAGGCAACCAACAACCTCCAAGGCAACAAGGAAGAGCTTTTTCTATCACTTCTGCCGAAGAGAACCCCAACAACGAAGTGGTGATAGGTATGCTAGTTATTCATTCAAGAATAGCGAACACACTTTTTGATTTAGGTTCTACGCATTCTTTTATATCTCGAAAGTTTAGTAGAGCAATCCCAGCACCACCACAAATCATGGAAGTGAAGATGTCGGTGAGTACGGAAAATGAGGCAATCATTGCATCCCATGAATATAAGTCCTCCCCTATTATAATATGTGGATTGAATTTCTCGGAAAACCTTGTCATACTCCCTATAGTGGAATTTGATGCAATTCTTGGCATGTATTGGATTTCCTTATATAGAGCCAACATAAATTGTCGGGAGAGGGAAATCACACTCCATATGGAGAATCGACCCCCGATTCTTTACAATTGTAAGGAGGAAGATGAATCTCCTTTAGCTCCATCATCTCTAGAATGGGTATTACTTCTCTATGAGCATGTGTATCTGGCTCAGATGATTGAGTCCAAGGAAGAAACCATCCTTGAAGAAATGCCTATTGTGAGGGAATTCACTGAAGTGTTTCCCAAGGAACTGCCTGGTCTTCCTCCTAGAAGAGATGTTGAATTATCAATTGAACTTATACCAGGGGCACTACCAATATCCAAGACTCCATATAGAATATCTTTCATGAAGCTTGAAGAGCTGAAGAAACAACTACATGAGAATCTGGATAAAGGGTTTATATGCCCATGTGCTTCACCATGGGGTGCACTAATCCTCTTCGTCAAAAAGAAGGATGGGTCAATGTGGCTTTTCATAGATTATCATGAACTTAACAAAATAAAGATAAAGAACAAGTATCCTCTACCATAGATCTATGACTTGTTTGATCAGCTGCGTAGAGCACAATACTTCTCCAAGGTATATTTGAGGTTGGGATATTATCAAGTAAGGGTGAAGAAGGAAGATGTCCCCAAGACTGATTTTCATACAAGATACGGGCACTATGAATTCATAGTAATGCCTTTCGGACTCACTAATGCTCCAGAAATCTTCATGGACTTGATGAATATAGTCTTTAGATATTACCTTAAAAAATTTGTGGTAGTCTTTATAGATGATATTCTAATATACTCCAAAACCAAGGAGGATCATGAGGAGCATTTAAGAACTGTACTAGAGACTTTGCACAAGGAGAAGCTCTATGAAAAGTACATCAAGTATGAGTTTTGGTTGAAGGAGGTCTCATTATTGGGCCATATCATCACAAGTAATGGGATATCTGTGGATCCCTCCAAAACAGATGCAATTGAGGGATGGCCAAGGCCAACATCGGTAATGGATATCCGTAGCTTCATGGGGTTAGCTGGATATTATCGATGATTTGTGAGAAATTTCTCACGATTGTCCAACCCTCTTACCAAGATAACTCGAAAGGGAGTAAAGTTTTCTTGGAGTGATGAATGTGAAGAAAGCTTCAAGGAGTTGGAAAAAAGGCTTATCACTACGCCCGTGATCACTTTACCTATAAGTGGGAAAATATTTGTGGTATTCAGTGATGCTTCAAAGAAGGGATTATGCTGTGTGATGATGCAGAATGATAAAGTGATATCCTATGCCTCAAAGAAGTTGAAAATCCATGAGTAAAACTATCCAACGCATGATCTAGAGTTGGTGGCGGTGATATTTTCCTTGAAAATATTGAGGCATTATCTCTATGGGAAGAAATGTGAGATATATACTGACCACAAGAGTCTTAAATATATATTCAAATAGAGAGATCTTAATATGCGCCAGAGAAGATGGGTAGATATCATCAAGTATTATGACTATTCAATACATTACCACCCTGGGAAAGCGAACAAGGTGGCAGATGCCCTAAGTAGAAAGGACCCAACGATTATATCAATGATGAGAATTGAGAGGGATCCAATCTTCTTAAACTTGATGAATATAGACATGGGAATCATAAAGAAGGTAACATCATCAATCCTTTCAAAAATTATTGCTCAACCGTCTCTTTTGGAAAGTTTAAAGGATGATCAAAAGGATGATGTGGGAATTCAGGAAAAAGTGGATGCTATCAAAAAGGGGAAATCCTCGGAGTTTAATGTTAATGAAGAAGGAATTACGTGATTTGGGAAAAGACTGTGTGTTCCATAAAGTCTGGAGCAGAAGAAGGAAATTTTGGATGATCCACATAGTTCAAATTTCTCTATTCACCCAGGGAGCACAAAGATGTATCGAGATCTTCGAGAAATTTTTTGGTGGGATAATATGAAAAAGGAGATCCCTGAATATACATCAAAGTGCCTGGTGTGCCAAAAAGTGAAGGAAAAGAGGCAGAAGTCTAAGGGTATGATGCAACCATTGCCCATACCAGAATGGAAATGGGAGAAAATCACTATGGACTTTGTCACCAGACTTTCAAGGATATCCAAAGGCAACAATTCAATCTGATTTGTTGTGGATCGTCTTACAAATACTTCACACTTCATTGATATTCAGGAGGATTTCTCATTGGATCAACTGGAACAGATATATATCAGGGAAGTGGTAAGACTGCATGGAGTTCCACTATCTATTGTGTCTGAGAAAGATCCAATATTCACCTCTAAGTTTTGAAAGAGTCTTCAACATGCTCTGAATACTGAACTGAACTTCAGTACAACCTATCATCCTCAGACTGATGGCCAATCCGAGTAGACTATCCAAAAAATTTAGGACATGTTGAGAGCGTGCTCAACGGACTTTAAAGGAGGATGGGATCAACATCTTACTCTGGTTGAGTTCTCTTATAATAAAAATTTCCACTAGATCATCCAAATGGAACCATATGAAGCACTTTATGGGAAAAGGTGCAGAACACCGGCGTGTTGGGATGAGGTCGGTGAACGTAAGCTTCTTGGACCAGAAATGGTCAAGGAAATGGTGGAGAAGGTGAAAACCATTCAGCAACATATCAAGGCAGCCCAGAGTTGAAAAAAGAGTTATGCAGATAATCATCAACAAGACCTTGAGTTTAAAGATGGATACATGGTTTTTCTACGCATATCTCCATGGAATAAGGTCATTAGGTTTAGAAAGAAAGGGAAGTTAAGTCCAAGGTAAATCGGCCCCTTTGAGACTCTTGATCGTGTCGGGGCTGTGGATTATCGACTAGCACTTCCACCTACCATGGCCAAAGTACATGATGTCTTTCATGTATCCCTCTTAAGGAAGTACATACCAGACCTTTCACATGTACTCTCTTCTAAGGTGGTACAGTTAGAGGATGATATTTCTTATGAGGAGAAACCGGTGAAGATCTTAGATTGTAGAGAAAAAGTTCTATGAAATAAGACAATTCCCCTTGTCAAGGTGTTGTGGAGAAACCACAAGTTTGAAGAAGCGACTTGGGAATCAGAGGAAATGATGAAGCTGAGTTACCCACATCTGTTTTAGTGTGGGAGAAAGGAAATTTTGAGGGTGAAATTTCTTAAGGGGGAATATTGTAACGACCCAAAGTTTCATTAATGGAAATCCCTATTGATATAGTTAAATGTCTCTTTATGTAAAACGTTTATATAAAATGTCAACTTCTTTGGTTTTATGTTAAGATTTGTGACCGTTACTTTTATAGCCGTTGAACAGTGATCACATGATTAGTATAAATATAGGGCTTTAACAAATCCAATTTACTCAGACAAAAGAAGCGATGACCTCATCCAGTAGAATTGCTCCGCACGAAGCCCATTTGTCGGAGCTCGGAAAAGAGTTGACATCCTTGGGCTTCACTCTTGACCAAGCCCAAGCTGAGCTTCATCATGTCAATCTCGAACGAGACTATCTATGGGAAAAGTGGAAGTTGATAGAGATTACCACTCGAGCGATGTTATTTGAGCCACCCCAAGAGTCTGTCACTATCGCACACCTTACCCTTAGGTCTTATGCGTCTATTTTAAGGGGTTATGTAACAAATCACTAGTAACATGTTCATGTATATTATTATTATTTTTTATATAATAATGAATATACCCTCTTGTCATTATTGATACATTGTAAATAGTTTTTAAAGTACAAATAGTATTTTTAGTTATTATTTAATTAAGAAATATATTTTATTAAATTAAGGGATTTTTGAATTAAATAATATTTTAATTAAATAATAATAATAATATTAAATTAATTTTATTATATATAAATGATCATATAATTTTATGAATGCAATTATAATTTTTATTAAGGTTTGAAAGCCATTTCTGTCAAAACCCGATAATTTTCGATAAATGTCGGTTTTTTATTTTAGAACTGAAAATTAACATATTTATAAAATTATTTAGATAAAATAAATGATATTTATAGAATCAGGATGCCGAAATTATCCAACGGTGAATTTTTCATAATTTTTTGAGCCTGTCAAATATTTGGGTAAAAATTAAATACCGTTTAAATATATAATGTGTTTTATGACATCATAATGACCCAATAGTGATGTAATAAAATACTGTAAGATTTATGTTTGGACAATATATGTTTTACCATTAAAATAATGTGATTTTAGTTTTGTTTGAATTACTTTTCAAAGCATTAATGGACCCCTCAAGACTTATTAAACATCTTGTCTTTTTAAATTATTTTCCATGGGAGTGTGACTCACCTCCACATAAGAAACCCCATTATTTTAAGAAGTTCGGACTTTGGCCATATAAAATATTGCTTTCCTATTCCCTTTTCCAAAAACCATGGGCAAAAACCATGAGCTGATTTGTGGTTTGGATTAGTTTAATGTAAGGGGTCCCAAACCTAAATAATAAAGAATTCACTCACCTTTCCTATATAAACCCACCCAATCTCCCACTTCCTCCTCACTCAAAGCCTTTGGAGTTTGTCCAACCTCTTCCCTAATCTCTCTAGAATCCTCCCAAGGTTCCCCAATCTCCAAATAATCTTCTCTCAATCCATTGGAAACACACTTCCAAGTAAGGGTTTTTTCTTCCTTTCTCATTTTCGTCCAATTTTCTTTAAGTTATTTTGCCCATTTAATTTCAATTATGAATATTGGGGTATAGTTTAGAACCTCCTTAATACTTCCCTCTTTATGTTTGAATTATAGGAGACCCCTTTCTCTCTCATTAAATGCCTCCCTTGTACACCCATTACTATGCTGAAATTCTGAAAGGAACTTCTCTATCCTCATTTACATTCAAGAAATACTTTTGTATCATGAATCTAAATTCCATTACAATTGTTGGGACATGTATCTATATGACCTCCTTACTTTCCATTACATGTAAATATGATGAGGAACCACTTTCTCTCTCATCAACCATTTTTATGAATTCTTATGTCACGCCGTTACGCTGCCGAAATCGCACTGATTTTCTAAGCCAATGCCATTGTGTAGTGAATACCATGCTGATTTCTCCATCAAGGGTATTCAACTTTATGAAAATTTACTTATTGATTATAAATTTTCATGTATGAATTACACATTCCTTTATCGTGGAATAAATGACTATATTTTATGAATCCGTGTTTTATGATCCATGTGGCACACTTATGCATGAAATGAAATGTTTAAGAAGGGTGCACCCTTATAGTGCTCCAATGCATTGGGTAAAGTATAGTATCATGATACGTCATGTGCATTGAGTTTTGAATCATTCTAATTCAAGTGCAATGAGGGTTTAATCGTGCTTCATGTGCAATGAGTATTTACTCATGCTCCATGTGCAATGAGCCTTGGATCAGGCTAATTCCATGTTAAGTGTTGTTGCCACATTTCCATGTTATGATTATCATGCTTTATCATGCCTTTATGTGCATGTTTATCTTGTGATATATTGATATGCCTATTTTCTAACATGTATTTTACTCCTCATGTGATCCATGTTTATTTCCTTACTGGGCTTTATTGCTCCCCCTTTTCTTATGCATGTCCTCAGGTTATCCCATGCAATGCTAAGTACGCAGGAATGTAGTGGTAATGTAAATGAAGTTTTCAATAAAGATGTTGTATTTCATGTTTTAAGTTATTATGTAATGATCCTAAGCCCCAAAGACACTAGACCTCTAGATCTTCCATGTTGTATCAAGTGAATAGTTTATGTAATAAATCATGTTTAAGTTTGTAATAAAAGCAGGGTTGTCATATGGGTTACTTCAAATATTTTTATGTGGAAACCTATTTCTAATGGAAGAATAATATAGTGGTTTCATTTATGTGATAGATGTGAAAGTGGTGGAAGGGATACTATATATTTTTTGGAATGTGTAGTAGTTTTTTATACAATGTTTTCATTGTTTTTGTGGTTACTTTGGGATCACTTTATATATATCTTATGACATGGATATGATTTCTAATAATTGTAATGATGATGGGATATAAATAAATAAACATGTACAATTATAAATTGGGAAGTAATGGAATGAAATAGGTGAGGGATAATATAATTTATGTCTAATATAAATATTATTAATGAATATTGTAACACCCTAAGATTCCACGGTATGTTTCCCTTTGAATAATGCAATAGCTTGCGTTGTACGTAACTTCGAGATTCTAACACACCACGACCAATCAAACTAGCTGTTATGAGTAGTAATACCCACTTTTTAAAATTTATAAATTCTATTTTACAAAATGGACTTCATTTTTGGATTCATAAAATCAAAATTAGTTTAGGGTGAATTTTTGGTACTCTTCTGAAAACTTTCAATTTTTGATGAATAATGAAAAATACTAAATTTTAATTAAAAACAACTTTTTTAATCGAAATAATTTATAGCGTTAAATTATACATTTTAATGGTTATTAAGTATAATTGGATTATATTTTTATAATTTAATATAATTTAGGTCATTGGATGTAATTTCACATTTAAACTAGATATAAACAAGTGTCAATCTTTTGATTGTTATTATTTCTTAAAAAACACTTTTTGTTTTAACAATGAGAATTAATTTTAAATTAATTTCTGCCACTTTTGAGTTTTGAATTTGGAAAAATGGATTCCATATTTGGAATCAGTGGGTGCAAATTGTGTAAATAGGTAACTTTTATTTTTTGACATTATGAATATTTACTTCAGTAAATATTTTATTTACCATGGTTAAAGGGTAAATCTGGTAAATAAGGGTAAACAAATATTATTATAATAATATTAAATTATCCTAAAATGTATCATATTACTATTTTTTGATACATTTCCGACCATTTTAATCCTTGGGTCGATTTTTGGACCCCATGGAGTCACTTGAAAGTGATAATGACACTTTATATTAATTAATTTAAAGTAAAGACAAAAATGATATGAACATATATATTTTAGTAAAATATTTTTTACAAAGGGATATATAAGTTATCTTTTTGACTATAAATATTTATTTGAAATTTAAAAAAATTTCCTACATCATGGTATTTTTTTTATAATTTTTAGACGTCAAATAAATAAAATTATTTATGACATAATAATGATGCAATGTTTACCTCATTAAATAATGATTTTAATAAATGAGATTATAAAAATTTAAAAAATATCCAAAACCTATCCAATTATTATTGGATGATATTATTTAGAACATGAGTCATCTTATCTTCTACTTTAATGAGTTTTAGACCTTTAGAAAGTGAAAGAAATTATTTAATAAAATAATATTTTCAAACATTTCTAAAGAGCCCCTACTCCCCCTTATAAAAAGATCTCAACTCTAACCCATTTTTCACACCTATCAAGCCCATTGACTCATCCAAACTCTACCAAATTAATCTCCTTACATCCCTACCTTCCGCCTAGAAGCCTTACCTTAGGTAGGAAACACTTTATTGAAGCCTTTTGATTCAAACCAAAGGGAGTTACCCGATTTAAAGGTAACATCTCCTCTTAAGTTCTTTTATATTACTTTAATTATCCAACCCCCTAAACTCTCTTTATTAATTTATTTTATAACAAAACCAGTATCCTAAATATACTAGGTTGTTTTTAATATAATTATTTGAACTAAACTTACACAGACCTCCATCTAATGTGTACAGAACAAAATGTTTCTGTGGATGGCGAACTACTGCCTCACGAAATGATGATCGTTCAATCTTATACTACCACCTCCTACGGTGACCATTATGATAGAACTGTAATTATATATGAATTATATGATATTTATTTTATCTATAATCTTTTTTAATTCTATTTTATAGCATACCTTTATTCTTTTCATGTTGTATATATAAGATAATTTCATTTGAGGAAGTGCGGACTACCGCCCCCTCAAAGTGATATGACTCGTTCATACCATACATGGAACGTATAAAGGATGATGTTAATGAACTTATGTAATTTATATTAAATATTATATTATACTTTAATAATAATATACCTATGTATAATTTGGTCTTCTTTCCTTTTAAAATAAAAAAATGAAATGGAAGGAGCGTTCGTTCGTACGTACGGATTACCGTCTCCACGAACACGATGAGATTCATTCCCCCATAATAACCATTCAAGAATAATTTTAATTTGATTATTAAAAATAATATTTAAGAACATCATATAATTCTGGATATGAATCAAATACATCATATCCATTACAAACATGACTTACGTAACAAAACATATAACTGAAAATGAATCAGTTAACACCTGAAACAATAATACTACTAAAATATTATTAACAAAGAAATACTAGAATATCATATATGATATCATATTTATATATGTGGTTATTGTATAATTTAATAATAATGATTTAACTATTATACAGGAGGTTAACGTACCCTCAACCAAGGAAAAGTACAAGGAAATGGTTAATTTCACAATCTATTTATTATCCAAGGTTGTTTTTACATAAGTGTATACTGGGACCTCTTTATCACCCACATCCATGTTTATTAAAAATGTATTTCAAAACATTTTTACTATTTACTAGACTATGGGTTAAAGTTATTTATATCCTTTTTTGAATTTTTATAAAATGTTTTGAAAGGAATCTTTCCATTGTTTTCCAAACAAGGTACTTTATGACCTTTTCGACAAATTAAGGTAAAAATGTTTTTTAACTTATACGGCAGGTGCAGTTATTCTCCACCGTTATAACACAATTGAATCTTCCCTTACATGCTTATAAGAATATTTTCAAAATAAATGTTTTCTTTTATAATTACATGACTTTTAAATCATTTCAAAATATAAAGAGATATTTCCCTCAAATAGTTTCAATTTCATCTATGTCAACATACTTTAATGGATTTTATACTTGTTTGAAGTTGATTTATTATTATAAAAAAATTCCATATTGTATTGAACGTTTTTGATATGTTTGACTGTGGATGTGTTATTTTTATACCATTCATGGTTTATGGTTAATGTATTAACATTTTGTATGCCATTTTTAAAATGAATGTTTATGTTATGTTTCGACCTTTTCATATGAGGAATGCATTGGAATTAGTAAGTGACAGGCAGAGCCCGCTATAGCTTCTTGATACATCGGTAGGTCTCATGATACAAACTAGTGTGTTGGCACAAGTCCTTGAAAAAAATCTTATTTTTAGTCTTGGAATGAGGCCTTGACTATGTGGTTATGATGTCCGACATTATGCATTCCATCATTAAGAAATTATCTATTGATATTACATGTGATTATTCGACTAGTAGAATATCCATGTGAATAAGTAAATGGAATTATTTGATTTATCATTGCTATATTATGTTGAAGTTTAAGTTTAAAAGGATTTTTTTAGTTTTATACATTGTCTTAAATGTTTATGCTTATTTATGAAAGTTTATGCTATATTGTTATCCTTATTGAGCATCTGAGCTCACCCCTTTCTATGTTTTATTTTTCCCAGGATGTGAATAAGTATATTATGACTCACCTACATGGATAGTCTAAGGGATATGAATGTGTTAAAAGGAGACAATGTTGTTGTTTTTTTTCATTTTATATGTAATGTAAAAATTATGTATGTATCTAGTACTTCCAAGGCTACTAAACCGACCAGTCTTTCGTGATTTGACCCCTTGTGATCATGCCAATGTTATGTATTAATGCACCAAATCTGGGTAACTGGTGTCAGGGCATTACAAATATGGCCAGGAGTGTAATGTGTAATGTGTTTTAAGATATCTTAAGTGGTGAAATAAAATGATAAAGCATGGGAAGAATATGATTAAAAAATGGAAAGTCATGAGAAAAATGGGAAACATGATTTATTTAATGGATTTTTTTGAACAATATTAATGAATGTCATAATGAATGTAATATGGATGGAAAATTTATAAATCTAGAAAGGGGTAAGTGGTGTGATCTAAATGATAAATTGTTAATAATGATATGGTTTTTTTGTTTTATGGATGATATTGGGTATTATTCTATGGATGGAAGCAGTGTCAAGATAATGATAGTGATGTTGTTATGGTTTTGATAGTTGTGGTGCTTTTTTATCATTATGAAAATTATTAGGTTGGGTGTGCATGGATATATATATAATTTTATTTATTTATGATTTCATACAGACCTTACCCATGTTATATATCATTATAGTTCCCAATTTTTTTGGGTTTTGTGTGTTTTATTCAATATCTTGGATGTTGGGGGAATACTTATTTTAATAATACTTATTACCCTATATATCACTCTCTATTCTAGATATGGTATAGTATGTTATAGCTCAAGGTTGATATAATAATATGTGTTGTAATGGAATAAAGTTATAGTATGTGATATACTAACTTACTTGGTTATATGGCTGAGATGATGCTACATAATGGGGATATTCATAGTAGGATAAGGGAATAAGGTTAATTTCCTTCATGTTTGTGATACCATATTATGATGGATATGGATATGTGGTTGTGTATATGGTTCAATTTAAATGATAAACATTGGAACCTGTGTGGATTGGGGTGGGTAGGGTAGTGGTCCAACCCATATCGGTTGTGACATGAGAATTTGGTATGGTTCCAGTGTGAACTTTGGACCCTACATCAGTTTGGGTAGCCAATCCAGCATCCTAACCCACATCAGTTGTGATTTAATATATATACAATGTGATGATTCTGATATGGAAGGGATAAATGCAGTGGATGTTTTCTATTGGGACTTAGAGTAATAAACCAATGGGAAGTGGTTAAAGGTACCTTAATGATACATTCATCTAAAATTATGTTATTATATTTGGATGTGATATCAGGAGAGTGATCCCTGGTGAGGTTGGGTGATAGATGATATGATAGGTTCTTGTTGGTTTTACTATTTATTCACTGAAGCATTAGTATGAATCTTTCACATTTTTTGGATATTTTTATAGGATGATCCTATCGAGTATACATGTATTCTCAACCCGATCAATATATATATATATATATTTAGTTTTCAATAGGATTTCAATGATTTTTTAGACATTAATAGACCTAGGTTGGGGATTTATGGTTCATTTTACTTCCATAGGATTTATATTTTTCTTATTTGGGGAATTTTATTTTTATTAATTTCATATGAATTGTTGGATGATGGGTTTTATTTTTTGATATGAAGTTAATAAGTGGTTTCATTCAATATTCATGGTATTTTTGAGGGTAATGCCTCCCATTTTAATGTTGTATACTCTCAATGCTAATATCTAACCTAGGTCCTATTGAAGGATGGCCTCAATGTTCACTCCCATCTTTATTTCATACCCCATAGGGGTTCCTAGTTTGAGAGGGTCATGAAAAAGTGGCATTAGAGATATGGTTGAGAGTCAGGATGAAGATTGGATTTAAAAACTAGTGAGAATTTCATGGTTTTGATAGGGAAACAACATTGATTATACATAGTGTGTGATATATCTAAGGGGACGAGTTGGTAGAAATACATTTAGGTCCCCTTGTGATCTAACATAGGGACTTTAATAATACCAAATGCCATAAGTGAGATGATGTGTATTGAAAGATAAAGACTTAGGAGGTGTACATGCATCATACTTATTTGTGTTTTTGGTTGAATTTAGGTGATTTATAGAGGATAAAATTAACCTAATGAAATACACCTTAATGAATTCCATGCTCCTAGTTATAGTTATATTAAGGGGGGGATTATTTTAGTTTTTTTTTCATTTATTTTACCATTATGATATTCTTTATTTGTATTGATGATCTATATTTTTAGATGATTTTTATCTACATAAAGTTTTATATATAGAATTTATATTTATGTGGATATGCTTTTGATTTTTTGTACTTATACTTTTTTATGTAATATAATGTTTTGTTAACTTGGAAATATAATAAGTAATGACTTTCAATAGGATTAAATTGAAAATAAAAAACATTGAAAATGTTAAAAAATAACTTTATTATTATTGTAAATATTTGTGTTTTCACCTCAGTGAACTCTTAATAATTTATGGTATATTTGAAACCAAAATAACCTTTAAAGCATACAAAAATAAATGCTCCAAAATTATTATTTATAAACAAATACTTGTGTTAATTTAAATTTCCTAGATATAAAGTAGAACATTTTAATGCATATTATACAAATATCATGATGTAGATTTATTAGTTGAAAAAAATAATATGTTGAAATAATTCTACCTTTCTTATTCATAAATATTTTAGTTATTAATATTATCATGTTTAATATATTGTGTTAGATATAATGTTTAGAATGTCTTTAATTTCTTAGAGATGTTTTTGTCTTAAAAGAAATAATGATAATGATTCAATCTAGTGATGGTTGAACTATTAATAATTTGTTATGTGTGATAAGATAAATTAGTTAAATGAATGGGTATTGAATATATTTAAATTGGTAATGGGATATTTCAGGAAGGTTGACATAGATTTGAGCATGATAATTTTGAGACATTTTTTCATATGTGTTGTAACATGTATAGTGATATTTAAATATGTTTAGTTTAATTTCTTAAACAATTGTATGATTTTTTGGAAATACATGTTCTCAAATAAATTAAAAAATTTCCTTTTTGTATAGATTAAAAAAAGGTCTTATAAATGGTTTTTAGTGTTTAAAAAATGGGATTTTGGTACATTTATTAATGAATGGTGTAAGATTTTTTCATTTAAATGGATTTTGGAAAAGGGGGTGTTTTGAGGAGAAAGTTATAGTTTATTTTATATGTTTTAAATGTATAGGTATCAAGGAATAATTTTCAAAATTTAAAATAATTTTTTTAAGTTCCTTTCTATCATTATTGAAGTGATTAGAATTTTGTAAGGTGAATTATTGTTTTCTATAAGGGTGTAGTTGAGGTCTCTTATTTGATTAGGATTAGTTTCCTTGGTGTGTGGTGTATATGTTTGGTGGGGTTTAGGAGGGTTATTTTATTATTTGGTAGTCTTATGGGTAATGGTCTCAGAATGATGAGGTTGTGTGTTGTTAGAAGTGGGAAGGATTCTAGTTTGGTAAGATGGTAGAACTATTCCATGAAGGATGAATTAATTGATCTTATGGTGTTGTTTTGTATTCCTTATCCTAGTGTGTGGTTTTATTATCTAAACTAACTATGTTGATTTTTGATGTTGTGTTGAATACATATCATCATAGAATTTCCAGGGCATTGTGATCAAAAAGAAGGATTCATGGGATGTGATGTAGTTCAGATATCAGTAGTAGAAGGTGCAAGAGTTCCTTGGTTGAGTTTTTGACCTCGAGGTTAAGGAGTGGATAGAATAGGTTGAGGTTTCTTTTGAATTGACCATGAACCTAGAAAAATTATGGTTTTCTATAGCAGTGATTTCACTATGAGGAGTGACTTGTGTGTTGTGGAAGATGACCCCTAATCGGTCAGGAGAAGTTTATTAGGAATAATTTTCTCATATTGGCCCAGAATGAGTCCATTACCTTAGTGTAGAGGGTTGAATTCTTGATCTCAGCATTCTCGTTTTCAATTTTTCTTCCTTGGTTTTGAACCTATTAGTTGATAAAGGCATGTGTGTTTGATATTTCAAGTATTCCTTGAGGTTGGAGATTCGATGATGGTTAAAGAGTCTGTGGTTGAATACTTAGTTACATGTGAGGGATTGTTTTGAGTTTATCAAGAGGAGTATACTCCAGGATACTAATAAGGCTAGAGATATCACCATGATTTTTTGTCCTTATATTAGGAATAAGTAGGGAGTGATATGATCTTATAAAGTTATATCATGGATTGTAGCTTGGGGTTTGCGTGGATTTAGGTGTCCCAAATTTGATGAGTTTATCTGTTTCAATTATAAAAATATAGGGAATCAGAAGTATAAATTCATTAATATTTGTAGAGTTTCTAGGTTTAGGTAAGGTGTTTTATTTTTTTGGGTAGATGATTAGGTAGAATTATGTTTAGTTTGAGAGTCAGAGAGCATTTTTCTAGTTAGTAACCTTATACCTTTCGTATTTGGATTCTTTGGGAGGATATTTTAATTTTTTTTAAAGTGTTTTGTTGGTATATTCTATTCTTATTCATTTTAAAATGTTTTTATTTTATTGGATGGATTATATAAAACTAAATTATTTTATATGTGAAGATAAAATAATTAATATGGTTACCCATGCTTAAATGTTTTTGGAAAACTAAAACCCATGGATAGTGGGAAGGAGTAGGTTTTCAAACATAATTCCACACACACACACACACATCACCCTTATAAAAGGATTAGTGGTTAGTTTTATGAATATTGAGATTTTATATAGACTACTAAATTTATTGGTAGTTTTTTCATTTTACATGATAGGTATCATTTATGGTTGAAAGGTTTCATAGTATTCTATGTCAAAGTATGATTTTTATGGAAGAATTACTTAATTGAGTGTGGTGAGTGAATGGTAGTATATTTCCCTTGAATTTTATAATCCCAAAGAATAAGAAGGTGGTAACTTAAATGGTTTAGTCCTATATAGGTTAGGGGAGTTATTACTTTCGATATAGTCAGTCTTGTTAGGAAGGTATCAACCTCAATGGCTATATTTTAAGAGGATTCCTTCTCTGTAATAAATGATGCTGAAATTATTAATCATGTTCTATAATTATTTGAGTTTTTATTCAATGAGAAATGTTAATTATTGGAAATATAATTACCTCTATTTGAGTGGAATATTTGAGAGAGTGTTTGGGTTTTTGAGGTTAATGTTTTTTCTCTTGGTTTTCATTTTGATTCTTGAGGATGAAAATAATTTGAGAGATATCTAATGAATTGAAATATACATTCTCATTCTATCATATTGAGTGTTTCCAAACATAGAGATTCTAGGAGGATGTTTTGTGGGGGAAAAGGTGCATATTTTCACAAACCAACCTAGGAAACCCATGAATTTGAGAACCGGAGCCAACCCCTTATATACCCAATACATGTTCCTGATCACTATAGGTTGTCAACTAGTGTCTAAGTCTGAAATAAAACCATTGGGAATGATTTCAAAATTAGTATATAGGTAAACAGATCCATAATAAATCATCCAATCATATTATGCTGTAAAATAAGGGAAAAAACTAGATACTAGATATTAAATAGAACAACATTTCATATATATACTAAATAAGTAGCAATATATAAATAAACCAAAATTTCCATGATTTAATGATTATATATAATCAATCAGATATAAAATTGAAATAAAAAACCAAACTAAAATGATAGACCATCACTGTGTGACCCTCATCCACTTTCGATAACCCAACCCAACTAACACGAATAAAGAAAACATCCCAACCTAGAAGACTAATCCAATAACCGGAAATGAAACCATAAGAACTACGAACAATGAATTGTGTATGCACCATGTGAGTGAAATTGAGTTGATTAGGATTTCACCAATATTTTTTTGGAAATTCATTACAAATAATATTACATTTTACAACAGTTTGAAATGAAATATTAAAATAGGTTTTTCACTCATGAATATATAAAATCCAATATCACAAACAACTCATTTCACAAAAATAACATTTCATGTCTTAAATGAAAATAATCATCTAAAACAAATTTTTGTAGGATAGTACACCATTTTAATAAAAAAACACTTCAATCCAATTTAAAAAGTTACTTTATTAATACCATTTTCCAAAAAACATTTTATTTTTTTTAAAAACTGAAAAAACGCATAAGAAATAAATAATCTTAAGGAAACATATCATAAGGAAGGTAAAAAATCATGATTTATAAAATAATAATCAGGCTATATAACACAAAATAAATAAATTCACGTATTGAGAACCTTAAATATAACTAGGAAAATTCATAAAAATCTCTTGAGGCTACCCTATACATACTTGAGTTGCAACCATATACTGGACTACCGATGTATTCCTAAGTTAATAATGAACCATCTTCCCTCAAATAACATCATCGATAGAACTCCCCAATTCATCTAATCCCATAGTATATCTAGTACATCTAATTAGTACTAGGTTGTAACCACCTCCCATCCCACACTAATATTCCTAGGATCATCATGTATATAAAATGATAAGAGGTGATAAACCTCACCCATTAATGAATTAAAAGTAATAAATATCATCTCTCCTCTTACACCCTCATAAGAAACATCCATATTCACATATTATCCATATCACATAAAATATATAGGATTCCCTTGTTAAAAATCCATATCACGCACAAAGAGAAAGGGCCTTCAAGAGGATCTCACATAAACACACCAATTGAAAATGATTCAAAAGTTACAAATGGTCATTTGTTAAAAGGAATAAAAATTTAAATTAATTTATAATTATTTTAAATTTATTTTTAAAATTTTATTTAAAATAAATCCATTAAAATAAATTAAAAAAAACTCTAAAAAAATTATCACGAACCATTTGAAAATTCATTATAAAATCAACCCACTTTTCTAATTAATGCAGCCTCTCTTACGAGTTTAAAGCACCACCTTTGAATTTATCCCATAATCCAAATGGGTTTAAATCACTTAAAAAAATAATTTTTTCTTAAAAAAATATTTTCATCATTTTCAAAATACTTGCTGTTTCTGTACCACAACAAATGCCATGTAAAAACCTCATGCCAAGAGAAAAACCCCTTCAAACAATTTAAAAAATATATTTTAACTATCCAATAGGTGAATAAATATAAAATAATATATTTATAAACCTCAAGAATCCAAATATATTCTATTTTATGAAAATACATAAAAATATCTACCTCGTTTCAATGGTAATCAAGCCGAATGTATTGCCTAAAATGAAGGATGCTCAAGAAATCATTATGGGATCCCATGAAAGGCCTAAAAATAATATACCCAAATTTATAACAACCTTGAATCCTAATTTTAGACACATTAGTCCCATTTGGTTCTGGGAGGAAGAGAAAACATGTTTTAAAGAGAGAAAGAGTGAAGAAGTGTGAAGAACAAGAGGAATAAATTTCTTTAAATTGAGAAATCTACAAGAAAAAGGACTGTAGGAGATTGAATTCAACAGAGGAGGGAGAGAGACATCCCTATCATGCATGGAATGGTATAATAATCTAGCTGAGGGAGGGGAGTGGGAAATATGATTAATAGGGGTAGGGGTAAAATAGTAAAATCATTTTAGGTAATTTTTGGCATACCGAACGTGTAATGACCCAACCAATCAGGGCATGCATGGCCGATGGCATGTTAAGACATTGAAAACCCAATCCCACCTCCAATAGGATAGGGGATAGTTACAAACAGTGAGATGGAATAAATTAAATGGTAGGACCTAGCCATAATACTTATATTCATGCACATAACTATCTCTATGAAAAAGTGTATAAGAAAAAAATGTCGCAACATATAGAGTATAACCATGCATGAAATAATATCTACAGAATATATTAGAGTAAAAAAATTTATACCAAAGTGTAATGGGGAAAAATACACACCCAACTAGAAATAAAGTCCCAATCTAATAATTCTGGAATAAAGGAAAACTATGTGAGTTTGGCTCTTGATCATTAAGTCCCAACCACTATATGAGGTTAATGCATCCATGAAAACAAAGATTCACTAAAGTCACCATAGATATGTCTCTTATATGCTTAATAAAAAACACATATAGGCATAAACCATACAACGTTTAGTATAATCATACATAGTAGGATGCCCCAAAAATACAAAGGTACCAAAAGAAAGACACAAAAAATGTCAGACCGACCCATAGTAAGAGGGAAACAAAACCCAAAATGAATATATGTGTTCATAAAGAACCCATGTGAGATAGAAAGGGGATATTCATATCCTTATTGCATCTAAAGTTAACGAATCTCTCTACAACTCTAAAATCCCATCTATGATTCCTAGATTCAAACATAACCTCCCTAGAATATATGTGGAGGGGACCACAGTTGAGGGAGACACATCTCCCATAGAGAACTTGCACACTGTTGGAGCTCAAAGATGGGAGAGTACCACTCCAAAGATATAGGACCTGGTCCAAGTATAGGGGATTACCATATCTACATGTATGAATATTATGGAGGACTCAAAAAATGGTGTGATAGGGGAGTACCAACCCTGGAATCTATCCAATGATCCTTCCTTGATCACTTCTATCATAAATCATTGAATAAAGAAGAGTCATGACCGAATATCTAATCATCATATCTTATATTCCACAAATAAGGCCACTATCAGTTTATATGTCAAAGAATACTTAGGATATGCTACTCATTGGAAAAAATAAAACTCCCTATGAATGAGATATGAATGGAAGAACTTATAGAGGGGAGTTTATGGGGGTCCACATGGTGTGTGACCTCACCTTTCTACCTGGCCATGTTCTTCCCGGTGAATGACTTGAAAATCCATATCATACCACACAACATGTATATGGGTGTACACAATGTGTATGGTAACCTAGGGTATTGGGTGTGTACTATGGGAACATGGATCATCTATCCTAGTACATCTACATTACAGGTACTTGTGGTACATGATGTTTATGACCACAAGGGGTCCTGAGCGTGTGCAACTAGCACACATATCACTACCCAGATTCATTCACATCGTGTATAGGCCTGTAAACATGGTGTGTTATCCTTAATATGGCTTAAAACCCTATCCACCAAGGAAAAATAAGTACATGGTGTGTTTTATTATGAACTATAATGTTTGTCATCGTGTTTTTCATAGAATCAACATATCCTTCATGAATCTTAATATTTGAAATTTCCAAAACCTCTCATGCATGTTGACCACCTAAAATAGTTAGTTGTTATCCTTGACCACTGATTCTAGGCCTCTTGTGGCTAGGAATCAGATTTGGGATATCTGTACAAAGATATTAGTGCATCCCATCACCATTTATCATTGCTCTAGTTCCAAGTTTCATGGATTCCCCACCCACATCCCACAAATAATCTCATTCAGTCCAAAAAACATCATATTTTTCATAGTTTATGTAATATCCAGAAATCTATGGGTTCAATCACACTCGAACCCACCGCGAAAATGTTGGACCGTAACCCCTTGGGCCAACAATGATAAAAGTGAAGAAATGTGTGGAGAAATGCACAATAATTAAGTAAATATTTCATTGTAAAAGTGTTATTATCCAATGATCACATAAATAGGAATATATAGGGGTGAAATAAAGTGAAACAAAATATATATTGAAATTGGGATCATGTAATGAATTTATAAATGTGAAAAATAAGAAAATAAATATAAATTCATGCTTATGAATTTGTAAATGGTAGAAATACATGAATAAAAATCCTCACCTAAATTTAGGATTGATCATTGGTGAGTAATTAATTCACCAAAAATGAATAAGATCTATTCCATTCACTGTCTCTCAATCTACCTCAATCTGATCATAATTGTTCTCTGATCCCAATCTTCCAATAAAGAAATTATAATCCTCCTCTCAAAATCCCCTTAGGGTTACATGGATAACACTAGAGAAATTTTAAAATGACATATTTACAGAGGGAATTAGGTTAGTTCATTTAAAAATAAATATTTAAAATTATTTATTTATTTTAATTAAACGCACCACCAATGGCTTCCTCAATCGAATGACTGGTGCAAATGAGCCTCAGACCAGTTAGTGGGGACTATTCAAGTTCATCCATGAGACCCAGGATCAAATATAGGTGGAGACATATTTCTAGGGTATTGTAGAAGTATTATAGAAGTACTATAGCAGTTACTGTTCAGGCACTGTAGAAGGTACTATTCGGTACTATAACAGCTAGAACTGTCCACCTTCAGGCCATTGGTTTGGTCTTAGAGTAATCCAAGGACTTTGGGCCACCCAGGACTTTGGGTTATTAAGGATTTTGGGCCACCATAAGGACTTTAGTCTCCCTAAAGTACTTTAGGACACTTCAAGGCCTTTAGGCCACTTAATGTGCAGATGAAAACCAGACAGATTATGCAAGGAGCAAGCTCTAGAGGAGGATTTAGAGTAGAAACATTCACCAGAGAAGAGATATCAGATTTAGAAGAATGGGAGGGTATGGAAATTTCCACCAGTACTAGGCATGCGCATCTCTGGACATGACAACTAACTTAATAGCCATGCGAAGATGGAGAGATGATCATGATAAAGATGCTGGGGAGGGGCGGTTCCATGTAGTCATAATATGGGATGAATTAATCTAATACCTTCAGGTCATGTAATTTCACAAATCCTAAATTCCATGTTAGGGTTACCCTTAAACCCTTAAAATGGGGATTATCAAAAAAATTAATAAAAATTGAAGGCCTTCAGGCCATTCCGGAGGAGGAATCGAACGCCTAGTATCAACCAACCTTAGGTCATGCCTAGGGTAAAATCCACATTCCAGAATCAACTGTGGTCTCATATTCTAAATATGAGACTCCTTTTTAGATTTATTATACTATTTCAGGGAAAAATTGTGTGGATGATATTAATATATTTAATATTTTAATAATATCAATACAAGGCTCACTAGGCCTCTGAATCTCATATCGTCTTAGTTTCTTTCTTCAAAAATATTCCAATAAATATTCAAAAGTTTCACATGAAAAATATGAGTAATTACAATCTCCCCAACTTCATGTTTTTTCATTCCAAAAGCTAAAAAACTATTATCAAGTGAGAATACTAAGATCTCATCTAGGTATTACACACTAACGAGCACTCTAAAAGGTTCTTGTGGTGCTAACAAATGTGAACCCAATGGAAGTAATTTTACAAAAAGGGTATTATCTAGTTATTTACCAAATGTATCAAGGTAACAACAATAAACACCTAAACTTAAGCTCTCATCAATTTCCTAGGTGAACAAAATTGTGCTACCTAGGGAAAAAAACTGGTTCTAACAAGCCCCTTATTAACGAACTTCTTCATCCTCCCCTCCATCTCTCATAGGTACACTGGGTCATATGATATGATAGTGTTGATATTGAGAAATCCCTAATGAAATTATATGAAGAAAAAACTAATTATTTGGAGGTAAACATCGAACATAGTTAGAGAATATGTCCACTATCACTCCAACATCGCAGGAAATGGAATCTCTTAGTGTCTGCTAATCCAAGGGTCATACTAGCCAACCAATAAGGAATAATTTGTATCTTTCTTCAGGAAATATCATTTTGAACTATCAAAAATCCATCAAAACCAAAGAAGGGAGATCCTGTACCACCACCTCATTTACACTACAACCCGCACCAGTGATATTTTTCTAGGAATGGGTAGTAAGAAACTAGTCTGTGTTGAAAAAAACATTATATAACCTCACTGCCAACTATGAAAAGATTACATGTGATTCGCTATCTCCTACTAGAGTTAGGTCACACTATTGATAGAAGATTTTGATCACAGATCCTCTTAGCATGATCCTCTATAAAAAAGGGTCAAGATAAAAGGGATCCACTAGTATTTATAGGCCTCAAATAGGGAATACATTTTGAGAAATTTAGTTTATGAGCCTATGTTAAGCCTATAGTTGGGTTAGTGAACAAACATGTCATGCCTAGAAGCTACACTCAGAGACTCTGGACATAAGATCTTACCATCTAAATTTGTCTTTTCCCATGTTTTCTTGCCAACCATAATAATGGATCACTCTAACACCTGATCACGTCAAACCAAACTCAACCATACAAGTCGAAGGAACCCATTGACCACACCTTGACACTATTTTCTTTTGGTAACACTAACTCTCTCTCATAGTTTTAAATAACATAACATAGATTCAACTCGATGGGAGAATTTACCCTCTTATTTTCATGTCCAAATTCACATCAACCATAACAAAAAAAGGCTTAACAAATTCCCTTTATCACCCTAGATAAGTCTCACATCTAAGAACACTATCAATAGGGATCCTATCTAAGTGATTATTTCACATAATAGGCTCATTTAAATCCTATACCACCTAAGAAAGGGGTTTAGTTCACCAAAAAACCTAGCTGATATCTAATTCTAGATCCCATGACGCCCATCAAAATTGGTGCATCATATACTAGTAACACTAGAACTAAATGTTTCTCCATGGAGAATATAAGTTTCGAGCACAAAAATATGATCATTTGAGGTCTTCACAAGATAAAAAACTTGTATCACTGTCTTTAGACAATCCTCCAATTCCTGAGGGTCTAATAACCATGAAACCTCAATGATACAAAATGATGAAACTCGTTTGATGTTATAATACTTCATGTACCATCATCTTGTCATACTGCATCCATATACTACTCAACATGTAGATGATCATCTGTCTAGACCACTAGAGAAGTATCCATGCACTTCTCAACAACTGGTAGCACCCATTAATACATGCTTAGAGAAAACACCTCATGAGTGTGTCCTTGGGTAGAGTCTTCATCATTCAACTGGTATTGTCCATGAAAATATCTCAAAATTATAGCTATATATCATTATAGAGACATATTTATAGTGTTCAAGATGTACCATGGTAAAATAATATATGTAGGGACCTAACTCAGGATGGAAAATAAAAGGACTCGATCCTATATGATGTATGTTCCATTTTTTCTTGAAACTAATGTCTTGGTATTACAATCCAACTAGTAGGTAATCACAGTCCTGGTGTATGGATACATCATCCACGACACTAACATTGGGTTCTCGAGCCTGAAATCAACACTCAAGACACTCCAAAAATATTTTCATATGTCCTGAATAATTCCTCATAAGGGTACAACTCCAAACACCATCCCAAGGAATGAACTATTCTAATACCACTATGTAATGATCTGACCAACTAGGTCTAACCTGATAGATGGAAATCCAATTCATCACAACCCCAAGCCCACCTCCAATTTTCTAGGGAATGGAGACAAGTGTAGATAAGGAATAAATGAAATGGGTGTCCTTAGGATAAGTACATGTATGCACACACACAACCATCTCCATTAATAAGCGAAGAGGAATAATAAAAATTCTGTAAAATCTAAAGTATATCTATGCATGAAATAAACACTATATAATAAGTCAATTTACAAAAAATTAAGCCAAAGCGTAATTGTTAAAAATACATACCCAACTAGAAATTAAATCCCAACCTAAGGAAACTATAAGAAATAAAAACAGAGAGATCCTGGATCCCAATATCCAAGTCCCAACCACCATAGATAGTCAACGAACCCAAGTGTCACTAAGCACCACTAAAGTCTCCATCGATATGTCGATTATCTACATAATACCTGACATGTGATGACATATCCCATGTAGGGGTGAGTATATACATACCTAGTAGGATTCCCTAAAAATCAAAAAAGGGGAAAATAAACATAAAAATAAGAATAGATCTATGCATAAAATAGGTATACAATAGCCAAAGTATATATATATGCTCATAAATAAACCTAGATGATAGAGAAAGGTGATCTCCATCTCTACATCCCATCCAAAGTTGACGAGTCTTCCTAAAAATCCAGAAGTCCATCTTTGATTCCTAGAATCAAATGCAACCTCCCCAGAATATGTGTAGAGGGGCCCTCTCTTCACTAATATGCTCTACATCCAAAGGAGCCACAAATCCCATAGAGGACCTGCATGATTCCATATATCTTAGATGAGGGAGTAACACTCCTTAGATAGATTAAACATTCCCATTTTAATATATTTCCATCTCCACCTATATAAAGAGTATGGGGGGCCAATTCCCAAGTGAGACAAGGAGTACCAGCCCTGAAAACCCTCTAATGGTTCTTCCTTGATCACTTCTATCATCAAGGATCACCTAAAAAAGTTTCACCCACATAAATCCTCACATAATATATTATATTCCATATGGAAGGCCATCATCAAGTTCTATAAGGAAAAACACATAGGATATGAAACTCATGGGCCAGAATATAATCCCAGAAGAAGGATATATGAGAGGAAGAAGTTATGGAGGGGATTAACCTAATTAGTTGAGACCAGATTGGACTCCACTACTTTAGGCCCCCCTAACTTGTTTGTTTTGTTTTTCCTTGACCATGACTTATTTTTTGGGCTTCTTAATAAAAATTCATTACTGGTGGGAGAGGAAGAAGTTATGGAGGGAATACATGGTGTGTATGTGAGTCTATATGGCATATGACCTCACCTCTATGCCTGGTTTTGTTCTACCCGATACAGGGAATGACATGAAATGTCAACCACATGGTATGTATAGGGGGTACACAAAATGTATGTCAACCTAGTGTCTTGGGCATGTAATCTAAGCATACGACATGGTTTCCCAAGTATACCCACATGAAATGTCCTTATGGTGCATGATGTGTATGACAACCTAGGGTCTTGGAAGTGTGTAGATGGAAAAAAGATCCGTACATGGGTAGGATCACATGGAATGTAGGCTATACCACATTATGTGTGATCATTAACTTAACTAAAATCCTTACCTACCATGGAAAATAAGTACACTACATGTATTCTTACAAATTACATGTATTTTAGTCATTTTTTCATTTAATCCATAGATCCTTCATGCGGTTTCATATTGTTCATTTCTACCACCTCCCACACCTTACAACCACCTAAAATCGGTGGGGGTCATCTCCAGCCATAAATTTATAGTATTTGATAGTCAGGAATTGGAATTCGGCTATCCATACCAAGCCCATAGTGTATCTCATCACCACTTACCACTACTAGAAATCTAAGATCCATGGAGTCTCTACCTGCATCCCATAATGAAACTTGACCCATCTGCAAATCATCATCTCATGTGTCATTCATGCAATAAATAAGAATTTCGAGGTTTGATCTCCCTTAAACTCTCCCCAAAAATGTCGAATCGTGACCCCGTGGGACAATAGAGAATAAAACAAAGCAAATAGGGGAGAGATGTTCAATAATGAAGTAAATAATCTGTTTTCAAGTGTTCTTGTCCAATGATCATATAAACATAAATATGTAGGGTGAAATCAGGTTCAACAAAATGTAGATTTAAATTGGGCTCATTCCATGAATATATAGATGATGATCAATAAGAATATGAATATAAATCCACATGTGTAAACTTTTAAAGGGAATAAATCCACAAATAATTAGACCTACCTTGATTTTGGATCAATTTTTTTTGTGAATAATACACATGCCAGTGATTAAGAATATTTATTGCACTCACTGTCTCCTGATCCACTTCAATTTGATCATTTTCATTCTTTTATCTCAATATTCTAATGAATAATGTCTAATAATCCTCTAAAAATACTCCAAGGGTTATAAATATAACCCTATAGAAATTTCATAATGAAAAATTTATAGAAGAAATTTGGTTCGGTCATTTAAAATAAAATAAATAAATATAATTATTTATTTTAATTCAGTGCACCACCAATGGATTCCTCAACTAAACATCAAACATTCACCGACCATAGGTCACAACTTGGGTAAAACCCATGTTTTAGAATAAAAAATGGTCTCATACTTTTGATCTGATACTTTGTTTAAGAGTTAATCTACTATTTTAGGAAAACTACACTTGTGTGGTATTAATATATTTAATATTTTTATAATATAAATACCATGCTCACTAGGAATTGGAATCTCACACCATCTTAGAACCATATGTCAAAAATATTCCAAGAAATATACCAAATTCTTATATGGAAAAAATATGAGTCTTTATAGCATAGTTATGAAGCATGGTTTTGAAAACCATGTGACAACCATGTGGGATTCACTAGAAGGACAAAACTCACTCTCATATTTTGGTTTCATAGTTTAAAAACCATGATCCAACCATACAAGAGAGATCATATAAATTTTAGACTCCTCTCATATTTTTTTATAGTTTTCCCAACTTTATACAAACCATTCACCAGAAAACTCTTCATATAATGGTGAGGCTGAATATTATCTACTAAGAGTTTTAAATCTTGTGCGCTACCCATATAGAACAAACCATGTATATTTAAAATGAATTAATAGGTCCCTGTATGTGTGAACGGATGATAATTAGTGTATATTTTCTCTTGAATAATAATTTGAGACCCATGTGTATACGGAAAAATTAAAAAAACAAAAACCCAAGCCCGTATCTTATAAAATGTAAATTCCCCCTTAATTAATTAATCTAATAATAGTTATAGTGACAAGGAGTGTAATGATGTTGGAGTTGAGATTTCTACTAGAAGAGGTTGTGTCAAGTCCTGGAGGTGTGAATTTTATAATGAATGGTTGAGTTGGATCTTTTCTAGGGCATGGTTTGTTTGGTTTCAATATGTAGGTATCAAGGAGTATTTTTGTTAAATTAAAAAATATTATATATTTCCTTTTCCATTTATCTGGTTGTAGTGTTCTATTTATGGTCAAGATATAAATCATAGATTTTTTCATGGTTATTAAATTTTTTATGTCCCTATGTAGTGGTTCCTAAGCGACATCATGGAACCTCAATGGTCGGGTTCCATGGATGATCCATTTTTGGGTTATTATGTTATAATTCCAAAGATATATCATAGAACCATTAATGTTGGGTTCAATTTCTATGTCATTTTGTGTGTTTTTGTGTCATTGGGTATCAATTGTTCCAAAACCATTCCCCAATTTTATCATATTATATGGTTAACCCTAATTTAATTAGGTGAGATTTGGTTCATGATTTCTGGAGGGTGGTTTGACTAAACACTATTGTGGTGTTTCCCCTGTCATTATATCATGGTTATGTAGGTTTCCCGAATAATAATAAATTTTGAATCCCAAATAAATTATTTTATTTTATATCATTATTTCAAAACACTAGGTGACCATAGATTCCCATTATGAGGATCATGAGTACACATAAGATGTCTTGTGTGTTTAGCTTCAAGAGACGAAACGACTGTGATCTAAGGTAAGTTCATCTTATATTTTATTTTTTACCTCCCTATTACTTCTTCCTAGAGAGGTTGTGTAGTGTGTTAGATTTATATTTTTTTTCCAAGAGTCTTGGTTTTTATGGGAGTAATTGGAATCTGTGTTGATCAATGTCACATTCATGTTCTTTGGATTTGTAACCACCCCCTTCACTTTATTATTTTACAGTGATTGGTAATGTTCCAACTGAGGTTAGATATTTGGTGCATCTATTTTTTATTTATGTGAATATATGAATTTAACATGATATTTATTTAATTTATCAGATAGTATTTATTGGATTAATAATGATAATGAAATGGGATAAATGAAATTAATGAATGGTGTGATTCACATGTGTTTATATGTTTCCATGTTATTTATTATATAGTGGGTGTTTGATTGTTTATGTTATTATATGTTTCATTATTTTTAGGGTTTATGTACCTTGATATGATTAATGTATTGGATTAAATTTACATAAAAGGGTTAATCATGTAAATATGTAAATGAAATGGTTTCTTCAAAATAATGACTAATGGTAATGATGTTTTGATGGTCACACTTAAATTCTTATAAAATAATGATTAAAAATGGATTCATTGGTTATAATTATTATTGTATTACTATGGGTTTTCTTTATTTCTTTGATTATGTGGTAGAATTATGTGTTTTGTTATGACAACATTAGAAACTAATGTTAATATTTTTTTCACATTTATAAATGGATAAATCAAATAAATAGAGTAATAAATTGGTTTTTTAAGTTGGTATTTATGGTAAAATATTTGGATGGTGGGTGGTATTTCTGATGAAATAATTATGTAGTGGTTGGTTCATGTGACTGATGTGAAAATAAGTGGAATGGAATTTGTGATTTTTTTTGTAATATGTGGTGGTTGTTGATATGATGGTTTTTTGAGTTTTTGGGATATTTTTGGATTGTGTTGTGTGGGTATAGTATCAAGGATTTTATTGGTAATAATGGGTATGATGAAGGGCCATAAATAAATAAATGTGGTTTTTATTTTATTGGGAAGGACTTGAATGAAATGGGTGAGGACTAGAATTTAATGATATTTAGGTATAATGACCAGTTTAATAATGAATATTGGTTGGATTTGAATGTGTAATGGTTGTTTACAAACTGTAAGTTTTTAAAGGAATGGATAAAGTTTTGGATAATTGTGATTAACTGATGGTTGGATTTGATATGAATGTGAAACATGATTTATTAAATAGAATTTTACAAAATATAGTTAATGAACAGAATAATGAACATAATATGGAAGGTAAAATAATAATTATACATACAGGTGGTTGGTGAAACATAAATTATAAATTTTTTATTACACTTTGGATATTTCTAATGATGTATAGGATTGGGAATTATTCTATAAATGGTAGAAATGGTTAGAAAACAATATTGATGTTTCTACGGTTGTGATAGGTGTGGTAGTGCGATATTTTCATGAATATAATTTGGTTGAGTGTGAGTAGATATATATATATATATATAGTTTTATTCTATTAGTATTTTATACACACAAAAACCATGTCAAATATCTCTTTATCACCTATATTGTTTTTGGATTTGAGTGTTTTCCCCATCATTCTGGTTGGCGAGGGAATAGATTATGGACTACTCTCTCTTCTATGCTTTTCTTTACAAATGTTGTATAGGTTGTGATGGATCAAGGTAGGTATAAAAATACATGTTTTAATAACATAAAGGTATTTTATGTGATATACCAATAGATACATATATGTTGTTGAGTTAATGGTACATGGTGGGGATCATGCATGGTAGGATTAGGGAACAAAGTTTAAATCCTTCATATTCATAATACACTATTATGATATATATGGATATGTGGTTCTATATATGGACCCGTTCCAATGGAAATCAATTGAATCTTCATAGGTTTTCATAAATGGGGATTTAGTCTGAACCACATCGGTCTTGCATTGACTATTCAGTTGAGTGAAAATGTGAACATTGGACCCTATGCAGGTTGTGGTGTATGAAAACTATATATCACTATAGTTTTTTATTTTATATTATAATGATTAATTATAAATTAATTTAAAATTTTTATATTTTTTGGACTTGGGTTATTAAAATTTTGTAAAGTTCCTTATGCTACATTTTTTGAGTTCACGGGCTTGAAGAAACTGGGTGGGGTTTTGATATATTGGACACTTCCTATTTATTTTGAATGTGAATGGTTTTCCCTAAATGAGTGGCATAAAATTTGGAAAAAACCATATGAATCCAAGGAGAATATATATTAGGTGATGTAGTTATTGATAAATAAATTTTACATCGTTAGAACATAGTTTCTTAAATTTTCCAGTCTCTAGGGGAAATTGTGTTGGGGCATTTATTTGGGACAATTCGATATGCACAATTTTTTCATGGTTTAAAAAATCGTGTATAATTTCTATATTTAATTGACTTTGGGTAAAATTGTCATTTTACCATTTATTTTTTATGTATTTTTTCCTCTCTTACCTAATCCTTGTTCGGATGAACCAAACACACATAAAAAATAATCCCTTCCTCCTTCATTCTCTATTTTTGATGGACTTCTCCCTTCTTTCTAAGGGATTACTCTCTGATAAGATCTATTTCTTTTTCTCTACTTAAATTTTCATATTTATTACATTTAATCTTGTATTGTCTATATACCATGAAATCTAATGGGTTATTTATCCACAATTAGTGTTTGAGGTGAGTTTTAATATGGGGTTTGGTTTCTAAGGATTACAGTGGGTATCTTCTTTCATTATTATGAGTCTGTTTCTATAGGGAGTTTGTTTCAAAAAAAATTCCGAAGAATTTGACTTATTTCAAGGTATTTTTTTGATATCCTTTAAAACCAATATTTTTTAATTATTTAATTTTTTAAATAACATAGTTTACAAAATGAAAGTAATATGTAATTGTCAGTGTAAGGTCCATAAATGATTCATGAGTTTTCCCACTTGATGTGATGATTTAAAAATGGGTTTATATGGTTTTTTAAATTTTTTTGTTCCATGTGTTTTAAATATTCCATTTATATTTTTTATAATGGTTTTGGTAGTTTTAATCTATTTTTACCCCATTTAGGTATAAAATCAGATAAAAATGTGGTTTTCCAATTGGTAATGTTAAAAGTTATGAAATGGGTTGGTTTCTCATATAGGTTTCTAAAATATGGTATTAATAGAAATTATTGGTTTCATAAATGGTTTTTAGTGTTTTTTAAATGGTTGTTTTCAAGGTATTTTTTGCAATAAAATTTTAAAATGGTTTAAAAATGAGGATGAAATGGATTATCATTCTGAGCATTATGTTTTAAACTCTCATTTTCACATTAAAATGTTTTGAAAATTTTATGAGGCCCTTAGGTTAGCCCTTTTCATTTTTTTCAATGATTTGACATACCCTTGGGGTATATTTATATCATTATATGTTAATTTATGCTTATTTATAGATATGAAAATGGTGTTATTTAATGTGAGGGTGTGGGATGTGAGGCATGGGTTATTTTTTAAATATTTATACTTTTTATATGTCATTGTGGATTTATCTCTTACTTTTTATGTTTTTCGTGGAATACCTATTAGACATGTAGTGATATAGATGAGTATAATCCCTAGTATACAATGTTTTATTCATATGGTAAGGAACCCATTTATATCAAGTGATCTAACAATATTGTTTCCATGTTTCTAGAAGTTTTAGAAGGTACTAGGGTTTCTATGGAGTTCCCTAGTCATGATAGAGCTTGGTTAGTTCTACAGGACTACTGAGACATGGAAAAGATCATTACAGTAAACCTTTATTCCTCATTACTAGTTTAGGATCTTAATACATGAGTCTTAGGATGATTTCCATGATTCCTTGATCCTTGTTAGTATGAAATATGTGATTTTATTTTACACTTATATTATATAACCTATATATTGATTATAATTAGAACTATTGCTTCATTTTCCTACTTTGGTAGGTTTTATTGATGTATAGGTTCTATATGTGGCTTCTTCCTTTTTCTGTTTTGGATTTTGATTACTTTTCAAATTTATTATTAAATTATTTGTAAAATTTAGTTTCTGAAAAGGAAAAGTGAAACACATTTGAAAAAATAATTTGATAAATATTTTGGGAAAATAAGAGGAAATTTTATGTATTGGTTGTTGATTTAAATTTCATGTTTTCAAGGATTAAATGAGATTTATAAAAAAATTGATTTATGGTATGTGATGAAAAGTACTCTCCTAGGCCTTATGATCCTCATTTGTTTTTCAATGGTTTTTATCCTGGTTTTGTAAAAAGGTTTTGATTCTTCTTATATTCTGCTCTTTTAAATAAGGGGTGTTTTGTAAAAAAATAATTATGGAATAATGTTTTTTTTATAAAAGATATATTTAAAAACCCTATTTTACTATTTATATATCAAACTATAATTATTTAAATGGTATTTTCTAAGGAAACTGTATAAAATCTCTAGTGAAATATTATTATCCACGTTTTTATCGCACCCTATAAATGTTATCCAGTGTAAATACCTCTTATGTTTTTTCTCAAGTTCCCTTTCTAATGTTTGATATTTATGGGGGTTTGTTTCAATTTGGACTATGATGGTTAGTTTGGGAATTGGTTACTAACCATGTGTCATGAAGAGATGGTTGATAGTAGTTCAGGATGTTTGGTTTTATTTTGGGATCATTCTTGAATCATCCTTGTAGGCCAAAACCTTTCTTTTGGATTATGTTATATATAGATGTTGTTTATATTAAACTTATAATTTAAGACTTGTATGTTTATTTATTTATTATTATTTTTACTTACCCTGATTCAGTAATTATTTCTATTATATTATATTTTATCTTTATTTTATATGTTTATTTTGATGTTGTGGATGTCTGTTCTCTGGATTGGTCATGTTGGAATTATGTGGTGGCATACTGGATTAATTAATTTTTTAAGGGGTTGATATCATTTTTACAGTAAGTTTCTTAATATCTAAGCACTAGTTTATAGCCCTTGGGGATTGGGAATGACCTTCAGGCCATTTAGTTGACTAGGTTGGTTGATTTTTCAAGTCATTCATGGTTAGTTAATTACAAAATTGTAATAGAGCCTGGGTTCCATAAAAGGGATAGGTTCTAGAGAGATCCTTTTATTATCAGGTTTGTACCAAAGTTGAATATAGAATTAGGAATATTATTGGATCTCAAGAGTATAATTTTATGATAGTATTATGAACTCTTTATTTTTATGAGTTTGGAGTTATCATGAGAAATTCAGATTTTAATCATGAATTTGAGGGTGTTTTATTATTATTATTATTGGGGGATTTGAATATGATATTTTATTATTTTGATACCCATTTAGTAAAACATTGATTCAGGGGGGGGGGGGGGTGCTTGAGGATTTTGGGGTGAAAATAGGAGGCAAACCAAAGTTCCATGGTTAGCTCGCACAGTATAGAAAACCATGAAAAGCCCATGCGATGGGTCTGAAACTATAATAGAGTAACTATACATCGTTATCACACGGTTTTCCAAACCATGAGGGAAAATAATGAAAAATTCTACTTTTATATTAGGTATAATGTTTCTACTCCCTTGATTTATGAATTCACTTTGATAGTTAATATTATTATAAAAAGGATAAATAGGGAGTTTTTATAGTTGTTTGATGTGATTGAATGATGTTATTTATTGATTCAATGAAACCTATAATTGGATTTGTTCTATGAAAAGTGTTTTTTTTTGAGTTTTGGTAAAAAAAATGTCTTTTTAATTGAAATATGATATTTTTGGGGTGAATTGAATTAAAAAAAAAATTGGATTATAAAATAATGTCGGTGGTTATAAAATGTTTTAAATATAGAATCTATTCTAATTAAATTTTTACCTGGATTTTAATTTTGAAATAAAAATAGGATTTTAACTAATGTATTTGTTTTTTAACCTGGTGGTTGTGGTTCATTTAAAAAATATAATTTTACTAATCCAAAATGTTTTTGAAGTGGATGATTTCGTGATAAAGAATTGGATAATGTTTTTTTTTTAATTTATGGGAATGATTTGAGAATAAAAGTGTGTATTTTGTTTTATATAAGATTTTTGTATTAAGAGGTTGTGAAGGTATTGTGAACAATTTTTGAAATATAGTTATTTTAAGTAATAGGATTATATTTATTTTATAAGTAAAATGTAATTGTTTTAAAAGGGATCTTGTTTTTTTTCAAAAATTTTTATTCTCTGAAGAATGATTTAAAACTCCTTCATAAAAAAATCATGGCATAAAGGGAAATTGAGATTGTTTTCTAAGTGAGTGAGTTTTTGAAAAAAAATTGAAACTATTTTAGAAAAGAGAGTGACTTAAAGGAGTAAAATATTTTAAATAGGGGTAATTATCTATATTTCCCCTATAGATTATGTGTTTAAATTTTTTCTTTTAGTGTGTATTTGAATGTTGTGATTTGAGTATCCTATGAAAAATGAAGGAGTCAGATTCATGTTTCATGTTTCTTGGTTATTCCTCCTAGAATGGAATAAATATAATTTTAATGTATCTTTCTAAGAATAATACTTAGGGTGAATCATTTTCTTATTTAGGTGGGTCTCTTCGGGTTATTGTCTTTTCCTAGAATCTAAAGGGATCAATCGATCCATAATCATCTTTTAATTAGTTCTCGTTAGTCAACAAAATCTATTTCATACAGGTAAATGTAATTTTAAGGTTTTTAATGGAAATATAATCTTTATAAATATGATAATCTGAAAATTTAGGAGTGGTTTCAAAGGTATTGCCTCTTTTGGGATGTACGTTTGTTAAACCTATAATGGATCGAGTTTTTTGAGGATCTTTCTCTATTAAATTCATTAAAGTTATTTTATTGGTTCTTAATTTATGAAAATTTAGTTCTTGTGGTGTTTTCCACTTGATACTTCTGATTAATCTTGGGTGAGGTTTTGATCTTCATATTTGTTGTTTATATTCCTCATTGTTAGATATTTTTTTCTTAAGGTTTTTATGTGGTGATTTCTTTGGTTGGATGTTCCTTATATTGAACATGGGTGAGTCTTGGTTATGTGGTTTCAGTGACTAGGGAGGACATGACACTGGTTGAGATTACGCATTGGTTGATATTAGTTTGGATCTTGTTTGGTTCATCATGGGATGGTGACCCAGGTATGAGGTCCTAGATCTACCCTTATATTGAGTTTTATAAATTTATGTCAAAACCAATGTTTTTTCTTGATGATGAATGTTTTTAATTGGGTTATCCATTCCTAGTTTAGTTATTTGGGTTGTTATAGTTTAATTGAATTTGTTTTGGTGACCATTTGGTTAGTGTTTGGTTTGGGATATTCATATGGATTTGTAATGGTTTCATGTTAAGTGATTGTGGTTGATGGTTTTTTGTGTTTACTTTAAGAATGTATTGAGGATTCATGTTCATTTGAATGAAAAACTATTTTTTATTTATTATAGAGTTTTTCTATAGTTTCCATAATTTTAGAATAATTCCAAATGGTGGGGATACCTATAATAGGCTTCAATCATCTAAGAGATTTTAGCATGATTGGTGATTATTTGGCCTGTTCTTGGATATATTCATGGAATTTTGAGTTTTTTTTTCATTTTTTAAGGATTTGAGCATGAGAGGATTTTCATGTTCTATATACCTTATATGTTTTCCACAACCTCACATATCTTATTTAATTTTTGAATTTTTCATTTTTCATTTTCTTCTACTATTATAAACAAAATTATAAGGGAAAAATGTGTAAGGGTGGGTAGAATTATGACACTCACATGTCATTATAGATTTTTATTTTACATTAATATATTTAACTCTGTGGTAATTTAAATATTTGGGATATTTCAGACCTGATTTCATAAAATTAAAGAATGTTCCTTTTTCTGTATGGTTTTAGTTCACTAGCTAGATAAATTTGTGTGAGGTTGTAAGAAAATGGACCCTTCTAGTTCATTTTAAACATGTAAAATTTTCCATGAATGGATAGTGCATGGTTTGGGATAAAACATTTTAGTACTAAGAGAAACTATATAAGGTGGTATAGTTCTTGATAAGTCCATTTAGTATGGTTCATACATGGTTAATGAAACCATAAAATGTATCTAGGTAAAATCATGTGTGGGATTTAGTTTGGATAATTACATTTATATGGTTAGCACATCGGCTACCAAACAATAAAAAATGTATAGATTTCATTTAATTAGGTAAAATAAATTTTTTACCCATTTCTTTTATGGATTCCATCCTCACTTCCCTCCCCATTTTTTTATGAACCATTACCATCCAATGGAGGTTCCTTCTCTCACTCCTACCATATTTTAATGGTCTTCTCCCTTGTTTATAAGGTATTTCTCTCCGGTAAGCCCTATTTCTTATTAAGTTTTCTTCCTCTTACCTATTTCATCCAATTTTTCTTGGTTAATGTAACAAATTTTTTTTATGAAATATTTATCTTTATACAATTTTATTTATTTGATAGCTTGCATTACATGAAACACTAAGTTTAAATGGGTCATGATGTACTATTAAAATATTATTATTAGAAATGAAAGTTGTCATCTAGACATTGTATTGAAGGGTATGAATAGTATTATCTAAATTATGAAAATTTTATTTTTATATATGTATAATATAAATCCAATAGTGATCAATTTATTATAAATTAAAATAAAATTCAATTGAAAGAAAAAGAAATATTTTGTTGAAAAAAATATTTATGCATGTAATGTATTTTTATCTTAATAAAATAAATTAATCCATATGATTTTAATGGAATTAAAATAATATTTAACTGATAAAATGTTTTAAAAAATAAATAAAAATATTTTTCTAGGCACATGATAAGAATAAATCCACTTTTATGCTTAAAATTATTATTATTTTCTAAAAAACAGTTTTTTGTCAAATTTCAGGCAAAGATATTGAAATTAATTTATTCCATTTATAGATATTTAATTACATAAAATTAATTATATATTTATAATTATGAGGTTTTAATTTGGTAAATAGTCCCACATTATTTTTAGTCAATATGAATAGAACCGTGTTAAAAATTTATAACCTCGATAAAGGGTAAATCAGGTTAATCTAGATTAAAAATAAGTGATAGTATAAGGACCCATCCTTAAAACGTTACTTAATATTGAATTTTAGTCAACAATATACATAATTACACATTTATTATCTTTTTGAGTTTATAGTTTTATAGAATTAGGATACCTTACATACATAACATACCACATTCATATAGGAGGATACTACTAAAAACAGTTTCCATTTTTTTGGAAAATATAAAAAATTAAATATTAAAACATGATTTCTTTGAAAAACCTCTACATTATTCATCACGACTCCCTTATTTCTCTTAAACGTCCCTATATCCTATAAAAAACATTTTATAAACTTGGGATGAGTATAAAACTCAGTAAGGATATAAAGAAAGAAAGCGTTAATCAAGTGATAACATAAAAACCAATAAAACCCATAATCATAAAAACTCATATGCATAAAAACATCATTTAGTTAAATTGGAAAATATTTACCATATCACTATTATATTCACCTTTACACATGTAATAATATTTTGGTCAAATTCCATCTCTAGAGTACACAATGAATTAAAGAGTTATAATGGGGCTCACTTGTCATATCTTGAGCTATAATGGGCTCAACCCAACATATCTTGAGATATAAAGGGGATCAAGACAAAATATCTTGAGATATAATGGGATCAACACAACATAAATAATTTATAAGGAAAATATAATGGTAATAAAGTATCTTGAAATCAGGAGAAACTACTCATGCCATACACATAAAAAAACAATCATTTTGAAATTTATTAAAGAGAGTTTTAAAAGGATTTCAAAAGGAAAGTCCTTTAAAATATAATTGGAGTGAGAATTAATAGAATTGAATGGATATGTTTATACAATATAAATACACATAGTTCAACATAATATATACAAAAATTTATCACACCAATAATATTAATACCATATAATTAATAAAGAAGAAGGTTGACCTAAAGAATGGAAATTTGGTTAAGAATTCCCTTACCTCGGGGTTGTCTTACTTAAAAATTCTTTAAAACTCTTGTATAATGGTTAAAAGAGTGTTATTAATATCTTAAAGGAACAGATAAATCTTTATAATATCTCATATGATCATTTCATTACATCATTTCACCCTTTAATTGATAGTATTTTGTTCCTTGCATTCTTTTGGGTGCGTTTTTTATATGATTTTACATGATTGTTTCATGATGGACGTTCTTTTTGATTGGAAGTGAAACTCCAGAATTGGAATGGAATGATAGTTAAATATTTATAAAACCATAAATTATACCATTTATCATTTTTAATTTTTATATGAGTATGATTTATAATTTAAAACCTTAATGATGTTTGTTTAGATCATTTTAGTGGTTCTTTGATAATAACGACCTCATTTTGTTTTATAAATTAAAACCATTTGTAACAAAGAATTAAAAAACCATGGATGAGACATAATAAATATATTATAAACTGGTCCAACCATAAAAATGGTTTCATGTCCAAACTTAAAAGAATTAATGTAAATTGAAATCACATCGTCCAGAATGTCGGTAATTCGACACATCACAGACAATGTTCTTATTCATCGAATAAGTGGGAGAGGATAAGAAAAATGATGATGAATTTTCCATGAAAATGATAACATCCCGAATATACATGATTTATTGAGATTTCATTCCTCTTGGGTAATAGTATATGAGGAAATAATAAGAAAATAAATAAACTCAAAATAAAAAAATAGTTGAGAAATCCAATACAAAAATTCGGCAGCCTAATGACTATTCAACATGGTTTTAGAAAACATTTAAAAAATAGGGGTAAAGGGTAACCTATATAGAAATAAATAATAATACATAATATATAAATAAAAAGATTAAAATAATAACATGGTATGGATTCGTGAATTATATACCACATAAAAGAGACCTTGAATGGAAAAAGAAAGAAGTTGAGAATTTTCTTACATTGTAGAGTAACTCCTAGAACTTGAATGTTGGGACACTGGAGGATTGAGGAAACCTTGGGATGAATAATATGGAGGTAAGGAGGCTATAGATATATTTATGAAGAATTTTTAATGAATTTAATGAAGTAATGGGTTTTTATTTATAGCAAAATTGAGGGAATATTTTAATAATTTCCAAGGGACACCTCATTAGTGGTATTTGCAAAACCATGGGCTTTCCCATGGTATTATCCACTTGGAAAACCTAATATATTATTTTAGTATATAAATTTTGACCAAAATTATTACATCATTATTACGTCATTAATGATTTCATTAAACATACTGAAACTCAAAAATATATTTTTACTATTCTTTGAAAATTCAACTATTTCGGAAAAATCCCTAAAAATCACCCTAACCAGTTAATAAGCTGTAGAAGTTAAAATTGAAATCCATTTTTTGAAAATTATTTTCAAAATATTATTAATTTAATTTTTATATAAAATCATACTTAATTCAAAAATTATGAATTTTAAAACTATAACTGCTTTTATATCACATTGGAAAATTAACCAAGATGTCATTATCTCAAAGCCTTAATAAAATAAAATAATAATATAATTTAATATTCATTAGGGTTATATTACTATTCATATTACTATTCATAAAGCTATGTTACTATTCACCATAAAAAGAAGTTGGTTCCATCAGAATCCAAATAACATACTGAACACAATTGTAGATGCCCATTTTTCAAAACTCTAAACATAGAAGATGCAAAATTATGTTTAAAGTCTAGTTATAAATATCTACTTAAAACTAAGTTTCATGCATTTAATTTATTTTTTTAAAACCTTAGGGTGTTACATTACCCCCACCTTCTAGAAATTGCATCCTCACAATTTTATTTACTCATTAAACAAGTGAGGGTAACTTTGCCTCATAGAATTTTCAGATTCCCATGTTTCTTCTTCAACCATGTGGTTTTTCCACAAAACCATTACCTAGTGCATTACCTTATTTCTCAATACATGTTCCCTTTGATCAAGAATCTAAACTATATTATCTTTATAAGAAAGGTTTTTTACAACTGAACTGTTTCTAGACTCAAGACTTGTGATGAATATGGAACATACTTTCTCAACATCGAAACATGAAAAACATTATATACCTGAGATAAAATCAGAGGAAAAGCTACTTAGTATGAAACTGGTCACACTTTCTATAGGATTTAAAAAGGATCTATAAATCACGGACTTAGCTTTCCTTTTTTACCAAGAGACATCACACTTTTCCAAGGAGAGATTTAAAGGAAAACATGGTCACCTACCTCTAAAGAGAAGTCTTTCCTTCTGTTATCTGCATAACTTTTCTGCCTGCTCTAAGTTTTCCTCATGTGCTGCTAGATCATCTTCAATTTCTCAGCCACATCTTCTACTAATTTTGGCCCCATAAACTTTCTTTCACCAAATTCATCCCAAAAAACTAGGGTCCAACATCGTTTCCCATACAATACCTCAAAAGGTTCCATATGAATACTGAAATGAAAACCGTTATTATAAGAAAACTCAACTAAATAAAGATGTTTATCCCAACTTCCCTGGTAGTCCATTGAACAAGCTCGAAGCATATCCTTCAAAGTCTGAATCGTTCATTATGACTGCCCATCTGACTGAGGATGAAAAGCTGTACTAAAATATAATTCTATGCACAGTGACTTCTGAAGCCCCTTCCAAAAGTTATAAGTGAACCTATGATCCCGATCAGATACAATGGAAAGAGGAAATCCATGTAAATTGATAATCTATTTGAGCTACAGTTGATAAATCTGATCCAACAACATTGTATCTCAAATTGAAAGGAAATGCATAGATTTTGTCAGCTCATCAACAATAACCCAAATCACACTATTACATTGAGAATTCTTAGGTAATACCACTATGAAGTCTATGGATATATTCTCCCATTTACCCTCTGGCACTAGAAAAGGTTGAAACATCCCCTTCAGTAACTGCCGCTCTGCTTTAACCTATTGACATGTCAAACATTTCACAATAAATTTTAAAATATCCCATTTCATTCCATCCCACCAGTAATATTCCTGAAGGCCTCTGTACATATTAGTACTTTCAGGATGAACTGAAAATGGAGAACTATGAGTTTCACACAACAAGTCTTTCTTTAACTAAGAATCACAAGGTAGACACAACCTTTTTACAAATCTTAAAACACAATCTTTATCAAGGTTAAATTCTGGCAATATACCCATTTTAACCAACTCTACCTTTTTCTATAGCTCACGGTCTTCATTCTATGCTTGCTTAATTCTATCTGATAACGATGACTACACTGAAACCTGAAATAAAATAGATGCATTACCTACACCGAAAAATTCTAATCCAAGATTCATTAAATCAATAATCAATGGATCAGGTTCTAAACGTAACATGGTTAATGATGCATGATATTTTTGACTCAAGGAATCTTCCACTTTGTTTGATTTTCCTGGATGATAATTGATCATTCAATAATAATCCTTTATCAACTCAATCTATCTTCTCTGCCTCATGTTTAATTACTTCTAAGTGAATATATACTTCGTAATTTTATGGTTAGTATATATTTGACAATTGGCTCTGTATAAATGGTGCCTCCAAATTTTCAAAGAAAAAACCACAACTGCCAATTCCAAATCATGTGTGGGATAATTTAACTCATGAGGTTTGAGTTATCTTGAAGTATAAGAAATTACCTGATCATTCTGCATTAGAACAAAACCAAGTCCCTTCAATGAAGCATCAATGTAGATAAAAAACTCACCATTTTGGGAAGGCAAGGACAAAACTAGAGCATTCACCAATCTCTTATTCATTTCCTAAAAACAAACATCAAATTATTCTATCCAAACAAATTTAAACCATTTTCATGTTAAATTAGTTAGCGGGATAGATAACTGTACAATGTTTTTAACAAACCGTCGATAATAACCTACTAATCCCAAAAAACTACGAATCTATATAACATTTGTAGGTCTTTTCCATTCATCAACCACTTCGGTTTTGGTAGGATCAACTATTATTTTATCCTTAGTTACAATGTTCCCAAGAAAAGAAATATAATAAAACAAAAAATCACCCTTACTGAATTTTCCATACAGTTTATTTTCTTTTAAGGTTTTCAAAACTACCCTTAGATTTTTTTCATGCTCCTCTTTTGTTATAGAATATACTAGAATGTCATCAATATATACAACCAAAAACCTATACAAGAACTCAAGAAATATTATATTCATAAGATACATGAATAAAACAGGTGAATTAGTTAACCCAAAAGTCATAACTACAAATTCATAATGACCATATCTAGTACGGAATGTAGTCTTCAGGATGTCTTCATCCTTTACTTTCAACTGATGGTACCCCGACCTCAGGTCAAACTTTGAAAAATATTGCGCTCCCTGGAGATGATCAAACATACCATCGATATGAGGAAAATGATACTTGTTTTTAATAGTAAGGTTATTCAAGGTTCTATAATCTATGAAAAGTATCACTGAACCATATTTTGTCTTAACAAACAAGACATAAGCACTCCATGGTGAAGTGATGGGTCAGATGAAGCCTTTATCTAGTAATTACTATAACTTCTTTTTTAATACCAGAAGTTCTATTCGGGCCATTTGATAAGGAGGTTTATAAATTAGATTAGCATCTGGAACTAAGTCAATAGTAAAATCAACCTCTCGATTGAGAATAACACTAGGAAAATCATCAGAAAAAAATCTAGGTATTCATTTACCACTGGTACATCATTAATTTAGATAGTTCTTTTCTCTAGAAAAATATGATCAAGATAACTTTCATTCCCATTTTTATTAGTTTCTTAGCTTTCAGATATATTATTAATGGCATGGGTTCATTCTTATACAAAAACTGAAATTCTTTTTTAAAAAAAAATTCGTTTTCTATAAAATCTATATTAGCATGATAAAAAGAAAGCCAATCCATACCCCTAATAACATAAAACTCTAATAGAGAAAAACAATAAGGTTTTTAGGTAAAATCCTTCCACATTCAAGGATAGGTAGATTATTATAATTTCTTTTTTCCACAATATTTCCTCTAAGTGTTTTTACAATGAGATCTGGTTTCATTTCATGAGGTTGAATTCCAAATTTTTCCGAAAATTTCTCAGAAATTAAGGACTGTGTAGACCATGAATCAAAAAACACATTTGTGAAATCTATAAAAACAAGAAATGTACCTGATATCACCTCATTTGATGTCTTAACATCTACTAAAGTGGTTGAAAATTATTTTACCAGACCCTTCTGCTTCAAATATTGTTGATTCCCTGCTTGAGTAACTAGCTTCAGACAAACATTAGCAAAATGACCCAATTCCTTACAGTTAAAGAATCTCACCATCAACTTCTCATTAATTTTAGGATTATTTTCCTTGCACACATGAGACATGTGTCTAAAATTTCCACATCAGTAGAATATCCCAGAATTTACAAGACATTCACTAGGATGCCTTTTACCACACTTTTCATAAGAAGGGAAATTAATTTTCTTACCTCCAGACTTCTTTGACGAGTTCTTACCCATTGCCTGCCAACCTAACTGCTTCTTATTCTTATTATCTCGAGGAACATATGTCTCAGAAATCTCCATATCATCTTTTTCATCATAAAAAACAGTCTTCTCATAGCTTTTAAACTCTCGTGAGGCCAAATCTCATCGCAAAAACAGTTTCAAACCAGAGTAAAATATATTAATTTTACATTCAAAATCCGGAGTAAAATCTGGTACATACCTGGACATTCTTGTAAAATTGGATTCATATGATACCACAGAATCCCCACCTTTCTACTTTAGTTTGAAGAATGTTTTCTCCATTCTGAGTTGAATAGTTTTGGGAAAATATTTTTCCAGAAAAAGACTCTTAAAATCATCTCATTCCAGACTGTCATGATCATCTCTTTCTCCCGTATTCTCAACCAGATACCACCATTGAACAGCTTCACATTTCAAACATTAAAGGTCCAATATTAACTTTTGATGTTCCGAACATCACAAGACATCAAATATCTTTTATAAAGCATTGATCTATCCTTCAGCTATGACTGGATCTGTGATTTCACTAGATGCTGGAGGATGTTGCCTCATAAAATGATCCACAAAAGACGTGTTTCTTCATGGTAGATCATGTTACTCTCTAGTATGGATACCACCCCATTTTATATTTTGATTCAATTGAGAAATTTCTATCACAAACTTCTCGGCTCTGATTCCCACCATTTCGGGCAGCAGATTCGGACAGACATAATCCTCTTGGTGCCTTCCTAATTCAGCTTCCCTATTTCTTGTACAGAAAACCACTCTATACAAATATAACATAGACGAAGCAACATGGTAATCCTTAAATTCTATAACATTTCAAATTACCATTGAGTAAAATCTAGTTATAGTATTCTTTAAATATCATCCCAACCACTAATGTTGTCTAAACCATCCTTTGATACCAACTATAAGGACTTGGCCTTAAAACGTTACTTAATATTTAATTTTAGTCAATAATATACATTATTACACATTGAGGATATTTTTGAGTTTATATTTTTAGAGAATTAGGATACCTTATATACATAACATACCACATTCTTTCAAGAGTATACTACTAAAAACATTTTCCGTTTATTTTGAAAATATAAAACATTAAAGATTAAAACATGATTTCTTTGACAACCCTCTACATTATTCATCATGACTCCATTATTTCTCTTAACCATCCCTATATCTCATGAAAAACATTTTTAAAACTTGGGATGAGTATAAAACTCAGTAAAGGATATAAATAAACAAAGATTTAGTCAAGTGATAACATAAAAACCAATAAAACGCATAATCATAAAAACTCATATGCATAAAAACATCATGTAGTTTCCTTGGGACATATTTACCATAACACTCTTACATTCAACCTTACACAAGGAATAAAATTTTGGTTACCTTCCATCTTCGGAGTACCTAATGCATTGGAGAGCTATGATGGGGCTTACCTGTCATATCTTAAGCTATAATGTGCTCAACCCAACATATATAGAGCTATAAAGGGGATCAACCTAACATATATTGAGTTATAATGGGCTCAACCCAACATAAATAATATCCAAGGAATATATCATGGTAATAAAGTATCTTGAGTTTAGGAGAAACTACTCATGACATACACATAAAAAAACAATCCTTTTGAAATTTATTAAAGAGAGTTTTAAAAGGATTTTAAAAAGAAAGTTCTTTAAAATATAATTGGAGTGAGAATTAATAGAATTGAATGGATATGTGTATACACTGTAAATACACATAGTGCAACATAATATATACAAAAATTAATCACACCAATAATATTAATACCATATAATGAATAAAGAAGAAGGTTAACCCAAAGAATGGAAATTGGGTTAAAAATTCCCTTACCTTGAGTTTGTTTTACTTCAAACTGTATTTTTACTATTCATTGAAAATTCAACTGTTTCAGAAATCACCCTAACCATTTTTCGACGTATAGAATTCAAAAATGAACTCCATTTTTTAAAAATAATTTTATAAATATTATTAATTTAATTTTTAAATAAAAACATACTTAATTAAAAAATTAACAATTTTAAAACTATAACTGCTTTTATATCACATTGAAAAATTAACCAAGATATCATTATCTTAAATCCTTAAGAAAATAAAATAATAATACAGTTTACTATTCATTAGGGTCATATTACTATTCATATCACTATTCGTAATGGTTTATTCCTATTCACTAAAAAAACAAGTTGGTTCTATCAGACTGCAAATAACTTACTGAAGACAATTGTGGATGATGATTTTTCGAAATTCAAAACATAGAAGCTACAAAATTATGTTTAAAGGCTAGTTATAAATATCTACTTACAAAAATTTTCATGCATTTCATTTATTTTTTTAAAACCTTGGGGTGTTACAGATAGTTACATAATCATTCATTAAAATTCTCATTGGATGAAATTAATTTTACCCTTAACACCTTAGTCTTGAATTTGAGCTGTTTAATTGATAGTTGTCTATAAAAATGACTTATTTTTATTTAAATCAAAGAATGTTCCAAAATGAAACTCTTTGTTTTTAATATCATTTATGTGACCACATAGGAAAAAAGCAATTTATGAATGAATATATGTTTTTATTTTGAGTGTAAAAAAATTATTTTCAGGATATAGATTTATTTTTAATTATTTGTAATTATATAATGACCTTAATTTATTATACAAAACTGATGAAATATATCTTCATTAAATAAAAAAAATATAACAAATGATTTTAAAAATATTGAAATTTATATAATTTGAATGATTTAATGTGACTCATGAATTTTATCAATATATATGAAATATTATATTGGTGTGAAATCATGATATTTGAACTCCCATTTTTTTAATATATATAAAGTTAAATGAATGAATAGTTTCAAAATTACAACAATGATATTTTATGAAAATATTATTTTATTAAATTATTTAAAAATAATAAAAATATTGAAATAAGAAAATATGGTTATGATATGGTCTAAAATTTCATAAATTGACCATTTATTGTCCAATTTCCACCTTATGAGTAAAAATTACAATACTTTAATATTAAGAAATGTGTTACCATAATTAAAATTAAAATTGGTTAATTGAGGGTTAATAAAAAATGATGAGGTTTAAAATTACACTAACACTTGTGAAAATTTTATTGGTTGATGGTATTAAAATTCTATGATACCTTAACATTAGTTAAATTCACATTTGGAGGCATTTGTATTGATAATTATATTATTAAAATTTAATATTTGATAAATTCCAAAAGTGCCCCTCATATAAATTATAAAATATAACCTCCTCCCTCACTTATTCACACCACATTGAGCCTTCTAGCTTTACCAAACTCTTCCAATTTCATTTTTCAACTTCCATTTACACATTATAGAAGTTATGTTCTTCTTAAAATGAAAAATTTACAACCCCTTAGATGTGATATAATGGACACATTTCAATGAATAGGAGGTCAGAGAGATTTCAAAGAAAGGAAAACTTGAGGAAAGGGTTTATTTCACAATAGCATCAATATTCAGAATTGTTTATGTTTAAGTATATTCTATAGAATATTTCTCTTCCCTATCCATGTTTTGTAAAAATTATTTCAATTTTTTACCATTATCTATGATTGTATAAATTCATTTTTACCCATGTTTTATTTTTTACAAAATGGTTTGAAATAAATATTTTTATGATTTTTCAAACAAGGTAATTTTTTACTATTTAAACAAAAATATTGAAGTAGTATTTTTTAAATTATTCATCATGAATTTATTTTTCAAAAATCTTGAATAAATTTTCCATTTGAAGCTTTATTTACATGTTTACAAGGTTTTTTTAATGAAATTTTATTCCATTATAGTTGCACAACTTTTTAAAAATAGATGATTTAAAATGGAAAGGTTATTTTCCTCAAGAATTATTCCAAGTGATATTTTAGAATCATTTTATATTTACAGTGTCATTATTTGATGTTACTTATTATTTTATAGGGATATGATCCAACGATACTATCTTTATTCATTCTATGTATGGTTTATGTTTATGATTAAAAAATAAAATATTTATTAAACCCATTTCATTTCCATGGGTTGTGTTATGATGAATTATTTATGAAACCCATTTCATTTCATAGGTTATGATATGATGAATGATTTATGATCTTGTGGTACACATATGCATGATATTAATTATGTGATGGGTGAGACCTATATCTCCCTCAAATGAATTATGTAATGATTGATATCTCATTAGATAAACATGAATAGAATGGGGAGTGATCCCAATTCAGTAAGGGACTATGTCCTTAAATGATAGTCTTAGTAGTGATCCTTGGCTACTACGATGTTAGGGGAGTGAACCAACTCTACTATAATAGCCTTGTAACTAGGCCTTGTCCACTAAGGGAATGATTTTATATACTTATGTGTATGCCACAATTCCATGTCTTATACTAGTATTATGATCTAATGGTTCATATTATTTGATTTATTTAGGATTCATATCCTATGAAATACCATGATTTATACCATGACTTAATATTATGATCTTTGATATACATGATATGGTTTTCAAAAGTTAAGATCATGTTCTTATACCCTTATGCTCATGTTATTCTTATATGGCCATTGATATCTCCCTTATTTACACTTATTGAGAATCTAAGCTAACCTTTTTCTTATGTTTCCTTTCCATGGGTTTTTCAGAAGGAAATCAAGTATGATTTCTCTAATAAAGGTGCTAGTTTTGAATAATTAAGTGGGAGATAATGTAGTTATTTTATGGAATAGTTACTTATGTTTCCATGTTTCCAATGATTCTATACCTAAATTATTCTAGTGTGGATGGAAATTTTATGTAATGAATATTCATGTATATAGATGTAGTATCTATATATGAAATATATGGGTTATGATAGCTGGTATCATATCCAAGTTTATTTAATCTTTGGAAACTAGGATATGAAAAATTTAGTATATATCCTAGAGAAAATTTTAAGTATAGGATAAAATACTATTTTTTTGGTAATGTTCATTAATAAACTAGGTTAAACCTAAGGTTTCATAAAAGAGGGTGTCACAATTTAGATAGCCTATAAATTATTTTTCATGATTATATGGTTTCTCACCATGATAATTGTTGATCACATTATGATTTTTTTTGTTTTAGTCAATGGATAGAACCTGAAGGGATTGTGTAAATGTTTAATGCTATAGAAAATAAAACAATTTTCCTATAACACCCCAAGATTTCATAGAGTGTTATTTCTTCAAAATAATTCAATAACTTGCACTACACACAACACCGAGTTCAAGCTCACCATGACATACCAAACAAGACATTCAAAAGAGGTTATGAATAGTATTAACTAATTTTAAACTTTATGTAATCCTTATAATTTTAGAATCCATATTATGAGTTTCTTAGACATAATGTAAGAACAAATTCATTTTCAGTATTTCACTTTTACCAACATTTAATAGTGAACCCTTTTTAAATCCAATATTTTAAACTTTTATATATTCAATTTGACTAAATAAATTTACTTTTTAGAATGGGGAAATCAATAATTTACAATGAAACATCCCAAGCTTCCACGATACTCTTTCCTTTGAATAATACAGTAGTGTGTGTTGTACGCAACTTCGAGTTCTAACACACACCACAACCAATCAAACTAGCCGTTATGAATAGTAATACCTACTTTTTGAAATTTTATAATTTTTATCTCTCAAAATAGACTTCATTTTTGTATTCGGAGTATCGATCCGAAGGTGAAATTTTGGAACTTTTTGGATAACATTTATATTTTGATGAATAGTGAAAATTACTAAATTTTAATTAAAACAACTTTTTTAATCGAAATAATTTATATTTATAAATTATGAATTTGAGTGGTTTTAAAGTATATTTATAATATATTTTTACCATTTAATACAATTTTGGTCATTGTACATAATTTCACAATTAAACCGGACATAAAGAAGTGTCAATCTTTTGATAGTTATTATCTCTTAAAAACACGCTATTTGTTTTGACGACGAGAATTAATTTTTAAATTAATTAATGCATCTGATATGTTTTGAATTTGGTAAAATAAACATCATTTTTTAATTCATAATATCAAATATAGCTTAGGCCTAATTTTTGGTATTTTTCTGGACATTTCATTTTTTGATGAATAGTGAAACCACTAAGTGGTAGTTAAAAAACTTAATTTTTCATAAAACTTAATTTTACCGCTTCTGTGAGTGGAATTTAGAAAATATGAGAGACACGGATAATACTAAGGAGTAAAATGTGGTTCAATGAGATGAAAATAATTTTTGGTGAATAGTAACTTTTTTACTTTTATTTACCATGGTTAAAAGTAAATAGAGCAATTAAGGGTAAAAATGATATTAATATTACCCTAACACATGTCCTAATTATATTGGACAAGTTTATATCGACCAAACACAACCTTAGGAATAAAATATTATCATTTAGGTCCACTTGGATTAGATTAGGACATTTATTATTATTTAATTCAAAGAAGAGTTAAAAGAGTTAAAATCAAAGTTTATTTACTAAAACATTTTTAATATAGGGTTATACATAAGATAAATTAGATTGTAATTATTCATTAGAAATCTAAAAATATTTACTACATAATGATAGTTTATTTATAATTTTTAGACATTAAATAATTTAATTTATTTATGACACAATTATGATGCAGTAATTACCATAATGGTGAAAAAAATTAAAATAATTGATATTATAAATACCCAAATAAATATAATTTGAGACTTTTTATGAATTAAACTAATTTTATAGGTTAATATGACATGTTAGTATTGACTTAATTAATTTTTTTCGAAGTAATCATTCTGTTATGATTTTCACAAAAATCAATTATTTAATAGTGTCAAAATTGACATAAAAACGTTTTAAAAACAAATATTATATTATTAATTGATATTAAATTCCTAAAAATCTAAGGTTAGGCCAAGAGAATTATATCCTGATAGGTGTATCATTAATGGACCACTTGGGGGTCTCTTGAGTGTATATAGTAAGTTTATTAACCATATAATATAAAAATACAAAGAGACATTGAAAAAGTTAAACTAATTAACTAAGAGTTAATACCTAAAGATAAGGTTAATATAATAACCCAAACCTGTCTAAATTCTATTAGTTGAGTGGTTTTTGACCCATACCCACCTTAACCTTTAAATAATCCAATTTGAATCCATTATAATCTGAATATGAATTTATTATAAAATAATATTTTTAGCTTTTCCAAAGGTACCCCTCACCCCTCTTATAAAAGGGAACTCCCCCTTATCATTAATTAACACCTTCAAAGCCATTTGGCTCGGCCAAACTCTGCCCAAATACTCTCTAAACTTCCCTCACTACAACCTAGAGGCCTTAGTTTGATCAGAAAGCCAACCTAAGGAGCCCTTGTGATCAAATCAAAAGGAAGAACCCGAAGAAGAGGTAATGTTTTCACCACCCTTTTTCAAATTCATTTCTTCTTAAACTTCTTCTTTCTTTGTTATTATCATTATAAAATAATTAATCCAGTATCTCCTATATACTGTAATATTATTATAAATATGGTACAACCATATTCAGTATTCTATCCATCCTTTGAATGATATGTCACCATACGTGCGTATGTACGGCTTACCGTCTCCACGTCGTGGTGTCATTGTTATTCAATATATTATTATTTGTATGGGTATAATAATGATGTGTAATTCATGTAAATAATAAATATAAAATTATAATGAATCTGTATATAAGATTTACCATCCAAATAAATATTATTTTAATATCAAAATAATGATATTGTCGCTGGTGCGTACGTACGGACTATCGTCTCCACGAACGCGATGAGATTCATTCTCCATCGTATCCATTAAAGTATAATTTTCATTTTATGATTTAAAAATAATGTTTAAGGACTTGATATCATTCTGGATATGAATAAGATACAACCTATCCATGAAAAACATGGCTTAATTAACAAAATATATAAAATAAAACGAGTAAGTTAACACCCGAAACGACGCTAATACTAAGATATTATTAACAAAGAAATGTTAAAAGATCATATATGATAACATAATAATGTATATAATTCTTGTATAATTTAATAACAATTATTTCACCATTATACAATAGTTTAACCTACCCCCAACCAAGAAAAAGTACAAGAATATGGGTTAAAGTCATTTATACCCTTGTCTGAATTTTTATAAGAAGTTTATAAAGGAATATTTCCGTCGTTTTCCAAACAAGGTCCTTTTTAACCTTTTTGACAGAATTAAGGTAAGAATGTTTTTTTAACTTATACGGTGGGTGCGGCTATTTTCTGCCGTTATAAAATTTTCGAAGCTTCCCTTATAATATTATAAGGATATTTTCAAATTAAATGTTTTATTTTATAGTTATGTTACTTTTAAATGATTAAAAAAAAGAGATATTTCTCTCAAATAGTTTTGATTTCATCTATGTCAACATCCTTTGATGGATTTTATGATTATTTGAAGTTGATTTATTATGATACAAAACTTCCATATTGTATTGAAAGTTTTGTGATATGTTTGACTGTGGATGTGTTATTTTTATACCATTAATGGTTTATGGAGAAAGTATTGACATTTCGTATGCTAGTTTTAATACGAATGTTTATGTTATGTTTAAAACTTTTCATATGGGATTGCATTGGACTTAATATGTGACGGTTGGAGCCCGCTATAGCTCCTCGATGCATTGGTAGGTCTCATAAGACAAACTAGTGTCTTGGCACAAGACCTTGACAAAATCTTATTTGTAGTCTTGGCACGAGGCCTTGGCTATGTAGTTATGATAGTCTGGCATTATGCATTCCATCATTATGAAAGTGGTTATTGATATTTCATGTGATTATTCGATTAGTATAATATCCTTATGAATAAGTAAATGACATTATTTCATTTTATTTTTTCCATACTATGTTAAAGTTCAAGTTTAAAAGGCTTTTGTTTTAGTTATACATTGACTTAAATGTTTATTCTTATTTATGAAAGTTTCCGCTATATTGTTATCCTTACTGGGAATTTAAGCTCACCCCTTTTCTATGTTTTATTTTTCCCAGGATGTGAAGAAGTAAATTATGAATGACCTGCAGGGATAGTATGAGGGGATAAGAGTGTGGAATATGGAGACTATGTTGTTATAGTTTTCATTTTTATGACGTCATGTAAAACTTTATGAATATATCTAGTGTTTCCAAGGCTAATAAACTAATCAGAATTTTGAGACTTGATCTTTCTTGTGATCATTCCAATGTTATGTAATAATGCACCGACTCTGGGTAACTGGGGTCGGGGCGTTACATTTCTTCTTGAGAAACCAAATTTTATAGGATATGGAATACAAAATATCGTTACTATTATCACACAACTTTATCAAGATAAAAACCAATATAGGAATCCAAATTATAAAATGGATGAATAATATTCTGTTGGGCCCTTCATGAGGTAATAAACACCTTCTTTTAGTGGATATGATGATCAGCTAGTTGCTGATAAATAGATCAGTACCACTAAAATGATATTTTATGTTCTCTTGTTTTTAAAACATGAAAATGGTATTTAGGTTTTTTATTTTTTGGACACCAAAATAGATCAATGGTGGAATCTTATAAAAAAAATGAGATAATAAGAAGAAATTGAATCTCTGCAGTGAGAGAAATTTAAACGACTATTTTTTAATAAGTACTTTAATTTTATTCTTCTAATGAAAACGGAGGAATAATTTATTGAGTTAAGGTATAATGATGATGAATTTGGTGGTACTTGTAAGGAAAATTTCACAAGACATGCGAGGTACACTTCTATTATTATCATCCAACGTAAATGTAAGGTTTATCGATTCTTTAATGGCTTAAAAATAGGTATTTGAAGGTTGTTAACCATAATGGAATTTATTATCTTTTAATAAATCATTTGATATGATATCATGGTAGAGATAGAGATTTGTGATACCCATAAATATCAGGGTTTTGATAATAAAATAAAAATGAAATTAAAAGTAAAATCTAAAAAAAACAGAAATAAAAATATGATATTTCCTTTATTCTCAAAATTTGGAAGGAAATATTAGGGAATTTGTCTTAAATTAACTAGTAAGGATTTCAATTATGTAAATTAAGGTCATCGGTAAATCGAATGTTGAACTGATGGGAGGAATTTAGAAAATGATTTTAAAGAGAGAGAAAGCTCTACAGAATGCACCACCTATAATAAAATGTTTTAAATGTAAGGAATCTAGGAATTATACAAACCAGTTCACTAATCCAAAGTTTAATGATAAATATTGAAGTCAAAATTCTCTTAATCCTAGAGAAAAAATTAAATCTCAAGGGATCACTATTTATAATGAGGGTTATGATAACGACATGGTGAAAGGTACACTTACGATCCACTATAGAGATGATAATGCCTTATTTGATTTTGGATCTACCAAATTTTTTATATCTAAAGACTTTTCTTAGGGTATCACAATACCACCAAAAAAATTAGATGTTTATTTATTAGTAAAAACCTCAAATGGTATGATGAATGCATCCTATTTCTCTGATTATTCACTTATTGAATATTGTGGAAACATGTTTCTGATATTTTTTTTTAAATATTCCTCTAGTTGAATTTGATTTTATTATATGCATGTATTGTATTTATTTACATCAATCCGATATAAATTTCTAATTAAGTGGAGTTATTTTTGATATTATAAACCAACCTCTGATCATCTATCAGTGTGATGAAAAAATAAAATTTTTATGGAAATTACACTCATCATATGGGTCATGATTCTTACTCAAAAGGGGTGTTTATTTTAGATGATTGAGGAGAAACTCAACATCAATGATATTTCTATTGTGTATGAGTTTATTGATGTCTTTTCGAAGAGTTTCCTATTATTCAACTAAATCATTAATTTGAGTTTTCAAAATAACTCATACCTAGTTCTATACATATTTTCAAGACTCCATGTAGATTGGCCTCCATTGAGTTTCAATAATTGAATAAGAAACTTCAAATGAATTTTGATAAGGTATTCATTTTTACAAGTGTGTCATATTTTGGTGAAAATATTCTATTTGTTAAGAAGAAATATGGATTAATGTGACTCTATATTTATTATAAAAAAATTAACAAGAGAACTATCTTGAAAAATTATCCTCTAACCCATATTGATGACATGTTTGATGAACTCTGAAGAGATCAATAATTTTCTAACATTGATCTTTATTTTGTATAGAATCAATTGAGGGTTATAAAGGATGATATTCCCAAGATATCATTCCATATAAGGTGTAGTCATTATGAATTTATAGTAATGTTATTTGGTCTTACTAATACCCCTTCTATCATCATGGATTTAATGAATATAGTCTTTAGAGATTACCTTGATCAGTTTATATTAGTATTTATAGATTATATTATTGTATATTCAATGATTAAGGATTGGAATGAAGATCACATGAAAATTATGTTGAAGACCCTAGGGAAAGAATATCTTTATGAAAAATTTAAAAAGTGTGAATTTTTTATTTTGAAAGTTTCAATCTTGGGTCATATAATCTAAAGTGATGGTATATCAATAAACCCTTCAATGATATAAGTTATTAAACATTGTCCTAGACCAACCTCTGTGACTGAGAACCATAGTTTTCTTGGTATGGTTGTATATTATAGGCACTTTGTGGAGAATTTGTCATGAATAACAAAAACACTCACCATGTTAACTCAAAAGGGAGACAAGTTCCTTAATATGGATGCATGTGAATAATGTTTTAAGAAACTCAAGAGAATGTAGGTCAGTGAACCTATTCTTACACTACCCTATAGTGGGAAAGATTTTTTTATCTATAGTGATGCATAAAAGAATGGAATTAGATGTTTTATCATGAAGAAAGACATAGTTATATCTTACGTATCAAGAATATTGGAGGTCTATGAGAAAAATTACCCAACTCGGGATTTGGAGTTAGCTACGGTAATTTATGAATTAAACATATAGAGGACTTTTCTCTATAGAGAAATGTATGACATATATGATAATCACAGAAGTTTAAAGTATATATTCACTAATACATATTTGAACATGAACCAAGGAATATGTTTGGAACTAATTAATTATTATGAATGATCAATACATTACCAACCTAGGAAATAAAACAACGTGGAAGATGATCTAAGTTGAAATAATTATATTGGTTTGACCATGATGAGGATCACAAAAGATTTAATATTTCTAGACATGAAAAGGATGGATCTTGATATCTTGATGGAAGGGGATAAATATTATCTTTTTCAAATTTGTGTGCAATCAACAATTTTATTAAAGATAAAAGAGGCATATAATAATTTTTTAGAGCTACAAAAGATGATGAGAAATGTTATTGTGGTAAAATTTGACTGTGATGGAATAATATGGTTTAAGAATAGTGTATATGTCCCATTAATAATGGATTTAAAGAATTATCATATTAATGAAGCTCATATATCATAATTCTCTATTCATCCTAGAAAAATGAAGATGTATAGAGATTTAAAAAGAGTGTTTTTATGGTATGGAATAAAGAGAAATATTCTAGAATGTTTATCATTATCCATAGTATTTCTGTATTTTAAGGTTGAGAGATATAATTCTTAGGTTATGTTAGAACCATTATCCATTTCATAATTTAAATGGGAAAACATCACCATGTATTTTTTCATCGATATCTCAAAATATATAAATTGAGTAATTCTATATGTTTTTTAGTTAATCACCTTATGAAGTGAAAATTCTTCATTTACATTAGATAGAATTTTTATCTTGATCAAATTAATCAGTTATATAATAAGGAAGTGGTAAAATTTCATGGTATAACACTATTAATTGTATATTCTTAGGATTTTTGTTTTATCTAAAAGTTTTGGCGAAGTATTTAATAGGAACCGAATATAGAGTTATGTTTCAATACTTATTATCATCCTAAGATAAAAGTGAAATCTGAGAGGACCATTAAAATTCTATAATGCATATTGAGATCATTCTATATGAATTTTAAAGGTGGTGGGTTCAAAACCATCTTTTATTGGAATTTTCTTACAACAATATATTTCACTCTAAAATTTAGATGGATCATTATGAATCCCTATGTGGTAGGAAGTAAATAAATCCAATATAATAGAATAAAGTTATATAAATTAATCTATTGGTAATAGATATATCTGAAGAAATAATTGATAAGGATAGATCCCTTAAAAAATACATAATAAAATCTCAGATTCGACAAAGAATTTATGCTGATAATTATAAAAAATATATAGAGTTTGAAGTCAGTGAATTTTTTTCCTATGAATATCTCCCTAAAATATGGTAATGATATTTGAAATAAAGTGAGAGATAAACCCTAGTAATATTTTCCATTTTTAAATTGTTTATCATATCGAGATGAAAGATTATCGATTGGTGCTTCCACTAAATATCTCTCATGTTTATGATGTGTTCCATCTATCTCTCCTAAGTAAGTGCGTACTTGATAATTCACATGAACTGAACTCAAAGATAATACTACAAGAGAAATATCTCTTTTATAAAAAATAATAGAGAGTTTTATGAAATAAAGGCACTCACCTATTCAAAGTTTTGTGTTGAAACCACAAATTTTAGGAATCTATTTGGAACCTGAGGATATGGTGAGGTAGAAGTATCCTCATTTTTTTATTTCATAGTAATGAATTTAGAGGATGAAAATAATTTTAAGTGGGAATAATTTAACACCATAATATTTTTATGAAATATATCTCTTTAAATAATTTTGTTTATTCAATAACTTTCTTTACATAGAATAGTGTGCTTAAAAAACCGTGAATATTATTATTTAAAATAAAAGTTATCACCTAGTATTTTGATTTAAGTTTATAAATAAAAATAACTAATCTATGAAAGAGTTATGGTTATATATGTATAAAATTAATTAATTTGTTATAAATTGATTAAAAATGAAAATAAAAATCATTTGAATGAAAAAAAATATTTTTTTGAAAAGAAATTATACATGTAATGTATTTTTATCTTAATAAATTAAATTGATCCTTATTGGTGAACGATTTTAATGAAATAAAAATATCATTTACTTTATTAAATGATGTAAATTTTCAATAAATATTTTTATAGGAATATCATAAAAATAAATATAGTTTTATTATTAAAAATGTATTCTTTTTTCTAAAAACAATCTTTTAACTTTTTATGCACTAAATTTAAAATTAATTTCTTCCTTTTGTAGTTATTAAATTAGATAAAATTAATTAATTTTTTTGAATCAAGATGTTCAAATTTGGTAAATAGGTTCCCTTTATTTTTTCAGTATGAATAGTAATCATGGTAAAATATAACACCTCATTAATAGTTAAATCAGGTTAATATGGATTTGATAAGACTTCAATTATTCATCCAAATTATTATTAGATGAAAGGAATACTAAATTTAACACCTTAGGCTCTAAATTGAGTTGATTAATAGATTCTTGTCTACAAAAATGACTTATATATTATTTAAATCATAAAAAGTTACAAAATCTCACTCTCTTTGTTTTTAATATATTTATGTTTCCACATATGAAAAAAGTAAGTTATGAATGAATCTAAGTGTCTATTTTGAGATTAATAAAATTATGTTCTTGATATAAATTTATTTTTAATTTTTAGTAATTATATAATGACCTTAATTTCTTATGAAACATAGGTGCAGTTTGTTTCCATTTACTAAAAAATATAATAAGTTATTTTAAAAATATTAAAAGTGATATAATTGGAAAGTGTTAATGCGAAAACAAAATATAGATATATATGAAATATTAGGATGTTTTGATACCATTATATTCAAATTTCCCCTTTTTCATAATGTATTTAAAGTAAAATTAAATTAATAGTGTCAGAATTGACAATAATGATATTTTATCAAATAATGTTTTAATAAATTACTTAAAAATCATAAATATATTGAAGTAATAGAAGGTGGTTATGATTTAATATAAAATATCATTAATTAACCTTTTATGGTCTAATTTTCAACTTATAAGTAAAAAATTACAACTCTTTAATATTGGAAACAATGTTACCATATTTACAGTTAAAATTGGTTAACTAAGGTTTAATCAAAATGATAAAGTTTATAATTGCACAAAAATAGACTAAATTCCTTTTAATAATTGGATTACAAACCTATCCTATATTTTATTTAAAACCATGGCCATTTGGAGTAATTTTATTTAAGAGTTAATTTACTAGAATTTATTCTTTTGATAAATTCCAAAAGTGACCCTCACCTAAATTATAAAAGGTAACCTCCTCCCTCACTTCTTATCACCACTTTTAACCATCTAGATTGACCAAAATATACCAATTTCATGTCCCAAAAACTTTACCCACATTATAAATGAGTTAGTATTCTAAAAATACCAATCATAGAACCCTTTAGAAGAGAACTAAAGTATTTATTGTTGGATAGAAATCTTAACTAAGATGATTAATATTACAGTAAGGGGTGAATTATAGTTTAAAAGTTTTAAACTAAACACCAAATAAAAACCCTATATATGTAAAATTATCAAACATGATATTTTCTGAGGATCAGAGTATAAGAATCAAAGTCATTGATTGTACAATTGTATCAGAGTATGTTTTAATCATTATCACAGATGCATTGATAAAACAAATGATAAGAAAGATTTGAAAAATAATCTTTCTATCATAATATTCAAAGTGAAATAAATACTTGTAAAATAAATAAGTAAATCATATAGTAATAATAATAATTACTTACAATTTAAATTAAAAGAATTTTCTCTTTTAAACTTAAAAGTAAAGGTAGTTATCAACCTTGACTAAAGGCATCCACAATTTTATAGCTACTATAAAGTATGCCTTTCCTTACTCAAAAATACCTCAATATGATGAACGGAAGATACTCCATCTTAATATCCTTGTAAAAAATCAATAATATGACCATTTATTATCTTCTTATCCTCATATTCTTGTGATCCAATGGATAAGATTCACCGTCTTCCTATCCCTAGAATCACTGGATCATTGCAAAGATAGTATGTAGAATATAGAAGCAAATTTTCTTAATGAAAAAACCCTAAAAAGGATTACTTAGAACAAAAACTCATTAAAGTATTAAAAATACAAATATTAAGTATTTGATGCTAAAAAATCATTATATACTGGAGTTGTGAAAATGTACCAGCTTCCAACTATTCTAATTACCGGTTATTTATAGGCAATCTACCAACTATCATATTTTCAATTTAGTTGTAACAAATTTTGATAGCTTCCACTTTATGTCTAATATATAATTGAATGTACACTATCATTTTTTTTATCACCATTATAGTGATAATAAGTATTACTTATAATATAAATAAGTATATATATTTCAATATAAAACTTTTCATAGTCTGATGGACTTATTTATTATTTGTCAATACGGTAAACCATATAAACACCAGTATAATATATTAATACCATTATTAGTGTGATAGTCATGGATTTTTTTAGTACGATAGAAAAAAGAAAATTATAACCACCTATTAGAATAAAGGTAAGTCTGATTAATCAAACTCATCCCTAATTTGATGGATCATATTGAATATTGGTAGTTTATATTCATAATACGTTATAATTATTTCTATATTTGGTAATAGTTAATATTTTCAACAAAAACATACTAAAAACACCTGGGAATTAAAAATTTACTAAAAATAGTTTTAATAAAGTATTTGTGACTTATAAAACAAAATAAAAGGAAAAGTAAGAAGTAGAATTTATAACTCAACAATCTCCCCCTTTTTGAAAAGCACAAAACACAATAATTAAATAAATAACTTTAAAAAATTTACAACCCTTAGTTATTTTGAGAACATTGAAGATATTAATTATAACTTTACTTGAGTTTATAACCACTTCATGATATGATGTAAATTATTAATATCCCTTAAGATAGTAACTCCCCTTTTTAGAATACTTCCCCTTAAAAAAATATCTTCCATTTCCCCTTAATCATAACTTCTTAATATATCTACCCATTTTTTTAAAAAAAATAATGATAAAATAACCATAGTTTCCTAAAATTTTATAATATTAAAAATATATAAAATAATTACTTGTGAAATAACTAATCATCCAAGAAATAATAGAAGGAACATTCATCCAAAAGTAATTGGAAAACATTCAAACAAAATGTATTGGATGAAATTTCATTCAAAAATAACAAACATTCAAATGTTTTAAAAATTTATATCAAGAGTTCAAAATTAAATTGTTAAATATTTATTCATAAGCTTCTTTACATTGGCCTTCATATTTTTGAACTATTCACGATCCATCTCAATCTTCACGATTCTTTCTTCCAACACTTCTTTTTCATAGACTTTATTCTTCACCCTTTTATCCTCTTTAGAAAAATATTTATTCTCATCCCTAATAATGATCAATTAATTTTCACATGATATTATCCTATTATTATCCAACTCCAAATCATGATCATTTTCTTTCAAAACTTTTACTTATTCTATCTAATCATCAGTTGTATCTTTGAATTATTCTACAAACATCATTTGATTAGATACATCAAAAGATATCTTATTGAAGGAATCTTACATTTCTATAAAAAAAAATTTTAATTCAATAAATTTATCATCATGTTCCTAAATATAATAGTCCCCTTGATTGGACTACCTTAACATTTGATTGTATGATCTTTTCTGAGTCCATGATTTTTGTTGAAAGGTTTTAAAATTTTCTTCAATATGGATAATTGATTCTGTTAAAATATTTAGGGACTAAATTTTTTCATTAAAATAACATTGAATAAGATTAAATATTTCCTAAATATTAGCAAAATGTGAAATGGTATCTTCTAAACTTTTAAAATATTTTAAAATGAAATGAAAAACTTTTTTATGCAATGGTTTCCTCTGAATACAATGAACCTAAAAAAGCTTGGGAGGTTTTAGTTTGGAATATTAAACATCATGTTTCTTTTCAAAATTAAACTTTCCTTTATTTGAAACAATATTATCATATTAAAATTCAAAAACATCCAAATCCTTATCCAATTCAACTTTTTGAAAAACTTTTATATGTGATTGTTGATCTTTCTCTTCAGCTTCTTTTGAAGATGATTTTTATTCTTATATCATTTAGGACTTGTGTTCATCTGATGATGATGACGATGAATTTTCTTCTTGAGAACCTACTATGTTTGATTACTTATTAGACTAAGTAGGCAAGGGAGATTATGATGAATATAAAGAGTTATTTTCATTTGAGCCTTCATCAGTCTCTATTTTTTCATCATTATATTCTTCTTATGATTATTATTATACTTATTATTCTAATTATACTTCTACTTATTCTTATTTTTCAACTTATATTTATTATTCTTATTCTCGTCTATATTAATCATGTCTATATATAATTTATGTGTAGTTATGAGAACTTCTTTCAATCCTTTCTAGAGACCAACTCATTTTCATTCTCGGATTCCTCCTGAACTTCTTCTGGCACTGATTCATCTATTTTTTCATTAACTACTTTGTCTTTTATGTTATTTGAATTGGAATAAAAAAATGATGTAATAACAAATATTTCTTCAAAAAAAAGACCAGGATCAAGAAATATTTGATCATTATGATAATGTGTAAGGATTGGATTCTTAGAATCCATCTCAACCCCATATAACAATATTTCAACAACCATAGATTCTGAAAACATTTTATTTTGTTTATTTTATCTTATTCTTCTTTTAACTAATATGTTTTCTGAATTATAAAATATTTCTACTCATCAGGATCAATAAAAAACTCTAGATCCCCCAGTTTCTTAAGCCTTATGTATCATAAGTTTTTCAAAGAAATCATCAGGAATTTTCCTTTCTCTATGTTGTTTCTTATCTATAAGAGACGATTCATCTTTTCTTTTCTTTTCTTAAAAAAATATATATTCTTAGTAGGTTGGGATTTGGAAGCTACCCCATTAAAATTATCAAGAAACATCTTCATCTTTTAATTAAAAACCAATTTCATTCTATATATTTTATCTTCACTGATAAAGGAAATTTTCTCTCACATCGGGCAAGTCTTGTTTTTAACTTTGAAAAGATTCAATAATTTTATAAGAATATTATCGAGGAAATCATGAAACCTGATAATATTTGACTTTATTAAGGTGCTCTTCATTGGATACACTAAAATGAAATTGAATTTCACTAAGTTAATTTTTGTCATATCCATCAGGAAATCCAAAAATAAAATATCAAAAACCTTAAAGGTGTCCCTATTGCTCTTCTTAGTCATAAAAAAAATTTAATGCAAAGAAATACTACTCTTATGTCCAGTGATAAGTGAGAAACATTCATATATTTCTCATAATTAGGAAATAATGATGCTTTAAGTTTCACTTTCTAAAAAATTCAATGATTATCAGGAAGCCAATGTAAGGGTAGATAAGGATCACCTCTAGTAGGGAAACCAACTAAGTCTGCTAATATTTTTTATGAAATCTTGTATTTATTCACAAAAAAGTGAAATAAACTAGATTCATATCACCTTCTTTAACAAACTCAATATAAGTGTAAAAATATTTGAAAATATCAAAATAATACAAATCAAAATCTTTGTTGGGTTTCTCTACACAAAAATCTTCCCAACATTGTAAATAAATAATTTTTTTGATAATAGATTCATAGTTATCAAACCATAACCTTTCAATGGGTCATTATATGAACACTTTTACTTCTGTATAATATTCTTTGGTTTCAAACATAATGATACTTGAGATAGAGTTAGGACTAATTCCAAAAAAAATCATACAAAACACTTTGAGGAGTGGTGAGAGTTGGAAGAAAATTACCTGTGAAATGATGTGGGATAGTTTATGTCCAACCCTTATAAAATAGTGGAGAGGACATGGATCAAATTTTTAAAAATTGAACGGATGAGATTAAAATCCTTAACTGATCTGATGAGCAAGATTTAATTGAATAATGTTTTAAATGTTTATTTTAAATCTCAATGTTTTAAACCTTTTCATAAGAGTATATAATTATCTGATTAGATAAATTTTTTATGTTTGAAAATATGAAAATTTATTATAAAAATATAATAAAAAACATGTATAAACTTAAGTAAACGATAAGTGAAAAAACTAAAAAAATAGAATAATTCCTTTTGGAGTATAAGGTTTCATCGGTATGAGAAACGTTTTTTCTTCTTTTTAGTAACATAAACAGATTATGATAGTATTAAAACATATAATTATTATTATAGTTTTAAAATAAATCTATTTATGATAGTTTTGATATATAAACTAATTATGATAGTTTTAAAATAAAATTAATTACAATAGATTTGAAAAAACTGATTATTTGGAAATTTTGAAAAAGAATGTTGATTCCAAAATTTTTATAAAAAAAATTATTATGAAATTTTTGTAAAATATTTTTATGCCAAATAGATACATTATGATAAAAACTGTTATAAAGTTTAAGAATTTTGAATTTTTTATAGAAAAGATAAACATATTTACTCCTTGTATGAAAATAATTTCATTAAAATAAGGATATTGGTAAACAAGAAGTAGATATGAATAATAATTTAACATTAATAATTCATATATTCTATTTAATGTATTAAAATATATCATAATTGAGGGGTTTATTAAAAATATCAACAATTTTTTCTTTCATTCTGATGAATGGTAAAATTATATGTCCTTTAATCATGTAATCCTGAATAAAATAGAATCTTATATCCATGTTCTTACCTTGTGAGTGATGTTATGGGTTCTTACTTAAATTAATGGAACTTGTGTTATTACAAAGTATTTGAGTTTTAGTAAAACTCTTTCCATAGTCTGTGAGTGTGTGTTGTATCCAAAACACTTGAGCATAACAACTTTCAAATGCTACATATTTGGATTTATCAGTGGAAAGTGACACTAATTTATGTTTTTTAAAAGCCCAAGAAACTAAAGAGTATCCTAAGAAATTAAATATTCCAGATATACTTTATCTATGAATTCTACAACGAACAAATTCATCATCTAAAAAAATTTAATTTAAAAACATTTCCCAAAGAATAGAATAATCCTACACCCATAGTTCTTTTAAGGTAATGAATTTTTTTTACATATTTAAGATGATATTTTTTGGATTTTATTGATATCTGACACATAAACATACTAAAAAAACTAAATCAGGATGACTACTTCTTAAGCATTGTACGTTACCAATCATACCACTAAATTTTTTTCTATCAATTGGTTTCTAATCCCCATAAAGATCTAATTTATTGGAGGTACCAATGTGAATAATAATAATTTTAGAGTTTTCGTATACAAAATTATTAAGTAAATCCTTTTTATAATTATGTTGAGATATATAAGTAGCTATTGATTTTTGTGATATTTGAAAACCTATAAAATATGTTAACTCGCCCGTCATACTCATTCCAAACATAGAATTCATAATATTTACAAAGGAACGTGTTAGATATTTTTGAGTTTAACGAAATATAATTTCATCAATATAAATTTTTATAATAGTAATTTTTTTATTAACTTATTTTATAAAAGGATATGGATCCGATGCACTCTTAACAAAACTGTTTTGTAAAAAAATTGAGTTAACCTATCATACCAAGCTCTAGGGGAATGTTTAAGTCCATAAAGTTCCTTGGTAAATTTAAAAACATATTCTGTATTTTTTTTTATTTTTAAAATGAGGGGTTGTTATACATAAACTTCCTACTGAACATATCCGTAAATAAAACCATATTTCGCATCTATTTGAAAGAGTTTGAAATTAAATAATGCTGCAAAAGCTATAAGTATTCAAATGTCTTCAAGTCTTGATATCATAGAATAATTTTCTTTTTAGATTATTCCCTCTTTTTGATTGTAACATTTAAATAATAGAATATATTTATTTATAACTATTATTCCATTTTCATCACATTTATCTAAAAACCTCATTTTACTCCAATTACATAATTTTCTTAAGGTTGTTCAATAGAAGTCCAGAATTTATTCCATTCAAACCCATTGAGTTCAACCTGTATAGATTTTATCTAATATTAATCACCTAGTGCCTCATCATGATTCTTGGGTTTGAATTGAGATAATAATGATAAAAGTTCAATTTCATTTATCAAGGAACCTATAGTCTTAATTGGTTGATCTACATAACCAATGATATTATCACCATGATGATTCCTAAGTTAAATATAACTTCTTCAGATTTCAAAAATATTTTCTTAAATAATAATTTGAGATTGTTTCAAAGGAAAAACTTCAAAAACATATTCTTCAGTTATTTCATTATGATAAGTATTTTATACTATAGTTTGAAAATTTGTTTTTGAAATAACATTCGAGTATGTCGATTGATGTTGTTTAAAAAAAGGATTAGTTTCATAAAACATAACATTAACTATTTCCTCAACAATACATGTATTTTTATTAAAAAATCTATAAAACTTATAAATTATGGAATAACCTAATAATATTACTTCATCTGATTTGGGTGAAAACTTACATAAATAAAATTTAGTATTTAGGATGATAACTTTTCATCCAAAAACATTAATGTATTAAATTTTTGGTTTTATTCCTATCCAAAACTCACAAGGAGTTATATTAGTAAAATGATTAATTAAAACTAGATTTATAGTATAGTAGAAATTAATAACCAATTCATCCCAAAAAATGATTAACAATTGAGTATTCACTCATCGTGATTCTAGTAATCTTCCAAAGAAATCTATTTCTTCTTTTAACTACACCATTTTTCTGGGGAGTTATAGGTGCAGAAAAGTTATGTTCAATGATTTTATTACTATAAAAAGTTTCAAAATCATAATTTTCAAATTCTCCACCATGATCACTATGAATAGTTATCAATGATATATTTTTCTCATTTTTATCTCTGGCTATTTTTTTTAAATAAATCTTTCAGATTTTATTATTAAAAAATAATCCCATATGTATCTAGTGTAATCATAAACTAAAATAAATAAATAGTACATCGACCAATAAATCCGGTTTTTGTAGGACCAAATAATTCCATGTACACTAACTGTAACACATCAGATGTTGTGACTTCCCTAATATATTTAAAACATGACTTATGTTTTTACTATATTGACAAGGATCAAAAAAATTTTAAGTATCAAACCCGAGCTTTGAAAGAACCTTTCTAAGTCCTTTCTTAGTCAAAATAGATATGTTTCCAAGTTTATAATGTCTTAAAATTCAATTCCATAACCAATATTAATCTTTAATTTCATTAAGGAAAGTTAATTCTTGGTTCCTAAGGTCTTCTATGTTTAATGTGTAAGAAAACTCATGTGTATTGGCAGAAAGAAAAAATTAATTATTGGAACTATGTATAGTATATTTATCATTCATAAAGTGAAAAAGGTAAATTTATCACACAATTGACTTATGATTATAAGTTTGTGCTTAAGTACTACAAAAAATAAAACATTTGAAATTAAATCTTTTCCAAGAAGTAAAAAAGTTACCTACACCAATTGTTTCTCATTGATAATTGTCCTAGAAAGTTGATTTTCCACCTTTTATCTTGATAATATTTTTAAATAAATATTTGTTTCTAGTCATGTGTATGGAATAACCATTATCCATGTACAAAATATATATTTTTTCTACTATCTTTCTTTACTTTAAAATTAAAGAATTAGTTTTTCAGAACCCAAACCATCTTAGGTTTGGTATTATCAGAAAACAAAAACATTTTTTGAAACTAATTTTGTCTAATTTTATTATTTGAGGAAAATTTCATTACATAAGAAAAAAGTAATTTATGAAAACCAAGAGACTGAAATCTATTTAAAGAACTATTTTTTTTCCAGTGTCCACCACTTTTTTATTTTGTGGAAAATGGTGCACTTTTGATAACAAAATAATTATTACTAAATACTGGTTTTCTATTTGTAAAACCTATTCTGTATTTACTACCATGAGTTATAATTTGATTATAAATTTTTTCAAAGTTTTCCTTAATATTGGTAAATTTGGAAAGAATATTATTTAGACTAGAAATTTTATATTTTAGTTTTATAACTAAATTTTTATCATCATTAATATTAGTTTTAAAACTATGTTTTACTTATAAATCATTTTTCTTAGAAAAATTTTTCTCAAAATATTTATAAATATTTTCCTTTAAAAAACTAGTTTTATCAATATATCTAGAAAGATATAATATTTAATTTATTAAAATATTAATTTTATAATATTACATTGAATTTTTCTGGGAAATTATCATGTTTATTAAAAACGTTACAATGTTCCTTCTCTTAAAGTTTTTAAAATATGAAAACTTCATTATATCTTGTTAAGTTATTGTACTATTCAAATGAGGAATATTATTCCTCAGATGATATATAATTTTTCACATCAATATAGGTTTCATTTATTGAAAAACTAGTAAGGTATTTGTAGTGTGTACCTTACCCATTATACATTTACTTAAAATATGTACTTTTGAAAAAAGACCAATGTTCCTATGTCTGAAACATTCATTATCAGAAGAAATTTATGAAGAATCTCCACCACCAGAACTCTAAGTATCAGAATATTTCCTAACTTTATTGAATTTATACTTATAATAGATCTTGTAATTTTTACCTGAATTTATTTAATTCATATATTTAATTTTTGTGCTTTGGACAATCCGGTTCGATATATCTTTCCTTCTTACATTCATAAAAAGTAACCTCTAAGTCATTTTTATCATTTTTATCCTTATTAATATTTTTATATATGTATTGGAAATATTTATTTCCCATATTATTTATCATACTTCAAGAAATATTATCCAACTCATTCTAAGAATGTTTTTATGTACTAGAATCTGACTGAAAATTCAATTTCTTCTCTTTCAGAGATTTCACTAATTTCACCGCTGACAGAACTTTAATAGGTACAATAAATTTTTTGTCGAAAGAAACACCACCATTATTATTTTTAGCCTTTAATAATTACTATTTAGTATTCCTTAATATTTAATGAGGTTACAAATAAGATTATATAATGTAAGATCAGTATCCTTTCTTGTGTTATCCATATGAGTTCTTTTATATTCCCACTCATTTGGAATTTTATCCACAACCCTTTCAACAAAAATATGATCATAGAAGACTTTCTCTCCAAGAGACTATAAAATATTGATGATATTCATAAACCTTTGGTTAATCTTAGAAACTATACCACCATGTATAAAATAAAATTCTTGGTTATCACCTTGAATAAAATCTCTTCTTGTTTCAATAAATTTATAAGTACTAAAATGCATGAATTTTAACTTTTTAAAAATATTTTTAGTAACTTCACAAGATGAAATATTGTTGTATATACTTCTTTTAATCGAAAATAAAAGATTATTACTTAATCTATAGTTCAACTGATACTTTTTTCTTTTGATTTGTGAAATTAGAAATCTATTTACTGGGAATCATGTAATTTATAGTAAGAAAAAAAAAATTATCAACTCCAATGTTTATAACAAAATTTATCATCAAATATATACAGTACTCATAGTCATTACCATCGATTATTAGTGGTAAACTTGGAATAATATTTTCAATGTTTCCAACATTAAGACCTTCCATCTTAAAAAAATAGGAACACTTTTTCTATAAACATGTTAATGTTTAACAATTTATAAACATGTAATTTATAACATAAACTAAAAAAATTTTAGTTGATAAAAGAAGTAAAAATTCAGAAATTATAAGAAGTAGGACCTACTATAATGAGAATTATTGGATCAAAAGAGTAACTAATATGGTTTATATTACAATAGAGAGTTGAATTTTAGTTTAAAAAAATTTAAACTAAAGAAAACAAAAATACTCTTTAAGTAAAACGATTGGACTCAGTACTGTCTAATGATTAGAGTATTAGAATTAGAGTCATATATTTTCCTATTATATTATAGTATGTTTTAATCATTATCATAGATAAACTGATAAAAAAATAATAAGAAATATTTATAAAATAATCATTGTATCATAATTTCCACATCAAATTAAAGACTTGTAATAAAAAGAAATAAAATAGCTAGTTAAATTAAGAATGAATTACAGTCTATATTAAAAGAATTCACCCTATAATCCTTAAGAGTAAAGGTTTTAGACAATATTGAAAAAATGATTCCACAATTTTATACCTACTAGAAATTCTGTCATTCCTTACTTAGAAATCCCTTGATATGATGACCAGAATAAGATATGCCTTCATATCCTTGGAAACCCTCGATATAATGATTGATGTATATATTTATATACATGGAAGACCTCAATTTTATGGATCATATTCAATATATTCCTATTCATAGAATCCCTTAATCATTACAAAGATCAGACACATAATATAATAGAAAATGTTCTTAAGGAAACAACCCTAACAAGGATTTCTTAGAAATACAACTCTCTAGAGTATTACAAAGTCTAAGAACGATTAGTTCATGGTCATAAATATTTGGAAGACCCAAGTTTTAAAAATTTATCAACTTCCAAATAATAAAATGATTATCTATTTATAGTCATGTTTTTGAGTAAGTTCCAACAGCCTTGGAAAACATTCACTTGACAGCTCATATGTTACTGAAACTATGACATCATTTTATTTAGCACCATTACAATTCAAATACGTACTTTTTATGTTAGAAACACATAAAAATATTATAAATATAAACATATGATAGTTCGATGAACTTTCTTATAGTTTTTCTATATGGAAAACCTTATAAAGATCATTCTAATGTAATAGTACCATAATTACTCTGATGGTCATGAAATTTATTAGTAATATAGACAAAGAAAAATTCTAACCACTGGTCAGAATAAAGGTTATTCTAATTATTAATAAAAATACTTATTTTAATACATAATATTGAATAATGATATGTTCATATTTTTAATACATTATAATTATTTCTATGTTAGGTAAAAATTAATTTTTAAAAAAATAATCATACTAAAAAAATTGGGCCATTAAAAGTTAGTAAAAATATTTTTAAAAAAGTATTTGTGATTTCTAAAAACTAAAGTAATTGAAAATTAATAATTAAACCTTTTGAATCAACATTATTTTCAAAGAATATGTAGTTAGAGTGATTTCTATGTAAGTAAAAATCAAGGTGGGAGATTATTTCACAATCTCATCAATATTCATGGTTGTTTATGTTTTAATATCTATTAGAGAATATTTCTCTTTCAAAACCATGTTTTATAATAATAATTTTAAATATTTTATGATTATCCCGTGATTGGTCAAATTCATTTTTACCCATGTTTTAATTTTTAAAAAATCGTTTGAAAGGAATATTTTTGTCATTTTTAAAATGAGGTTTCTTTAGACTTTTTTTGACAAAAATACTAGTTGAAAAAATAATTAATCTATAAAGAATGAAGGAATTTTCCCAAATTCATGACTAATTGTTTCTTTTAAGATTTTATTTCAATTTTATATGGTTCTTTTCAAATAAAATGTTTTTGTTTGTAATTGAACATCTTTTTAAACGAGAATGATTTTGAAATGGAAATGTTATTTTCCCAATAATTCATCCAGGAGATCTCTGAAAATTATTATACAACTAAGATGACATTATTTGATGTTAAATATGATTTAATAGGGATAATATCCATGAATATCATATTTATTATTACCCTAGATGGTTTATTTTTATGATGAAAATATGAAATGTTTATGAAACCCATTTCTTTTCTATGAGTTATGTTATGATGAAATGTTTATCCAGTCCATTTCTATTTATGGGTAATTATTTGATGAATACTTTGTTATCTTTTGGAATATATATATATGAATTTAATTATTTTATTGGTGTTACCTATATCTCCCTCCAAGGCATTAGGTAATAATTAATATCTCATTATATAAATAGGACTAAAATGGGGAGTGATCCCAGTTTAGTAAGGGAATATATCCCTTATAATAGTCTTGGGAGTAAAACTTTAATATTACTATAGTTTTGAGGGTGAAACTATTACACTATGATAACCTTGGAAATGATACTTGAATACTAAGGAAATGATTATCTATGCTATTTTTTCTTCCAAAATTCTATGTTTTATACCAATATTATGATCTCATGGTTCATGTTCTTTGATTCCTTTTTGATTCATATCTTATGAACTACCAAGATTTATTCCATGACTTAATACTATGATATTTTATATTAATGGTCTGGTTTTCAAATGTTAATATCATGTTCTTATACCCTTATACTCGTATTATGCTTATGTGATCATTGATATCTCCCTTGTTTACCCTTACTAAGAATATAATATAACCATTTTCTTATTGTTACTTTCCCCATGTTATGAATAATGGTTTTAAGAATAATATATCTAATAAGGGTTATATTTATGAATAAAAAATTGGGATATGAAGTAGACCATTTATGATGCAGTTTTTTATGTTTCTAAATTTCTAAAGATTCTAGACCAAAAAAATTATGTTGTGGATTGAAATATTATGTAATGAATATTAAGATATTTATATTTTGTATCTTTGTATGAAATTTATTGGTTTTTATAGCTCATCACACTTCTGCATTTACAAATGGGGTTTTCATAAACATCCAGGGTTTTCAATGGGTTATAATTTGGGGTTTTGTTTGTTAGGCCCTATGGATGGTGTGTTCTTTATATATTAAGTGTTCATGACCATATGAAATGTGTTTTAAAATTGTTTTAGAAGGATTATTATCATTTCAATATATGTGATTATTTTCATTTACATTAAAATCTATACTCGTATATTCTTCACAATTTTAAATTCATTTATTTTTAAATGAATGGTATATTTGATAGCCTATGTGATTTTCATAAAATTTTCAAGGGTTCTCCCACCATGGGTGATAATTTATAAATATTTTTATATTTTTTATGATATTTTGTTAATGCCAAGTTTTTTTAACAATTTCATGTGGATTATTAATAATTATTTTTGGATTTTTAAAGGATTTTGACCATGTTTGGGTCGATAATTGGTTTAAAATGTGGGTTTTCCTTTAGTAAGTATTAAAGTGATGAAATGATTTGGTTTCTAAAACTGGTTTCTTAAAAGTGGTTTTCATGAAAATTCTTTATTTTTTAGATAGTTTTTAATTTGTTTTAAATTGATTGTTTCAAAGAAATTTTTGAATGAAAATTTAAATGGTTTAAATATGTGGATAAAATTGATTGGGAGGAAAAAATTTATGTTTTAAAGGACCATTTTTCACTTTAAGAGGTTTTAAAAAGTGTAAGATACCCTCAAGTTAAAAATTTTATTTTTTGTAACATGCAATGAGTTAAGACCCCCTTATAGGGGTGTTTATATCATTTTATATTTATTTATTCTTATTCATAGCTAATAAAAAGGATTTGTTTCATGTGAGGGTGCCAAAGGTTAGGTGTGAGTTATTTTCAAATAATTTATTCTTTTTATAAGTGATTGTTTATTTCTCACCTCCATTTAATGTTTTTCATGACAGTATTAGTAGACTATTAGTGATCTATTTGAGTTATTTCTCTAATGTTGAGAATGTAATTTCTAGAATAACGAACCTGGTGAGACCGATTAAGTTAACATGTTGGTTTTTGTGGCCCATGAATTTTTAGAAGTGGATAAGGATAATATTGAGCTCCTATATTTTGATATTGTTCAGTTAGTTCCCCAAGACTACAATAACTGTGATTGATTCATTATTATTGTCCATGGTTCCTAATGGAAAATTAAATATATTTATACAAGAGTCTTAGGATGACTCCCATGATTTATAGATCCTTTTTAGGAATAATTATTATATTTTTTTAAACATTGATTGCATCCCCTACTCGTTTATTATAATTGGAATTGTTTCTTAAGTTGGCCACTTTGTCATGTTCTGTTGATGTGTAAGTTCCTAGTGTGAATTTTTTTAGTATTCGTCTTAATTTTTAAATATATTGTTAAATTATTTGGAAGGAATTATTTTTGAAAAGGAGAAGTTAGGTTTTTTTAAAAAGAAATTTTTAAAAAAAGATAAAAAAGGAAGAAATGGTTTTATTTGGATTTTTATTTAAATGTTTTATTTTTATATTTCAATGGATATTTTAAGAAGACATCAATTTATGGGTCGAAAAGAAAACTATATTATTAGGTTATATGAGATTTATTTTTTACAATGTTTTTTATCCATTTTTTGGGAAAACAATGGTCTTAAATCCTCACTTCCTTCCTTCATTTAAATAAGGGGGAATTTCTAAAAAATGATTTATTTCATGGTTTCTTTTTTTTCAAAGATGTATGTAAAAACCCTATTTTCCTATTTTTGTTTAAAAATACCATAAATAGAATGTATATTTTAAAGTAAATGGTATAAATTAATTAGTGAAATAGTACTAGGCATGTTTTTATCACACCTTGTATACATCATTTAGTGTATGAATATATTATGTTTTCACTTAGGTTTCATGGCTATGGTTTGATATTTATGAGAGTTTTGGTTTGGGTTGGACCATGATGGTCAGTTTGGGACTTGGTGGGTGTCTATGGGTCACAAGAAGAAGGTTGATAGTGTTTACACACATTTGGTTTTATTTTGGGACTATTCATGTATTGGACTTCTAGGATCAGACCTTTTTTTATTTATTTTATATATGATTTTTTACATTCAAATTATGATTTACGCCTCATAATGTTTTTGTATTTATTGATGACACAAGTTACTTTGATTTATTTATTATTTCTATTTTATTTACATCCACCATTATAATAATTTATTATTTTTATAATATGAATATCCATTACCTAGATATTTCATGTCGGATTTCTTCGGTGGTATTCTAGTTTGGAAAAATACTTTTTTAGGGTAAAATCATTCCCAAGGTTTGTTTCTGGATACCAAGACACTATTATTCAATGTGCGGGGATCGAGAACACCCTTTGATCCATGTTGCGGGCTATATTGGGTGATGTGATGGGTTTTCAAAATTTGGTTAATTATAGGGAAAGTAAGGTTGTGGTTACACCCACATCAGTTTTGACTTGATACACATATATATTTTATGTGATTGTATGGAAATGGAAGGGATTATAGCACATGGAATTTTTTATTAGGTATTAAGAGTAAATAATTAGTGGGTAAGTGGTGAAGAGTACCATCTTGATATATTATTTTGATATTATGTTATTATACTTGTATGTGATTTTTGGTGAGTGAGGATCTGTGATTTTGGGTGATAAATAACCAAATAGGTTCTTATTGGTTCTACTATTTATTCACTAAATCATTTGTATGATTATTCCAAATTTTTATTAGTGGTATTGTGGATGATCCTACTGAGTATTCATGTATACTCACCCATATCTATATATAAATACTTTTATGCGTTTTTAGTAAGTTTTTAATGACCGGGTTGGACAATAATAGATTTTTTTGTGGTGTTACAATTGGTGTTGTTGTCATAGGACTTTTCTTTTGGGTATTTCATTTTTTGGGGGACTTGTATTTGTATTACGTTCATATTAATTATATTATTATGGGTTTTATTTTATGATATGGAGTTTATGAGTGTTTTATTTCAATATTATTATTATTTTTGAGGTAATGCCTTATATTTTCATGTTTTATACCTTTGGTGCTAGTCTCTTACCCAATGCCTGTTATAGGAAAGCCTCAGTGGTCACTCTCATCTTTACTATAGGACCAAGAGGTTATACTAATAGATACACATAATTAAATATCCATATAAAAAATCTAAAGAAGAGTAAAAGTAAATTTATAAGGAATTTGGGAATAATAATTGGAAAATATAGGGTAATTAGATCACCAAAAAGAAAGAGTTGGGTTCAATAGTCCCCTTAACTTAGGCCCCATTTTTTTCATCACATTCATGTATCCTATATGATGAAAATATATTTTTTTAAAAAAATTACAAGTATATAATATTCTAATTTTTATTCTTTATCCATTATAATAATTGGAATTTATTAATTACTATCTCATTTTAAGAGATAATGGATTAAAGTCATATTTATTTGAATTTTTTTATTTTAATTTTGGTATGATCATTATGATTCATTATAATTTGTATTTACATAAAATTACATCTATACTCTTATAATACATTAAAATATTATAAATTTAATATATAGCCTACACTAACCATCTATAAGGATGGTGATAAGTAAAGAATTCACCTTTGAAACCAATCATTAACAGAACATGTCAAAAAGAGGGGGGGTATATATTGAATGGATTAAAATACTTATCCTATTCCAAAATAACATAATTTTTTATATTTATTTATGAATTTAACAGTTTATCATGGTAAAAAATAAAATATATTTGGATAGCATAAATAAAAATATTCAAAAGAAGATGGTTGGGGTTTCCTCTTCATTGAAGATTTAATCATTTGTTATGGGACTAAAGCCTTGAGGGATTGGGGTTTCATGTCACCTGAATTTACCTATGGTTCTAAAGATACATAATAGAATGTATAGTGGTTGATATTGGTATTTCATAAATTTATGGGAATTTTTTAAAAATGGTAGGGAGAGGGGGTATTTATACTTGTGGGGTGGGGTATTTTTGGGTTAAAATGTGGAATAAACTATTATTTCCAAAGTGAACCATGTACTAATTATATATATTAAATTATTAATTTAATTTAATTTAATTTAAATTTTTTTATGAATATATCTCCCCTTTAGATCTAAAATTATTTATTTTTTTGGGAAATGAATGAATAAAAATGAAAAGTTGTTTTTAATGGAATAGTTTAAACTTTTAAACTATGAAAATTCATTTTTATATTTGAAAATAATTTTATTATTTTAAAAATTAGTGATTTGTATTATTTAATATTTTTTTAGTTTATGTGTCTATTATATAATTTATTAGGTCATAATTACATCATAATTTATGTAATTAAAATATACCATTTATATAAAAAACAATTTTTTTACTATTCACAAAAAATCATGTTTTCAGAACATTACTAAAACTTCACCATTAGAAAATTTCAACATTATGAACCCAAAAATGAAATTGATTTCATCAAAATACTTTTCTAATGTATTTCATTTTCATTATTAACATAAAAATTATTTACTTTTAGAAAATAATTTAAAATACACTTTAAAAAATGAACTTAAAATATCTATTATTTTTTAGTATTATAATATTTATGTTTAATTGATTTATTCATAGTTAGAATTATTTAAATTTTATTTTTCTATTTTATTAGTTATGTTAGCTGTCAGATTACGATTCTTAATGGCCAGGTTACATTTCATAACGCTCATGTTACTATTCCTAATGGCCATGTTACTATAATAATGGATATATTGGTTTTATACATCTTATAAATACTTATAATTTATTTAATTATCAGTCACATAAATTACTCTTAATTTTATATATTCTTTTTTTTTAAATATTGATTACATTACTAATGTTTTGTTTCTTTCTTACAATATTGTTTGTGAGGTGATTTTTCTCAGAGATCAAAATGATAAAAATGTTCATATTCTAGTTTTTGTGTGTGTTTATTATACCATTGTAATAATTTTAATTTTATTAGGTATATATATTATCTAAATTTAATTCTATAAATTAATGAAATATTTTTTTTATTATGTCATGCATGTGGTTTATACTACACTATATTCGTAAATGTAACATACTATTTATTCAGATAAAAATTCTATACATAAAAGTTTGGGACATTATATAATTCCCCCCTTTAAAATTTAATCCTTTATATTTTGATTCAAATCCTTAGTCAATAATAAATTAGGGAACTTATATTTCATTACATCATCAAGTTACCATGTAGCCTCTTCATACTTATGGTTTTACTAAAGTAATTTGATAGGGTGATTTGTTTTGTTCCAAATAGATTTTTCTCAATGGTATAACATATACACTAATTCTTCTAAATAATAAAGTTATTACTCTAATTTTACCACTTCTAGATTCAGTACATACAAGGGATCAATTATATACTTCCTTAACAGAGATATGTGGAACACATCACGAACTTATGCTTGGTCTAGTGAATGTTCTAGTAGATATTGCACATATTTGATGAGATCAAGGATCTTTAAGGATCGAATATGCATAATTACAAGATTTCCATTCTTTCTAAACCTCATGAATCTATTCCAGGTTTATATTTTGAGGAATATATTATCTCCAACTTCAAAATCTAACTCTCATTGATGATATTAAGAATAATTATTATGACATGTATAAGATGATTTAATATGTTATTAAATGTCTTGAACATTCTATTTCATATCTTTCAAAAGTTCATGTAAAATATGGTTGTATTCACTAACTTTAACACAATATATAGTATTTCAACATGTTTTCTCATATATAACTTCATATAGATCAATTTGAATAATTGATTTGAATTTATTGTTGTATGAATATGAAATCAATGGAATATGTTGATACCAAACTCATTTAAAGTCCCTTGAAAAAGACCTCAACATGTTTTTATGTTTATAAATGGTCCACTTAGATTATATATTAGTTTGGGGGTGGTTATTCATACTAAATTTCAGCTTAATATTTATGGAGTGTTGAAGAATCCTATGGAACACTGAGAAGAACCCTAGATCTCAATCAGATACAATCAAAAGTGGTTCATCATACATCCTCAAAACTTAATTTATATAAATAATGGAAATTTGGTTTTGTGATAAATAATAAAAAAAAGTGATGAAGTGGGATTTATTGGTGATTTCTTCCACCATAACTCATATGGGGTTTTTTTTTTCTTTAGATGTATTCAGAAAAAACTATAAAAAATTACATGGTGATGTTCTCACATTTCTATATTGGTATGGGTAATGGTTGATTTATCCTTTTGGTATTTAGTCATTATTCTTAAAAAAAATTAAAAACCAATTAATTTAAGTATACTCAGCAATATCCTTCTTCTTTTTTCCCACCAAACGTGCTCATAAAGATCTCAATAAATATTTGTACATCCAAGATAAGTGGATAAATATTAGCTATTTTCATCATCAAATAATTCTTTTTTATCTCATTTTTTAATTCCACTCATATTATAGTTCAAAATATAATGACACTAAATTTATTTATGTTGAATTCTTGAATGTTTCCTCCCTTTATTTCCATCACCTTTTTAATCACTAATCTATCAATTTTTTTCCATTTGATTTTCTCTTGGATAAATGGTTTGGAAATCCTTTGGTAAAGGTAGGATGTAGTCTATAACTTTATAACTTCATAATCAATAATTTTTATATGCATGAAGATAAGGTTTTTTATAATACTCATCATGGATAGAGTAGCAGGTTCATTTCTACTAATATCATCAGATAACTTATTTTCCTTTAAGGTATGATATTGAATTGATAAATCCTAGTCCTTCATTAACTCCAACTATCTTTGTTAACTAATTTTCAACTCCTACTGTGTGAATATATACTTTAAACTCTTATGATTAGTATATATGTCACACTTCTCACCATAAAGATAATTTCCCTAATATTTCAATGAAAATATCATTATTGTTAACTCCATATCATTCCTCAAACAGTTATTCACATGGATCTCTAATTTTATAGAGGTGTAAATTTTCATTTTATCACTTTTATTATGTACAAAACCCATATCCTTTATTTAAAAATCATTGTATATCATAAAAACTTCTCTAAATGAGTGGATTTTGAGTACAAGTGTAGTGATTCTCCTCAAATAGATATCCTTAAATATATCTATACATTATTTCATCTAAACTTATTTTACCCCCTTTAATGTTATCATAGTTACTAGGTTGGAAAATACTTATTTGTTTCTCACAATGTGTCAATAGTTCCCAGATAATCGAAGGAAACTATGGATCTATTCACACATATGGGTATATACCATTCCTTATTTTCCTATTTCTTTTAGGTAACCAAATAAATCCCCTCACTTCAAATTACATGCCTCAAGAATTATACTTTTTACATCCAAAAGTCAAAAAAATATAACATAGCTTACAACTACTCCTTAAAATCATCAACATAATCCTTCAAATCTCTTTAAGTTCCACTTTTTAGTTGGAGTATATAATAATATCATTAATAATTACTATGAAAAATTTATCAAGATAGTATCTGTAGATAATATTAATCAGGTCCATGAATATTTTTGGGTTGTTTTTAAAACCAAATGAAATAAATATTAACACATAGTTTTTATATCTTTTATGTAAAGCTATATTTTGAATATATTCTATCTTCAACATTAACCAATGATATTTATAATGATGGTCTTGTCATCCCAGTATATATAATATGGAAATAATAACATATTTAGGTAAAATTTACTCTAAATATGACAATAATTTTTTCTCAAACTAAAAAATTTATTTTATAAGAATTTATAAATATCAATAAAAATCAGAGTAAAAAATGAATCATACTAAAGAGTAAATATACAAAAAAATAAGGATAATTAGAATTTATTATGTTCCAATTAAGAATAGATAAGAAAATCATGAGTGTAGTAGGAATTAATTTTTAAAAAATAATATAATTTCTTATGTGAAAAATATTACATCTGAATAAAAATGAAATAGTTATTGGATAACAATCTAAATACTTAAATGAATGTTCTTATAAAAACTAAAATTTAAGTCCAAAGTGTTAAGTGGATAGATATACCCAAACCAAAAAACCTATTTTCATTGAGGAACTTATTACACTTAACCTTTTAGATGGTATCTATCCTATAAAACTAGGAATCCCTCGATCAAATTTATTAGAAGAATAAAGATCAAGCACCCAGAGCTTCTTTGAAAGTAACCCTATTGGAAGGGATATTTCTTCCATGACTCAGATTCCATCATTAAAATGATTATAATAAGAAAATATTCTATATCTCAGAACCTCATTGATTAGCCTTATTTGAAAAATAAAAAACAAATGAAAACAACATTAAGAGTCATATAAATAAAACCTTAAAATGTGATGGATCTTAGCTTATACTAAAAACAAAAACAAGTGTATACTCTTAACAACAATAAGATAATTCATAGAAACATTGAAAAAAATTATTCATCCTTTAAATATCTTTATATATCATATTATCTACTCCATGAACATTAGGTTATATTTATATAAAACCTTGTACAAAACTAAAATTTTAAAATTATTATATATTATAGTATGATGGTAACTTCATAAAAAGAAGTTTCACATGATACTTTGAAAACATATCTATCTCCTGATCTGCTTTAGCTCACCATTATAGCATCTAACTATGTTTTGATAAATGTCACATATGAATTTATCTCAACAAAACATAAGATAATGAATAAAATTAAATCTACAAATAAAAGTAATTAAAATAACAAAAAAAAAGTTAAAAATAATTTAATTGGGTGTATTTTTATTTTTTTAAACTAAGGATTATTTAAATATTTTATTTAATATATCTACCTTTTAGAAGTTCTAAACTCTTAAAAGTTGATCAAAAAAGTCATCACTCCTTCATAATAGATACTTATTCTTTATTGTGATCTTTTTTAGCTCTAGGTACTCAATTAAAAGACACATTGATCCATCCTTCTTCATGAAAGAGAATACTGGTGTACCCTAAGGGGGTACACTAGGTCATATAAACATTTTTTTCAAATCATCTTACAGTTTATTCATTGACTCCTCCAGTTCTATCAGGTCCATCATATAGGGGATCATGGATATTAGTGTTTCTCTTGGAATGAGTTCTATTTAAAACTATGCCTCATGATTGGGGGGTGGGAAAGAAAATTCTTCAGGAAATACATTATTACACTCCCTAAAAATGGGAATTTCCACAATTTTGATTAGTTACTTTTTCTCAACCATTTGAAAAAGATATGATTCTCTATTGGGTATACAAAATCACACTCTTGAGATATTTTCTAATTGAGTTTTATAGTCTTTTTTGAATTGGTATATTGTTATTGGATGGTTTGAGATATGGAAATATATTTATGTTTCCCAATAATTGATGCTATATATATATAATGAGACATAATCTAGGCCTAATATAACAAAAAATTATACCAAAGGAAGGATTATGAGATTCACAAAAAGAATCTTCCAACAGATGATAACTGGGGAAGTGTCTAACATGTGGGTAACAATGAATACACCTCTATATGTTTTCATGTATATAAATACATCAAGGTATCAGGGAATATATTCTATAGTTATAGAAAATTTTCAAGATAAAAAGGAATTTGTAGAACCTGAATCAAATGAAACTCTTACCATTCATGAGTGAATACTAAGTTTACCATTTTCTAGATCAATTTATTACTCTACCTTAGTAGTGGTTATGGATTAATATTTACCTTTATCCTTAATCTTAGATGGTTTATAACATTGACTACACAAAAGGACTTGGGTTTTAGTTCACTTTCATATATATTGGCCATCTTCCTTGATGTTGATGCATTAAACCATAGATACTTCATTAGATATTTCCTTCTTTTCCTCCATTATATTGATTGGTTTCTTTATATCTCTTTAAAATTAATGATATTTATTACCTTATCATATATACTTGATGAATTTCTAATTACATGGAGGCAATTCCCATATTTCTTATTTACAAATATTTGACTTGTGGGTGGTTTAATCTTCTTCCTTCATTTATCATTTTACCCTCTATCATGAAAATACATCCTTTATTTCTTATCACCATTTCTATGGGACCATTTTCCAAACCCCAAATATATTTTTAGATAACATATAAAAACATCTTTATAAATCCAAAATTACCAAATAGATTGATCTTTTTAGAGATTATGTTTTATACCAACAAATAATCTTTATATTTTTTTATTATTATTAACAAAAAAATGCAAGGTGTTCTACTAAATAATTGTAAAATACACCTTGTATGTTTTGAAAAATTTACTCTCATTATACTTAAGCTATATAAACACTCTGTAAATCTTGGTGTGAAGAGTTCAAGATAAATACTTATTATGAAATATATATTTAATGTATTACCACTCTATTGATTTTACTTCATCATTTGGATTTTTATTCTTGATCAATGTCCACAATTGATTAGATTACCCTTATAAATGATAGATGGATAAAGTCATTTTCTCCTTCATGGAACAATGAAGCATGTAAATGATATTTTTCATGGATTTGACCCCTTTTCAACAACAAGATAATGATAATATCCACTAAAGGTCAATGGTAATTAGTCTATAAATGAATTGATAGATAATTTGTAATTATTGGGTGAAGTTAGATGTTTCACATTATTTAGGTTATTTTTATTATCATGAGATTATTGGGTAATCACTTCCATGAGGTTTTGAACTCCACCTCCCATTTCAGTGGGAATTTCACTCAAATAGTCATTTCATTATCCATCACATTGTTTGATGGCCTAGTTTCTCTCGGTTCCACCTATTTTCTAATATAGAGGAGGTTAGAACAAAATATATTTTAATAAATCAGGGATAAATAATTTATTCACATGTGTAAATTGATTATAAGTCATATACAATGGGATACCTATTTTTAGCCTAAGTTATATTTTACTAGCCTAATTTCAAATTTAATTGTCCTTTGCTCAGATATCAACTATAGAAAACTGTAATATTCAAACATGATTATTACATCATTTTTAAGATTAAAAAGTTAATAAAAATGAAATCTAAAATGGAATGTTCTATTATCTTGGAAAAATTATGTTCATACAACATAATCATAAATAAAATAATAAAAATTATTTTATTTACTAATCATATTAATCTTATTATATTTCATATTTTCAATATTACATGTATTCAAATAGGGATATAAATCAAGGAATTGGTTAGTTAAAATTCTATTAAGGGGAATAATAATAGGAACTGAACTTGAGACAAGAATAAATATAGTACATGGGTGATGATAACCATAATCATAATATCATAAAAAAATTATCATCATCATAAAAACGAAGGAATTATTTGAAAGGGAAATGTAATGGGGAATATTAATAATAATGAAACATTATAAAATCTTGGTAAAACCACACATAATTTTTGAAAAAATCTAGCATCATGTTCATGCATAACGTATGTGTACAAGTCATCATTTCATAAAATATAAACAATTATAACATCAAATTCACATGTAATACATATAATATGATAAGATATATCACATTAACCATTGTATTGGAGGGATATATAATTAAAGTCCCACCTATCATGTCATAATATTCTCATAATGATGCATTCAACATTGAAAATACCCTTATACCAGTCATAAACATGAAATAAACCCATGAGAAAATAATGGGTTACTTAATGGGGTATTAAGGAATATATTGATCAATAAAACATAAATATTTATTAAAAGAATAAAAGAAACATAAATTTAGATATTAAATAGTCGTAAATTTTTTTATAGGTTATTTATAGTTTAAGAAACAACAAAAATTGAGGCAATGATATGTTTTGAAAGATAAATTTGTTTCCAAAGATCATTACAAGTAGCATAAAATTATATAAAAAATGTAGAAGAATAAATATCACTAAAAAAGGAAAATATAAAGAAGTGTAAAATTATATTTATAAGGTATTTGAGAATAATCCTTGTAAAATATTAAGGGAAATAGGACAACCTGAAATAAAGAATTGGGTTTGAGAATTATCTTACCATAGGCATTGTTTTTTTTCATACCTTTTGTATAATAAAATTTTGTTTAATAAAATAATAATAAATAAGTATATTATATTAATTTTTTTCATTATTGATCCATTATAATCATTTAAATATATTTATAACTATTTATTTTGAAGAGATAATTCCTCAAATACAGGTTTATTAAAATTTTCCAATTTCCATTTTTGTTTTGTCATTATTATTTCTTAAAATTTATATTTTCTTAAAATTAATTATAGAAGCAAAGAATACATTAAAATATATGGATAAATGGAATATATAGTTTATTCTAACCATTCATGAATGACGTTATAAGTAAAGAATTGATAGTTCCCTCATATGTGGATGAAGTTAGCCATTAAAGGAACATGTAAAAAAGAGAGGGGAGAGAGTATATAAACATTAAATAGATTAAAATATTTATCCTATATCATAATAAAAGTAATATTTCATATAATTATGAATGAAATAATCTTATAAGGAAGAAAATAAAATATATTAGGAGTATATAAAAAAAGTAATGATGTAAAGAGGATTGGGGTTACCTCTTCATTGAGGGTATACTCCTGTTCTATGGGACTAAAAACTTGAGGGATTGGTGTTATATAAAACCAGAATTTACCAAAGGTTATAAATAGACTTAGGAGGATTTATTTTAGAGTATATTTGACTATGTTATGTGTATGTGAAGTGATTTTCCTAGGTAAGTGAGAATGGGTATTTATACATGGGGGATTTTTGGGTTAAATAATTTAATATATAATTATTTCCAAAAAAATAGCAGTGATATTTTATTATATTATGAATGAAATATTATTTAAAATACATTTTTATGATTTTTTAATACCTTTAACACCAAATTTAATTCTTTATAAAAAAATGAAGAATAAAAAAGAGAAATTGTTTTCTAATAGAATACTTTACATTTTTAGACTTTGAAGATATCTTGTTTGGTTTAGAAATTATGTATATTTTTGTAAATGAGTAATTAATCTTATTAAATAGGTTTTTTAGACCCTCCCATTTCTGAATGGATCAGATAATTTTTTTAAGTCTATTACAATGATGAAAGATGGTCAAGGGGGTGAATAAACCTTTATTAAAATTGTTAAGGATATTAAAATTAATAAAGATAATGTAATGGAAAATAAAATGAATAAGAACATGGATAAGATTATAGTTTCTCGATATAATAAACTTAGTAAAATATTGACACCCCAACCGATGGATTATTAAACTAATATGAAATATGGAGATAATGTTACATGAGATAAATCTAAACCTATAATTTTACATCGGGATGGATCTCAACCTAGAACATTGTGAGGAGAATACCAAAACCTAACAACCCAAACTATATTTTGTGGGAAAATATATAATCTCAGGATTTTCTATAGGAGAAGCACAAACTTAACTATTCTTTTTTTTATTTGGTGACCATAACCATGGAATAACTTTCAGAGGTAGTGCAACTTGTATGATAAAATATTAAGTGTATAGTTAATAGATAGAACAAATGTTACAATTGGATAGAATAAAAAAGGTTTATGGTGATAAAATAAATGTTCTTGAAATTTTTAATGATTTATACAGTGCACTCTAGGAACTCGAACAAAGGTAAAATTAAACTATTCAAGGTTATATGCATGTTAAATAATAATTGTTCCTTCATTGAGAGTTCTTCACAAAAGATGTAAATAGTGTGTATAGGACCCCTTGATGGTTTACAGAGGATGAGTGATTTGAATTTATTTTATTATTTTTATATTTAAATCTGTTATGTGTTTTAATCATCCACGATTCTTTTAAAAACTAATAAACCAATCACTAACCGGGTAAATCAATTCAAATTCATATTAAGAAATTATTTATGTGAGAGAAAATTGTGGTCCAGATTAATCTAAATAATAATTAACTAAATTCAAATGTAAAAGAAAAATTGAAAAAAATTTAAATAACCGTTAAATATTTCAAATGATATTTATAATATTAGGTTAAAAAATACATAAATATCATATGATAATTTGGATATTTAAATTCAAAATTTAAAGTACTATCTAATTAAATGGAGTGTATAAAATATTAAAAGTTAAATTATACTACATTAAATTCCATAAAATAAGTTTTAATGATTTGGAAGATAGTAAATATTTATTTAGAAAAGGATAACATAATAAATTAATTCAAAATATTATAATTTTAATATTAAAAAAACATGTTTTATTTTTCATAATGAATTAATGTATATTCTAAAAAATATTTAAATAATTTAAAAACACTTCACAAGCCTTCCAAATAATATAGATAATTTATGTAAATCAATATAACAATAAAAATAATTAATATATGCATGAAGTTAATTAAATAATAAAAAAATGAATGATGAGAAAATACCACAATTAGGAAAAAATAAATAATGTAAAGAACTAAAAGTGAAAATCCAATGATCATTCAGTCAGTATACATACCATGTTGTGTAGTTAGTTCATGTTTTCATGCAGTAAGTATACTGATCATGTGAAAAATATATCATCCCGTCAGTTAATATAATGTATGGTAACTATATTAAATGTTATATCAAGGTGTGGTCACTTAAAATATATCACATAGTAGTTATGCTGACCATGAATGATTAAAGTGTACTAACAATTCACTACTTGAAGACTGTGTAAATTTGTATATAGGCAGACATCAAATAGTGTATGCAAGTAGTCATTTTGTTTGAGTTTTTTTTTCATTTTCTTGTAATCCATATTTCTATACTCCCAAGAAGAATGGATGGTAAAGTAGGCCTCTAACGACCTATCAAAGTAAACCTTGTATCATGTTCAGGTTAAGGCTTGTGGTATTTTGAAAACATCACGTGGAAACTTAAAATATCATGTAGATACTACAAAAACAAATGGTTAATATAAATTAGTTTCATGGTAGACACTCTAAGGTCATGGAATCACTTCTATATAACAAATGTTAGGATGATAAATGAGTTAATGGTAGGTTTTATATGGTATCATAGTAGGTAGGACAAAGTCTCATGATAGTTAGTTTACACAAGTTGTAGGTTTATACCGAAAACCTGAAAGCAACATGATATCTCAAACATTAGTGATTTTTCTGAGACTTTAAACTTCTAAGTCATAGAAATTTTAAAAATAATTAAATAAATATAACTTATAAATATTTCCAATGGATAAATTAATGTTTCAATCAAATATATTTAGGTAAATATATCATAAAAATAGTGAAATATATTGACTAAAACTACATAAATAATACAGAAGAATTTTTATATATTCAACTAATGTTTAAGGTATAAAAATGTAATTTTCACCCTTTCATGTAGTTTAATAAAATGTAGATAAATTTTTTATATTTACAAATCAAGGAACAATGTGAAATTCCAATTCCTATTACAAGAGTTATAAATGAAAAACTATAGAAACTTAGTTTTGGAAATTGTAAACTTCCATTACAGTTACTGTGACTTTGGGAAACTTTTATACCACATAAACAACAAACCTAGAGTTCCAAATTGTTTAATAAAATTTAATAAATTAATTGGTTATCTAATGGAACAAGTCAAATGAAGATCTGAGATACAAAATGTTGAGTCAAAAGTTCTCTTTTGACTTTAATATCTTTTTTTGGAAATCACAAATGTCTTTTACCATGATGATCGTACTGACCATGCTGATCGTATTGACCATGCTGTTCGTACTGACCATGCTGATTGTACTGACCATGCTGATCGTACTGACTATAATTTTCATACTGACTCTAGAAATTGTATTGAATCTGTTAATCTTACTGACTCTTACAAATCTACTCACTTTTTATCGTTTCAAAATATTACACAGTAATACTTGTAGTATTCATACTTTTCTTTCATTACTTTCTTGTTTTGGTTCTTAGTCAAAAACACATGTTTCATATTAATCGTACTCATGATTATCATCTTCATATATCTCATGTTTTAACTAAAATGATTTTTTTGATTTAGTTATAAACTAATAAAAATGATGTCGTGTATTCTATTTCAATATGACTGTTATAATGCCAAGTGTCCAAGTCCCTCTGAGTTTTTCGGAGAAATATGATCGTTGGAGGAAATATGACCATTGGAACCTGAGGCCTATAAATAGGAGGTCATTTGAAGCCAAGAATATGTGTGTGAGACTTTTCTTATATCAAGTTCTAGAGAGATATACTGTGACTTATCTCTTGCTTCGTGTGAAATCCTTGAGATTACAAAACATGAACGGCTTGTTCTTAGTTTTTGTATTTCTATAAGTACTTTGTTTTTCTTTGTGCGTCCGATCTGGTGATAACGATTGAGGGCTGCCGGGGATAGGCAGACAGTGCTACTGATCATCGTATCGAGGGCTTTCAAGTGATTGAAAGATAGAGGTTCCAATTACCTACAAAATCAAGGGCTTGTGGGGATAGCAAGACAGACGTACCGATCATCGCATCGAGGGCATACCAAGGTGTTGGTAAGACAAACCTGTTATCCTAGGTGAAAGGATAACCCTTCTCTTTGGGTCAAAATAATTGTAATAATTTTACATTTCCGCTGCTGTTTGTTTTAAGAAAGGGAATTGTATTGTTTTCCTTTCTTCATTTCATATTCATTTGTAATTGTTTCAATTACAATCATACTGTTACATATTGTATCGATTGATTCTATACACTTTATGGTAGAATCCTTCACTATTGTTTTACTCTGATTATTGTATTCATCTTGAATACAATTTCATTACTTTTCTTATAGTATTACATCATATCAAAAATTTATATTCAATACAATTTTGGTTGTTAGTTCTTGTTGTGAATTGTATTAGTTTAAGATCATTTAAACTAATTTCTTCTGTGTTTAAACAAAAAGTTTTAAACATACAATTCACACTCCCTTGTATTTTTCCAGCTAATATACATATACATCATAATTTAGATCCTACAATTGGTATCAGAGGAGGTTTCCACTGATTTATATTACTAGCTCTATTTCTTTTAAATTTCTATTTCAACTATTTACTTCACTAATGTGTGGAGTGGAAAAGAATTCGTTTTTATTAGATGGAAGGAATAAATATTGGGTCAATTGACAATCTAAATCCATCTAGACCACCTATCTTTCATGGGAATTATTATGAGTACTGGAGAGATCGAATGAAGACATTCGTTATCAATACTGGTGTAGACAATTTTATTATTCTTACTAGAGGTTACAAAATTCCTAACAAAGAAGTCAGTACTTTCACTAATCAAGAGATTCAAGAATATCAACTGAATTACAAGGTACGCAATACATTCCTATATTCTATGACCAGGAATATATACATCCAGATATATTCTTGTGAAGCAGCCAACTGTAATTGGAAGAAATTGGAAGTCACACATTTTGGTACATCCAAGGTTATAGAAACAAGAAGAGAAATGCTTCAAGCAGAGTATCATGGATTTATTTTTCCTTATGGAGAGCCGGTATGTAAAGTGAAACAAAGATTTATGACAATTGGAAACAGATTACAATCTATGGGAGAAAAAGGTCTTGATGATGAAGCTCTTGTTGAAAAAATCATTGATATAATGCCGAATGAATGGGAGTAAAAGAGGACAACTATTGATGAAAACAGAAAAGATTCCCAGATTACTCTTGGTGAAGTCTTTGGAACTCTTCTACACCACAAGACAAGAATGAAAAGAGATGCTGATTTCAACAAGAAGAAAAATGGAAATGGAAGTGTAGATTTTACATCTAAATCTAAAACACCTGAAAGGATAACAATATCCAAAGCTAAGAAAGTTGTTATGTCTGATTCAAGTGATTGTGATCTTTCATATAATGAGTTATCCAATCTTTCTTGAAGGATGAACAAGATTGTGGGAAATAAAGACTTCCAATATAGATTTAAAAAGAAAGATAGGAAGGATAAGAAATATTCATAGGTAACTTGTTTTGAATATAATAAAGTAGGACATATAAGACTTGATTGTTTTTTACTGAAGAGAAAAGACAGAAATAAGAAACATTCTGAAAGAAATAAGAAAAAGTACTAAAAGACAAAGACAAAGAAAGTCTTGAATCCAAATGATACTTGGAGTGAAAGTGGTAGTGATTCATCGGATAATTCTTTAGAATATGAGTCCTTCAGACAAAGGAATATTGGACTTATAGCTAGACTACCAATTGAAGATCATTGTCTCATGGATAAGGTACACAATTCTAAATCCATTACAAATGTTTCCTTAAATGAAAATTATACTGATAATAAAAATTAGTAATCTTCAAATGATGAGTCTTCGTCATCAGAAAATAATACTTTACCTTCTTTTGAAGAAGTGTCTAGGTTTTCTAAAATACCCGAGAATGAAAATTCTAAACTCAATAAAATGCTTGATAAAGCAAAATCTAGAATTTCAATTTTAACCAAAGAAGTATCAGATCTTTCTAATGATCATGATATGAAAACTTCTAATTTTAAAATTATTTTAAAAACCCTTGAGAAAGTCAAATCTGAAAAGGATAAACTTTCTAAGGATCTTGAAAATGTAATTTCTAAGAAAAATGTTTTAGAGCCTAACTCTAGTTCAAAAAAAATGTTTTGGAGGATAAGAACTTAGTTTTGAAACTAAAGTCAGAAATTTTTTCCTTGAAAAAATGTTTGTCAAACTTTACTTATTTCAAGGAAAAATTTGATAAAATGTATTCTCAAATTAGATCTTTGAGGAATCATTCTGGTATTGGTTATACTCATTCTAAACCAGTTTTTAATAATAACTATTTTATTCCTCAAAATACCCCCTTTTGCTCTAAGTGTCAATGTGGAGGACACTGGAAACACGATTGTTGTCCTAATAGAACCTAGTCTTTAAGATTTCATAAATATCATTTTGCAAAACAAATGTGGATTCCTAAAATTCTATTATCTAACCATTATGGATCCAAACAAGTTTGGATTCCGAAAATATAATTGTTTCTTTTTTAGGAAAATAAGATGTGTACCAACAAGAAAATTTGGTACATGGATAGTGGTTGTTCTCGACACATGACGAGAAACAAAGTTTTCTTTGAAAAGATCATTGAAACAAAAGGTGTAAAGGTTACCTTCAGAGATAATGCTCAAGGGAAAATTGTTCGAATAGGTAATATTTTTTTTCTTAGAAAAGTTCTTATTTCAAATGTTTTGTTTGTTAAAGGTCTTAAACACAATATCATCAGAATAAGTCAATTATGTGATGATGGTTACCTTGTAAATTTTAGAAATGATAAGTTTCTGGTTCACAATTCCAAGGATGAGTTCATTCTATCTGCCCATAGGCAAGAGAATGTATACACTATTAACTAAGAAGAACTTAAGAGCCAAAATTTACCCTGATTAAGTGTAATAGAAGACCAATCATGGATATGGTATAGAAGACTAGGACACTACAACCTGAGAAACCATTGTAAACTTTCAGAGAAAAGACTTGTGAAGGGACTACCAAATCTTAGATATGATTCTTTAAAAATCTGTGATCCTTGTCAATTTGGTAAGCAACATAAAACTAGCTTTCAATCAATTAATGAAGTTTCAACTTCTAATTCATTACATCTAGTGCATATGGATCTTTTTGTTCTTTCACAAACTGGAAGCATTGGAGGCAAATACTATGTATTTGTTTTAGTTGATGACTTTACTAAATTTACGTGGGTCTATTTTCTAACAAAGAAATCTGAAGCCTTTTCTTATTTCAAAAGCTTTAGATCCCAAGTTAAAAATGAGAAAAACCTACCATTGATAAATATTTATAGTGATCATGGTGGTGAATTTCAAAATTCAGACTTTGAAACTTTTTGTAGTAATAAAGGTATTACTCACAATTTCTCATCTCCAAGAACTCCTCAGAAAAATGGTGTTGTTGAGAGAAGAAATCGTATTCTTCAGGAAATGACAAGAACCATGTTGTGTGAATACTCAATTGCTAAGCACTTTTGGGCCGAAGCTATGAGTACTGATTGTTATACAATAAATTTTGTTTTAACTACACCCTTTCTTAATACAACACCTTATGAATTATGGACTGGCCAAAAACCTAAAGTTTCATACTTTTTTGGGTGCAAAGTATTCATTCTTAATACTAAAGATAATCTACACAAATTTGCACCAAAATATGATGAAGTAATTTTATTAGGATACTACACAACTTCTAAGGATTATAGAGTTTTCAATAAAAACACTTGTACTATTGAGGAAACAATACATATAAAATTTGATGAAACTAATCCTTTTATTTTTAAACCATCCCAACCTACATCCTCAGATTTGTTTTCAAAAACTGATTATCAACCTTTGTTAGAAGATCCTTCTGATAAGGAAAATGTTCAAGATGATACTTTTTAAACATTTACCCCAGAAGAATTTCTACCATATTTTGATGAACAGGTTTTACAAAACCCTAATCAATTGTTTCTTAGGAATCATCCCAATGATAATATCATTGGTGATGTAAATCAACCTGTAAGGACCATAAATTCCTTATCAAATTAAATAGAAAATATTTATTTTCTTTCCCAATTTGAACCTAAAAGTCCAAGTGAGGCCTTAGGTGAGAAGATTGGATTAAAGCAATTCAAAATGAACTAAATGAGTTTGAGAGGAATCAAGTCTGGAATTTAGTTGAATGACCTAAAGAAACAACTATAATTTGTGTAAAATGGGTTTTCAGAAACAAATGTGATGAAAATGGAATAATTGTACAAAATAAATCAAGACTTGTTGATAAGTTTTATAATCAACAAGAGGGAATAGACTATAAAGAAACATATGCTCCTGTAGCTAGACTTGAATCTTTTCATATTCTATTAGCCTTTGCAGCATACTTTAATTTCAACCTATTTCAAATGGGTGTTAAATGTGCTTTTATAAATGGTTTTGTTCAAGAAGAAGTGTTTGTCAAACAACCCCCTAGTTTTCTAGACCCAAAACATCTGAATCATGTTTTTAAACCTAACAAGCCTCTATATGACCTTAAACAAGCCCCTGGAGCATGGTATGATAGACTTACATGATTTCTTTTACAAAACAATTATTCAAAAGGTACAGTGGATCCAACCCTTTTTATAAAAAAGGAAAATTAAAATGTTTTGATTGTTCAAATTTATGTTGATGACATCATATTTGGATCAACTCAGCAATATTTAACTGATTCTTTTTCCAACTTAATGAAATCTGAGTTTGAAATGAGTATGATGGGTGAGTTAACTTTTTTTTTTTAAGTTTTAAAATTTCACAAAAAGTATAAGGAACATATATATCTCAACATAAGTATATAAAAGATTTACTCAAAAAGTATGGTTACGAAAGAAATAAAAGTATTATTACTCCAATCGGTACCTCAAATACACTTGATCTTGATGAAACTGGGAAACCAGTAGATCAAACAATTTTTAGAGGAACGATGGGAAGTTTGTTATACTTGACAGCCAGTCGACCATACATAATGTTTTTTGTATGCTTATGTGCGAGATACCAATATAATCTAAAAGAGTCTCATTTAAAATCCATGAAAATAATTTTTCGGTATTTAAAAGGAACTATGGATTTAGGTCTTTTTTACTCTTCTGGAAATGATTTTGTTTTAAAAAGTTTTTCAGATGCTGACATTGGTGGTTGTAGAATGGATAGAACGATTACATCTGGAACATGTCATTTCTTAGGATATTCTCTGGTTTCCTGGTCCTGCAAAAAACAACACTCAGTAGCACTTTCCACTGCTGAAGCAGAATATGTAGTAGTTGGAAGTTGTTGTGCTCAAGTGTTGTGGATGCAACACACACTCACTGATTATGGATTGAGTTTTTCCAAAACTCAAATTCTTTGTGATAATACTAGTGATATAGCACTTAGTAAGAACCCATCACATCACTCTCGTGCAAAACACATAGATGTTAGGCATCACTTTCTTAGGGATCACACACAAAAAGGAGATATTATTTTACAATTCATCGGAACGCAAGAACAACTTGCTAACATTTTTACAAATCCATTACCTTCCAATAGATTTGAGTTTATAAAACAGAATCTAGGAATGATTATATTAAAATAATCATTCATATCTACTTCATGTTGTACACTTCTCCTTACATTAAAAAACTCCTCTTAGTAAGGGGAAAACATTTTTTTACTTAATATCTTATTTTTTATAACTTTTACTTGTTTATTCTCATGGTTTGTTTTAATTTTATATTTATCGTATTTACTGTTTACTTAATATTATTTACCTTTCTGTTTATCGTATTGACTGATTACCGTAACAAGTTTTTTTTCCATCGGCAAATCAGTTCATGGTAACAACTTTGTTTTCCGTCGGCTTGTCTGTTCATGGTAATGAATTTATTTTCCATCGGCACGTCCATTCATGGTAATGAATTTCTTTTCCATCAACACATCTGTTCATGGTAATGAATGTATTTTCCAACAGTACTTCTGTTCATGGTAATGAATTTCTTTTCCATCGGCACATCCGTTCATGGTAATGAATTTATTTTCCATCGGAACGTCCGTTCATGGTAATAAATTTCTTTTCCATCAGCACATCAGTTCATGGTATTGAAATTGTTTTCCATAGGTATGAAAATTGGTCGTTTTTTTCTCTTCATACGCTTATGTTTTCTCTCACTGTTAATACTATTTAAATCAATAATTAACTTACAATCTCCGGATGGTATTTTTTTAAAAAATAATAATTTTTTTTCATTTTAATCCTATCCTTTGATTTCTTCTCTTCTAATCTCAACCGTAGAAGACCAATGGTCATTTCTTTTGTGGCCTATAAATAGACCCCCACTCCCCAAACCCACACCAGATTTTCAGTTTTTGTGGCAAAGCTCGGCGCCCCTGTTTTAAGACTCCGTACGATCTTCCATCGGCCTCACCTATATGTCTCAGTCCTCTACTAACACTCCTGCTGAAATGTCTTCCACAAATTTTTCAGAAAAAGACTTTTTCAGAAAAATGTTAGTTTCTCATGACTTCTTTGATTCGTACGATTCTACAATAAAAATAATTATTTTGTTTCAAGGTTAGGAGCATTTGTGTGTTGAAAAACCAGTGTCTCAAGATCCGGTTCTTATTGATGAATTCAGTCAGTTCTACAAAACTGTGTCTTTCAACAAGAACATGACTATCAATTTTGTTGTGTATGATAGAAAGATATCAATGTCTGTCAAGGAAGAATCCCACTTTCTAAGTGTTCCAGTAGAAAGTGATTATTTTTTTCCATCTCATAAACTACCAGAGGAAGTTGGTACGTTTAACAAATAAAGTTCTGAAACATCTTTGTTTCTTATAAATGAAGAGAAGAGGAAAGTGGCTCATCTTTCTCCAGATGACAGGTTTGTGGCTCTTTGGATGCAAGGTTTTCTTATTCCAAGGAAAGGGGATAGAGAAACTTTGAAAGTTTCTGATATCTTTATACTTGACTATCTTGTCAATATGAGAAAAGTAAATCTCCTGGGATACGTTTTTGAAACAATCAAGAATGTTAAGTCAGGAGCAATTAAGTCCCATATGATCATGTATCCATCTATTCTTACAAAGTTCATTATTGAGAGCATGAAGTTTTGAAATATCCCTTTGAAAGGAAAATTGAAAGAGCTGAAGCCTTCCTGGATAAGTAAGAGTACGTTGAAAAAAATTAATGTATGTTTTTATCAGAATTCAAAGCTTTTTGTTAAGGATTCAGAAGCTGAATCGGCTCAGAATCAATCAGCACCTATGCCAGCCAAAGAAAATCCATCTGTTGGTGCTCCTCAAAAGTAAAATCCACAAACAAGTTCAAATCCAAAGAACAAACCTAAGTACAGTAAAGAAGTTGTGGAAAGATGGAGAAAAGAAAGAGAACATAGAAAGGAAGGTGATCCGAAGTTTGGTCTTGACCCAGATGAAGCCTTTGCTGAAAGGATAAGGGTTGAGGATACCCTTAAAATTGAAAAGAAAAAGAACACTCTTTTAAAAAGAAAATCTCAATACTTTGATATTTCTAAAGTCTTGGAAATGGTTGAGAATTCTAGTGCTCAACTAACTGAGGAATTATATCATGAACCCATCATACATAGTCTCCCAGAAAAAGAGAAAGGGAAACAAATTTTGGAAGAAATACAAGAAGTTGAAGAAGAGGAAGGAGATTTACTTTTGGAATTCCTTCAGAGCTCAAAGAAAAGTAGAGAAGAATCGGTTCAAAAACAGAGTGAAGGTATTCAACAAGTTCCTCATGCAGATCGAGCACCTGATGAATCTTTTGAAACTCCAGAAATATTTCTTTCCCAAGGGAATCAACGTCCTCAATATTCAGAAAAAACAATCGTTATCAGTGACAAAGTGGAAGAAGAAATAAAGGGGATTGAAAAAGTAGAAGGAAAATAGCCAGTTATAGACTCAAGACGATCAAATGAACTAGTTTCATATGATGATGATACCGATTTAGAACAAGCAATTTATCTTATGAAAAGTGATTACATTGTTCATGTTTTAAGTAGAATTGATGAGACCATTTCTTAATTTCCTAGGCTTGAAGGAAAAATTGATTTCATTACTGAAAATCAGAAAAATAAGTTTAGTTCCGTAAGAGAATTAAGAAAGAGAGTTTTTTCAGTTGAAGCCGATTTGAAAGTTCTATCTGAAATTTCAGCTGCTCATAAGAAGGCTTGTAACAGAATGACTAAGTGGTCATACAAAATAGAAAGCTCAGTGAATGATCATGAAGTGTCAATTGAAGACTTAATAATACTTTCAAATTATCTTGAAATTTCTTTTAATAAGCTTGACAAAGAAACTGTTGAAAGGCTGAATCATTTGTCAAATACCTATGGGGATGATATTCCTTCAGTGAAAGAGTTTCAAGAGAGAATAAATGCTTTTTAGTCTGAGTTTTCGAAGGTTTCATCCTTCAAAGAAGAGTTAGTCTTGTTAAAGAAACAAAATTATGTGTTATCCAAAGACAACAAGAGTTTACAAAACAGAATTGATACTCTTAAAGAAGTAATCAGAGTCCAAGAGGAGACCATCAAGAATCCGGATCAGCTTTTTGCTAACCAACAATAGCTTCTTAGATATTAGGTTGATTCTATATCTGAAGATATGAAGGACATCAAAAAGATGAAATCTGTTTTTCATGAATTGATAAAGAAGGAAATGGAAAGAGAAAACAAATAACTTTTGTTGTTTTTTCATGAACTCTATAAACTTTTGTTTTCATAATAAGATTTATGTTATCCTTTTCTTTGTCCTGCTTTTCTTTTCTCTAACTCTTTCAGGTAAATAATGATTTCCCCATTATTTTTGTAATTCACAAAGGGGGAGAATGTTTTACAAAGGGGGAGAATGTTTTTCAAAGAAGGAGAATGTTTTAAAGAAAACACTTCTAAATCAATGAAAATCTATGAATACAATCCTTAGGAAAATACATACCTAAGGGGGAGTTAGTTGTATTCAATTTCATATTCAGAATAGTTTCCAATAACTCAGGGGGAGATAAGTATTTCTTTTTCTTTTTTACTTTGTGTTTTATGATTTCCAAAAAAGGGAAGATTGTTAAGTCAAAAATTTTCTTTTTTACTTTTATATCTTGTTTTGGAAATCATAAATGTATTTTACCATGATGATCGTACTGACCATACTGATCATACTGACCATGCTGACCGTAATGACCATGTTGATCATACTGACCATGCTGATCGTACTGACCAAGCTAATTGTACTGACCATGCTATCGTACTGACTATAAATTTCGTACTGACTCTAGAAATTGTATTGACTCTATTAATCGTACTAATTCTTATAAATCTACTCAATTTGTATCCTTTTAAAATATTACACAGTAACAATTATAGTATTCATACTTTGCTTTAATTACTTGCTTGTTTGGTTCTTAGTCAAAAACACATGTTTCATATTAATCGTACTCATGTTTATCATCTTCATATATCTCATGTTTTAACCAAAATGATTTCGTTGAGTTAGTTATAAACTAATCAAAACGATGTCGTGTTTTCTGTTTCAATATGACCGTTATAATGCCAGGTGTCCAAGTCCCTCTGTGTTTTTTGGAGAAATATGAACATTGGAGGAAATATAACCGTCGGAACCTGAGGCCTATAAATAAGAGGTCATTTGAAGCCAAGAATAAGTGTGTGTGAGACTTTGCTTATATCAAGTTCTAGAGAGAGATACTGTGAGTTCTATCTTTCTTCGTGCGAAATCCTTGAGATTACAAAACGTGAACGACCTGTTCATAGTTTTTGTATTTATATAAGTGCTTTGTTTTTCTTTGTGAGTCCGATCAGGTGATAACGATCGAGGGCTGTTGGGGATTGGCAGACAGTGCTACCAATCATCGTATCAAGGGCTTTCAAGTGATTGAAAGACAGAGGTTCCGATTACCTAAAAAATCGAGGGCTCGTAGGGATAGCAAGACAGACGTACCAATCATTGTATCGAGGGCTTAACAAGGTGTTGGTAAGACAGACCTGTTATCCTAGGTGAAAGTATAACCCTTCTATTTGGGTCAAAATAATTGTAATACTTTTAAATTTCCGCTGCTTTTTTTTAAGAAAGGGAATTTTATTGTTTTCCTTTCTTGATTTCATATTCATTTGTAATTGTTTCAATTACAATCATACTGTTACATATTGTATCAATTTATTCTATACGCTTTGTGGTAGAATCCTTCACTATTTTTTTACTATGATTATTTTATTCATCTTGAATACAATTGCTTTACTTTTCTTATAGTATTACATCATATCATACCTTTTTATTGAATACAATTGTGGTTGTTAGTTCTTGTTGTGAATTGTATTAGTTTAATATCATTTAAACTAATTTATTTTGTGTTTAAACACAAAGTTTTAAATATAAAATTCACCCCCCTCTTGTATTGTTCCATCTAATAAACATATACATCATAATTTGTATCCTACACAAAACACCCATTATAATAGAATTAAAAAAGAAAATTTTGAAACACTATAAGTTAAAAATTATAAATACACCCTTATATATGTAGCATGTTCAGAAACAGATGTGAAAATTCTAGAAATTTATTTAGACTTTATCAACTTTGAATTAAATTTAGATAAACTTAATATATTTCATATGAAAAAGGATTTAGAAAACTCCAATAAATATATCTCATAATATAATAAAAATAAAATTAAATTATAAAAACATATTTTTATATAAAATAATGAGAGGGTTTAGAATATTAAAAAACATAAAAAATAAAGAAAGAAAAATAAATTTCCCTTATTGGATAATCAAAAAATGGAAAAAATATTATATAAAATTCTCCCCCTTATTGAAATTTTTCCAAAATAAAATTATTAATAAATATAAATCTAAACAATTTGAAAATTTTCAAACTCTCTCTTAATAAATGCCTAGATATAACTTTTAAGTAAATGGTAATAAAACAGGTAAATATATAGTTGATGAAAATATTAGATATAATAAGAGATCACCCCAAATTTAGGCTATATTTCAAAATAGGATCTCCACTTTTATAAAACAATGAGAGTTTATAAAAAAATTCAATACTTAATAAATTAAACAGTTCTTTCTCAGTGAAATGAAAATATATTTGTAGAGTCTACCCACCATTTTATTAATCATTGATGTATTTATGGTATAGTCCTTTAAAAAATAAAACAAAAACACTTTTTTGGTACCAATGCTATTTTTGGTCCAAATGGGTTATTAACATAATTTTTTGGTCAAAAAATATGTTTAGACATTTATTATAAGATAAAATAGAAGATAAAATTATATAGAGAGAAAATCTAGTAATATTGAAAGTTTGAGGGAGTTTAAGAGAACATTCATCAGTATAATATCCTTATAACAGACATTTAAATCACGTAACTATTGAAACATTAACTATATAATTTTTAACAAAGGACATAATGTATATCTTAGAAATTTTATTATTATAACCTAAAATAGACTTATCTATATTTGGTTTCATCATAGATACCATCTTATCATATTTTAATTTACCTTGAACAAAGGTATATAACACTTCTTTCAAATTTAGAATTTAATTTTTCTAATTAAAATTTTCAATTTGAACAATCTCAAGATCATCATAGATGTTATATTTCCTACATGAAGCATAATTTCTCAAACTATGAATTTCCTTTTCATGTTTAGAGATATTATTTTCCATTATTTTAATTTTATTATATTCTTTATCAAAATAAAAAATATAATTTTTTAGATTTCCAATTTATAAAATAGTATTTTTATTTTCTTCACAAACCTTTTTATGATTTATAGTCATATTTTCATACTTTTTATCATGTTTTAAAATTTCCTCTTGAAATTAACCACATGAATAAATTAATTTTTTAACTTTATATTTATCACTATTAAAACTACAAGAGTATTCAGAATAAGAATCATAAGTATAAGAATTACTAACTGTCACAGCCCAACCTATGAGATTATTTTATACTAATTATTTTTCTGCCTGTAAATATTTTTTATGGGGTTCAGGGTGAGTCCGAGACGAAATTTCTATGTTTTTGATAAAAAGTGCACATTTTGGGTTTGACATCATTGGATGCATAGGCAGAGCACAATGCCACGCGGATTCACCTAGGAAACTGCGTAGCCTTTTTGTCTTTGAATAATTAAAGTGAATAAATAAATGTTAATTAATTATGTCATTTAAATTTTTTATTGTCATTAAATTTTTTTTTATTATTAAAATGATATGAATACCTTGATTATTTTTATTTTATCACTTTGATTATTATTTTTTTATCACTATTATTATTATCCTTATAATAATTATTATTAATAATTTTATTATAATATTATTATTATCATTCCAATTATTATTATTAGGTTATTACAATTTTAATTACACTTTTTTTGGGTTGGTTTTTCCTTTCTTTAGTGTCTCTAAAATCCTTCTCCTCTCCCCAATTTGAGCACCCCCACTTTTTCCCTTGTCTATGTGCAACATGACCCAGCCTCAAATCTGTCCTTCGGCTCCACTCTACCGTGGGAATCTTCTCCCTCCTCCTTCAGCATGCATAACCAGACGCCCCACTTCTGTCGCAGTGACCCCTGATCTCCCCCCTGTCCTCCCTGCAGGAGCCCCATTGCCCCGTGCGGCAACCCCCACCGCCTTCCCTCTCAGTGAGAAGTAGCCCCCAAGTGCACTATCTCCATCCCGCTCCAGCACCTCCTGCCCCGCGCGCTCCGAACCAGTCAGCTCCTCCCTTGCACCCAACACCGGGCGACCCCCCCTAGGCTCTTCCCTCCATTATAATACGCCCCAACACCCCCCTCAGACCCTGCTTCCTGGAACCTATTTCCCCGACTGTCCAACCGCCTTCCCGACCTTTCAGATGCCTCCCCTTCATGCCCTAAGCTACCGAATGTCCTCAATATTCAAAGGTGCAACGCCTCTTCCTCGACCAACCTCCTGTTTCCCTTGCTGCAGCTCCAACAGAACCCTCCTTCAGGCGTTCACAACTCACATACGATGGGTAAACATTTTTTCACCCATTTATTTCATACTTAATTTTATATTTAAATTTGATTCATATTTTTTTAACTTGGTTTGATTATAGGTTTTGGTTAATTATTACACTTTTTTTGGGTTGGTTTTTCCTTTCTATAGTGTCTATAAAATACTTCTCCTCTCCCCAATTTGAGCACCCCCACTTTTTCCCTTGTCTATGTGCAACATGACCCAGCCTCAGACCTGTCCTTTGGCTCCCCTCTACTATGGGAATCTTCTCCCTCCTCCTTCAGCGTGCATAACCAGAAGCCCCACTTCTGTCGCAGTGACCCCTGATCTCCCCCCCGTCCTCCCTGAAGCAGCCCCATTGCCCCGTGCGGCAACCCCCACAGCCTTCCCTCTCAGTGGGCAGTATCCCCCTAGTGAACTATCTCCATCCCGCTCCAGCACCTCCTGCCCTGCGCGCTCCAAACTAGTCGGCTCCTCCCTTTCACCCAACACCGGGCGACCCCCCCTAGGATCCTCCCTCCATTATAATACGCCCAACACCCCCCCTCAGACCCCTGCTTCCTGGAACCTATTTCCCCGACTGTCCAACCGCCTTCCCGACCTTTCAGATGCCTCCCCTTCATTCCCTATGCTACCGAATGTCTTCAATATTCAAAGGTGCAACACCTCTTCCTCGACCAACCTCCTATTTCCCTTACTGAAGCTCCAACCGACCCCTCCTTCAGGCATTCACAACTCACATCCGATGGGTAAACCTTTGTTCACCCATTTATTTCATACTTAATTTTATATTTACATTTGATTCATATTTTTTTAACTTGGTTTGATTAGAGGTTTTGGTTAATTAAGTGTTGTTTGGGGTAGGTATGAGATTTTAAGACCCACATGAAGCATCTTCGAATGTGTTTTGTTTCATTGTTCCTTGGTTTTGAGGTAGGATTCCCATGCACTAGTCCTTTTTAATTCAATAATCTTCAAATTTATGATTTTATCACCTTCTATGATTAATATGTTCTAATTTCATGCTTTGGTTTAAATTGATTTTGTCGGCAGGTATTACTTTAAGCTTATCTGATGATTTTTACCTTGTTTTGTGAAATAGTGCACACTGAATGTAGGGTCCTATTTCCCTTGAACTTATAATTTGAGTTTCATCTATTTATTATTTTTCACTCTTTTTCTAGGAGTTAATTTTCACTATGAAACGTTTGGTTAATTCACATGTTTGAAAAATGGGTAGTTCTAGCCTGGTTTTATGAAAATAGTATCATACAATTATATTTGTGCACACTTTTTCCTTTAATTAAATGATTCATTTAGTCTGCACATGATTTTTGAGTTTTATAACATGTTTTATCATTTTCAATAAGATCCTGGCGTGCTATGTGATGTTTTATAACTTTGTGAGTGTCAAATGAAATCATTTGCTAAGCATTGCATGTTTGGTCTTCAGAATGGTGCCCAGTTAGCTTTTATGTGTCAAAAGATATATAAAATATTTTTAGTTTTTTTAATGTGTTATATTAGTGCGAAATTATGTTTTGTGTTCTTTGTATGGATTTAAAATGTGGTTTGTCTTTGATGATAAATGTGTTGCTTGTGAAATAATAGATTTTTGGGTTCCTAAAAAGGTTTTAAATGTTTTAAGCTAAGTGAAGTGTGAAGTTAGCTTTCTAAAAAATTGGTTTTTTTTGTGACAAGTAATTGTATCTCGATTGGAATTTCAACAAAGTTTGGTTTTTGTTTGATAGTGTGCCAGAAATTTTTTAAAGGTGTTTTACAATTGCTTTTATATGGTAAACTGTGTGTCTTGCACCTCTTTAGAAATTGGTTTGTCTCCTTGATAAGGAATGATTTTATGGAATGTTTAAGGGCCAGTTTGGCCACATCAAAAAAATGATAAGAATTTTTTTCCATAAAACCCCCAGGGATGTTCCTCGTTCCTTTTCGACATGGGATGGTTGGGATGTCCTCAGTATTGAATCCCAAAGTTCCATTATCTGGGTCCCTTGGTTTGGAATCCTTGGTAATCAATTTAATTTAAGGCATGGGAGAATGCCTTCGAGAGACTTTGGGTGAGACATAATGTGAAATATTATTATAAATATATGTTGTGATATGATGCTCGACGACATCTATTGGCTCACCTCCCTTTATACTTGCGACATACGAACCTGGCATATTGAGAGAATTTTCTGAGATGAGTACTGTATTGGTAGGTTATGTTACTACCTAGTGGACCATAGTATGTATGGGTTTATTACTATGGAATTTTCCCCCGGTCTGCCTGAGAAAGGATGGCCAAGAATTTTGGAGATTTATATTTCATCGTATGTGGCATGCTACAGTATATAGGGTCACAAGTGTTAGCGTTGTTTGGATTATTCTCAATCTCTCGGGTTCGCCTATGTCTACTAGTTTTTATCTATTGAACTGTTGTTGAGATACTTGTATACTTATTTATATTTCCCTTTCCGTATCTGACTTGGTACCCTTGTGTGGTGTTTTTCAGGAAAAGTGACATTTCAAATTCTTAACTCATATGATTATTCTTTTAAAAAAAAGTGTTTCAAAATCTTTTGTTCTGGTTTTTCAAATGATTAAGGGAAATGGTTTGTACTTTGTTTTGAAGTAAAAATTTAAGAAATGAATACTTTAATATATTTTAGTTCAAACATATAAATGATGTTTCTTATTTTTAATGGTAGTGCATTGGTAAATAGTATATCAAGCTAGCCTACTGAGATTTAATACTCACGAAAATAGTTCTTTCTTGTTTTTAGTCCTTGTGAAGGTTACAACTTGGGTGTGTTTTCATTGGGTGATGTTTGATTTTTGAGTCAGAGAGTGACCAGTGGGGTCACATAGAGTTAGTTCGGATGTCGAGTTTAGTTAGTTTTGTCTTCTTCTATTCCCGTTTACTCATTTCTTCGGTTTACTTATTTTGAGATGCTCTTTATTATTTTTCCACTATTTTTATTTATTTATATTGTGAGAAACTGTTCCCATCATCACTATATTGATTCCCAGGAGCTTGTCACCAGCCCGGGAGGATCAGGAATGCCTCTTGGGCCTTTTTTCGGATCAGCTTGAGTGACCAGTTCAAGGTCAACCCGGGTTGGTTCATGAAAAAATGGTATCATAGCAGATCGACTCTTAGTGGAACTCGCTTTTTAGAGTTCCCTTTATTATTTGGTATGTTAATATAGATGTATTAGGATTTTTAGGACTCTATAGGTAGGTACGGGAAGAGCGTCGTGAACTCTTGCTCATTCTTATCCTTGAGTTTCCCTAGGAAGTCCAATTTATTTAGTTTATTTGGATTTTTAAGGAATGTTTTGTGGTTGGGATATGAAAAGGGGAGTTGTTCTAATATTCCTCATGATCCGCATGGCTTGGAAATCCATGTGGAGCTAGGGGCATGGTCCTAAAATGCTCTCTGTGTCTGTGACTTGTTTAGCATATGGCCACCAACCATATGGTCAAGTCACCCATTGACACTAGTTCCCTGTTTGAATTGTTTTGGGTCTCCTCTAACTTTTGGAAGTTGTTTGAATCATAAAAATTTGGTTTTAAAAAATGGTTGTTTGAAATGACCTGTTTAATTTGTGGATTGATTTAAAGGAAATTGGATGAATGATTTGTTTTGGGGAAATGAAGTTGTTTTTTTTGAACATGGTATTCTTAGGGGTTCTCACATGCATAGTGGTATGTGGAAATATGAACAGATGTCTAGTATGGCGGATGGATTCCTAGGGTGGCACAGATACATGCATGGAGTGAGACTCCAAATAATATCAATAATGAGGGTTTAACCCACCAAGCATGTTTTAAATTAAATATGTTTTCAAAAAGGTATGTTTTTATGTCATGATTGCTTTTTTTCTTGTGTTTAGATCTTTTCAACTATGTGGTATTTGATTTTGGGGATTTTATTTATTTATTTTTTCTTGATTGGGTTCTTTAATTTTCTTGTCCAACGGTTGTCCCCTTGAAGCTTTGGGTGATCATAGTGTGGTTGATCAACCTAAGGATTTTATGCTTGAGTTTTGGAAGCTATATCCACCTGTCATTTATAGTCAACCAGAACCTTCCTTTTTTGATGAATGGAAGTGGATGATCAAACGGTACTTTAACCTCATTGAGTTTCCTAAGTCATTGAAGGTCAAGTTTTCAACCTTCATGCTTGAAGGTTCCCGTGAATGTGGTGGAAGTCAGTGTCTCAGAATAAGCCCTGTCAGGAGCTTACCTGGGAGTTTTTCATGGCTTTGTTCATTCGTCAGTATTTCTATGAAGAAGAAAGGGTGAGAAAGAGGATGGAGATGTGTTATCTGTAGCAGGGTTATAGATCCGTGTTGGAATATTTCCAGCGCTTGATGGAGCTAGTCCCTTATTATTTAGGGTATGCCACATATGACTCCATGAAGGCTTGACGCTTCGAGGTGGGTCTTAGCCCTGATCTACTATCAAAGGTGTCAATGTACAACCTAACTTATTTTTTTGATGTGGTAATACAAGCTTTACATATCGAAGTCATAATGGCGAGAGTTATCGAAGTAGTCCTCCATCCTTCAATCCCCATGATCAGCGGTAAAAATTCTGGAAAGGGGATGAGGAAGTGATTGGAAGTGGATGGAGAAAGTCATGGAATCAAAAGTCCTCAGGATCTTTTATCAACCTCTTCAGAGTGAGAGATATTTGTGTGTTATTAGTGTGGAAAACTAGGTTACAAAAAGTCATCATGGGTAAATTCTCTGAAGCCCTTCCAGGAATGTGGACTCCTGGGTCACTAGCGGGGATTCTGTCAAGGATTTTCTAGAAAGCGTTATGGGGGAAGTTCTCAGAAGTGATGTTCTGTAGGGTTTCTATTTAGAGTTTCTTGCGTAAGTTTCCTTTAAAAGTAAGGGATCTTTAGTCATTGAATTTGTACCGATGGTGTCTTGTGTTTTGAAGTGTTTGGTAATGTCATTGATCTTTTTATGAAATTTGGTTTTCAATGCCAATGTGGATTTCATTTCGAAAACATGTCCTTTATTTTGTAAAATCAAAAGATGTATGTTTCTTATTGGTATTATCAGAACCTGACTATGAGGTAGGAGATGCTTCATCCATCAGATCTCCAGCCAAAAGGCTTCGGAGTAAAGCCGACGCGTAGTCAGGAACCTCGAAAGAATTTTAAGAAGTTTGGTTAAGGTTATTCCCCAATCATGTGGTGAGACAGTTTTAGTGTTTTTGTTGTGGTTTCTCTATAGTTTTAATTATCATCTTATCGCAAAGAGCGTGATGGACTTATACCTAACACAATATCAGAAATTGTGCATTTTTGGATGAGAGTTTCTATTTAGTGACCTTACGTGGACCACCCATGTGGATCAGTTGCAGCTTTGGATTGTGTCCATCCTAAAGTGGTGAGTTATGAGTAGTTTTATATCGTAGTTTTATTTCTCCAATCCTTGGGACCTACCTCTCCTTCCATGGGGTGAGGGTTTTTGGTTTGTGTGGAGTTTTTAGTTCAAATCTTATCATTTTTAGATAGGAGTGAATGGTTTAAATGTTCTTATTGTGTTTCCTTTAGCATGAGTAGGGCCGAGTTCAGGTCTAATTTGGATTTCTGTTTGGCCGTGTATAGGTTGGTTCTCTATGGTGGGGAGACCCACTGTCTCTTTGGGTTTTCTCTTAAGTTGTTACTAGAGGCTATTTGAATTCTTATGGTGGGGAGTCTGGTTAGGCCTCCCCTATACTGGTGATATGTATCAGACAATGAGGTTGATTCCTGTTGGTGGTTGTTGGAATGTCCTTTGGTTAAGAGGTTGTATTGTGTTTGTGTGGAATCCTTAGGTATTGATCGATCAGTTATACGGTGTTATGGATTTTTAGGGATGGAAAGCATTATGGTCGGGAGAATTTTCACACCACAAACTATGAGATTATTTTATTTTAATTATTTTCCTGCCTTTAAATATTTTTGTTGGGGTCTAGGGTGAGTCCCAAATAAAAATTCCCAGTTTTTGATAAAAAATGTGCATTTTGGGTTCAACGTCATTGAATGCACGGGTGGACCACGATGCTATGTGGCTTCACCCGGGAAATTGCATGGCCTTTTCATATTCTAAGAATTAAGGTGAATAAATAAATGTTGATTAATTGCATCATTTAAAGTTTTTATTGTCATTAAATTTATTATTATTATTAAAATGATATGAATACCTTGTTTATTTTTATTTTATCATTATGATTATTATTATTTTTATCACTATTACTATTATCCTTATAATAATAATTATTATTCATTTTATTATCATTATTAATATTATAATCATTCCTATTATTATTAGGATATTACAAATTTAAATAGTTTTTTTGGGTTGGTTTGTCCTTTTTGTAGGGTTTTTGAAATCCTTCTACTCTCTCAAATTTGAGTGCCCCCACCTTTTTCTTTGTCTATGTTCAAGGAAACCCAGCCTCAGACCCATCCTTCTGATCCCCTTTGCAATGGGAATCTTCTCCCTCCTCCTTCAGCACGCATAATCAGACATCCCCCCCTTCTATCGTAGTGACCCCCAGTCTCCCCCTCGGACTCCTTACAGTATCCCCATCGCCCCGCGTAGTAACCCCCGCCACATTCCCTCTCAGTGACCAGCAGAGACCTGGTGAACTCTCCCCATACCTCTTCGGCACATCCTGCCCTACGTGCTCCTACCTAGTCAGCTCCTCCCTTACACCCAACACCAACCGAATCCCCCTAGGATCCTCCCTCCCTTACAACACACCCTAACACACCCCCTTGGATCCCCTTCTTCCCAGTGACTTTTTCCCCAACTAGCCATCCACCTCCACGAACTCCCAAATGCCTACCCATCATCCATTGAGCTACCGACCGTCCTCCCTGTTCTGCAGAACTACACCTCTTTCCCGACCAGCCTCCTGTTTCCCTTTCCGCAGCCTCGACCGACCCTTCTTTCCAGCATGCGCATCTCCCATCTGATGGGTAAACCATTTTCACCCATTTATTTCATATTCCATTTTTTATTTCAATTTGGTTCATATTTTTTTTACCATGGTTTGATTATAGGTTTTGGTTAATTAAGTGTTTTTTGGGGGTAGGTTTGAGATTTTAAAACCCATGTGAAGCGTCTCTGAATGCATGTTGTTTCGTCGCACCTTGGTTCTGTGGTAGGATTCCCATACACTAGTCCTTTTTAATTTAAGAATCATCGATTTTATGATTTTTTTTCACCTTATATGATTAATATGTGCTAATGTCAAGCTTTGGGTTAAATTTATTTTGTGCACAAGCATTTCTTTAAGCTTGTCTGATGATTTTTTACCTTATTTTGTGAAATACCACACACTGAATATAGGGTACTATTGATATTAACCTTATAATTTTTGTTTTATCTATTTATTCTTGTTCTCCCTTTTTCTAGGTGTTAATTTTCATTGTGCAATGTTTGGTTAATTAACATTGTTTGAAAAAATGGGTAGTTCCGGGGCTGTTTTATAAAAATGGTATCGTCCAGTTATAGTTGTGCACACTATTTTCTTTAATTGAATGTTTCATTTGGTCCTCACCTAATTTGAGAGTTTTATAAAATGGTTTACCATTTTCTATAAGATCATGGTGTGCTAAGTGGTGTTTTATAACTTTGTGAGTGTTAACTGAAATAATTTTCTAAGCATTGCATGTCTCGTCTTTGGAATGGATCCTGGTTGGATTTTATGTATCCAAAGTGATATAAAATGTGTGTTTTTTGTTTTTTTAAATTGTTGGATTCCTGGTAATTTTTTTGGGACTTTCTGTGGATTGCCTAAGTGTTTTTTCTTTGATGATAAATGTTTTCTTGTGAAATAATGGATTTTGGGGTTCTTGAAAAGATTTCAAATGTTTTAATCTAAGTGAAGTGTGAAGTTATCTTTTATAAAAATTGGATTGTTTTGTGAAAAGGAATTGTAGCTCAGTTGGAATTTACAAAAATGATGGTTTTTGTTTTAAAGTGTTCTAGAAATGTTTTAAAGGGTTTTTACAAATGATTTTATATGGTAAACGGTGTGTCTTGCACCCCTTTAGAAATTGGGTTTCATCTTTGGTAAGGAATGATTTTATGGAATGCTTAAGGGATAGTTTGGCCACTTTGAAAAAAATGATAAAAAGTGTTTGTCATAAAACTCTTGGGGATGTTCTTCATGCGTTGTTTACATGGGATGGTTGGAATGTCCTCTGTATGAAATCCTTGTGTTCCATTATCTGGGTCCCTTGGTTGGGAACCCTTGGTAATCCATTGAATTTAAGGCATGGGAGAAATCCTTGCGGATAATCAGGGTGAGAACTGCTGTGAAATATTTTTATAAATATATGTTGTGATTTGATGCTCGGAAGCATATATTGGCTCACCTCCTTTTATACTTACGACATACGAACCTGAAATATTGAGAGAATTGTCTGAGACGAGTATTACACTAGTTGGTTATGGTACTAACCAGTGGCCCATAGTAGGTGGATATGTATGAGATTATTTCAATGGGATTTTCCCTCATCCTTCTTAATAGAGGATTGTTGAGCGTTTCAGAGCATTAGATTTCATCGTATGTGGCATGCTACTGTAGATGGGGTCACAAGTATTAATGTAGTCTAGATTATTCTTGATCTCTCGGGTTCACCTATGTTTAGTGGTTTTTAGCTATGGAACTGTTTCTGAGATACTTACATACCTATTTACATTTCCCTTTCCATATCTACCTTGGTACCCTTGTGTGGTGTTTTTCATGAAAAGTGACATTTTGGTTTCTTAACTCATATTAAAATGTTTTTCAAAAGAAAATTTGTTTCAAACTCTTTTGTTCTGGTTTTTCAATTGATTAAGGCCAATGGTTTGTACTTTTTTTTCAAATAAAAATTGTATAAATTCACACTTTAATATATTTTAGTTCCAACTTAGAATTGATGTTTCTTATTTTTAAACGTAGTGCATTGGGAAATAGTATATCGGGCTAGGCTACTAAGCTTTAATACTCATGCCTATAGTTATTTCCTATTTTTATCCCATATGTAGGTTATAACTTGGGTGTGTTCACTTTGGGAGACGTTTGATCGTTGAGTCGGAGAGTGACCTGCGGGGTCACACGGAGTTAGTTTAGACATGGAGTATAGTTAGTTTTGTATTCTTTTATTCTTGTTTATTCATTTGTTTGGTTTACTTATTTTTAGCTACTCTATTATTTTTACACTACTTTTATTTATTTATATTGGGTGAAATCATTCCCATAATCACTCTGCCAATGCCTAGGCACTTGTCACCAGCCCGGGAGGATCGGGAGCGCCTCTCGGGGCTTACCGCAGATCGGACCGGGTGACCAGTTTAGGGTCGACCCGGGTTGGTTCATGATACTAACCTTATTTGATGCTACCATTAATTTTTTAGGGTTTTCCATATCATTAAAATGATCTTTTACCTAAGGTTATTTTCCCATCAGAGTAAGGTTACTAGTCTCATTTTCAATTCCAAATTCTTCATTAGAGTCTGATTCTTCAATAAAACTCCATGAAACATGATAATCATGTTTCTTTTCATTTTTTTAATTCTTATATTTCCATTCTTATTTCAAATTAGGACACTCATATTTGGTATGGATGATTTTCCTACATTCATAATAAAAAATAGTAGATTTACCTTTCTTACCTTTTCTTTTCAAATACATCTTCTAACTCTTTCTTTTTCCATCATACTTTTTGGTTATATACTTTTTCTTTATAATCCCCTAAAATCATTTAAAAACATGTCTTAGATATTTATATTTTAATGAGTCAGAATAATTTAAGGAATAACTATAAGAGTTAGCATAAACATATTTAAATTTAATAGAAACTCCCTTTAAATTTTAGATGAATCAAGATCATTTCTATTTAATTTAAGTTCATATTTTAATAGAAATATTATCAGCCCATATAGATAGTATTAGGCTAAATATTTTATTTCTTCAATTGATACTTTCTTTGAATTTCACTTATTTGGTGAGGTTCAAAGTATCCTTTAAACCATCAGTCCATTCTTTATAGTTTCACTAAGTGTTGATATGCTATTGAGGATATTTATGAATCTTCTAAACATATCATTCATACATGGTCAGGCATTCAAAATTAATTAAATTTAAAATAGTGAATTCAAAGATTAGTTCTCTATAAATTTTCATTTCTTTAATGGGTGAATTTTGAAGTCCTCCAATTGGAATAAGATGCTTTAAAAGAAGATAAATGTATATAAACACAAATACTAAGAGAAAAGTAAATAAAATTCATGACTATAGTTTAAAACAAATTGAAGCATGATTTCTAGTTAAAGTTTCAAGTTTTACTTTAGGTATTTGATAAGTTATTTCCATTATAGTCCAACATTTAATACCTATAATTTTCAAGAATACCTTTATTTTGTCTTTCCAATATTTATAATCACTTCCATAAAAATAAGGTTGACTCAATGGATTATAGAATTTTATATCATGAGTTTCCATTATTGAAATAGATCTTCCTTAGTCTTGTTAAGGACTATGAAACATATAAGCTTAAATAATCATAAAAATACAAAGTTTAAAAAATCCTTTTAAGGAAAACCTATAAAACCAAATGATTGTATAAAAATAGACTTGAATAATGATTTATAAAATGGAATCCCTTAGATACTAATTTTTTTTATCCGGTAAAATAAAAACGGAGCTATGAAATCCTTAATAATGTTAATCTTTGTTACTAAGTGTTATGTATGATAAAAAACAAAATATGGTCTAGAGGGAGTGAATATACCATTATTAAAATTATCAAATTAATTAAAATTAATGGATATAAATTAGTGTAGAATAAAATTAAAGATAACATGGAGAATTTTATAGTGGTCTGGTCTAATCAACTTAGTCCACTCATCACACCCCCACTGATGGAGTATAACACCCACTATGAAATAGGGAGATTTTTACATAAGAGAAAACTAAACCCAGTCTTTTACACTGGGTTAAATCTCAACCCAGGACTTTGTGAGGAGTATCCACAAACCAATAAAACATATAACCTTTTATGGGAGTAGATAGAAAACTTGTATATTAAATAGTATCATCCTCAACCAAGGTATTCTAATTTTTTTCAGGTGGGTATAACCAAAGAATACCATTTAGAGATAATATAACATGTATTAGAAAACATTAAGTTTAGACCTCTTCCCAGACTAACCTATATAACAAAGATTAAAATTAGGTAGAAATGGAATGATTTTTGGTGATGAAACAATTGATATAGGACCTTATGAATTATGTGGATAGTGTACTCCAGGTGTTCTACCAAAGGTATATTTCAACTCTTTAAGGTGATATAGAATTCAAATAAATTTTTTCCTCCCTTGAGAGTTCATCACAAAAGATGTAAAAACTGTGTACATAATCAGTTGATGGTTCACAGAAGATGTGCTCTTGGAATTTCTTTGAGTCTAATTGTATGTAAATGTGGTTTGTAGTCTTATAATCCTTGATTTCTTTAAATATAATTTGTAAAAACTAACAAAACAATCTCTAACCAGGTAATGCAATTCAAATTAAAATTAAAAAAATATTTATGAGAGAGAAAATTATTGTTCAAAATAATCATAATAATAATTATTTGAATTGAAAAGTAAATACCAATGAAAAAGAATTTTAATTACCTGTTAAATATTTCAAATAGTCTTCATAATAATATTTCAAAAAAATCTATAAATATAGTATGATAATTTGAATATTTAAATTCACACATTAAAATAATTTCTATTTACATCCAGTACATAAAATATTATATGTTAAATTATACTTAATTAAATACCATAAATAAGTTTGAATAATTTGTGAGACACTAAATATTTATTGAGAAAATAATGAAAAATTTATCAATTCAAAATATAAAAATTTATATATTCTGAAAACATGTTTTATGTGTTTGAATGAATTAATACATATTTTGAAAATGATAAAAATAATTTAAAACACTTTTAAAGGTTTTTATATAAAATATAGAATTTTGAAATAAATAAAACACTTAAAATAATTAATATAATCATGTAATTATTTAATTAATCAATAACAAGAAACAATAATGAATGTTGAAAACATTCCATATTTAAGAAAACATAAATAAATTGATGAAATAATTGTGTTCACCCAGTTTTCATGTCATTGGTATAGTTATAGTTTCATGTAGTTGGTTCAAGTATTCACTCCATCAGTATATGGATCATGTAAAATATATATATTTTGGCCAATTAATATAACATAAGGTAACTATATTGACCTTGTGAAAAAGTGGAGTCACTTAAAATATATCACATGGTAGGTATACTAATTGCAAATGATTAAATTATTAAAATAAATCACTACATGAAGACTATGTAAATCTATATGTAGGTAGATGTTGATCATTGCATATAAGAAGTAATTTTTCTAAAGAGTTTTCATTTTCCCATAAACCATATTTTTAGACTACCATACAAGATGGATGGTGAATCAGGCCACTGTCGATGTGTCCAAGTGAAACATGCAGTAGGTTCAGGATAATTATTGTGGTTGGATGGAAACTTCATACGAAACCTTCAAATATCACGCGGAAACTACAAAAAATAATTGTTGGTATAAATGAGGATAAATTTAGGTACTTTTAGTTCATGTGTACACTATGATATAACACATGGTAGATTGAGAGATGATTTGATAGTATGTTTAAGATGGTCACAGTTTAGGAAGGAGATTGTCTCATAGTAAGTAGTGTTCAAAAATTATATATTTATATTAAAAACTGAAAATAACTTCATATCTCAAACCTTGGTGATTTTTATACCCTTTAAACAACTGAATTATCAAATGGTAAAAAATACATAAATGAAGAAAAGTTTGAGATATTTCAAATGGATCAATATAATCTAACATATATAGATAAATATATAACCAAAAAAATAGTGAAATATATAAATTAAAACTACAGAAAAAAACATAATAATATATAGATATTCGGGCAATTGTAAGGAATATAAATGTCCTTTTAATCCTTTTTCATAGTTTAATTAGATGTAAACAAATTTATAATCTTTTTAGCTCAATGAATACCATGTGATTCTAAATTATATCTTTAAAATTATGAATTAAAAACTTATGAAACTTAATTCTTGAAATTTTAATCTTTTTATCTCAATGAATACTCATGTTATAATATAATGAATAAAGAAGAATTTAAAAGAGTATTAAATTAAAATTATAAATACAACCATAGAAATGTAGCATGTTCGAACCAAAATGAGAAAATTCTAGAGATTGATATATACTTTTTCATATTTGAATAAAATTTAGATAAATGTATTATATTTCATAAGGAATATATTTATAAAAAAACCAATTATTATAACTCATGATAGAGAAAAATTTCTGTGAGATTGTAAAAACTGATATTCACGTAAAACAATGAGAGGGTTTGAAATATAAAAAAATATAAAATATAAAGAAGAGAGAAAGACTCCCAAAAATTATAACATCATGAATGGTGTAATTAAAACATATCATTTCTATAAAAACTATATTTTTACTATTCACCTAAAAATAATGTTTTCTAGAAAATTAAAAAAAATTACCCTTAGATAATTTTGACATGATGATTCAAAAAAATTAATTCATTATTTTGAAAGAATTTTATAACATAAGTAATTTTTGTTACAAACATTTTTTTTTGTTTTTAAAAAATATGTCAGAATACAGTTTATAAAATGAACTTATACTTTTTTTATGTTTCTTATTTGAATATTTATATTTTAGTATTATAATATTTTTTATTTATTTAATTTATTCCCGGTGAGTATTATTTACATGTCGTTTTAATATTATATTGGTTAAGCTACAAATCTAATGGATAGTTTACTTTTCAAATAGTTAGGTTTCTATTCATAATGGTTGGTTATTATTTCAAATTATAAGGTTACGATTCAAATGGTTATATTGGTTTTACACATATTATAAATACATCTTATTTCATTCATTCACCATTCACTTAAATTCAACTTATGGTTTTATATTAATTATTTTCAAAATGTTGATTATATATTACTGATGTTTTATTTCTTTTTGGGATTATTGTTTGTGAGTGATATTTCTAGGATATCAAAATGATCCAAATTTTTTTTATTCTAGTTTTTTAATTTTATTTTAGTCTTGTTTATTATCCCACCATACTAAATTAATTATTATTGAGTATATTTATTCTCTAAATATAATTTTCAAAATTAATTAAATAATGTATTATTGGTTTTTTATTATTTCATTCATCTGTTTTATACTATAAAATATTCTCAAAAGTGACATACTACATTCTTAAAGGAAAATTCTATATATAAATGTTTATTTTATTATAATGTATGTTTTTTGGATACCTCTATGTGATCTTCATCAATCATAGAAGAAGAAAGTGTGTCAGTAGTAGATCAATGGTGTAAGGTACACACTATAAGTTCTTCATTTATACTGTATGATAGTTTTCGTATTCTTATATGTTTGATTTTGGTTTACAGTTTTTATGGCTTCTTTTTATTAGATTAGGCATTAATGTATCCTAATAAACTTACTAATGTCATTATAGAAAGTACATTCCCTTTGATTCATGAAACCATGTTATGAAAATAAAATTTTCATGATATTAAGAAAAAATTACACAGTATCATCATTAATAATTTAATGCATCTAGTTAAATATAACTGGAAGGTATGGAGTTTTGGTATCACTATTTATGATAGGAATTGAATTATATATATTTTATCAAGTAATAATAAGTCAATTTTTATGTCAGACAATAAATATACCACATGATGTCAAACCAAAGCAAGGAAACTTATAATAAGTGTTGAAGGATTAATCATATGAAAGTTTTATTTCTTGCTAACTCTCCTAACATAGACCTTAGTTCAATTTGATAAGGGTTAGTGTAGATTAATCCTACATAGATACCATTATTATGAATAATATTACATAATTTTACATGCATGTCGTTGTTCCTTTTAGTTAATCCTATGAATACACTTTTCATAAGGTAAGATTCCCTATGATGTGTGAGATTAAAGATAGTTATTCTCAAACAAGATCATCACACACTGATTTTGTCCTTATGTAGACTCAATATCATAGAAAATGGGACCCAATGTATCAAATTATATGTATTTTTAGTCACATGTATACCATGTCCATACAAGATTATCCTTATGTCGAGTTAATGGTATGCGATCCTATCTATTTTGATATTAATCCTATATAGACTATAACAATTGTCGGGTAATATTACATGTGTTATTCTTGCATGAGGCCTCCTAACCCCAATTTAATCCTACGAAGCACAAAATTTTAGTCCTACATAGGTTTTATGTATATCATTAAAAAAACTCATAAATAATAATAATAATAAAAGGCATTTTGGGATATTTATTAGCTTATAAAGGCTTTTAAAAATTAATTAATTACAAAATGTTGATAATTATTGAATTAATTTTTATGAAATATTTATTAAATAAATATCAAAAAATATTAAATGTTAATATTGGAAATAAATTTTTCAAAATTATATGACAACATATAATTTAGATATAAAGACTATGTTTAAAAATTACAATGGTGATTTATAAATTTTTTATAAATTATAAAAACAAGGTAAAAAAATAAAAGCGTATATATTTAATTATGATTTTTTCATTATTAATTAATTTTAATTAATTAAATTAAAATACCAAATTTGGGAAATTCTTTAGACCAAATTGAAATGTTATTTTTAGATTTATTTTTTCAAAGATTAAATATTGATAAAAATTTGATATTTATATTATATAAATTATTTTATAATAGAATTTAAAAAAATGATTATATTTCATAAAATATCATATATTTAATTTAACTTCCCTATAATGATTAATATGAAAGTGTTCAAGTTAAAAATAAATATAAATTATTTATATTTAAAATTATTTAATTTTCACATGGTCAAATAAAATTATAATTTTTTATTTCAATTATATATATGAATTGTTCACAATTGTTTATCTCATGTTTATTTTTTTGAATTATTCATCTATTTATATTATTACCTTGTTTATCATTTATGCATATAATTTTTATATAAAAAATATATGTATACTTTAGTTTAAAATGTTAAACGACATTTGAATTTTCATACATGCATCTAATGAGTTATATTCTAGGTATGAAAAATGATGTAGTTTTCATCTACCATGAATTTTTCTTGTAATATGTTATAAACATGAAATAAAAAATTCACTAATGATTAATACATAACATTAAAGGGGTTAATGTACCTTCTGTATGGGATTCATTTAGATATTTATTAATATATTTGGATTTTAATTTCGGTTAATAACATGAGCTATGAGTTGTGTAAAGAGTTAAAGAATAATATAATTTGAACATATTAATTTAGGAGGAAAGGAACAAGATTCCAAACTAAATAACTAGAAACATGCATATATGTAAAGAAAATACATGGGATAATATGGTGAGATTAAATCCCCTTTAAAATACCATGTGTTATATTCTTTCTAAAGAAAAAAAATTTCCAGACCTTGATCATTTGATTAGGTAGGTTTAGCCAAAGTAGGGTTTCTATGGGTTATATTGTGTATGATATGGTATAAATGGATAACCTAAGGGTTAGGTAACTAAATACCTCTATGAGATTTGGTTTACACATAGCTAGAATACACTAAAAGTTATAATACAAAAGGTATAGAGTTAGTTTGATCAATATTATGGATAGGTAAAACTTTTCATAGTACAACTATCGAAGATTTATATATGATATGATTGAAATGGTTTCCTACCTAAATAACTATGTTCTGATAAGAATTCCAAAGAAAATTCATTTTATAGTGAAATGTGGATCTTGGCCCACTAATAGGTATTATGAACTTAAATGTGGACATCATTTTAGTGGGAATATATTTATTAAATTTCAATATTAAATGTTTATAAATCCTGATACTAATATGATAAAAGTATCTATTATAGATTAATAACATCATCATCATCAAAAATAACATTGTGTTTAATATTTCAAAAGAAGAAATTTAATGTATAAAACACCAAATACTGGTAACTTAACAATATTTTATAAGTAATAGAAATTATAAATATTAGAAAAAAAACCTTGCTATGCAACCAACTATTGAAGTTGTTCAGTAGGTGAATCTAGATGTTTTTGAGAATAATATAATAATTAACATGAGAATTCAAAGTCATTGCATTCATGATGACCAAAGATATTTTTTCCCTCTAAATATATACTCAATATTATTAGTTATTTCAATTACATGGAGAGAGTAAATGTTTTATATTAGGATTATTCTAGTTAGGGAATTCATTTTAGTGTCATCACTAGAAATTTCTAAAAAATTTGAATGAGTTTATGGAAAATTTAACTTGATATTCTCAAAGTGTTGATAATAGATGAATTGTGAATATTATCTATAGTTTATAGTGTTGTGTTGATAGTAAAAATTGGAAAAAGTTAACATATAAAAATAAAAGTTAGGGGGAAATCAAGAAAATGTTTCTTTTAGTATATAATCATGGTCATTGATACCTAGATTCATTAGTAAAGAGGATTAAATTTTCCTTGTGGTAGAATTTTATATAATTCCTAAAAGGGGTTTTTAAAACTCCATGGAAATTCCATGTTGGGTGTTGGTTTTATATAAATTAATTATTTTGTTTTAAAGGGTATGTAATACCAAATTTATACTTTAAAAATGTTATAAATATTCCATAGTTCAAAATCAAGGAAATAATTTATAAATATTGTAGTTTTAATTCAATAAATGATGCAAATATTTTCCAAATTAAATATTTTAATGTAAAGAAATATATCAAGATTAGATGAAACAAATTGAAATAAATGTATAGTCATCACATTTCTCTTATATGTTAAGAGGATTTGTTTGTAAATAACGTTTAATTATGATAAATATGAGAAAATGGATTCTAGAAAAATGTTTTATGATTAAAAATGTCTATAACATGTTTAAGAAGAAGATATGGATATAATTTTTTTATCCATGTTAAAAGTGTTTTCCAAGATGTTTTCTAAAATATGAGTGATTTAGACCCACTATATTTAGTGGAATATTTTATTAAACAATATTCTTTTAAATAATATTCTCTATACACATGGAATACAATATATGATATATATAAAATAGTTTGTTTGTTAAATATTCATACTAAAAGTTCATAAAAGTTATTTCCTAAACATAACTGAGTTTTTGAATATTAAAATGATATTTTAAAGATACTATAGTGTCTAAGAGGCTAGTTTTCACACACTAATCCCATTTTCCCCTATTATTTTTTATTCTTTTATAGGTCCTCATACTTGGCCTTATGTTTTGTGTGGGTTTTCTTAAAAATATTAAAATTTAAAGTGTCATTGATAAGAACTAAACTTGCATATAGTTAGTGATAACCATGTGGAATGTTACAAAAAACATACAATTACTTAATAGTGGAGAATTTTTATAGATGTTTCATGGTTTATTTAACCATGTTACTTACTATGTATGTCTAGTGAGAGATGCTCAGTTGGAATAAGGTTTGGTAAACCATGTGATATACCCAGTTTTTAATGTCTTTGAAATTCCTAAACTAACATTTTTTCAAAATAAATTCATAACACCTGTCATTACACTCCCACTTGACTCGCAATACCCCTTATACAAGGAATTCTCTTATTATTATCTCTCTACATTAATTTCAATGGGTATTTGGTTCATTTTTCATAAAATCACTGGGTGAGTTCCTCGTCTTCCCTTTATTGGTTCTTTCCTATTGCTTACTTGGTTTTATTTTTTATCTTAGTAATGGGCTATGGTGACAGAACCCTAGGGTGTGACGATTGGTTTGATATTTTTTCTCTTAGTGTCTAGGTCTTGCAGACATCATCTTGAGTCTTCTTCGTGTGGTGTTTATCAAAGGTGGTGAGTTTTTTTATGGATTGATTTAGGTGTCTCCATACATAAAGTATTAAATTTGTAAAATTTGATTTATAAACATATTTTCTTCTATTTATAGTTTCAGTTTTATTGAAATTATGAATTTTATATTTAATTGTCCTGGTGTTGGTATTTTTAAATAATTAAATGGGATTTCAATAGAATTTAAGCCATATATTTTCATAAAATTATTTATATAGCCCCTTATGTGTTTAATAGAATTCCATAATGATTTATTTAAATAAATATAAGTTTTAAATGGATGTTTAAGATGAATAATGATCTTTAAATGTTTTAGAATATCTAAATACCTATGAATTCAAGTTGGTTCTAAGTTAAATGAGAGTTTTAAAATAGGTTTTTAATGGTTATAGATCATTTTATTCCTTGTTAATTATATCATGCTTTTTATTATTTAGTTTAGTTCTTATTATGTGAAATGATATTTAAATTATTTGGGAATTTTAAATGATATTTCTTAATATACATATCTTTAAATTGAGTTTCATGATGTGTTTAAGGTGTGTTTTAATTTTTTAAATCATAATGGATTTTTTAACAGATATTTTTATGTTTTTACCATTATTAAAATGCATAAAAGATTAGTTAATACTTCCAAGGGAACTACATGTTTTGGTTATTAAAGTGTTATCATGGATTTGATGGAACCTTATGAAAGTGACATGGGTTTAGCCCTTGACTCTTGCAATTATAATCCTTAAAGTTATTACATAAAGAGGCGATTATATTGGTATTATTATAAATGAGGTGAAGAGTATTTTATGTGTTATTAGTGATTCATGTGGTTAGAGTTTTCATATGAACTCACATTCCCTATTTATTGATCATGAAAAACATGTGGATTTGGTATGGGATTATGGTAGAAGTATAATTAGTCAAAATTCCACCCACACTATCCTTAGGCTATAATACAAAACAAACTAATTAATTTGATGATATAGATTTTGTTACCCCAGGGTAATTGGATTATTCCTCCCTAATTTCTCATGCATGGTAATAGTTATGTATGGTTGGTAACCAAGGACATGAGGATCCTAGGGCACCATGACATTAGTTTCATAGGTCCACCCTCATGATAATTATTTAATTTTAGTTACTTTTATTTAATTATTTATGAATTTTCTAGCTTAAGTTAATTCCTTTATTAGTTGATTCCTTTTATACTTATTTGTTTTCATATTCTATTTTTCTTCTGACATTACTATTTTTGGTTCATTTCAATCCTCATACATACATGTATTCTAAATTGGATTACTTTACTTCATTTTTTCAAAAATATGGTTAGTCAAAAATAATTTGGATTTTAACTAGTTTCCTTTTTTTGTTTTCTTTTCTTCTAAAAATATTTTAATGATTTATTTTAAGTTTAAATATGAAACTGTGGTTTAAAAATATATTGAATTCCTATATAGTCTTTTGGTGATTTTTTTGATTAAAATGGATAACATGCCTTAATAGATATATTTTCATACTAGCATAAAATGTATTTTATTTTAAATTTTATGAATGGGGTGTGGTTTTGGAATACCTATTGGGAACTCATGATCACAACTATATTAATATTTCAGGTTCATGTTTAGAATGGATTAAAATCTCATCATGAGGAATTATTATATCATATCACTCTTAGAGAGGATGTGTTGGTAGGTGACCATAGGTCACATGGGTTTTGTCTTTTCTTATATTTCTGTTTTCTCTTGTGTATCTTAGTTCCTATATATATTGTATAACTTGGAATTATTTATGATATCATTTTTTACTAATACTATTTTATGTTATAATTGGATCTATATTTTTACTTTTTATTGTGAATTTTTTGGACTATATTTTATTTAGAATCTTATTATTTATTTTAAATAGGATTTCGACACATAGAAGGGTCATTCCAAACATCTGATAAAATTCCTCTATATTTTTAATCATTTTTATTGGGAGAAATCATTCTCATGATCTTGTATGATATTATATGGTGTTTTTAAATTTCTTTAGGAAATTATGAATAAACCCTATATATGTCATGGGTTGACTCAAGTGCCTGGATTGAGAGTGGAAATTGTTGGCTCATTACAAATTGGTATCATAAACATGTATTTTCAAAAGTATTGGTTCTCATAGAACCCTATGTTATTTTGTTGAGTCTAGTAAAACTGATATAGGATTGTCAGAGCTTGGGATGTCTGTGCAGGAAGATTCTATAAATCTCTTATTCACATAGATATTTCAGTTTATTTAGGTGTTCATGTTGAATTTTAAATATCATATTTGGTTTTTCTTTTTTCCAATAATTTTTATAATGAAACTGATGGTGTTTTTGATTGTATTGGGATTATATGGGTTGTTTTGATAAACTTTTTTTAAATGGGGGAAAACCAATGGCATGTAGTTTTCTCACATGGTTTGGTAAACCATGTAGAACCTTTGTGAATTGTTCTGATATGCTCCCAGTGACTGACGCACAGTTTGTTAGTGGTCTATCATACCATTTGGCCAAACCATGCATGAATGATAGACCCTCCATTCATTTTTTTGTTAGAAACCTCTTACATATGATTGAATTTTATTGATGTGAGTTGAATATTTGGAAATTAGGGTTTCAAATGGTAAAGTGTTGAGTTTTGAAGTAACAATAAATTTTTCTAAAATAATTTTAAAATAAATGAAGTTTTTTACTAAAAATATTTGAAAATGAGTTATCTTGATTATATTTCTATTATGGTATAAGAAAATAATTTGTGAAATTATGAAACAATTATTAAATTGAATTTATAAAATGGTTTTTTTTTTGTTTTTGGAGTTCTTATATGAATGATTTTATTGGGTTTCATTTTTTTAAAATGGATTTGTATATTTCTAGGCAAGGTTTTGAAAGGAATTTTAAAACTAGTAGTTAATTGAATCATAGTTTTGTGAATTTTTTTTTAAATACTTTAGGTTTTTTTTAATTTAAAAGGGAAAATTTTCTTAAGTAAATTAAAAGGAGTTTGGTATTTGGAATGTGTATTGATTTTTGTGATGAACCATGGGATTTGAAATTTTGGTTTTGAATAAAATATCATGGTTTCAAAAGACATTTAAAATGTAAATTATAATTTTTAACTTGGGTTTTGATTCTTTGAAAAGTTATTGCAGTTTAATTATGGTGGTTTTTTCTTTTGGGAATTATTTAGTTTGGGATGTTCTTCAGACTGATGTATCTTGTGTTTCAGGTGTATCTACTCTAGTTTTTGACCCTACCTAGACTTCATGTGGTGTGTTAGATACATCAACCGACCTTTTTCTTATTTGATTGTGTTTTGCTTGGGGGTCCTCTGAGTTGATGTTTTTTTGGGGACATGATTTCGTTTTTTCTTTAATTATTTGAGTATTAGTTTGATGAATCCATTTCAGGTGTTTCCATCACTTGAGGTATCAATTAAGAATAATTTCTTGTGGGTGATCTAGTTCTTGGAATTGGTTTAGTAGAATCATGAAAGGTGTATTCATTGTCCCTCTTTCCTTTTTCCCTTATTCATCCCCTTTTTCTTCATGTGGAATTTGATTTCCCAGATCCGCACTCCCAAATATAGTGTTCATAGACACATATTTTACTCACTTTCATTGATACCAGTAGTAAAATACTAGATATAAACATCTATAATTAAAAAATCAATAATTATTATTTCATATCTTACATCTTAAGGATCTTTTCATGTTTAGAGATTTTGATAATTAGAACACAACATAAATTGATAAATATTATGTTATTTTTTAAAATTGATAATTTTCCCATTATATATAAAACTACTCAATTAATATAAAGTATTAAATGTATAAAAAAAATCTTTCACATGTGTTTACCTTATAAACATGTCATGTGTACTTATTTTTCCTATAACCTAGGAAAATTGAAACATATTAAGAGGTGATATCAAATTATTTGTAAGGGAAAACATTACAGCTAACGTAATCATGGCATAAACATGACATAAACATTATAACATGAATATGTAAAAAAACGAATCTATAATAAAATTGAAACTTAAGGAATTATATATCCATGAAAGTAAATAAAAACATGGATATAAATAATATTAATCTCATGATTATTTAATTCACAATTACCGACTAAAAAAACCTTTCATTAAGGCCTTCTTCTAGGACACTTTACACATTTTTGAGACCAAAATCAAGACATCGTGTTGAATTTGGTATGCAAACACAAAAAACCCAAACTTGTTTAATCTCATGATACCTTTAAATACCTCAAGGGGTTATATAATTCCATTCCCCTTGATTCACCTGATTATGTTAAATTCATTCACCATAAGAATCATCAAGACCTTTTCATACCATTCTATGAGAATCCTCTTAATTAAGACATGGTTATCCATAAAATAAAAAATGAGGAATATCACTAAATGATAAACCTACATTGGAATTAAATAATAATCAATAATTCCAAAACTTTTCCCCATTTTAATAAAATGGACATCATGATCATGAAACATCTAGAAAAAGAATGTGGGTGGTTAAGAAATACATATCCAACTTGTCAATAATCAGCTCTATTAAAATAATAACATTTGGAGTTCCAATACCTTTCCCCATGTCAATATAATATGATTTGTTCTATGTAAACATCATACAATATAAATTATGTAAAATGTTATGCTCACAACATATAGATAAAATGGTATAAATCTAAGTAAATACTATAATCACATGATCATAAGACATCCACACAAGTTAGTGGATGAGTGTAAAAGAAAATAACCAAAGTGGGAAATATTCATCAAAGGGTTTATGTGGTAGGAATGTATATCCACATAAAAAATGATATAATACCACATAATACAATAAATGGAAATAATGTACCCAACTTATATGAAATATTTTCAAATAAAAATTATAATTCTATTAACAAAATTATTATTACTAAAAGTACTTACTACTAGGGAAAAAATGAATCTATAGCCACATTAATAAGGTATCATTACTTAGATTGTAAATTACCTGGAATAAAATGATTAAAATGAAAATATATTCATGGATAGTGAATAAAACATAAAAAGAAAAAATTATGTATAAAATTATTATGTCTCAAAGATTCAGAATTGAAACCAAGAAAACCCTTACGTCTTTAGAAACATTCAAATATAAACCCCTTAAAAAAGATGGGTTAAAATTGCACTCAAAATACAATTATTAATGAATAATTTATTTTAAGATAACACATATAGGTAGTATATACGCCAAAAAAATTAAATTAGGTGCATAATACCAAACATGTCTCAAAGAGAGAAATTTTAGACAAAAACTATTACAACCTTCAAAGAATTAGAACTGAAATCCCATGTGATAGTTAACATAAAATTAAAAATTTAATATCATGAAATATGACATAATAATTATATAAATGTTAAAATGTTGTGGTAATTACACCATTCCAAATAAAATATGGTGTATAATATAAATATGTCTTAATGAAAAGAATTTGAGACTAAAACCCTTACATTGTTCTAAATTCGTTCCACACACACACTTAAATAACTAAATAATCAAGTTAAGTTTATTATAAATATTATTTGGAACCTTATTATACTTTATTTTCTTTAATATTTACCATTTATTATCATATTCTATTTATTTACTGTATATTATTCTTTCCTATGTCGGTTACTTGAGGTTGTTCGACTAATTTTTTGTAACTCCTTATATATGTTGATTATGGTAAAAAGTGTCATAAAATAATTTAAAAATCTAGTAAATATTAATATTATTATAAAAATAATTTTTATATATTAAATATATTTTAAATCACACCATGATGGTTGGTGATGATAAATGAGACTCATTGCTCGTGGAGGTGGTAGTTCGCATGTATGGATGATTAATGTTTCCATTTCCCAATGAATGAGAGGGAAAGAATGTAAATGATAATTTGAATTTTTTTAATCATATATGTATATATTATTTATAATATTTATTTATCCCTTCCATTCTTTTTATCATCCATTAATGTTGGTGTTTAAAAATGGAATACAGCACTTTGTGGAGTTGACAATTTTATCAACGCACTAACAATGTATTTTTTTATTAGCAAATGGATAAGAATAAATAAGGGTCATTAAATTAATATAATAACATATCATTGTAATGAATATAATTATGTAATTATATTCATATTTATATAATAGTCTTGTAATAGGAATATTATGTAGAAAATAATAATAAATATATAATACTTATGTTGGAGAATTGATCTTTCCATGTAAAACTCATTAGAATTGAAGGGATTAGGATAACTTTTGTGACAAATAGATTAAGAGAGTGTTATGGAATTAAATTAGAGTATATTTTGGTATATTTAAAATGAAATTTTGAATGATAGATGTATGTTTTAAATGGTGTAAGTGACTCCCTTTTATAAGAGGAAAAGGGAAATTTTAGAAACACCCTTTATATTTTAATAAATCCATGTAATTTTTTCAAGGTAAATGGATCCAAAGTTTATGAATAAGAGATTTTAGGGTATATTTGGGTCTATAAAGTCTTAAAAAATTTCCACACATGTTTTAATCTTGTTATAGGGTTTTAAACATTTTTTTTACAATTTCAACTTATAATTTTAAATTAGTTAACTAGTTTTTAATTAAGTGATTTTATGTTTTATTAAAAACACAACATAACACATATTAATTATTTTTGGTATTATGGAAATAATATTTAAATTTATTTTATCCAAATAAATTTCTAAATAGTATAAAATTAAATTTTAAATTATAATAGATTAGGTGTACAAAAACTGTTTTATTTGAAAAAATGACATTCTGACTATTATGGATTCTTAACATTATTTAGTATTGATTATAAATTAAATGGGTATTAAAATACTTATTTAATAATTTATAAATCATATTATATTCATTATTTAAATGATTTATATTTAATTTATTCGATATAAAATCATTGATATTCATAAAACTATTATTTTAAAATAACTATTTCATCATTGTCATGGTAATTATCATTAATTGTAACCATCTAAATTATAATACCAAAATTAAATTATCAATATTGAATAATATTGAAATTATTACCTCAAATATAATATTCATTTTATGAAAATGACTTTTTATGTGTGGAAATTAATTTTAATGTTAGTGCATATAACCTGGAAAACCCTATCTTTTAGAAAAGTGTATTTTTAAAAATAATGTTTAATTATAGGAAAATTTTATCATTTTTATTGATTATGATGATTTTTAAAATATTATATTTTTTAAAATAGTATTTATGTGAAATTAAAATAAATCCAAAACCTTATTTCCATATTTTTTAATTTAATTAAATAAATAGATAAAAAATAGTTTCAATATAATATTACTTGATTTTCTAAAATGATATTAGTGGGTTATATAAATTGACTTAGTATTTATAAATGATTTATTTTATTTTATAAATATATATTTTTTATATTGAAAATGATTCAAAACTGTCTAAATCATATAAAAGATATGGAACTAGAAAAATTTATATTTTTTACTATTTATCTAAAAATAGATTTTTTATAAAAATATAAAAACTACATCCAACATTAATTTTATTATGAGGAATTCAAAAATTGATTTTATGTTATAAAATTTAAATTTTAAAAATTTTAAATTTCCCTACTTAAAATAAAATTTATAATATAATGAAAATGTATTTTATTGAAATTTTCCTTTTAAATATTAATTCATATTAATTTTTTACCTTCTAAAGGTGATAAATATTAATGGGTTTCTATCATATTTTTTATTATATATTTATTTATAATTTCTTCTTAATATGTTTTGGTTTTTTTCATTGGGTGTAGATTTTGAAACATGTTATAGAAAAATGTGTTTATTTTAAAAGATCCAAAATATCTTGTCGTTACTTTATCCCCCTTTAAATAATTTACACCATAATAATTTTAATTATCACTTAATAATGAATATTGTTTAAGGGTATCCAAATGATGGATATGACTCAAGACAAAATTTCCAATGTGGTATCAACCTTACAAATTTTTGTGAGACTATAAAACTCTTGTATTCCTTCCAAAGAGGCATATAAAAATATTGGTTTTCTTTTTAACCATTCGAGCTAAAAATACCCCATTATTAACCTATAGAGTTCATAGTCATCCTTTCACTGATAAATGATCATATGTTAATTTCAAATATTAATTTTTAATTTATTATTCTCACAATTGATGTGGGATCCATGTAAATAGATATTTTCATTTCCCAAAATCACATTGAACTCTCTTAAAAGAATAATTAATATGATTCACATGAAGAATATTCTCATAAACTTCATATAGGGATACAATAATAATAGACAATTATATAAAATCAATAGGGTGTTAATTTTATACTCATAAAAAATCCTAGGCCTACTAAGGTGGAAAGAACTAGATTCTAATTTGATACCCAAAAATCTAGTGTGGATGGTGAGTGTACTTTATTCACTTCAATTTTAGGACTAACTCCCAGTAGTAGGAGTAGAATATGCGTTATCATGTTTCCTTTATCATATAGGTTACTAATTTATATCAACCTTGTTAACTTAATGTTATTTGAGTTCAAACTATACCACTCATTTCTCAAAATATATCATCCATATATCAAATTATATGATTCTAGGTTAAACCTAAGTTACTTTAAGTTTGGTTTTCACATAATTATTAACATAATACTTAAAATATAGATCCCAAGTTATTATTAAATATCTAAAAATATCACTAACCAAAAAATCAATAAAATCTACAATCTCAAATTCCAACTTATCCTTAATCAAATAAAATTAATCATTCCTACAATATTATAACCATGTATGTATATACTCAAATAATATACTCTCAATAACATACCCTTTCCAAAACTTATTTGAAAATCCATGATATTTAAACATGTTTAGATTATATATTCCTGCAAAATTAACTCTATATTTAACCTTAAAATTGTATTAACCACTAGTTCATACACTAGTCACTACATATAATAGTCTAAAAATGATATGAAATTCTAGAAGAAATATCATGAATAAATTATCAATCCCAAATTTACCAATTACCATTTAACTTAATTCTTCAAAATCAAACCACCCATTATTATCTCAATATCATGTGTATATTAAACTTAAGAGTTATCAAAAACTATATCAGGTATTCTCTAATAGTTAACCCAACATATAACCTCATAATAAAATCATTATTCACTATTATTAATAAAATTTAATATATGTTTTCATACCTTTAAATTAAGATTATTGAAGAACAATTCTTGGATGTTTCCTATAATCCTTATAAATTCTAAGATTAAACTATAATATAATTTAAAAATATCATTAATTTATGAAAATATATAATAGTTTCAAGAAAATATCAATCTCATTACCTTAGGTAATACTAGGAAGTTCATTTTTTCCATCATGATATGCACATACTAAAATTATCAACAATTTAAATATGATTCCTTATTTAGTTATAAGAAATAGTTTTCTTCAGAAACGTACCTTTATATAATTTATTTCCAGGATCCTATTTCAAGAAAATACTAAAACCAAAATGGTCATGATAATATAAAAAATATGAATATGAAAATATCAATCTGAATATGACTTCCTTTATGATACCTTTTTTTTAATATTTGATACTTTCAAATCAACCTATCACTCCCTTGTTTAATCCTTATTTATCCATGGTCATTTCTATATATTATATTGTATAACCAAATTAGTTAACATCAATATTAAATCCATCATAATGGTATATAGAGAGAGTATTATTGAACAAAACATATCCCTTATGAGTGTCTCTCCATGTGTGTAGTCTTAAGAACACTCATTATGCATCTAAGTGATTATTGATTTAATGCTCAACCAACTATTTTAAAGTTTATTATCCCTAGGTGAATGTATCCCACAACTATATCAACTTTCTAGTATCTATACAATGATATTTTTATTTGAAACCCACATACTCTCTACTTTTCCAAAACATTGATATGTTATTTCAAAACTAAGACTTATTCATAGGGTTTCACTTGTGTTTTCCTATCTTATTCCCCAAATAAAATATATATTATATAATTTTAATTGTATAATATAATATTCCAAAGGGTTATTTATAAATTTTTAATTTGGATCAATCTTAACTTATAAGTCCTTAAAATATCCTCAAAAAACATCATAATATCTAAAGTTATCTAAACCTTTCCTTTGATACCAACTTAGAAAACCCAATCCCACACTCCCAAATCTTGTGTTAATTGACACATACTTTAAATAAATTCTTTGATACCAGCTGTAAAAGACTGGATATGACCAAACATAATTAAAAAATCAATAATTATTTTTTTATCTCTTACATATGAAGTATGTTTTCAAGTTTGGATATTTATATAATTATAACATAACATAAATTTATAAATATCATGTTCTTTGTATCAAATGGAAACTATTCCCATTCTATATGAAACTACTTAATTTATGACAAGTATTCAATGTCTCTCATGAATTATTTCACATGGGTTATTCTTATAATTATTTCATGTGTACTAATTTTCCCCATATCCTGGGGAAATGGAAATATAAAAAGGGGTGAGATCAAATTCTCAGTATGAGAAAACATTACAACTGAAGAAATCATGGAATAAACATGGCATACAGATTATGGATAGAATTGGTAAAAAATATTAATCCATAATAAACAAGAAACTAAATGAATTATATATCCATGAAAATAAATTAAAACATTTATATGAATAATTATTATCTCATAATAATGGAATTCATAATGCCTGATTTCAAAAACCAGTTATCAAAGCCATATTCTAAGAAAATTTACCCATTGAAGAGAATGTAGTTAATAAATATTGATGAATTGGGAAGGAATACAATAAATTTAAAAACTTATTTTTCTCATGATACAAGTAAATTCAATGGGGGAATATATAAATTCAATCCCAATCCATCACCTAATTATGTAAAATGAATTTACCAAAAGAGTCATTAAGATCTTTTCATGTTATTCCTTTAGAAACCACTTAATAAAAACATGGTTATCTGAATAATTAAGAATATTTAATATCAATACATGATCAACATGTGTTAGTAGTCAATAATCATCAAGAATGAAAATATTTTCCCTATTTCAATAAAAGTGATAACATGATCATGACCCATCATGGGGAAGAGGGAGGGTGGTCAAAAAATACATAGTCGACATATCAATAGATTGAAAAGAATATGTCTTTATTTTTAAATCTTATAAATTTTTTCTTCATGATTATGTGGTTTTCCACTATGAATATTGTTTATCACACTATGATTTTTGGTTTTAGTTAATGTATGGAACCTAAAGAAATCATTTTAATGATGAATGTGAAGGAAAATGAGATGATTTTACACATAAAAAAACCAAATTTTATGGGATTTAGTATGTAAAATATTATAGTTATGATTATGAAACATTCTCAAGATATGAATCATACTGAGATTCTAAATGAGAAAAGGAGGGAACAAATTTTTTTTAGTTCTTTACGAGGAAACATCTACAATATTTTTAGTTCATTTGACGATCCTCTAGTTTCTATGTAATGGATTTATACTATTGAAAGGATATTTACCATTCTACAATGTTTAAAATAGAAAAAGTTATTTTTTATTTTAATACTTTTTAAGCTAAATCATATTAATAGTAGATTCTTATAAAAAAACTAATGCAATGGGGTGAAATTAACTCGATGGAGTGGGATGTTTTTAAAATACTATTTTCAATAATTATTTTTCTCTTATTATTTATATGAAAATGGATATGGAATTTCTTGAGCTATATCAAAAGGATGATGAATCCATTAGTGCCTATAAGGAAAATTTTACAAGACTTTTGATGTATAATTCTAGTATTATCATCCATATTTAAAGCAAGATTAATCAATTCTTCTGTGGATTAAAACCAAGTCTCTTAATGGAATTATATATAAGGTACTTTAGTAGATATGATGAAATTTTCTGATATTCTCTCAAGGTGGAAGTAGATATTAGAGTTTCCCTTCAATCACATTGTTTTAACAAAAAAATAAAGAGGTAATTCAATGGAAATCATAAAAAGCATGGAGATAAGAAGATAATATTTCCTTTATGCTCAAAGTTTGGATATAAACATAGAATAAATTTTATTAAGTTGGATGTTAAATGATTTATTTGTGGATAATAAGGTCATTGGGAAGTTTAATATTGAAGTGATGAGAAAAATATGATAGCTAACGATGTAAAGAAATTTCTATAGAATGAACCACCCAAACCCTAGAATTTAAAATACAAGGAGTATCGTAATTATACTAACAAATGAGAAAATATAAAGGTTAATAACGATAATCTATGTCAGAAACCTCATAATCCTTATGAAAAATGGAATTCTCATGTGATCACTATTGTTGATGTGGATAATAATGTGGTGAAAGGAACACTTAATAACCATTCTAGAAATACTAATGACTTATTTAATCTGGGTCTACCCACTCTTTTATATCTGAATATTTTTTAAGGGTATCAAAATAACACCTCAATGATTAGATGTTGAATTAGTAGTGAAAAAATCTAATGGTGTGATGATCGCATCTCAAGTTTATGATTCTTATATCATTTAAGATTATGGGAATGCAATTCCTTTAAATCCATTTATTCTAACTCTAGTTAAATGTGACGTTATCTTAGGAATGTATTGTATTTATTTACATAAACAATAGATAAAATGATATGGAGGGGAATTCATGTTTGATATTCAGAATCAAAATATGAATATATATCAGTTCAGTGATAAATATGAACATTCAATAGAAATGGTGCCCTTTTATGGGGTTTGATTTCTATTTAGAATGGTTTTTTTTGCCTTATTGTGGAGTGTTGGATGTTTTTGTGTGGTTGGATTGTTTCTGAAGGTGGGAATGTTGTGCAACTAGACTTGACTTCATGGAATGTTCTTCAAAGGAGGATCCAGGGCTATATATTCATCTTTGCAGTGCCTGTCAGATTTGATTGTTTGAGAGGGTATGGATTTAGACATCGGATTAGGCCTATGATTTGACACAAGACACTTTCTTACCGAACAACCTTACAATGGTGGAGTTCTTCCTCATGACCAAAATTCTAGGGAGGGGCACCTTCATGTTTTCATTCTGGTTTTACTCTTTTTCATTCGAATGTGATTTGTTCTATGTCTGTGAAGTCTGTTTGGGTTTCCCCCTTCTTCACTTAAAATGGGTCTTTATCATATAATAAAAAAACTAAAGTCCTTTGGGCCATTGGATGGATGTAATACTCTATATAAAATTTACTTGATTAATTTGAAGTAATTAAAGAATAAAATCTATTAGAATCTTGAAAAGGTATTAATTTGGCCAAGTGTGTCACCATAGAGTGCACCGGTTCTATTTATGAAAAAGAAATATAGATCGATGAAAATATGAATTTATTATCAATTACTAAACAAGATCACTATAAAAAACAAGTATCATCTTCCCCTTATTGATGAGTTTATTAATCAGCTGGGTGGAGATCAATACTTTTTCAAGATTGAACTTTGTTATAGATATCATCAATTGAGGGTCAATAAGAAAGATATTCCCAAGAAAAAAATATATACAAGGTTTGGACACTGTGGATTTATAGTAATGTCATTTGGTCTTACTAAGGCTCCAACTATATTATGAAATTAATTAATAGAGACTTTATATATTTCATTGATGAGTTTTTTGTAGTCTTTAAAATGATATTCTTGTAATTTCAAATAGAGAGGGATATAATAAAGATGACTTTATTATTATAACAAAGAACTTGATTAAGAGAAGTTTATAAAGAATTTATCAAGTATGAATTTGGGATGCATAAATTTTTATTTTTAGGTCATAAAATATCAAGTAAGGGTATATCGGTGGATCAATCAAAGATGGTTTCTATTAAGCATTGGCCAAGACCAACCAATGCGATAGAGATTCATATTTTTCTTGGTTTTTATGGATATTATTGATGCTTTATGGAGAATTTCCCAAAACTATCTAATCCACTCCTGAAGTTAATAGGGAAGGGATCCAAGTTCCTTTTGATAGAGGAATATGAAGAAAATTTAAAGAAATGGAAGAGAAGGTTAATCATTCCACCTATTCGTACACTACCCTATAGTAGAGAAAGGTTTTTAATCTATAGAGATTCATCAAATAAGGGACAATAATGCATCCTCATGCATAATGATCGGGTTATAACATATTCATCATGAAAATTGACGATTCATGAGAATAATTAACCAACTCATGATTTCATATTTGTTATGGTGATTTTTCCATTAAAGATATAGAGGAATTATCTTTATAGATAAATTTTCGATATATATACTAATCATAAAAGTTTTAAGTATATATTTACTTAGAAAGAGAAAAATATGTTCCAAAGAATATGGTTAGAGTTGATTAAAGATTACGATATGTCAATACATTACCACCCTGTGAAGGTTAATACGGGGGTTAATGCTCTGAGTCAAAAGGATTATGCACACTTATTTATTATAAGGATAAAAATTTTCCAATATTTTTTTATTTTCAAAGGATATATCTAGATATCAAGAAGGAAGGGGAGAAATCCTATGTTTCTTAAATGAGTCTTCAAATATATATCCTTGTGGGGATTAAAGAGTAGAAGAAGGAAAATATAGAACTATAATATAAGCTTTGAAATATTCTTCAGTTAAAATTTCATTTTGATATAATGATAAGGTTTGTGAACCATGTATGTGTCCCATTAGTACCATACTTGAACTCATAGATAATATAATAATCTCATAGTTCAACTTTATTTATTAATCCTGGAATTATGAATATGTATATAGATATAAAATGGTATTTCTCATTAGAAAACAGAAAGAGATATATTGAAGAGTATGTATCTAAGTGCTTGGTATTTCAGCATGTTATGGTTTGGAGATATATGTCTAAGGGGATATTATAAACATTACCCATACCAGAATGGAAATAGTAATACATCGCTATGAATTTTATCGTTGGACTTCCCAAAACATTAAAAGGTCACAATGTTATTTAGGTTGTAGTTGACTTATAAAATAAAAACAATTCATTTATATCAAATAATATTTCTATCTTGATCAGTTTGATATAATATATATTTAATAAGTGGTAAGGTTGAATGGAGTACCACATTCAATTATATATGATTGGGATCTGAGGTTTACCTTGAAATTATTTTGATGTCTTAAAAAAGAATAGGATTTATAGTTGTATTCTAGTACTTATTATCATCCTCAAATAGATGGTTAGTCTGAGAGAACCATTCAAAATCCAGAGGATATGTTGAAATCTTTTTCAACAGATCTCAAATTTGGTTGGGATCAACCCCTTAATGTAATCAAGTTTTCTTATAAGAATAGATTTCATCTTATCATTCAAATGGATCCTTATGAATCCCTCTTTGTAAATAAGTGTATAACACCAATGTGATGGTATGATATTTGAAAAAAAATATATTAGGAAATAATATAGCATTGGGAAGTGTAAAGAAAGTCATATATGTTCCACATCACATTAAGGTATCTCAAAGTCGATAGAAAAATTATGTGGAAAATCATTAGTGAGATATAAAATTTAAATATTGTGAGAGGGTAATCCTATGAATTTATCCATTGGATAAGTTTATGAGATTTAAAAGGATTGGGAATTTTTTCCCTATATATATTGTATCATTTTATATTCTTGTCCTATTTGGGAAAATATCTCATCACTTGGTGCTTTCACCAAATCTCACTTAAGTTCATGAGGTGTTCCTTATATCTCTCCTGAGGAATTACATACAAGATACTTTACATGTAATAAATGTAGAGGTTGTACCAATGGGTCATGATCTTTTTTACAAATTAAAACTATTAAATTTTTTTGAATGTAGAGATATAGAGATATGGAATAAAACCACTCACTGATTTAATGTTCTTTGGTGGAATCAAAAATTTTCATAATTTACTTGGGAACCCAAGGATGTGATGAAATTGATGTATGTTCACTTTTTTAATCAAAGTAATATAATTTTGAGAATAAATTTCATTTTAATGGTGGTTTACTATAACACCCTTATATTTTATTATATATTTCTTCTAAAATAAATTTAATTTCTTTAATATCTTGAGATGCTTGCAACTTAGAGTTTAAACGAACCGTGATATACTATTAAAATATTATATGAAAGTTATTTCCAAGCTATTATATTGATGGGTATGAATTGGAATAATTAAATTAGGAAAAATTTATGGTTACACATGTATAAAATAAATAAATTAGTTATAAATTTAATATAAATGAAATTAAAAAAACATTTGAAAGTAAAAGAGATGTTTTTATATAAAACCATTTTAGTGAACAAAATTTTTATTGAATTAAGAAATTAAATTAATAACTTTTGGTGATTTATTTTAATGAAATTTATATATTATATAATCAATATTTTTTAACATTCATTTGATGTTTTTTCTATGCATGGGATAAGTATAAATCCATTTTTATGATTAAAAATTCATTTTTCCTAAAAAAATTGTTTTCATCTTGTTTTGTGCACTTATTTTAAGATGAATTTATATCAATTCTAGAAATTAAATCATGAAAAATAGATCTCATATTTTTAATTATGATATTTTTTTTTTAAATATTTCCTTTTTATTTTTTGTTATTATGAGTAGTGATCTTGGTAAAAAAATTCATTATAGTAGGGGTAAAACTTGTAAAATGAGAATAAAATTTTGGGATGAGGATTTAAAATTTCACTAAAACATTCCTTTATCCTATTGGATAAGTGTATTTTTTCCATGTACATCTAATTATCTAATATGTGTCCACTTTTTTCCAATTCTATTTTATTATGACCTTTATATTAACTTAAGAAAAAAATAAATAAAAATTACCAAACTCTTGACTTTTATATCTATAATGTTTTTAAATAATGATAGAATGAAGATAAGTTCGGTTAGAAATGATTATTTTAAATATGAAATATTTTCATATCCTGGAAATTTATTTTTATGTTTTAGTGAATGAAAATTACCATAAATGCTTATGCAACGCCGATTGAGTATTTATTCAATAAATAAATAAAATAAAATAAATGATTTTCAAATATTTAATATAATAAAATTTTGATAAGTTATAGTGTTCCATAAATTTTTTATATAAATAAAACATATTAGGGAAATTATAAATATTTATATTTGAATTATTTTTCGGTCAAGTTGTTTTCAAATTCAAATTAAATGAATAGTTCCAAAAATGGATTTAATACTATTTTATAATAAATAATATTTTATTAAATGATTTAAAGCTCATAAAAATTATTATATTTAGTGAAATTAATCATATATTGTTAAACATAGCACCTATGGTCCATTTATTGGCCTCTTGTCTTTTTATGAAAACATTGTTGACCATTAAAGAGTAAGAAAGTTTTCCTTTTTTGTAATTGTCAAAAGGGTTGAAGGGGGTTAAAATAATGAGATAAGGGTGAAAAGATCACCTAAAACTATTCATATATTATTGTACGAAATGATTTTGAATCATAATCATATTATCTTATAATTATATCAATTTTCATTTTTTTCATGAAAATTAATTTATATTAATTAAATACTTTAAGTAATTTCAAAAGCGCTCATCCACTCACTTACAAAAGGGAACCTCTATCCTTCATTATTCACAATTTTTTTCCTTATATATCATTCAATACCTACAATAATACATTCCTATATTCCTTTAACTCATCCTATAACTTCTTTTCTTTCCAATAGACCATATATTAAAATATTATGTTGTAATCCAAAAAATGTTTCTCAGTGAAGAGGTATAACTATAAAGTGATCGTTTTAAATTTTATTTATTATTATACATATTTTAAATCCATGATATAAAATCTAAAATAATTAATTTAGTATCTAAAATATATTATTATTATTATTATTATTATGGAATAACAATTATATATATTCTTCTAATATGTTAGAAAATAATATTGTCGCTTGTACGTACGTGTGGACTACCACATCAACAAAGTGATATGATTCATTTTTTAATTATGATTTACATGGATGGTAATAAGGATAGATAAAATGAATATATAAAATATATACTATATAAAAAATTATCATATAAATGTGAAATATTATTTTCTATTCTTTCCTTCTATCTATCAAAAAGTGAAACAACGTTCAAGCATATATACGACCTACCATTTCCATGAGTAGGGTAATTCATTATTCTCTCTCTATAAATTATGGATGACTATATATATATAATTAATATATATTTTATTTATATTAATATTAAAACTGTATAAATGTAATAACCCTGATCAAATTATATGGACCAGAGCCACCAAACTAAAATTTTGATGAAAAACAAAAGAGTTAATAGCCAAAATATTGATTTTAATAATGAATTGTTAATAAATGGGGTTTGAAATTATATAAAGAGATTATATATAAAATTATAAGTATTAATTTTATTCTATTATATAATTTTAAAAAATTTAATTTTGTTATATAGGTGGATAGAGTGCTTTCAAAAAAAGTGTAACAAGAGGTAAGGGTATTATGTAACTATCTCTATGTTTACCAATATTATTTATTATTAAGTTTCTGATAAAGAAATTTCATTAGGTACCTATCAAAAATCTCATTAATTTTAATCTCATTTGGTTATTAATGGATATTACATGTTTTTATTTCATTTTCATCTCTTTAATTACTCCAAAGACTAAAATAATATTTTTAAGGTAATCCCACTTTTTCACTCTTCTGTCAAAAATCCTTTTTCTTATATGCCTATGTTTTCTAAAAATGATTTCAATAATGTTTTTAATATTCACCAATTACTTTTAAAAGTCATTTTTACCCATTTTTTAAGTTTTAAAAATGGTTTAAATTTAATATTATTTTCATTTTTTGAATAAGGTGCTTTTGAATTCTTACAGAAAATGTGAAAGGAATCCTCATTATATGGTACATGACATGAAAAGAATCCACTATTATAACCACTCAATGTTTTAAAACTTAATTCAATAGTTTACATAGTTCTTATCAAAGAAAATGTTTTCAATAAAATTTTTGGAAATTTTTTTATTTTTCAAGAATTGATACAAAATGAAAAGGGTATTTTCCTCAAAAAATATTTCAAGTGATATTTTAAATGCATTTTAATATAAGATGAAATCCTTTCATGTTACTTATGCTTTACTCGGGACATGATCCAATAATATAATTGGCCTAAATTGTTTAAATTCTTTAATAGGTAGGATTTATTTAGTGTATGACCCATTAAAATAACTCCCCCTTCATATCTTGTTTCATCATTAAACAAAAAACTCTTTTCTCCCATTCTCATAAAACTTTATAAACAAAAATTAAATCATGAACAAAGAACAAAAATTTTCCATAGTTCAAATGCATTAAAATACTTCCCAGAAGTATAAAAATTAAGTGTAAATATATACCAAATCCACTAAAGGGAATTGTTGTTACAATGTTTTGAGTGGAATCACTATGAATTTTAGTTTACAACCAATCATAATTTGAAAGCTCACTAATCTCACAAATTAAGTGTGCTCACTACTCCTTAAAAATAATCTTCTTTTGATAACCTAAATCAATATTTTTTTCACCTAATTTTGTGTATCGTTAAGTTTCACTTTCATTAACATGATTAACACTACATTACCATAGAAAATCTGGGGAATCCCTACTGATTCGTATAAGATTCACCTTCTAGAAACCCCATTTTTAACTTTTGTGAAACTACATAATTGTTTGAAAAAATTCTTCTTTCATGAATCCTTTAACTGTCACAAAACTCACAACCTTTCATAAAACTTTTAAATATTTCATAATACTCACAAATCTTCATGAAACTTTTTCATTCGCAAGACATCCTTTATGAAATTGAAATTCTTATGAATCCTTCATGAAAGGAAATATTTTTCCAAATTACACTGTGAATTTAGATCATTTTCTTTTCAGTTTCATTACTCCTGTTTTATGTTATACTTGTTCCTTTTATATTTATTTTAGATTATACTCTATTTGGGTTTTATTTTACTTTTAATCTGATAATTTATTTAATTTGGGTCTCTAAATTACATATGGGTCATTCCATGCTTATGGTAAAATTTCATTTTGTGTTTAGACATTTTTATTTGGATAAATCATTCCCAATAACTTTTAAGAAATGAATTTGTGTTTTTCACCAGCGTGATATGATTGGTAACATGCCTTTGGCATGTCATAGTCCAACTCAGTTACCCAGATCGAGGGTGTCTGGGATTGGTTCATGACACTATTGGGAGTATTTTGAGACTCAGAGATGTTTAAAGTTTATAAATAATGGAATACACCAGAAAAAATTATAGTAAAATATTACATTCATGGAAATATTTTTATAGAAGGGTTACAGAAATAATGATGTTGTACTTGGAAGGAGTTTTAAGTGGACAATAAAAGTTATTGACAACATAACATATGTTGTGTTGAATTTACTAATTTTTAATACTATGTTTAACAATTTTAACATTAAGAATATGATTCTAAAGTCACATAATTATCCAAAATAACTTTATTTATAGAAGTTACTCACTAAAGAGTTTAGTGGGGGGTTTTATTAGGTCACCTAATAAATATGAGGTTTAAATTAAATAGAAATGTAATAAGTTTCCCCAAACCCATAAAATTATATAAAACATAAGGGTGGTCTAGAATTATATCATATATGATATGTTAGAAAAGTTTTTATATATGGTTTTTATTGTTTTATAAATATTTCAAGAATAAGAAATGACTGTAAATTTAATATTTTATTTTGGAAAAAAATTACTTTAAGGGTTTGATTGACAAATGAAACATAAAAAAGGTTTATTTTTTATAGTACATCACCACATCATTCTAGAAAAATACAAAGAAACTAGTTTCATGCACACTGTGTAATCTACTATCAGTGGGAAACTTTTTACTCATCATTTAATCTTTAATAATTTCCTCAAAGAAGTAGGCCATTTTTTCCCAGGTCTTGATGCACCCTTGCATTCAAATATTACTTTTATTAAATCTATTAATTATAATTACTTATTCCGTATTGATCCATGACCTTTGTGCATCATTGATGTCAACCTGAAATAATATATCATAAATTTTCTTAATGCCCTCTGCTGATGCATTTATTTTCATTACCTATTCCTTTATTTTTTTTCTTTAAAGTGTACAAGAAACTTCAAATAATTGTAGATACTTGAACCTCTTCCATTCCATTTAAACCACCCTTTTCATACATGAGTTGGAGATTACTAGTAGAGGCAAAATAACCAATCTATCTCAAAATTGAAATATATATAGATACCTCAATTTGAAGAGTATTTTTGTTTGAGACTACTTATCCCTTTATAATTATTGAAACTCACTCCACCCTTCATGTATCAGCTTATATAACTGGTTGAAATTTTCTTGTTGGATCCATTAGTTCAATAGTGTCTTTTTTGTGTTATTGTTTACATACATGAGAACTATTTTTCTTCATCTCTAATCTAATGAAATATTTTTTTCTTGGATGGAATATTATCTCTTTATAATGGTTTTCTCTTTTTTTACTTGACAACTCCTAGTTTCAAATCCTCAATTTTTCAGATTGTTTGTATCTAACTAGAAAATACATAAACCTAAAAATATAATTCAAAATATAAATCAGTCTATGTGAGATTCTTACCTCCTTTATTGTCATATTCAAAACAACCCCTACCTTTTAATTGATCAAATCATTCACCCTCAAGATTCTAAAAAATATTCTATTTTCTATTCCATTTAGATTTAACTTTTTTCCATCCTTTATAGTTTTTATTTTCTATATCAAGTTCCCCAAAGACCATGATGTTTTTGTGAAGTAATAATTATGGATAAATCTCATTGATAATAGAAATCATATTTCTATAATTACCCTTCATTTAATTGACATTTATTTCTATCTCTTTCACCATGAAAATATCATTACGGGGTGATCTCTCCATAAAATTATTGAATAAAGGGACACTAAACACTTATTCACTAGCCCTTAGACTATAGGGAGCTATTTTGATATATACTAACTTCTATAAAACCATATAAATAATTTAAGTGTACATATAATCATGTACAAAAAATTAATGACCATTACTCCCACCTGAAGTCTCCTTATCATGATCTTTAAATACCCCTGTGCCATTATAATATAAGGATGGTCTCACTAAATTTAAAGTGAGGTTACATTTTCTGCCTCAGTTTTCATGGGATATATATCCTTTCCTATAAATTTTAAACCACTATAAGAAACACAAGTACATCACAGTTTGATCATAAGTATCTACAATAACAAAATGAATCGATCTAGCCTCATATATAATTTCCACATTATCATTATTTCATGTTTGCTGCATAGATGTATATATTGATTTAATTTTTTGGAATTGAGATGATAATTAAACTCTCATAGTATAAATTTGATTAATTCTTAACTGATGTTTATTATATACTATTATTTATTATGAATAAATTTTAAGGTTATCATGAGTACGATTCTCTATGTATATATATAATAAGATCTTGTGGTATAAAATTGGTTTTGTACACTAGATATTCCATGAATTGTACCACATAGAGTATCACACACAATGTATTTGGTGTACTAGGGACTCATGGATCATATTTTGAGTCTCCACTACCTATGGTTGGAGAGGTTCCTAGGCTAAGAACATTAATACTTTGATAAATTTCTTACATAATCCTTGAGTATTAACTAATAGGGGTGGTTTAGTATGTTGATGATCATGTCACCGACTAGAGAAAAAAAAGAAGGCATTTTTTCTCTCATATGAAGAGTATGACATATAGGCCCTCAATTAAGATAGAATGAGTAATAATACAGATGTACCTAGATAATATATATGATATTATTATCTATTTGAGTGAGAGTCATGTGATGTACTCATCAATAAAGGTAAATGATGCATGATGTATTCCTTAACTCATTCAGTTTATACTCAGAGAATTAAAATCATATAATTTGGCCATAAAACACTAAGAAATCTATGTCCCATGGTCACTCTATTACTTTGACAAAGGGTTAATATAAATATTCATTCTTACATATGATGCAATGGGTGGATGTTTGTATAAAGATACAAGTATTTTATTAATGTCACGTAGAATCCAATTATAACTTGAGTAGCACCAATTATTTTATAGAAGACTCTCATTAATTAAATTTAATGATACAATGATTCATGTTTTTTTCAATTATAAAAATTCCTACGGGGCCACACTCTATGAGCGACTGAATAAGGATTGAGTTTCACTTAGAGAGATACACTAAAAGTGTCTCAAAGTTTTTCAAAAAGTAATTTTGTAAAGGTATTCATTAGTTATTATGTATCATGTGATATATGTTTATATTTTTGAAATATTCCCAAAAAAATTTCCAGAAGATATCCAGAAAAAATTTAGATATTATTTCACTAGTTATTATATATGATAGAATATAATGTGAAATGGAACTAATTCAATTGTTCATTTCTACATGTGGGAAATTAAAAAATATATTTCCTAAATCCTAAAATTTATATGATGCATGTTAACATATATCGAAATTTATGTTATAGGTAAGTTTTATGTGAAAATATTCAAAGGTGTATGCCACTACTTTTATAATCATATAATATAATTAAGATGAATCATAATGTATGATTCTCTCAAATATCATATGATAGATATGGGAATCCAAACATTAAAGGTTAATATTTAGATCATCTTTCGCCTTGGATATCATTATTAAGGGAGTTTCAAGGTAAAATTTATATAATAAATGATTTCATGAATAATTATGGTTAAAAGTTACAAAGAATGAAAATTTAAACCATTTACTCATGTGTTATAAGTTAAAGATTAAGTGAATATATGTTTGAGTATCATACTTGAATGTCTATATAAGGGATTAAATTCTATGAGATGGTGAGTTTTTGGGTGTTTCTACTGGTTCCCATTGTCCCTAAAGGATCTCTCTTCCTCCATATTTAACCACCAAGACACTAGCATGTCATGGGTGGAGGAGAGTCCCACTTGTGTGGTGAGTGATTTAGTATGACCTTTGAATATACCATAGAGGATGAATATTTTTTGGATAAATCTATGTGATCATCACAAAAAATTGAATAATATAGTGTGAAAGTAGTAGATTGTTTATGTAAGTTACACACTGCATGTTTGATGTGAGAGGTTATCACATGCCTCATATAAAAAATTCATGTAACCCAAAATGTAGTCCAATGGGGCCGACCAAGGTTGTTGTCAAGGTGTCAGGGGTTTATTCTTCACTAATCTAAATCAATCATTTTAGTATATTTTTATTTATTTTTTATTTATTGGAATGTGTGGAATAAATTTAATGATTTTTGAGTTTTTGATTTTTTTTGAATTAAAACAAAATAAAAGAGAAAAGATAGTCAATGATAAATTTAGGAGGTCCATGAATAAATTCCAATTAGGTTAATAATTATTTAATTATATTCTAAAACATCCAGTTCACTGAGAAGATGAAATACCATGTATCTACTCACATCTCACATTATTTTATTATATAGTAGAATAATAATATACAAAAAAACCTTTAACTAGATCAAAAATTCATTTGGGTGAAGTTGTGAGGGGCATACAAAAGCAATGATGAGAGATGGAATCATGATAACCTCATTCAATCACACTATCACTTCCACAAAAAACTAGAAAAAGGAATTTTTACAATTACAATTCATCAATTCAAGAAAACCAGTGTACTTCCCCATAGAATACCCACAAAGGGTTAGTATACCATAATCATGGATATCTATACCACAAGGACTTCACAAAGGTTGAAAAAAACACAGGGAAACATGGGATAAAATAGCATAGTGTAATAGACCAAAATTCTATCAATGAAATTTTCCCTTCTTAGAAATATTTTATACAGTATAAAACACATAAAACCATGTAGAAGACACAATACAAAATTTATAAAGTAATAATTAATGAAATAATAGGTATTTCTATAAATTAAAGAACCTATACCAATATAATAGTAACTTTAACATTTGAATAGTAATATGACCCTGATGAATAGTAAATCATGCAATAGAATAGTAGCCTCACCCATGAAAGAATAAATAAAATTTAGGATTATTATAAATAAAAATAGGATAAATTTTTTTCATAGTATAAGTAAATAAATTCTTTGAAAATTATAAATTATGTTTTGGTATTTTATAAAACCTAAATACTTATTTACAATTTTATAATTAATATAATTATTTAAAATAAAATTTATTTTCATATAATAGATTCATAAATTTATATTTTTTATATCTTATTATTATAAGATAATTTTATGAGACCTTAATTAATTTTTCAAAGTTTTATAAAATTAGTTACAATTTTAAAATATGTATTTTTCAAATAAATGATGATTTTAATTAAAAATTAAATTTATGATATTTCTAATTTTTTTTCATTAAATGGTGTTCATTTTTTAATTCTAAACACTAAAAAATGGTTATGGTTAATGTTAGGGATTTTTTTTAAATCTAATTTGACGATTTCTCCACAAGCTTGGATCACATTCTAAAATATATCTAACAATAATTATTAAAAGATCTACTTAAATCTTTTTTGATCATAAAATTCGGCTATATAGATATATAAAATACCGATGCAGATTTTTCACGTCTGATCTCTTTCCACTTAACTTATAGAGGAATTCATTAAAATATAAGTATAGAAATAGGTATGCATGAACTGGCTATAAAATCCTCAAACCAATGAGGAAATTAAATTAGAAAACCAATTTGTAGTCTAAAGTGAGAGTGTGTATGAAGAAATGTATTTATCTTTTTTCTAAATATCATGTAAGGGAGATATTATATTTTTAAATTATGGTTCCCAATTTTCAAATTAGTAAGAGATTGTATTTATTTTTATCAATGTTTTGTAAAAAATGAATTTATTGTACTATTTGTGTATTAAATATTCTATGTTCTAAATATATATATAAAATATTCATGAGAAACTTCCTATTTATATTTTTTTATATTTTAAATTAATGTTTTAATTAAAATTAATTTTAAGTTATGTTTGACATGCATATTTGAATTTTATTTTTTATATGCTATAATCATTTACATCAAGAAATATAAAAGTATTTTTATAAGATTATTATATATATGTACAACTTATATTATTCAAACACATATGCATGACTATCTTATGATGGGTGCGCTCAGATAGTGCTCCAATGCATTGGGTAATGTTTAGTCACATGTCACGTCATATAGGGACAAGGAGTGAACCTGATTCCTTTATGGTACTTTTTCCACCACATGCAATGGACTTGGTAGTTAGCATTGACTCATGCTTATGTCACATTGTGTTTTTTTTGCCAGATTCCAATGATTCCATGATTACATGTCCCCATTCTCTACATTTTATTATTTCTTAGGTTTATTAATGATCTATGTTGTTTTATGTCATCATGTTAAGACTTCTAACCCATGATCTTTCCTTTATTCCTATGTTTATAGCCTCACTGGGCTTTTTAAATCACCTATTTTGTTCATGTATTCCCCAGGTTATTCTACATAGATGTAGGATCTCAATGGATGTTAGGATCTATTTATGGATTATTAAAATAAATATGTTTTATTTTATTTTCATGTTTTTAGTTTTATGTACCTAATCATCCAAAGACACCAGACTTTATGATCATTGGCCTGTAATTTGATGGTTAATTATGATTAAAATCATTTAATAATATGTGTAAATAGAGAGGGTCATTATAGTTGGTATAAGAGGAAGGACTAGTTATTTTTTTATATTAGGACTAGATAAATTTAGTAAGAACACTAGGGATAATTCTATCACAATGGATAATTGATATTTAAACTTTGGGTATCAAAAGTTAGGATATACTTTTCATTTAAAAGTTTATCCTTATATGTTCAATGTTTTCTTTTTATATTATTATTATATAGGTATTCAATCCCCCTAATTGTACTTTATTTTTCTTAGTTAATGGATTGAAATAGAATAACTCATGCTAAAAATCAATGTGATAGGAAATATGATGATTTCCCTAATGATATTCCAAATATGATGTGAATGGGTGCTCAAAAAGTCATTATTATTTTTTCTTGACTAGCTCAAGTTATGAATAATATCTTGAATGGTGTGAAACATGCTACTTCTCGTAAGAAAGAGAATGTTGTGGTCAAATTATTCATGTGATAAAGGTCTCTTATCTTTAGTGGATCTTCTAATCCCATCATCACAAAACAATACATTAACTCTATTGAGAAGATATTCTCTATCATCTAGTTCTCAGAAGAAGAGAAATTTGTGTTAGCGGTATATATTTTTGATGGGGAGGTTGATCAGTTTTGGATAATGATCAATAAAAAAATTCCAAGGAGGAAATTGATTCCTTGGAATGGGAATATTTCATGAAAATATTTTTCATAAAATATTTTTCCTGAACACTTTGTCTTAAGTTGGAAAGAGAGTTCCTTGGACTGAATTAAAATAAAGGCAAGTCTATTGGAGAGTACGAAGAAAAATTTACAAGGCTTGCATGATATGCCTCAATATTTATTATGAACACTGAAAGAAAGTTTAATTGGTTCTTTATCATACTAAATATGGGTCTATGAAAAGCATTGGTGTTTCTAAAATTCAACAGTTATGAACATATTGTTCATTTTTCCTTAAGGTTAAAATTGAGATCAGAGACTCTTGGTGGTCCCATGGGATTGGTGAAAAAAATAGGAAAATTAGAATTAATATATTTAGATCAATAGATCAATCCCATGATGGAAATAAGACCCAACATCCCACATGTCAAAAGTATGGGAATAAGTTTCATGGAAACTACATAAAGGGAACCAAGATATACTTAAAATGTGGAATATATGAGCATATAACTAATAAATACTGAAGGGATATGAAGAATCCCACTAATTCAGAAGAATAAAGGAAGGTTCAAATCAATAATTAGCCTTGAGTGTATTGTTTTAACTACAAGGAACATGTAAATTATGCAATCCATTTCCCCAAGCCCAGGGTTGTTGGAGGAAATCAACGACAACAACCTCCAAGGAAACAAGGAAGGGCATATTATATCACTACAACTGAGGTGGAACCCAATAATGATTTGGTGATAGGTACGCTGGTTATTCATTCAATAATAGTGAAAATACTATTTGATTCTATTTCTACGTATTCTTTCATATCTTTTAAGTTTAGTAGACCTATTCAAAAAACACCTAAAAAATATTGAGGTTGAGTTATATATGAGAATAGAAAATGGCAAATTATTTCATCTAAAGTATACAACTCTTCCCCGGTTAATGTTTGTGGACTGAACCTCCCATAAAATATTGTCTTACTTCATTTGGTGGAGTTCTATGATAAATTGGGAAGTAATTTTCTATATTTATACAAAGACAACAACAATTGTTGGGAAAGGGAGATCAATCTTTACATCTCAAGGCATCCTCAAATTCTATATCAGGGTATGAAGGAAGATGAATCTACTTTAGAATCACCATCTCATTTATTGATATTACTACCTTATAGTAAAGTGAATCTATCTCAAATGATTGATACAAAGGAGAAAATCATACTTAAATATATGCCCATTGTTAGGGATTACACCGATGTGTTCCCCAAATAATTGTATTTTATTCTTTTTGATCTAGAGGTTGAGTTATCAATATAACTTATTCTTGGATCTCTACTTATATTAAAAACACCTTATAGAATGGCTGTTGTGGAGTTAGAAGAACTGAAGAAGTAGTTATAGGAGAGTCTAAATAAGGGTTTCATACACCTGAGTGATTTACTACGGGGTGCGCCAATTCACTTCATCAAGAAGAAGGATGGATCAATGCAATTATGTATTGATTATCATGAAATCAAAAAAATCATGATAAAGAACAAGTATCCCATTTCACAGATAGATGACTCGTTCAAATAACTATGTGGGGCCAAGTATTTCTCTATGGTGGACTTTCAGTCGGGATATCATTTAATAAAGGCGAGGAAGGAAGATATTCTCAATACTACCTTTCAAATGAGTTATGGACATAATGAGTTCATAGTTATTCCCTTCAGACTCAATAATTCTCCAACAATTTTTAGGTATTTAATGAATTGAGTCTTTATATATTACCTTGATTTTTTTTGGTAGTCATCATTGATGATATTATGATATACTTCAAGAGTAAGGAGGAACATGAGGAGTATTTGAATACTATGTTGAAGACTTTTCGAAGGGAGAAATTTTATAAAAAGTATAGTAAATGTGAGTTCTAGATGGAGGAAGTATCATTCTTGGGGAATGTTATCACCAATAAAGGAATATCTTTAGACCCTTCCAAGACATAATCAATTGAGGAGTGGTCTAAGAAAAAATTTATAATAGATATATGCAATTTACGTGGTCTATTTGGGTGTTACCAATGATTTGTGAAGAACTTATCATGAGTGTAAATCCAAAAAACCAAACTCAATCAGAAGGGAGTGATTTTTGTCTAGAGAAGTAAATGTGAAGAATGCTTCCAAGAGTTGAAAAAGAGGCTTAACACTGCATTAGTGCTCACACTATCGACAAGTGGGGAACTCTTTGTGGTGTAAAACAATGGTGTAAATAAGGGTTTAGGATGTTTAATGATGAAAAATGATAAAGTGATATCCTACACTTTAAGGAAGTTGAAAATTCATGAACAAAATTATCCCATGCATGATCTGGAGTTGGCAGTTGTGATCTTCACGTTGATAATATGGTATAATTATCTCTACGGGGAGAAGTGTGAAATATATACTGATCATAAGAGCCTCAAAAATAAATTCACACATAAGGATATTAATATGTTCCATTGATGATAGTTAGATCTCATCAAGGATTACAAATTCTAAATCCACTATCATCAAGGTAAAGAAAATAAGGTAGCGGATACTCTAAGTAGAAAGAATCTTATATCTTTATCAATGATGAGAATTGAAAAGGATAAAACCTTCATAGATTTTCAATGTATGGAAATGTGAATCATTAAGAAAGGAACATCATCAATCCATTCTCAAATGATTTCTTAACCATCCCTCATGAAGAAAATAAATGATGATCAAAGAAATGATGTGGAAATTCAAAAGAAGGTGGAAGCCATGAGAAAGGGGAAATCCTCAAAGTTAAAAATTTATGAGAAAGGATTTATATGATTTGGGTCATGACTATGTGTACCATCCAATCCATAAATAAAAAAAGAGCTACTGAGTGATGTAAATAGCTGACACTTTTATATTCATTGAGGGAGTATAAATATGTATCGAGATCTCAAAGAGTACTATTAGTATGAGAAATTAAAAAGAAGATAACTGAATATACATTAATGTTCCTAGTATGTCAAAAAGTGATGGCTAAAAGGAAAACTTTTAAGGGGACGATGCAACCATTACTCATACAAACATGGAAAAGGGAAAAAATCACCATGGACTATTTCATCGGACTTCTGAAGACATCGAGAGGAAACAATTCTATATGGGTTGTTCCAGATCATCTCACAAAGACATCTCACTTCATCTCAATTTGAGAGGAATTCTCACAAGATTAAATTTTATGGATATACATCAGAGAAGTGGTAAGAATATATGGATTAAAGCTATGAATTGTATCTGTTTGGGAACCTAGATTCACCTCCATGTTCTAGAAAAGTCTCAAACATGCTTTCTAAAAAATGAGCTGAACTTTAGTATGGATTATCATACACAAACTGATGGCTAATCTGAGAAAACTATTCAAACACTAGAAGACATGTTGAGAAAATGTTTTATGGACTTTAAAAGAGGATGTGACCAATATCTACTTCTAGAAAAGTTATCTTATAAAAATAGTTTCCACTTGAGCATCAAAATGGATCCATATGAATACCTTTATGAAAAAAGATGAAAAACACCAGCATGTTGGGATGAAGTCGGTGAACATAAGCTTCTAGGACCAGAAATGGTCTAAGAAATGGGGAAAAGGTGAAAACCATTCAACAAATCATCAAAGAATCCCAAAGTAGATTGAAGATATTTGGGGATAATCATTGATAAGAGCTTGATTTTATGGTTTGAAACATAGTATTCCTCCATATATCTATATGGAAGAGGTTTCTGATATTTGGGAAGAAATGAAAGATAAGTCCCATGTACATCTCCCCTTAGATATTCTTAGTTGTATTGTAGTTGTGGCCTATCGACTAGATGTCTCAAGTACATGATGTATTCCATGTATCCCTCTTGAGGAAGTACATATCATATTCCTCACATGTACTAAATTTAGAGTTTGTATAGTTGGAATATGATCTCTCTCATGAGGAGAATCTAGTGAAGATCATGGATTGTTGAGATAAAGTTATACACAACAAGACTACTCACCTGGTCAAAGTACTATGGAGTAACCATAAGTATGAAGAGGTAAAATGGGAACTAGAGGAAGGAATGAAGGATAAGTATCCTCTCTTAATTTCCCCATAGTTTTTAAAACAAAATTTTGAGGAAAAAATTTTATAAGAGGGTGGGGGAGAATGTAACAACTCAAAATTCTATCAATGAAATTTTCTCTTCTTATATTTATTTCATATAAATTAAATCTCCTAAATTGCGTAGTAAAAATAGTAAAAACTTTATAAATAAGGAATGAAGGAAATAAGAGGTATGTCTAAATATTAATGAACTGATACCAATGTAATAGTAACTTGACCTTTTGAATAGTAATACGTCCCTTATGAATAGTAAACCATCTAGTTGAATAGTAACCTCATCCATGAAATTATAAATAAAATTTGGATATCTTATAAATGAAAATATGATATAATTATATAATAATATAAGTAAATAAATATTTTAAAAATAATAAATTAGGTTTTGGTATTTTTTAAAAAATAAATGTTTATTTATAATTTTATAATTAATATAATGATTTAAAAAAAATATTTTAATAGATTCATAAATTAATTTTTTTTCTTATGATTATAAGATAAATTTATGAGACCTTAATTAATTTTTCAAAGTGTTATAAAATCAGTTATAATTTTAAAATTTTTATTTTTTGAATAAATGATTGTTTTAATTAAAAAATAGATTTCTCATATTTAGAAAATTATTTTCATAAAATGGAGTTCAATTTTGAATTATACATTTTTAAAAATGGTTAGGATGAAATTTTGGGACTTTTCTAAATCTATGTGGGCACTTTCTCCACAAGCTTGGCTCACATTCTAAAATATATCTAATTGTCATTGTTAGAAGATAGACTCAAATCTATTTTGGTCATCAAATTTATCCATATAGGTATATAAAACTACACTGTTTATTTTTCCACCTCCGATCGCTTTCCACTCAGCTTATAGAGGAATCCATTCTAATATAAGTATAGAAATTGGTATACCTAAAATAACTATAAAAGCATTAAACTAAAGAGAAAATTAAATTAGTAAACCAATTTACAGTCCGGAGTGAGAGTTTGTTGGAAGCAAGGCCTTCATATTTTGTCTACAAATCATGTAAGGGTGATATTTTATTTTAGAATTATGGTTCTTTATTTTCAAATTAATATTGGATTATAGTTATTTCTATCAAAGGTTTGTATAAAAATGAATTTATTATGTTATTATGTGTATTAAAAATTACATGTTATATATATATAAATATGAATTTTATTAGCAACTTAAAGTTTATATTTTTTTAGAATCTAAATTCATAGTTCAAATGTAATTAATTTTATGTTATGTTTGACACACATATTTAAGATTTATTTGTCATACACTATGATTATTTACATCATGAATTTTAAAAGTATTTTTATGAGAGTAATATATAAATGTATAAGTTATATTATTCAAACACATATGCATGAACATGTTATGATGGATGCACCCAGATAGTTTTCCACTCCATTGGGTAATGTTTAATCTCATGAGATGTCATGTTGGGACGGGGATCGAACCTGATTCCTTTATGGGACTTTGTCTTCCATATGCAATGGTATTTTCAGTTATACTTGGATCATGATTATGTCATGTTGTGTGTTTTTTACACATTCATATGGTTACATTTTTACATGTCTCTATGCTCTACATATTATTCTTCCTTTTATTTATTCATTATCCATGAATTTTTATTTCATCATATTATTCCTTCTAACCCATGAGATTTTCTTTATTCCAATATTTATTCCCTTACTAGTATTTTTAGTTCATATCTTTTGTTAATGTATTCCCCAAGTTATCCTATGTATATTTAGGTTCTCAATGGAGTTATGAGCTATTTATTGATGATTAAAATAAATATGTTTTATTATTCTTCTATTCTTTTAGTTTTATGTACTCAATCACCCAAATACACTCGAATTTATGATCCTTGGCTTGTAATTTGATTGTTAATTATGCTTAAAATCATGTAATAATTTGTGTAAAATTCTATGTCCATTATACATAGCATGAATGGTTGAATAAAAAAGAATTATTTATAATTATAATGAAAAAAATTACAGTTAACCCTAGATATAGTTGGTTGGTTATGAATTCATTTCTAATGGAGAAAAGAAAAAATATTTATAGGAATTCATAGTCACCTTCTTCTTCCTTCTCCTTGAATACATGGACAAGTAGTAAGCTTCTCCTTTTTCCTTAGATAATTTGAACTTGTCCAGATTAGATGGTCTTGATCTTATTAGGTGGGATCATATCATCCCATATTCGAACAACATAATCCTAAAATAATTTAAAGTGTATGTGGTTAGTTGCAATTCCACTCTAGTAGAAATTAAAAATCAGGTTTTTCTTGACATGCTCGTGTGAGAATATGATATACACATGTTTCTTAGTTGGGGTTTGAGATAATGTGCTTCAATATTTTGAATAGTCCTAAACATGGTCCTACAAGTCACTATTTTTAGTTTTTGATATAGTGAAATAAGGGGAGAAATTAAAATATGACATTGTGAGGCTTTACATGATCTCATGATCAATATTTTAATGCCTTGCAATTTTATATCATGGACCCAAAAAAAAATTAAAACCACAATAAATCTAAGTAAAATGTAATTTTAATGTTCAATCTATAATTATTTTAATAATAAAGAAGATTCATGCTGAAATGATTTTATTTGGATGGATTTGGGTTATAGTGTATTCTAAGTTATCTATAACGTGAGATGTTGATCTTGGTCTTGACTCAAGAATACTTTAGTATCAATTAAGGTGGGACTATCCACTTTTCAATATCTAGATAGTGCTGATGGCCACTGGACTTCATGAATATGTGTCTATCTACATGGATATAAAATTGGATTGGTGTAGTCTAGGATACCTAGTGATGTTGTAATTAATGATCAAGAGTGGCTACCTAAATCCTACTGAGAATCAAATTAGTAAATCAAGTTTGTACAATTATCGGCACTGAACCATGGTTTTTAAGGACTAGGAATTCAATATTGACATGGTTTAATTCATCTAGAAATTTGATCGATGAATTTGAGTGAAACCTTCTAAAAAATCATAACCAATAAATTGGGGTTGAATAAGGACCCTCTATTTTGAACATATCTATATGGATAAAACATAGGAATTCAGTGAACAAATCATCTTAAAATAAATCTCAATTCCCATGGATTAAGGTTTTTTGGTCAATCATGGGCCATGATACCAACCAAAATATATCTTTTTTTGGGTTCAAGAATAGATCCTCGATCTGCAATAATTAATAATTTTTCAATTACCCCACTTTAATCAACCCTAAATACACACAGTTCTTTTCACATCTTCGTCAATCATGAATGATGGAACTCAACTAGTGTTTGAATTTCTGTGGAGCATGGTGGTAGGTGGATATCATGCATTAGGTCTAATTTTTAGTGAATAAACAGTCGATGTGGTTAATTTTGTGTTCGTTGGGTAGAGAAACAATAATTTTTTAGGGGGGGATTTCAGTTCCTGGTGGTGAAAATGTGGTATCTTGATTATATTCTGGAAATATGTCATTAGGTGTGGTAGCTAGTAGTGTGGGATGAGAAGGGATGAAGAAGATTGGTCATGGTCTCACAGTAAGTTTAAAGATGGTTGATAAGTATCTTTAAATTCCCATTATGGCATATTGTGGTGTCTTTATGTGGAAGTTTATGAACTTGAGTGATGTCGTCTCTTAGGGGGAAGAGGTGATTTGGTCGAGTTTGATGTGGTTGACCATGTGGAGGAATGTAAAAGAGTAGGTTAGTTTATCTTAGTTTTCCCTTGCACCACAATTCTATATCGCCTATATTTTTTATTGAAACCATATTTAGGTAGAAAATAATTCTAATAAAAATTAAAATTCCATATGAAATATAATTTCAATCTCAAGAAAATATTTAACAATTAGAAATGAAATATCTATAATTACATGTGAAATTATATTTTTTATTTCAAAGAGTCTAAAAATATATTTTAGATAAAATAAAGTGAAAATGTGTGTTTTAAAATTTTACATCCAAATTCCATGAATTAATAAAAAACACCAAAATTTCTAGGAGTTTAACAAAAATATAGGAATAAAGTAATGAATTACACTTCAACAATTTAAAAAATTTATATTTGATCACTTTCCCACACTTAAAGTATTTTATTCATGGAAAATTGTTACATTGAATTTCAAATTTTAACAGGATATCATTCCCAAAAAATATTTTCATAATTAAACATCTCTAAAACCATGCATTAAACTCCCATTATTACATAAGAAAAGTAGAAAATCCATGTATACTATACAGAATGAACATCATCCCTTATTAGTACCAATGATAAATTTTAATTTAAATTATATTCCATATCATATTTTCACATTTCCAGTTCAATTCAAGTTTCTTTATAAAAATCAATCAATGAAATGAGTGGAAATACTCATAAAAATTTTCAAACAACTATGTAATGTGTGAGGGATCTTTTTAAATTATTTCCAATATTAATTTAATCATTCTTCAATCATGAATTTAATCCACTTACCTTACTTCAATTTAATAAAATTTTCTATATCTAGGAGTGAAATGGATAGATTAATGTGAAATTAGAATTTTAATAAGTATCACTTCCATTTGTCACATTATACTAAGTTCCATAAACAAAAATTTAAATTTCCAGATCATTGGGATAAAAATTCATTATTTTAATTTTTGAAAAACACTTTTTGGTTAAGTGAGAACCCACCATTAAAAATCACTTTGAGGATAGAAGATTGTTATAAGGATCCATTGATAGACTGAACAAAGAACCCTGTCCAAGACCAGACCTGCCCAAAACACCACGAAAACATGTATGATCATCACTTTGAGGTTAATTGAGAACCGAAAAAATAAAAACAAACTGAAAACCCACACTGGAACTAGCCACAATAAAACCGCACCCAAGAGCCTCCAAGACCAAAAACACCATCATCAAATCCACCAAAACCATCCCAATTTGCAAAAGAAACTTTTGAACTAGTCCATAATGGGTACGTGTGCATAGGGTAAGTCCAAAAAAGCAGAGAAGAATCATCAATTGGAAGAACTGGACCCTAGAAAACAAAAACAGAAACCCAAAGGGGAAAACACCGAAAAGGGGAGATCAGGTGAGAGAATTGATCAGCCCCAAGCATTCCTGGGGTTTCCCTTTTAGACCTCGTACTGCCCCAGGAAGAAGACTCAAACCCTGCCCTGATCTGACCCTGAAGCAAACCGGATGTGAACTATTGAAGAGAGGATATCATCGGAACCGAGTATTCCTGCATCTTCTATCTGCATCTGCATACCAACTCTAAAAAAACAATGCCCCAATATAGAACACCTAAAACCACGCCGGATCCACCGAGGCTGATTGCGCTGAACCAGAACAACAGTGGAGTGAACCATTGAGGAGAGTACATTGTTGACACCGAACATCTATAGATCTGCTCCACATCAAATAAATGGCAATGATGCTTCTACCTCTCCATCGAAACCAAACAACTGAAATGAATAAAATGACCCTGAAAACCACAGGCAAGGGGTTTTTCAATAGGGATCTCGACTCCAAAAAATCGAAGGTTGACCGCATCGTTGCTCTGTCGAAGGGGGAGGAGATTTACCGATAAGAATCCCGACCGCATCGCCGATGTCGTACGACTGCAAGACCCATTCGACCCAGGCCGATGTGATTATCACCATCTGAGACCACCACATCGGCCTTTGGGGCAGGGGGAGAATTCTGGGCTGAGGATGATCCTCTGATGCCTTCGAACGCAAGAAAACCTTGTATCTGAAGCTCCAGATCCGGGAGGAAGGGGTGGCATCGTCGTCACCGACAACGACAGGGGGAAGACACAGGGTCGTGCATAGCACGAGGGGGAGCAAGAAACGATCAAAGAAGGAGTCGATGTTAGATATTCATCGCATGAGGAAGAATCTGGATAGGGGCAGGTTGAGAAGGTGAGGAGGGGCGGTGGAGGGGAGGCGGCGCTAAGGCAGGGTTTGGCACAAACCCTTTTCCATGGGAGCTCCGAAGCGCTATATCTCCCTTCATTTCCAGATCATCGATACAACTCAAATGAATTCATAATATGAAAATTTACCTCCACTTTATCATGATTCAATATTCCCATCACCTAAATTAATTCATTTTGATAATTAAAAAATTAATAAATTTTTCTAATCCATGTATGTGAAAATCATTTAATGAATATTTAAAAATTAATTAACTCACACACCTATTTCATATTATCTCAGAGATTCATTATGGGATCCCAATTTCCATTTTACCAAAGTTTTAAAGGAAATATAATCAATATCGTTTTATTTGAATCCCTGAGATGTTAACTTTTTTCAAAAATTCCATGTTACCTCGAATTGAGTTTAAAATTCAAGATATATCATGTTATAATTCTAATTACAAAAATATATTTTCACTCAAACTATTTTTCCTAGTTCTAAAACAAAATATTCAGGATAATATTATGAAAAATCACTTAGGAATAATTTTTGACTTTGAAGTTCAATATTAAGATCAAATTCCCCCTAATTAACATGGAGTTCAAAAATTATCAAGGTTTCAATTCAACTCAAACAATTATGACTACTAAAAAACAATAAAAAAACATTGTACATATTCAAATAAAAACATATTTTAATAATTTTTTTAAAAAATGGATCACTAAAAAATAAAGAAAGAAAATAAAATAAAATAAAAAATAACCATGAGTTACCCCTTCCTCAAATATTATTTTCACTATATTATCAATGAAATTCTATATAATTAAACAAATTTTTGAGTAAAAAAATATCTTAACAAGAAAAAATGAGTATGGAAGGATTTCACCTGTTTTTAACTAATCCATTCATGTGGAAAACCTTAGGAATAATTTATTACCAATTTGTATTGGATTTAAATTCTATTCAGAAATGTGTTGATGTTTTTATAATTTTTTTTATTTTATATAAAGATAAATAAAAATTTAACAAATTCTTCATAATTAAAAGTTATAATTTAAAATAATAAGAATGTGCAGAAAAGAGATAAGAATATTGTGTAACACCCCCAAACAGGTGATGCATTTTTTACTACATGTAGCTGGACAACATTAGGATTACCCCAACCTATTGTTGGGTTAGGTTTGTGTGGTAAGAACCAGATGATCCTTTTTTAGAACACATCTTACAAACATTCCTCTACTTTTCGAGGTATTTATTTTCAGTAAATCCCAACGTGTCTAGGCACTTAGCAATGTAAAATAGATTGTGATGTGTGGTTGGAAGGATAAAATATGAGCCCTAATTTTAGTCATTTTATCCACCCTCTATATGACCTTATTGATACTCTTTATGGGGTGCTTCCTCTTCAATTTTTAACTATAAATCCAATTCTCAAAATTCTAGCTCTATATTCTCTTCAATGGTGGTCTCTAAAACATCTCATTAAATTTCCAAGTAAAAATGTAGCTAGTTATAACCTAATATTTAAAGAAAATTGGAATTATAATTCCATTTAAGATGTGAAAAAATAAAAATAAATTGAATAATAAGGTAATTCCTCTCCCTTAGGTGGATCTTTTATAAGATCTTGATTTTTAATGAGGTCCTCGAGAATGATTTCCTTATGAGTGGGTAGTAGTTCTATCAACTTCTCCTGAAATAATATAATTTTTCTTTATTATTCCTCCAAATAAAACTCTAATAAAAAATTTTCTATGTCATTAAAACATAGTGGTTTAGATTTAAAATTGAGTCAAAATAATTAAATAAAATTAATACATGAGTTTAAATATCCCCCTCATTTTATTGAGTTGGTAGCTTATGTTGATGCTTGAGTTCCTCGTAAATTATTTCCTCCAATTCTTGGATATATTCTTGAGAAAAGACCATATAAACTAATTCATCTTCATTTTCTGTCTCATTTTCATGACAGGTTCAAAGAGGGTAGTGACTATTTATGTTTTAATATATTTCAACTCTCCCAATTATTGTTTAAGTTTCTTCTATTGTGGGTCGAGCTGCAATTATATTTTTTTCAACCTCGAATCTACTCCAGTTTAGGATCCTCTTCATTATGATATTTTAGGACCATGTATTATTTATGTTTATATTATTTAGGGTAGTACTATTTAATTCCACTCACTCATTGTATTTTTCAGAATGTTTATTATTATGTTGTCTATGAATTCTCTATTGGTATCTTTCTTAGCCAAGCATATGAGAAGTTCTAGTTTTGATTCATTGGGGATGATTTCTTCCCTTTAAAGCACATAGTTCTCCTCTATCTCTCCTGTATAAAACTCGGGAAAAAATATGAAAAAATATTTAATTATTTTTATAAAAACTTAAAAAATTTTAGTTTCATGATTTCTTTAAGGACATTAATAATTTTTTTAAAATATCACCTACTAAATTTTATTAACATCCCTCTAATTATATAGGCTAAATATATTACAATGTCTTATGTGGGCGAGACGTGGTCCATTTTATTAGGTTTTTAAATTTTAATTTAAATGAATTAAATTTCTCATAACGTGACAGGTTAAAATGAGTCATCATCTAAACTCCCTAGAAATTGAGATAGTGATTGAAAAGGCTATCATAGGCCTCAATTTAAAAAATTATTTACCCTAGAGTGAAATCTAGTTTGACTAACCATGGATTTTTATCAAGGATACATGGGTTGGTTCATAACTAATATCAATCACTTATTTTATTTTCTTTTCTTTTTTTTTTCTATTCAATAGAATGGTCGGAACAAACTAAATGATGTTTGGATTTTTTATTTTGTGGATTACAAACAAATAAAAAATAAAAAAACCATAATAAGGGGGTTAGTAATAAATATAGGTGGTATGATGAAAAATTCAAATATCATTAACAATTTATTTATTTATTTTCCAAACAATATAATTCAATGAAAATATGAAATACTAGGTATCCTCTCATCTCCCATATTGTTTTATTATGTAATAGAAAATATATACTTAAAAAATTCAACAAGATCATCTACTCATTTTTTTGAAGTTATGAGGGGGATGAAAAAACAATGATGACAGATGGAATGGTAATCACCTCATCCATTGAAACCATTGATGGAACATAGAACTAATAAAAAATAGGTTCAAAACTAAAATTAAGAAATTAAAGAACACCACTATACTTCTCCATGGACTAATAACAATGGGTTAGTGGTCTATAATCATAGAATTTTAGATCACTATGAATTCACAGAGTTTAAAAAAATATAGGGAACTAGAGAAGAAAAGAAAAATCAATGAATAGTTAATGAACCTAACATGAATTAGAATTAGAATATACAAAATTATATTAAACCTTATCTATAATTGGAAGGTTCCTAATACATTTTCAATGGATATGGAAAAAATATTTATAGATATTCATCATCAGTTTCTTCATCTAACTATAATTCATCATCAAGCAGCAAGCTTCTCCATTTGCTTTAGGTGATTGACACATGTCAAACTTAGAGGCTCTAGATATTATCAAGTGGTATCATATTAAATATTACCATCTCAAAAAAAATCCATGATCATGCTCCATACTCATTCAAGAATGATCCAAATCAGATGTGATTCACTTTTATTCAAATACAATGGAAATCAAAAAATCAGTTTCAAATTGGGATGCTCATGTGAGAAGGAGAGATTCATGTTCTTATTTGTTTGTGTTTAATATAGTGGGAGTAGATATTGATATTGTTCTTGTATTTGTACCAAGTAAACAATGTATTCAGTTTATAACTTTTAAAAATACATAGTGTAGATCAGATCTAACATTGTGAGGATTTACTCTAACACCAATTAAGGATTTCGATGCCTCACCATATACAACCATGGACCAGAAAATTAAAATTAAAATCACATTAGTATAATTTAAATGAAAATTTAGTGTTCAATATATATCTATTTAAATCAAGATGAAGTTTTATACTGGAATAATCAACTTTGGATGCATTTGGGTCTCATTGTCTTCCAAGTGGGATAGAATTTGATAGTTGGTCTTGGTATTTATTCAGGTGTGCTTAGACTTTATTTATAGTGGGCTTGGTTACTGATAGATTTCTGGATAGTACAGATGGTTACTAGACTTTGGGTAGATTGGTCTATCGATATGACTTTGAAATTTTCATGGTGTAGTATTGGAGACCTAGTGATGTTTCAATCCGTGATTTAGAGTTATTTCATTGATCCTACATAGAAGAATATTAGTGTGGTAGGTATGTACATGGACTATAACTAAACCATGGGTTGTGAGGACCATATCTTCAATGATCGACATGGTTTTATTCATCCATAAATTCCTTTAAGAATGTTATGTATAGAATTTTATGAATTTTTAACCAATGTATTGGGGATCAAGGAGGTCACATAATTTTGAACATTTTCACTAGGAGTAGACACACACATTTAGTGAACAGATCTTCTTAAACTCAATCCTAGTTCCCATGGACCCAGGTTCGGTGATCGAGTATGGGATGATACCAAATTGTATATAGGATTGTTTTGGATCAATAAAGAAGTCTATATTTGTAAAAAAAATTAAATTCATTGATCAACCTTCATTAATAAACCTTGATTAAACATGGGTTGTTTCCCATCTTCATCAATTGTCCATGTAAGTACTCAGTTGGTGTTCAACTTAGCCTCAATATAGTGGTGGTGGATCTAATGTGGTATGTTTGATTGGGGTGAAGGCATAGTTGATTCAATCATGAACCCCTCCTCCCCAAAGGTTCCCCTCTAAAGATATAAATGAGAAAATAGAGAGAAATATTCCTGAATCTCACATTCAATAGGCCATGGGTCAGAGAAAAGCACTGAGGGTATATCATACCCACAAATTGGAGGAATTACCCTGTAAAAAGAATATTAGTAAAGAAAGATAAGATAAAACTACCATACAAATCCTATTAAAGAACAAATAAAAGATCCCAAATATATATATTGCCAAAAAAACTAGAACAACTATAAAAGAAACCACAAGTAGAAAAACTAAATCCTTGAAAGTGACCTCGAAGCCCAAACATCCCCTAAACAACTCTACAATATAGTAAAGTCCAGCCTGATCAATAACCATATTCTAAAAATCAAAAAAATATTTTATGTATATGTAGAGTGAGAATAACATGTATAGTCAATAATATACTCTCTATTTCCTCTTGTGTAAAATATAGTAAAATCATACTGAAGCTCAGTGAAAAACATGTGATTCTTACTCATCACCAAATCAACTATGTTAAGTTCCCGATCTCACCATGGATCACTAAAAAAATATTTCTCCCAATGAACAATATAGTATCAAACATATATCAAAATAAGGTACCTCTCTACCACTTACCCAGTTTTTTTTCACTAGGCCCCAATGTCGCACATCTTGAGTCATCCCTCTCCAAAAGTAATCCAAACTAAAGAAACTCATACTAATGTATCACGTTAGTAACCCTGTGAATCAAATTATCTCATCATCATGTACCATGAATCCTGTGAATCACATCATCTCATTATCCCATGACACATATCTATATAGTAACTGATTAGTTTCCAGGATCCACCAAAATCCATATGTTGAGTATTATTCCTCAATCCATCACAACCCACAAACGAAATTCCAATTATAATCCATAGGAACTATATATAGGGATACATGTGTTTGAAATAATAGAAAGTAATTAAATCCATCTACACATATATATCGGAAAGTTAACCACTATACATATAAGAAAATAATACTTCTCGGAGAAGAGAGAGAGGTTATAGGGGGTATTCAATCATTCATTCCTCAAAAATCAAACTTTTTTAGAAAATATCCTCCAAGTGTCCATTACGTGTCAGTTTCCCTACCAACATGGGTGGGTAACGTATCAAATCACATAACATACAATATATAAATAGTTCTTGACCACACTATGGGAACTCACCTAGCCTTAACCTCTACTACAACCATCATCTCTTGGACACAAAACTAACATGTATAAGGAATAGATATCCTATAAGAAAACAAGAATTAAAGTAAATTCATTTAATCAATTATTTCATTTAAACATTTCTTATTACATAAATTATCATCCATGTATTTTACCTCTAAGAATAGTATAGTTGATCCCCATGTTCCTTAAGAGTTATCATTTCTAATTTCATTCATACAGTAACCCCATGGGTTAAAACATTTATTATTAATTATAACTCCATAATTCCAGGTACTCTAGAAATCATCCTAAGTTAATATAAAAGATATATAAACTGATCACAATAAGCAATGTTAAGCAATGAGGAAGTGAATGAAGGAAGACAAGAAACTCAAACATATGAACATTAATGTCGATTAATTAACAAGAAAGAATCCTTACTTATAGAAGAATAATAGGTAAGATTAGCTTTAACTCATTCCGATAATACAGTTTCATCCACAACACCACAAATCATATCACTTTGAATATATCCCACCATCACCAGTGTCAACTAATACCACAAAATTAGGCCTCCCTAAACACATCTCATCAACCATTATCCATTTGATATCGAATCACATCACATATCAGGGATAACTTCTAGAGAAATCATACAAGGAAGAAAGTAAACAACAACATCTCAAAAGGGAAACTATTCCCTAAAACCATGACATTCATCCATCATTTATAAATGGGCACACTCATCCCCAAATATTTATCTTAATCAAACATATAGTCTATTATTGTCTTATATTAACCAATTAATTTATCATAGGTTGTATCCATAGGAAGCCTAAGGCATAAGATATTAATATTTATTAATTATTTAAACATTCTTCAAACATAGTTTACCATTTCATCAAACATTAAGGAAGATATATATCCTTTAATCATTCAACAATCATGAATTTTATTTCCATTAAATTATAAGGAATAAAATTTCCATTAAAATATTCCATTTTACTTATTTATCCAACACAAATTACTATCTTTAAATTATTTATTCAATTTATGAAAACAAAAATACATGCTTAAACACAACATAGACATAAATATCACACTATCTATCCAAACAAGAGGAATATTATTATCACGGTGGAAATACATGTGATCACTATAAATATAAACTAATTTATTTATTTAATCTTTATTAAGGTTAATTGTGCCATTATCCAAAGATAAAAATCATGATACTTTATGATTTCACATAAAATAAGAGAAAAAACAAATCCCCTACCTAGAAAGAAGGTTTAAAACAATTATCTACTAAAAAATGAGTGTAAAATAAGATGATTTTATCACCTATATTTCCTAAATATAATAGCTTTAACTACATTTAAACTTCTATAAATAATAAGATAAATTTGAAAAATAAATAAGGGTTTACCTAAAATGTGACTCATTGCTAAATAAAATAGAGTGTAAAATCAAATATTAACACGGATAGAAAACATAAACAGGGTGGTTCGAAGTGTATGTGTATGAATCTTCAATGATCGAGAGAAAAAGTTGGTTTATCTAGACTTGATGAAATTAATACTAGATTTTAATGAAGTTAATATATTTATTTCATAGTTAAGGTTAGGATAACATCATGATTTCCATCAAGTCAAAAATTAATTAAACATTAATGTGGATCTCATTTAATTCAAATAGAAGAGTCATATTAATTATTCAAAACTTTAATAATCCAATGATATAAATATAATATTTTAAATGGCTCTTAATTTCCATTATTTAATCACTTAAAAACATTTTATTAGTAAAAATATGTATTTATGACATTCTGAGAAAAACACAAAATTTTCAAGAAGTAAAAAACCAAAATATTCTTCTATTATTAAATATTCTACTGTTAGTCCAATATATTACCATCAACTAATATACTATTTTTAGAACAATATACACTATTATCCAATATAATACCAGTATACCAATATACTAATATAAATAAATTTATATGGTTAGACCAATTGGCTAACATTAGACAATATACTACCATTATACTAAAAAAACCTAGAAATTTTGAGGAAAGAAGACCACAAACACCCCCTTGTCTCTTCCAAACATAGAGAAATGCAAATTAAAGGTTTTTAAGAACTTGTTAATTACACTTGATACCTCTAAAAAAATTATTTTCCATAATAATTAAAATAGAACCTAGAAGTAAAAGTGAAAGTAGATCTAAACAATCACATGTGGGATGAATCTTAGGGATCTCACTATATCAAGAACGCATCCACTTAAGTAGGGGAATAATATATTTCTAGGTAAAATAATCAACTAGGGAAAAGAGTCCATCATAGCATCATTATACCACATCCATTTGACTTGGTGATATAAGGTACAAACCACAAAACCATCTCTTAAGGAGGAGATACATCTAAAATAAAAGGAAAATCATAAACAAAGAATTAAGGAAGAGAGATTCAACACATATTCCATACAAATTTAAACATAATACAAAATACAATAAAAAAGAATATCAATAATTAATTAAATTTGAAAATTGATCATGTATATGTAACTCATATTCCTAGGTACTCTCCTACATGAAACCATTATGCCAAATGACACAAACCAAAGGGATAGATCAACCATGATAAACCATCTCCTGGTCATCCTAGATCTCCAAAATCCACTCCTCAAAAGTTAAATCATTATTAATTTCAATATTTCACCATTCAATGACTTGAGAATCATCATGATGATAAAAGGAAATCTATGAAACATGAAAGATTTCATGTATCTAGCTCATCTACAACGGAAGTTTTATCTAATACTCTATGACTCCAGAATTATCCAACACCTTAATAGGCCTAAAAAAATATAGAGAAATATTACACCCATGACAAAACCTTCAATTCCCTTCATGTGTTAAACTCTAAAGGCCTCCTCCTAAAGTTTTAATATGACTTTTGATAATCTTGGTCTTCCTACATTCTCTCATGAATCACTTGAACTATATATAGAATGATATACATGAGTTATAACCTGAGAATTGTTGAATCATTGACCCCAATCAAGAAAATTTGAGAATGGAAAGGTTGGTCATTCAAGGCTTAAAATGATGTGAAACCAATAGTGGATGGAAAACCATTATTTTATGAAAAATTGACCAAATTCAGTTTTCTCATCCACAAACATAAAAATTTTTAGACACAAACATGCAACATGTCTTCAATAGTCTGGATGGTTTTCCCTATCTAACCATTCACCTATAGATGAAAAGTAGTAATAAGGCATAGTTGGGAGAAAAATAAATATCAGAACTCTCTGTAACCTAGATGTAAAATGAGGATCATGATTATATTTTATCATCTTCATGACACCATGAAGTCTGACCACCTCCTCTAGGTACTACATCAAAAAAACATCCATCAATCTCAAATCCTTTATCACTAAGAAGTGGGATAAATTTTTCAAATGGTCTACTACCACTCATATATAATCATGACCTCCCTGTTCTTGAGGTAAACTGGTGAATAAACCCATTGAAAGGTCTTACCACATATATTGAAGAACATATAATATATAGTAGAAACCATTGTAAAATAGTGTCCATCCTTCACCTTTTGGAAAACCAAACATTGAGAGACAAACTATATAACAAAACGCTTCAATCTAGGTTACCAAAACTGGCCTCTCAAGGCATGGTATATCTTCTTCACACCTGGATGTACTACTAAGGGTGAATTGTGGAAATCATGGATAACCACCTCACACATATCTAAAGTAACAAAAATATCCTTGAATAAAACATAGTATATATCATCCTTAGACCATTAATTATGGGTATCATCATAGATAACTCAGTTTCACCAGACCTCCACCCATGAATCCATCTGATGAGACCCTTGTACCTGTTGGACTAAATATTTTCTCACCATAGTATAAAAAGGGAATAATATACAACTAACCCCTCCCATATCAAGATCATCACTAATATATCTTTAATCATTCTCCATGAATCTCCAAAGTCATGCTCAACATCACTGTGTTGCCTCCTGCTTAGCACACCAGCTACAATGTTACCCATTACTGATTTATATTAAATATTTAAATAAAACAACCGAAATAATTACATCCATAATCATAGATTAAATTTTAGGTCATACTATTAGAATACATACCTCATGCTCTTGTGGTTAGTGAAAACCACAAAGTGATCTCTGGTGTGGTAGTGGTTCTGCAACATCAGGGCTAAAACAAGTAAAAGTAGCTCAATGTAATGGGATAAATAGTTATGTTCATGGGGATATAATTATTAAAACCCCTAATAAATAATTAATCCTCGATTCGTCAAAAAACATCCCAATCCAAGACATGAATAATCTTATAAAACCTCAAATTGAACTCCCCCTTCTAGAAAATGAAGGACTGAAGCAGTGACTAAATTTTCATTTAGATACTCAAAATTTTTCTGATAATGGTATGTTCAGATAAACACTAATTCTTTTTTGTTCAATGTTAATATAGGATTATTAATGAATTAAAATTTAGGTATGAACCTCCAATAATATTATGTAAGATCGAGAAAAATCCCCACCTTTACAACATTCCTAGGGGTTGTCCAAGAAACAACTACCTCGATCATCAAAATATCCACAGCTAATCCGCATTGGGAAACAACGTTCCCCATGAAATGACCCTCATGATCCAATAACTAAAACATAGTGAGCTTCATGAATAGTTACCGATGACTAAGAACTCCCAAAAAAACCAGTAGATAATAGAGTTTATCTTCATCAAAGGTAGAGTATACAAGGATTTTGTTAATGAAATCCACAATGAACTAATCCAATAAATCTCAAAACACTACATTCATTAACCCCATAAACATATCTAGAGATTTTTTATACTTAATGTCAATAAAAAAACATAAAATTCCCTTAATTACATTAGAAAATAGTTTTGGAATATCCTCATCCTTTACCCACATCTTATGATATCATGATCACATATCAATATTTAAGAACAAATTACCTCCTTTTAGCTGATTGAATAAATAAATCATTAGTCCACAAAAGAGGATAGAAGTTTTAACAACCCTAAACCCACACTCTTAGATCTGGTTCTAAAAATATATTCTTTACATTTCTATCTTTGATACAGATGAATGTGACCAAATTATAACCAACCAAAAATTACAACATCTAATATAAATATCAGATCAATTACATACCAATGAAAATTTCTAGTTTAGTTTTTTATAGAATTAAGAAAAACTATTACATAACAATACCCATGTCTTTAAGTGATAATGTTTCCCATTATACCCAAATTTTATTTTTCCATATTATATATTCATTATTTTTTAAACTCATCCTTAAACCCTAGGAAAACTATTAGAAAACATGGGATGATAATATAAATATTTGTAATATACAAAGAATAAAATAAACTTGTTAGTCCATTTCGGAACCATGACATCATAAAATAATGTTTTTCTTTAATATAATAAACTTGATCTTAAATAATCATTTACCTACACATGAAATCAAAATTACTACCCTATTTTTTTAATAAAAAATCTTTATAATAAAACATAAATGAAAAATAATAATCATGAAGGTTTCTCTTAAAATAAGTGAACCATTGAAAACATTTTCTTAAAAATAAACCTTTATAACTTTAAAGGGAATAATATTTTATTTTAAAAACATTTCTTAGGAAATAAAATTTTATCTATGAAAACTCAATATAAATCAAAGAAGTCATTTAGGAAACTTGGGATATCATTTTCATATCACTATTATAAATTGAATAACCTAATGGTCGACTACCAATATAATTCTCAAAAGAAAAAAATTACCAATAAAAAAAATTTATATTGGGAACACCCAAAAATAAAAAATGTATAAGGACCATAAAATATATAAAACATATAAAATATATAGTTTCTATTATCAAACTCATAAAATATACATTTGAACCCATAAGAAAAACATTTTTTAATATTTATATATCTCTTTCCTTTTTTTTTTAACTAAAATTATCCAAAAAAAGGGAATGGAGTTTTAATTAAAGAAAACAAGGAATAATATAAACAAATCCAATAATAAAATAATATTTATAGTTATATGAAAAACTATTGACATCATATATGTTAAAATAGGACATTAATTTTTCTTATTTTCAAAACGTTCTGTATAAAATGTATAAAAATATTTATTTTAAAAAATATTAAAGGAAATTAAAAAGACTCCAAAAATTTCCTTTATAATTAACTTATTTCCTTATAAATACTTTCATAAAATAATTTTATGAATATATACATGGAAGAAAAATATTTTGAAAATAAATCATTAAAATATTTAAAATGAGGTTTTTATGGTAAAGTTTCCCTTATAACATGATAACATTTAAACCAATAAAAACGTAAAAGGAAATAAATTTAAATCTATTTTTATGAATGATAATATAAATCCATAAGGTGTTCTTATACACCACACAAAGGAAAACAAGTTGTGAAAATAGATTAAGTCTCGAATAAAGGATATTGAGACTAGAAATCCCTTACCACTTGGTAACTTTTACGTCAAATAATATAATATGTAAAATATGAAGTATATAAACCATATAATACATTGATTGATGGAAGGTAAATCAGGAAACACATGGGAGAAGGGATCCCATACACTGGTCGGGACTTCTGAAGCGAATTCCAAGCAGGGTTTGATTCTACTCGGGTTAATTATGTGGGAAAAAAGGACCTTTTTTTATCAATGTGATCCCAAGAAAGACCAATAAGGTTTTGGTGGGACACCCACAGAACCCTCTGATCTGAAGAAGGATTTTTCAGAATTTTTTATATTGGTAGAAAACATGGCCTTCTCTAACTTTGGTCTTCCTTCTCTTGAAAGACTCATTCAAAAAGGTTGTGTTTCACATGTTTCTACCAACCAATAATTAGTTGAAGAGAGGATCAAGCTCCTCAGGTACTCTATTATTGTGAGGGTTTTCACTCTGAAGGGTGAGAGGGCTTGGAGGTTTTTTGGATCTGGAGAACTAGATTTCAGATATTTGGGGTCTTGGGGACTTGTATATGACTGCCTTGGGAAGGGGGTACTTTCACATAGTTTTCCCATTTTATGAGTTTAATAGGTGTGCTTAGAGTTTTGGTGCCATCCCTCTAAAACCTATAATTTTTATGATTCAAGAATGCGATCGTAATTTCAATCCATCCAATTTGAGAACACTCAAACACAGATTTGGATCCAAATTTTCAGGCTCCATGGGAATTATTGGCACCCCAATATCCTATGGGATATATCTTACTCAGTTGGAAATCCCATTAGGATTGATAGACAAATGGATAATCCACGCTTTGGTCACTTTTCTCATGTATTGTTTCAAGTGTATATAGATACTAATCTGGTTGAGGGGGTGGTTCTTACCACAAGGGATGATAGTTTTAAATTTGAGATTCATTATGAAAGGAATCCGAAGTCCTATTTAGATTGTAGTGTTATGGCTATTTGGTCTAGGAATACAACAGGTCTAAATTCTATAGCTTCTATAACATCCAGGGCCATGATGAGAAGTCATGTAGGAAGAATAGTTATAAGGATAAGGGGATGTATCAAGGTGACTCATCCTCTCAGATGTTGGATACCATAGAAGGGGATCCTATGCTAGATCTGGAGGTGGATGCTATTTTTGGGATTATTGAAATTGAGAAGGTTGCAGTAGATTTGAATGATCTGCCTATGGATAATAAAATAAGGATGGTTGAAATGGATATTCCATTTTACTTAAAAATGAAATTGTGGTTTATATTGATCATAATGTTCATAGTCTAGCTGCTAACAAGGAGAACACTTATTCCAACCCACTTCCTGGAACCCCGGGTGTTGCACTATGTAAATAGCATATATTGGGTAAGGAGGTTTTGTTGGAATGTAGTAAATCTACACAAAAAGAGCAGGAAAATACTCCCATGCATCAGTTACGGTCCTGTGCCGGTAGTATGGTTGAGACCAACTCTAAGCAATAGGTTCATGGGGGTGGCTCGAATCTACTGAGACCTGTGGGTGGGAAGGGATCTCCCCTTCATGATTCCTTAGTCAACATCACTTCTTTGTAAAAGGTTTTTCATGAGCACGACTGAGAGGTAGGAAAGGTTTCTTGGGATAGTCATTGGGTGGCATCACATCATCTGGAAGATGCATGTACCTCTCGTGGTGCCTCTTCCAAGGAATCTCATGTTGATAAAGATCCTCCGTAGAGACTAAAAGACTCTTTCTCTCAAGTCCATATTTGGAAAGCTACCAAGAGAATAATATAACAGGATTATCCCTTAGGTATTACTCATTTTCCCATCAAATTAACTCCTCTTTGTGAAAATAATTGAGCTAATGATTGTGATGCTCCATCTGAACCTACAGAGAAGAATTATACCCCCATAGTGTAAGAGTGGCTTAAAGGGAAGGGAAAAGGGAAGATCAAGAAGATAATGGTGGAAGAACCAAAGAAATATGGGCCTCATACCAGAGACAAAACAACCTTGTCTAAATGAAGATCCTCTATTGGAATTTTCAAGGGCTTGGGAATGCTCCCACGGTCAAGTCCCTGAGGTATTTCATTGTGAATAGCAAGCCTTTATTTATTGCTTTAGCTGAACAAAAAATTAATTTTGATAAGTGGTCCTATTTTAAATGGAAACATCTTGGTTACTCATTTTTTCTCACAGAATCTGAGTGACAATGGGTTTGAAACTCTTTGGATTCTCAAGCACGATAGCATTAATCTCCCTTCTTACATTAAGAATCAGTAGGTTGTCTCTATTGCTGTTGGAATTCAGGGATCCTCTATTTCCTTTTCTTTTGAGTATACATCCAACTTCTACATCAAAAGAAGGTATCAGTGGAGATATTTTGAAACCATTTCTTCCTAGGTGTCTCACAATTGGATTTCCATGGGTGACTTCAATACCATTCTCCAAGCTGATGAGAAAACTGGCACTCATTTCAACAGATTGGTAGCCACTAAATTTTCCTCATGTATTGACAGTTTTCATCTAACTGATGTACCAATCATGGGTGTAAAATTCACATAGAGTTGGTACACCCTCAATGGGCATCAAGATAGTAAATTGGATAGGTTCTTTGTCAAAATTTATGAATGAATGATGCTAATGTGGTCACAGTGCTTATTTTTCACATGTGCCACTTTGATCACAGTCCAATTTTAGTAGATATTTGTGCTAGTCAACAATGATCTTCCCCTCTTCCATTAAGATTCAATAATTCGTGGATGGTTATTTCTGGATGTAAGAAGATCATATCCAATTCCTAGATGATAGAGGTGATTGGAATCCTCCTTGTAATCCTAGATACCAAGTCACTACTACAAAAACGGCCTATATCAGCGCTCAAAACGGGCTTTAACAGTGCTAAAAAGTGTTGTAAAGCTCAGCGCTAATATAATGGGGTCCCTTTTATCAGCGCTCTGAAAAGTGCTGATAAAGGCCCCTTTTATTAGTGCTAAAAAAAGCACTGATAAAAGTCAAAAAAATAATAAAAAAATAAAAAATGTGCGGGGAGAGCTTTTATCAGCACTTGACCACCCCTTTATCAGCGCTAGGAGGTCTCCCGCATGCTGGCCTTCCCACACATCCTCACATGAACACACCACCTTTTCCTCTACCCAAACCCAAACCCACAACCTCCCCCTTTTGCAGTTGCACCTTTACCACTAAGTTATTTTGTCATTTTCTCTATTTAATGATATATCTCTTTATATATATATATAGTTTTATTTATTCATGTATTGATACAGATTCATATTAATATAAATATATTTATTCATATATTAGTATATATATATTCATTCGTATATTAATATTAATATATATATATATATATATAGTTATAATTTTTTATATGTATATTTATTTGTCTATTAATATATTCTTATAAGATTAGTTTTAAATACATTTATGAAATTTTTTTTGTGTGTTTATAAATAAATAAATAAATAAATAGATATATACATATATATATATACATCACATAGACACACACACACAGACACACAGACACACAAACACACAGACACATATATATTTACGAATAAATACATATATATGTATATTTAAAAAGCCATAGAATGTTAAAACGACCATAACTTATAATCAAAAAACCCGTTTCAACTCCACAATTAGTCAAATCGAAGAAAATGAAACAATCTTCGATATGATATATGGTAAATTCTTAACAGACATCCGGATCAGAAGTTATACATGTTTTAATGTCAACAAATCAGGGTATCCTGACTAAAAACTTAGTTTTGGAGGCCTTATGGGACTTTTTTGGATTAGAAAAATGTGACAGAGGATTTTTCTCAATCACCAGCGCTTAGAGCTCATCGTAGGCTTCGATTTGATATGCCGTAGATCTCAAACGGACACCAAAATCAAAAGTTATGGTCGTTTGAAGTTTGAGTTACATTTTCAACTTATTTTAGATCTTTTATTAATTATTTTGATTTTTTTGTGTCTTCAAATTGTAATTAAATTATTTTTAATCGATAATAATTAGAAAATTATTAATTAATAATATTTTTTAAAAATATTTTAAATCCATTTACACTAAATTTCCTAAATATTAAATGTAATAGTCTATTTATATATATATAAAACATATTTAAAAAATATATATTATATTTATATATGAATAAATATACTTATTTAACAAAAATTTATTTTTCATGATTTTTTTTTGAAATATAATTTTTTTCTGCACTGATAAATCCCCCCTTTATCAGCGCTACTAAAAGACGAGCTGATAAAGGGGTAGCGCTTCCCTCACCCGTTTTTATAGTAGTGAGTTGAAATATGTGAAGAAGTTGATTAAGGATTGGAGCAAGACATTATTTTCAGATCTATAAAATTACATTAGGGTGGCTAAACTGCACCTCTCACATTACCAGAATGCTATCCAAAAATTAGTATCTTCCAACCAGGGAAGATATTCAGGCCCTTCCATGCCTCGATGAAATTATTTCCATTCAAGAAAGACTAGATAAGATCCAATAAAATTTTAAATGGCTGCAAGAATGGGATAATAACTCAAAGTTTTTGCAATGTTTACATCGAGAGAAGAATTCACATCGAAGTATCATTTCTATTAAAGTCAATGGATCTTTATACAACTCAAATGCTGAAATATCCAATGATGTTGTAATCTATTTTGATGACTTATACTTCTAGAAAGAGAATCATGACCTATCCCACCTTCTTGATAACATTCATTCCACCATTGGTACACAACATAATTAGATGTTGGTTATGATACCAACAGAGAAGGAAATCAAGGATTCAATATTTTCCTTGAATATTTCTGGCATTGATGTGCTACTAGAATTTCTATCACATAGGTTTATGTCCATGTTGTATAATGGGCATTCCATGTCTATCTTTTCCTCTATATGGCCTGCAATCAAGCATGCTTACCCTTGAATTATGCAATGCTCCATTTGGATGTTTTTCCCAAGTTCTAATCTTAATATGTGGACAACCCGATGGTTGGATAGACCCATACATGAGATTATGGATGTTCCTCCACCCAAAAAAACTCTCTCTCCATTACTAATTTATATCATAATCCGAATCTGCAAGGTTGTTTACCCACCCCAATTCAGTTACAGGTACATCGATACAGTTACATTGCTCATGATTTTATTTCCTGTACTATGAACTCGAATGGGATCCACACTTTCAGAGAGTACTATAGGCATCTTTGTGATGGCTCTAATCCCACTCCTCCTTGGCTATGTGGATTAATAAATCCTTTTGTACTTCCTTCTTGATACCTGTATATATGGCGGGTTTGGAAATCAAAAATTCATGTGAAAAGTATGTTTTAGTGGACTGGGCGGCATATTGCACCCATGTGCTGCTTATGTATGATGGATGATGAAACTATATAGCATTTTTTTCTCTCATTAAATTACTCATTCCGAATCTAGCATCAGTTGTAGGATTTTTTTGGCAATTCTTTATAGATGGATAATCTTGATATCTTTATGTGTTCAATCCAGGGTGTTGGACACAGTGAATAGATATATGCACTGTTGCTGCTGAATATGAGTTCATCTGAAAGGCACAAAATAGTGTCATCATTGAAAACCAAATACCCTCTTTGAAGGTTGGATTGAATGTTATATACAGGTAGGTGTTAGCCTCCTCTAAAATTCAAACATGTGAGATGAATAACACTGTTTCTGACTTGATTATTCTGAAGAATCTTTGTCTACCTGGAAGGGAGAAGCGACTTGGCTCCCATTATGTGATAGTGGAGGATTCCGAGCCAGTTCCTCCCCCTCTGGGGTAGGGACCTCCGACATCCTTCAAGGGAGCCGAATCCTTCTCACCCTTCTCCATCCCGTATATTCTCCCCTCGTTTCCTCGATGTTCTTTGTGACCTAAAGTGCTAGATCTGTACGAGGCATTCCCTAATCTCCCAATTTTAGTCATAGATTTCAATGAGGCTTTGGACCTCCTTAGCCTAACTTTGATCACACACTTCTTGAAAAGAAGGAATTTAGTCGACTCCTTTCATATGTTTGTGTTCAGTTCTTAGGACTTGCAGGAGAAGGAAACTATAGGTTTTCTCAACTCTAGAAACATTATGATTCGATTCTCCTTCGAGAAAGAATTAATTAAAGAATTTTCTAGTGCTCCCCGCAACTACAATGGATCCATTTTCTACCTATATAGATGGACCTATGACTTTCATATGAAGCGATACTCACCTTCAGTAGTGATTTTGTTAAGCTTCCTAATCTCCCTCTCCCAATTCAAAATCCTTCAATTATTAGTATGCTTAGAAACCTAGTGGCTAGATACCAATGTTCTGAAATCCAACCGAATCCGTCTATCATCTGGTTAATCCTCACATTGTGGGGAGGTTGATGCTTTAAAAGTGCCAACTGATTTCTTTTGGTTAATAGTTGGAGAAAAATTCCAATGTAGAAAAGAATTCATTTATGAATTGTTGTTTGAATATTGTTATGCTTGCAAGCGAATGAGACACTCAATGGAGTTCTGCTAGCATGGGTCTAGAAAAACTGATAAACCAAAGGGAGTGGGTATGGATGGTAGTGGAAATCCAGATAAGATCCTAGTGGATGGCTCATCTGGTCAGGGTCATGTGGGTATGGTGTCTAATTTGAACTCGACCAAGGTTGTGAAAGGTGGATCATATGAAGGCAATCCACTAGTTGTATATATATTCAGTCAATTCATAAAGGATCTGGGTGACCCTCAGATTCTTGTGGAAACTTCACTGATGTAAATGGGTTCAGAGGTGGAGATAACTAAGAGTGGTTTGGACCCTCCACTTAAGGCCTCTCATGGGGTTTTTGGGCACAACTTAGATGGTGAACTATTAAAGCTGGATGAGAGAGATCATAAAACTCCCTCAGGTTCTTCATATGTTGAGTTGGTGTGCTTAAGGAATCATATTAGTGATAGTTTCATATAAGATACTCATAATGATCCCACTTCTACAGGTTTCAAGGACCTCAAATAATTTGTATGGGGTGAGACCTTGTTCAGGACAAGTTGAGTGGAAGGTCCTATGTTAGGTAACCATTTTGATATTATATACTATGATGATCTATTCTAAGATTCTACAGATATATACAAATCTCCATGGATGATCAAGAGGTACCTAGGAATGGGTTCAGTGATTAATGTTCTAGCCTTTTTGTAGGTGACAGAGAGGATGTGGCTTAGGGTAGTAAGAATCCAAGCCCACTGAGATGTAAAAGAAGGAGGGGCAACTGTAATGTAAGAAAATACTACTCATATATACCTATACCTATAGAGACCATATCTACGAAGAAGATGAAGGCCAAGTAGATGGAAAATGTCCCCGAACTCTCCAAGTTGGCTTGCGAGCATTAGAGGTCTGATGCTATGATTGAACATTCTTTTGATCTACTTATGAGCTCAGAAGAAGATCTAGCTCAATCTATTAGGATAATTAATGCTACTACTAATTAGGATGAAAGAATGATGGAAAGGGTTATAATGGTGTCATGCAATAAGAAGCAGTGCTACTAGATTGATAAATAGGAACTTATTCTAATATGAGGATTAAACAATGGGGAAATTAGCATAGAGGAGTATATAAAGTCTTAGGACAAGTTATATTTTCAGTTTTAAGATCTCTTGACGAAGGAAACAAACACTCAGGTAAACACTATCTCTTGGAAATTATCTAGGGAGACTAAAACTGGTAGGTTTCACTTTTACTTTAATGGATTGGTAATTTTTTTTGTGCTTGAACTTATGGTTTCTCACTTTTTCCTTAAAAGTGTTTGATAATAAAAAAATTAATTATGGCTGGCTATGTGTGCATGGAATGTTCAAGAAGACTATGGTGTTGAAATCAATTATATGGATCATGTCTATCTTCCCATGGTTGAAAGTGAACATGGATGGGGCAGCCTCGGGTGCACCAGGATCGTCAGGTTGTGGTGGAATCTTCCGCACTCATTGGGGATATGTTAAAGGCTAATTTTACCACTATATCAACACTATATATACAATTGATGTTTATATTTTTGAAATGATAAAGTCCATAAAATATGTGATTCAATATGGATGGAGGCATATCTGGGTGGAATCTTATTCTACCACAACGGTGTAAATTTTGAAGATGCGTTCATGGAATATTCCTTAGAAAGTGCTTCCATCATGGAGTTCATAACTTAGTGCTCTTGATCATTTGTATCAAGATATCAATAAAGTAAATAGGGAGGCAAAATAGGTTGTAGACTCTCTTTCCAAGTGGGTTATAATTTCGGTTTCCTTGAGACGAGGCTTTATTATTCAAGATTTTTTCTCTCATTTTGTTGAATTTGATATGTGTGGTGTGTTTTATTCACGTCTTTGTAAGACCTATTGTTCTTACAATTTTTTTATTTTGTATTAATTTGATAGGTATGAGGTTTTCTCGATCCCTAAACATTATTTGGTATATAAACCATACAAAATAAATTATTTTTATAAGATTAAAATATGCCTCAACGAAGGGAAATTGAGATGAAATCCCTTACCTCGTGTCCAGTCTTTCTATGTATGTCATTGAACACCTATATAATAAACTTATACCAATTATTTAAATTACATAGAAACATTTCTAGATTAATCACTTATCCTTAAACCATTTATTTCAAGTATTTTTAATGACTCGTTTCGTTACTAAATCAGTTAAATCTATGTGTTTTTAGGATGTTTGGTTCGTAAATTCAAAATGAATTTTGTTTGTTGACTGTGGTTAAAGAGATCATTGTACCATCATATCTAGAATAAAAATATTTAAATAATTATAATTTTAAAAAACCAATTATACTTTTAAAATTGACCATGATGGATGGTTATGAAAAATTAACTATGTTACAATTATGGAGATGGTAGGTCATGCGTACACTTGAGTAATGTTTCTATTTTTTAACATAAACGATTTAAGGAACATAATTATTATTTTATCTCTAAAAATGATGAATATATAATAAATATAAGTTTAATCATTTATATACACTTATATATTTCATCCATGTGATGCGGTCATGAAAAACAAATCACATCGCTTCGTGGAGGCTGAAATCCACATGTACGCGTAAACGATGTTATGATTTTTCAATAGATGGAAAGGTAAGAAATTATATGATTTATTAACTATATAGAAATAAAAATATTTCATTAATATAATATACATATATATAAATTAAATAAATCATATTAACCATCGATGATATGCGGTGATGGAAAACAAATTACATCAGTTCATGAGGCGGTAGTTCGTATTACACAAGAAGGATAGTTTAATTTCCCATTTAATAGAAGAGGGAGATAGATAAAGGATAATAAATAAACATAATAATATCATAGTATATGTTATATGATGATTTTATTAAATTGAAATATTTTTAAGAGTTTTAAGGTGGTAGATAAAGAAATTAAACAAAAACATTTGGTTAAAAGCTATAACTCTTCTTCAACAAACTTTTTTTCATTACAATTTTCCCTCTAATCGTGGTATTATTAAAAAACTATTTTTTGGATCTAAATATGTATAAAAATTCCTATTTACAAGAGGGTGTTGAATTTCTGGATTAAAAACTTTCATTTTTAACATTAAGGAAATATTTTTTTAACAAAGTTAAAAAAATTGGATTCACTAAACTCTCTTTTATAAGGTTAATAAAAATCACCTTAGGTTTGATAAAAATGTTTAATGAGATAAAAACATTGGTATAATTAAATAATATTATACCTTTAAGTGTATAGAATCTTATATCATAGGTAATACAAAAGTGAATGTATAAGAAACACTTTCTATTTGTAAAAAATGGTAGAAAATATTTAAATAGCATGAAAAAAAGTACAAATATTTTAACCCAAAGAGTAGGGTTTCCAAACACCCTGGATAAAGATAACTTGGTTTATACTTTCATGAAAGAATGTATTACCCACACTAGGGTAATCCCTAGATCTACGAAAGATCGAATGCAACTTCTGTCTTGATATTCCCCAAGCCCTAGATTAAACAGGTAAACAGAACCTATGGCTTCCTTCAACTTGGAAGCCCTTGATTAAGTAGGTAATCAACAACTCTATTTTTTTTAATCTTGGAATACCTTGATTAAGTAGGTAATTGAAACCAATTTCTTCCTTCAACTTTGAATCCCTCAATCATAATCACCAACTATTTTTGTCGCACAAAGTAAAGCAAATATTATTGAAGATTTTAAGTATGTTGAACAAGATTTTCACAACTTAATCACTTCAAGGATTTTGCACAATGAAATTTTAACAAAGATATCACCTATATCAAATTCGAAAAGTTATATGTGTTGAGATCATACAAATGATAGGGTATTTATAGGCGAGATATCCAATGGTCGAATTTTCATCAAATGGTTATCTTTTTCCTGAAATTTCAGAGGGACCAACATAGGTGGAATTTTCAATAGTCATATAACAACTGATTAGACAACATCGCTTAGCATAACAAAAAAATAATGAGAAACAATATTATGCAATAAGTATGAATCTTATTATAAGTATAAGGAAATATTGAGTAATGAATCTACTATATAGAAAATTGTATACTTAGGAAAAAGAAAATCATACTTTGAAATATGAGTGAATCTGATTTGAGAAACTCTGAATTGGATTCGATGAAGTGTATCAATCAGTTTCGAAAATGTTTGATAAATATAATTAAGTAAGTCTATAAATCATATTCAATTTTTTTGGAGAATCAAGATTGATAAATAGAAATTGGATTTGATTTTTTGTGTGATTTTTATTTTTGGAACATAGAGAATCAAATTCTATATATTAATTGAATCATATCCATGATTCTGATGGAGTTAGAATTGAGGAAGTGAGAATCAGAGTCAAAATTTTGGTCAATTGATAATTCACTAACATATAAAATCAGATTCTATTTTTTGTGTGAATCAGATTTGAGAAACTAGATGAATCAGATTTGAAATTTTAGGTGAATCAGAATTGAGAAAGTAAAGGATTCTGAGTTTTAGTAAGTTTATGATTTGTTCTAATAGATATTCTAACTTAAAAAATATACTTAGCTATAAAATTGTTAAATAACATGATTCCAATTGTAATAGGATTTGCTTATAAATTTCTTTATAGATAGAAATTATTATTAAAAAATGTGTTTGGGATTTCCAAGATATAAAGGAATGAGAAAATTCAAAAGGAAATTTTTTGACTCAACACTAAGAACTATAGGTTTTGGGTAGGAATATTTAGAAGCTATTTGGTTAGGTATTGGAAAAAATATAGTGATCAAAATGTGCGAGTAATAGAGTATAGGTGGTTCCCTTTTAGAAGAGAGGGGGAATGACACACTTGGAATTATGTAAGATATTAAATAATATATATGTCATAATAATGTCATGTGGAACCAAGGACACCAAAATTCAAATATAAGATGTCATAGGGTTTAAATAAACTCAACCAATTACATTTATTCATGTTTGGATACATTTTATTCTTTATCTTCAAGTTAAAACACATAAAAATCATTTTAAATTTAATAATGATATCATAACTTTTTTACTATGATAACATAATTTTTTGAACAAAAATAATAGGGTAATTATAAAAAAATTGGGAAATTATGAATAAAAATTATGAATATAAGTTATCAAATTAAATTTATATATGTAGCAGAAATTACATTTAATATAAGAACTCAAAACTCTTAGAAAACACTTTTTAGAAAAATACATGATTTAAGAGTAAAAATCATTTCACCATGAAATCATGCAATAAATCGGTTTCAACATTTTTTTGGGTTAAAGAAAAAAAAAGTTTTTTTAAAATTATTAACCCAAAAAAAACTAAACCTTAAAAACATTCAATTAAATGAAAATACCCCAAAATATTTTTTAACTTGCATAAAATATAACTTATCTTTATAAAAGTCAAACTTGGGTTCCCAAATTTGAATTAATGCTTTTAAATAAATTATTTAACTATGTAGTCATATATTTTTTCAAAAAACACTTATCTAATTGGATAAATTAAAGTGTTAGGGGGGTTTTAAATCTTTGACCCGTAGTTTTAACCTAGTTTTAAGTCTTTTACCCATACCGGGATGATAAATATTTACAACAGTTACTATTTATAATGACTAAATATTAAGTTGAACCTATTAAATTATATCAATTATTATTATTCCAAATATGGAATCCATTTTCTCAAATTCAATTCACATAAGTGATAGAATTTAATTTCAAATTAAACCTCTATCCACATGTTAAAAAATGGCTATCCAGAATAATTTTCTTCATAAGTATACAAATTTTTTATGCAAAGATAAAGAAAAACGTTTATTATAATGATATTAATTGGATTTTTAGTAATATAAATTAATTAATGAAACTTTTAAATCAATTAAAACATAAATTTGTAAATTACTGAAATAGAAAGATAGTTTTTAATAAAAATAAGTGTCTTATACTATTCACATAAAAATCAATCTTTTTATAAAATTATCAAAATTTTCTGTAATATAATTTTTACATGATTATTTAAAAAATTATTTTCATTTTATAAATTAAATTTTATAAATGTGGTAAAAATTAATTATAATATTCATGAAAAAAAATTAGATAAAAACATTTTTAAGGAAAATATATTTCTAAAGGATAAAAAGACATTATTATCATTCCTTTACTAATAACCATATTTATAAGAACTTTAATTCAATATATTCTATATAAATAATTTTATTATTTCATTATAATAATTTATCAATAGTGATAAAATTTATCTATTAAAATAAAAATACATTACGCACATAAAAATAATTTTATTGAAAATATATCATTTTCCTTCAAATGATTTAATATTTATTTCCAAAAAATTAAATTAATAAAATAACTAATATATATATATATAATGAATATATATATATATATAATGAATATATATATATATATATTGGTTATGTTTCTAATAGCCATATATATATATAACGATCATAATTAAATAATAATATTCTATGGTTCGTTTAAGCTCAGTGTTGTGTGTTTTCTATGATATCAAATAGAGTGTTTATCTTTTAAAATCTCATGGTTTTACATTGCATCCTCCCCCCAGCTTAATAAATTTCTTTCTGAAAATTTTATGTTTATATCAGTAATCAAGGGTTTATTATTTAAAAATAACTTTATTTAAAATGAACATCGTAAAGAGGGATAATAAAACTATATTTAAAAGAGTGAAAAGTAAATATTAAGGTCATATGGAATAACACACAACTTGGTTTCCAAATATGAGAACATTAGTTGGAAGTGAAAATATAGACATGGAGGAAATATTAATGTCTAAATAATGATCGAGAGTGATAGAGAACATTGATCACAAGATAGAGAATGATCATGATAAAGTTAATGACCACCAAACTATAAACCAATGAGGTGTGAAAAATACCATAAATTAAACATAAATGAAAGTAATATGATAAAAAAATTATTTCAAGTTTCTTTTCTTAGATTTGAGAAATTTCTTTACCATCTATACTAAGAGAATAATAAAATACACTAAATTTATGAGTATAATTTCATCCATTAAAAAAATTTCACCAAAATTTCATATGTTTCTCTAAAAGATGAGTATTCAATATTATTTTTTCTTGTCTGAAGAATGAAAAAAAATTAATAGATCACAAGATCCAAAAATGATAATAATTTATTCCTCCTATCTTTATATATTTAATAAAACCAAAATTGTTATCACAATTTAAGATAATATCCAATACAAATAAACCTTCATATGAGGAAAAAAACATTAATCTCTGAATACTCAATAATGATACCAAAATTTCAACATGATTCATTGAATAAATAAGTACCCATAAAATTATTCATAATATTCATTAATAACATTGAAACGAAAAATTAGAATGATTTTATCACATATTATTTAAAGGTAAAATTAATAATTTTCTCCAAATAACATCAATCACTCTTAAATTTTCATATCATAAATATATATTCCATGGTCATATATTCTTGAAAATACAATCCTAATTTTATAAAATAAATTCACAATAAAATAATACGTACATTAAAAAGATAAATCAACTTATATTCCTCAAATAAAAACCCATCTTATCCAAACATATTTTTATTCACCTAAATAATAAAATTTCCCTGAAATAGTGATCTTCTTCAAAAATAATATAATTTTAATTTTCACCAAATATCTTTTAAATGCAATGGTTATTTATATAATAAATAATATGTTAAAAAATTTAATAATCATTTTTTTCCAATTAACCATAGTTACCACAATAATGAATATTATATTAACCCTAAATCTTATCAATACAATTTAAATTTAATCCTAAACTAAAAAATAATTATTCCTAAAATAAACCTTTCACTTAAACATATACTAAACCCATGGGTTGTATAACAATAAATGTTGCACAAAATAGTCTTAATCGTATTAAACTCCCATCACATAAAACCTCAAAAGGGGTATCTATGACCTTAAACTTATTATCAACTATAAACCTGTAAAACCATGATAGTATCTATAACTCTTAAGTTAACCTCACAAGAAAACATCATAATATACAACGATATCTAAAACCTCATGTGATACAAACTATAACAACCTCAAACCTTCACTCCCAAATCTAATGCTAAAAATATATTCTTTACATTTATGGATATGATACAAAGGAAGAAGACACAATTTTAACTCTTAAGAACATATAACATACAAAAAATATTTGATCACTTACATCAAGTTTATATTTTCAAATAATTTAAAAAATTTCTTACATAACAATACCCATGTCTTTTAGTGATCATTTTTTCCACTATAATTGACATTTTTTCCATATCAAGTCTTCATTATTTTTTAAACTCATCCTTAAACCCTATTAAAAACATTTAAAAACATGTTAGGATCACAAAAATATTAATAAGGGATATTAAAGAAAAAAAACTTATTAGTCCATTTTGAAACCATGAGATAATAAAAGATAGTTTTTCATTAACATAATATGTGTGAGCATAAATAATAATTTACTTACACATTAAATCAAAATTACTACCCAAAGTATTTCATAAAACACATTATAAGAGAATATATAGAAAAAGTCATAATCATGAAGGTTTTTAAGAAAACATGAGAACCCTTGAAAATCATTTTTATTAAATATATTTTACCATTTAAGTGAAAATATTTCCTTAAAAAAATATCTTATCATATGAAATCAAATGATTTACATGAACAATAATTATAAAATATAGAAAATTAATATAGGTAAATCGAGATATACTTTTCAAATAACTCTTAAAAGTACTCTTAAAAATGGAATATCCTAAAGTTACACATCCAATATAATTATATGGAGAACATAATAATTACCCAATTCATTAGAGAGATATAGAAGTTTCACCAAATCATAAATGATGCAAAAGAACCATAACATGCATGAAACACATAAAATATTTCATTTACGGTATCAAACTAATAAAATATGACTTTTAACCCATAATAAGAAAAATCAGATATTGATTTATCCCTTTCCTTAAAAAAATTCAAAACTAAAATACGACAAACAAATAGAAAGTGTATTTTTTTATGAATAAAACATGGAATTACATAATGAAAAACAATAATCAAATAAAAATTATAATTTTAGTAAAATATATAGACACCATATATGTTAAAATAAAATATTAATGTTAAATAATGATAAAATAAATCTATAAAGAAGTATTATACACCACATATAAGAAAATATGTGGTGAAAACAACTTAAGTCTCAATGAAATTGATTTGAGACTATAAGTCTCTTACCACATGGTTACTTTCAAGTCTAATCACTATGGATGAAATAATTTTAATTTTAAATTAAATTACAAAGAACTATTAAATATTCACTATATAACATATAAATGCATCAGTACATATGAAATATAAAATAAATTAGTTTTATAAAATTAAAACATTCCTCAATGATGGGGAATTAAGACGAAATCTCTTACCTATAGTACAGAATTACTATGTATGTTACTTAACACCATCATAATAAAAGTAGATACATTATTTAATTTATTAAGAAATATTAAAAATATTAATCAAGTATCCTTAAACCATTTATTTCTCTAATTTTAATGAAATATTTAATTACTTAATCAGGTAAGTCCACGTCTTATATTTTGCAGATGTTTGGTTTGTAACTTCAAAATGACATTGGTATGTTGACTGTGGTGGAAAGGATATTTGTTAAATCATATCTATAATAATAATAATGACATAATTATCATTTTTATAAATCAATTATATGTTTAAAACTAACCATTAAAGATGTTTATGAATAATTCACTATGTTATAATCATAGAAACGACAGATCATACGTACACATGAGTAACATTTCTATTTTTTATGATTGAAATAAGGTGGTTATTATTTTATATTTCCATAATGATTATTATATAATAAATATAATATTATTTCTTTATATACACTTATATATATAATCATGTTATGTGGTCATGAAAAAAAACTCATATAGTTTCACAGAGATGGTAATCCACACGTATGGAGGAACAATGTTATCATTTTTACATAGATAAAAAGATAAGAAAATATATGATATATTATCTTTATATAATGTTAAATATTTCATGAATATAATATACATAAACATTAAATAATTGATTATAACTAGTTGTAAAAGTTGGGGATGAAAAATTAATTACATCGGTTCACAAAGCGGCAGTCTGTCGCGTATATAAAAGATAGTTTTATTTCTCATTTGATTAAAGAGGGGGACTAATTAAGGTTAATAAATAAACAAATAACCTATTATTATTTTTGAGATATGTATTTATTATATCACAATTTTTGTAAGAGTTTTGAAGGAATTAAAAGAAGAAATAATACTAAAATATTCATTTAAAATCTAGACCTCTTCTTTAGAAAACATAATTTGATTTTCACTTTATTCCCTATGAGGTGGGTATTATTCAAAAAATAAGACTTATAGGTCATGGATATGGATTTTTATAAGTTATATTTAGATGAATTTCTTAAAACATATCTCTTAAAAGTGGTGTGGAAGAGAGGTGATGAGGTTCATTTTTTAACTATGGGGAAATGACATAATTGGAATTACTTAAAATATTAATTAATATATATATATATATATATATATATTAATCATGTAATGTGAAACCCAGAAACACAAATTTATAAAATATAGTATTATAGGTTATAAAAAAACTCAACTAATAAAATTTAGTTTATTATTGGATACATTTTTATCCTTATATCATAGTCAGACCACTTTAAACTCATTTTAATATTAGTCAGGATAACTTAAAGTTTTTCCATGATAACATAATTATATAACCCAAAATTATAAGTTAATTCTAAAAAAATTTGGTAATAAGGATTAAAAATTTATATTCCATTTATCATATTCAATTTTTATAGGTGGAAGAAATTAATTTTAATATTAGAATACAAAAATGCATGGGAAATAGTTTTTAAGAAAATACCTGATTTAAGAGTAAAAATAATTTCAACATAAAATAAAGTAATGATTTGTTTTAGATGAATTTTTTTAGTTAATTAAATAAAAAATGATTTTTGGACTTTTTTGATCAAGAAAAAACCTAATATAATCTTCCAACCATTCCATTAAATGAAAAGACACAAAAATAGTTTAAATTTGAATGAAATATAACTTATCTTTATATAAGTAAATATTGGGTTCCCCAATAAATAAATAATTCATTAAAATACATTATCTAACTCATTATACATTTATTTGGTTGAAAAACACTCATCAGATATAATAAAGTTTAGTCTTAGAAGTATTTTCATGATTTACCCTATAGTTTATCCTAATTTTACATCTTTTACCCTTACCACGATGAAAAATGTTGACTACTATTACTATTCATAATAATAAAAAAATAATTTGAACCAATTTAATTATATTAATTATTATTATTCAAAATATGTAATCTATTTTATCAAATTTAATTCACATAATTGGTATATTTTTATTTTAAATTAAACCAAAAAAATGTGATGAAAAGTAGTTTTCTAGAAAAAAAATGTCTTCCTATGTTCTAAAAGTCTTTTTACCAAAATCAAGAGTAAAATAGACTTAAATTATATTAATTATATTAGTTATAATGAAAATAAATAAATTTTACTTTTAAAACTTATAAAAAATAACTTTTTAAATTCTTGTAATTGAAATATAGTTTTCAATAAAAACTTGTATTTTATATTATTTACATAAAAATATATCTTTTCAGAAAACTCTTAAAAAAAACATCTATGATGATTTAACATGATGATTTAAAAAATTAATTTAATTTTATCAAATAAAATTTTTAAATTTTTTAAAAAATAGTTAAAATATTTATTCACAAAATGTAATAAATATCCTTTTTGAAGAAAATGTATTTTTGAATGATAAAATGACTTTATTATCATTATTTTCATGATAAAAATATTTAAAAGAATGTTAATTTATTATATTTAATATGGAAAATATTGTTATTTAATTAAAATCATTTATTAATTTTGATAAATTTAATCAATTGAGATAAAAATACGTTGTCCACATAAAAAGAGTATTCTTGAAAATATCAATTTTATCCTTAAATGATTTTATCTTAATTTCCAAAAAATGAATTTAAAAAGTACCTAATAGTTATATATCTAATTAATATATATATATATATAATGGATATATTTCCAATATCTATATATACATCATAGATATATTTAAATAATAATATTTTGTGGCCAATTTCATCTCGATGTTGCATGTCTTGTATACAATCAAACATAGTGTTCATATTTTAAAATATCAAGGTATTATAGTGTTTCTCCACTATCACTAAATCCAATTGATTATAATCAATAAATAAGTGATAACATCCATTATAATTATTTATAAAAAAAACCAGTGGACCCCATGGTGACATACTCATGTGATAAAAACCCCACTTCAAAATATCATTAATCTGAATCTCCAACTCCCATAACTCAAAATGAATAATCTTATATGGGGACATCAAGAATAGAAAATCATACAAATATAGCTTTATCTCAAAATCAATCCCCCATTATGGATTTAACTCTATCACTTCCTTAGTAAATATATTAGGTTAATCTTCTAAAAACCGTGGATACACCATAGGCTAAACCTCCAAAGAGCTCAGAATAAATTTGGCCATCATGGAAGGTAGGGATAGAACATTCCTCTCACCCATTTAATGGTATAAATCTCCAATTAACATGGAAAAATATTCTTTATTTTCATAGAATATAAATATCATCTAGAATAAATCTAAAATATTTTGTACTAAATACAGCCTATCCATTCTGACGATGATGTTATATAGTTGTATCTATTAGCATAGGAAGCCTCTCCAAGAGTGCTGCTGCACAAGAACTATCTCACAATCTCTAAACAAATCATATATATACTCTTGAACTCCAATTATAAAATTACAAGGGAACTATAATACTCTCTACCACATGTTCCAAATCATGGACTGGGGTAAGTGATATAATGGAGTACATACCTACTGAATCAAACAAATAATTCACCCAAGTAAAAAATAAGAAAAGGTTATATTTAAGGATGTTTAGATCTCCTGGAGTAGAAAATTCTAAAGCATGCAACTGAATATGACCTACACCATGACTTATTTGACCCTAATGATAACCACCTCAATAGTAATTCTCTTTTCTATTAGGTTGTGGAGAATTATAAGGTTTTATTTTTCCTTCCATGTATTCCCTTTACTAATCCAAATATGGGTTACCCTACTGCAGCTACCTCAACTAAATCAAATATAATAGATAAATATAAAGTGGAACACCTACCATAGGCTACCCAATCAGAAAGTTTTGGCACTCTCTATACTGATGACCAATAAAAAATAGGATACCTCGGTACCCTAATACCCAATCCATCTCTAACGTGGACTGAAAGTAATTCTCGATCCTCATGGGTTATTGAGTTGAACCTTTAATCATATGAGAATAAATATAAAACTATTCATGCCAAAAAACATCAGAATATAAACAATAAAATTCAGTATGGTCCAAACTCGAAAGGGAGAAAGTACTGAAAACAAATAGGTAAAATAGTAACCAAATGATACATTATCAAAAGACACCATGTCTTCCAAGATAAATTCTAAATATAAACCACAAGACAAGTGGATCACATCTTCACCAGTCACCTCCATTACTCTAGTTCCTAAGGATATAGAACATCCACCACCTCTAGGTGGCTCTTTTCTTTTTTTGTGCCTAGAACGTGATAATCTACAAATAACCATAGGTAAAGGAATGGTGTGAGCTATAAATACCTATAGGGTCTCACTATGTGTTCCATAATCAATTCCATAATAATTACACCAAGTATGATTTCAATTTAAATAAAATAATGCACATAATGGAATTCATAAATTTTCAAAAAAAATCTTTCACAATCAAAAGAGATGGTAGATATATCAAAATAGGCTAAAATGAATATTTTATATAAAACATTTATATAAAGAAGTTAGAATGAATAAAATATTTCTCTAAATCAATGGAATGTAATAAAAAAATCAAGTATATAATATAACCATGTATCAATCCCTATGGTATGTTAGTTTCTAGTAAGAGGATACTCACACTACTCATCAGTGATAACAGATCAATGTGTGGACACGTCCCATGACTCAGGCCATTGGGACTCAACTCCCCATTTGGGAAAAAATCATGTAGATTTATTTTTAAGTCAGTATTGTCATCATCAATCTAGTTCTATGGGTTAGATCCTATTATGATTTTCCTAATTACTAAATAACTATCTAGGATCACATGTTCTTCATTCATTAATTCAATCAATCAATCATGGGAAAATCAATCATTTCATATCTGTTCAACAATAAAATTGAACACCTTCATTTTTCAACATGTCCTTATCATTTAAAAACCAAATCATAGGATTTCATAAAATAATTATTTTTCAAATAATCATTTAATTTAATCTATTTCAAATCATTTAATTAAATAAATTTTCAAAATCAATCCATAATTTTTCTCAAATCCACCAAATAATTCCAATTCTAATTATATTTGTGGGTTTTCACAATCTGTTGTCCTTTTTCAAAATCATCTATCAATCATATAAATTTTGGGTTTTAAAATAATTTAAAAATTAATTTCAATTCAATTTTTGAAATTTAAGTTTTCATTTGTATATAAAATGATATAGAACCACAAAAATTTAATCAACGATCAAATCGACATCCACAAATGGAAAATGATTATGAAGAATGAAGGTGAAGGAGACCAACAATGAAATCCTAAATCATAAAAATAAATATCAAACTCTAATTCAAATGTAAACATGAGTTCATACTACTTAAAAATAGGGGTAGTTTAGAGAAGGTGAAACCCAAGAGTTGGAACTCACTATGGATCAAACACAAAAATGATATGTCCAAAAGGAAAGAAATCACTCATTGCATAAGGGAGGAAACTTAGGGTTCTCAATAGAAGCTCCTATAGAATGAATAAAAAAATTAGGTGTGTAGAACAAATGAAAATACAAGGTATATGGAATTTACATTGTAAATCAGGGTTTTATGGTAAAAATATTTCAAGTTGCACATATGCTAAAAAAGGTTTCTCCTTAGGTTAAAAATCTTGATCAATGAATTTAGGGAATAAGTTCATTCTTTATAGAAAAAATCATTCTAAACCATAATCCATTCTCACAAATTGTAGCTATAATATAGTTTAAATCATAAATAAATTATTTACGGTGTAAATTCAGTCTAAAATGATCACCCAGAAACAGAATCCTGAAATAACTTACAACAACCTCAAACTCACCCCAAACCTAAAAAGAGAACCCTCTAAAAACATTTAAAAAAATTATTCATAGATTCCATTAAGAAATAAACATAAATCCCTGAAAATTAGGTCAATTTCCTCAAATAATGCTCTATATCCTCTAAAATTTCAAAATTCCCCCAAACTAAAAAGGGAAGAAAAGAAGAGTTCATAATTATATGAAAGAAGGTAATGGAATGTTACAACCAACCCACCGTAAATAATTTCTATCCCTAGAAAGCCTATTATGAAGATTCCATATCTAAGATATGAAACCATTTATCTCTCATCAGAGCATCATTCTCCCAAGTCTCATGAAAATAAAAACCATATTGCCATAGAACATGGAACAAAGATATCATCTTCCCATGAAAAACCTTTGTCTCAAAATCAACAATCTTAACTAGATTCTCATTTATGAATAAATTAGGCACAATGTAAAGATCATACCAAATAAAAACACAAGAAGGATTTGAAATATACTTATGAATATTTGATAAATGAAGCACATTGTGTATTGAAGTAATCTATGATAGAAGTGAAAAATAGTATACCATGTTCCCCACTCACTCAAAAATCTAAAAAAGACCCACAATCCTCAACATAAACTTTACCTATTTCCCAAGATGTTGGTGACCCAACCAAGATGAAACAATAAAAAACACATAAACACCAATAAAAAACTCCAATGGTTATCAATAATGATTATAATAATATTTATAATATATTTTTTTCATCAACATCCTATAATAAATCAGCTGAATCGTCACCATCATTTCTTGGACCATACTCATTCAAATTATAGAACTGTCACCAATATCTAACCAAAACACTGTTAATTTACAAGGCCTTCAATACAAGGCCTCCAAAGGAGACATCCTGATAGCTTAATAGTAACTATTTTTACAGGAAAACTCAACCATTCTTAAATTTTCATCAGAAGCTCCACCAAAGTTAACAATGAAATCATTTTGTAAGCCTTAAAGAGTCTTATAGTTTGTTCTTTTTGTCCATCCATTTGTGGATGATATGTCATGGTCAAAATTAACTATGATACCATGGCCTCTTGGAGTCCTCTACATAAAAGAGAAGTGAAATGGGGATCCCTATTAGAGACTATAGCTGATGGAACTCCATTCAATTTCACTATCTTCTATATATAGAGATGTTCCAATTCCTAATCATTGGTTGTATCTTGAATGGGTATGAAGTGAGCCAATTTTGTTGGATTATCAATAAAAACACATATTAGATTCTTCCCTTGAAGGGTACATAGAAACACAACCCTAAAGACTATATAAATCTCATCCCACATCTATGTCGTCACTAGAAGAGGATAAAGAAATCTCTAAAGTATTTGGTTCTCATATTTGAACTATTGGTGGGTATAATAATGAGATAAAAACTAGAGATATCTTGCCTCATAAATGGACACCAAAATCATCACCACATATCATAGAATATATTTTTAGTTCTACGATGAATAGTCCACTGGGAATTATGGAAGTCACCCATCATGGCCTTTCTCATAGGAAGATTTACAACATGTTGATTACATAAACAAAAGATCTTCTATAGAGATAACAACCACCGGCTAATGGTCTCCCCACCATAAATATACTACCTAATTCCACAAAATTCATCATAAAACTATTGTTCCTAAATAATAATCTTGAGAATATGGGAGTAAATTTTCAATCATGCTAAAATGGCCTCAGAATCATTCTACCAAACTCCCAAATGCAACTAAGAAAAAAGAGTCATCATGTTCCACTATTCTGATGATTCCTTCATGTCCTATATCATATGTTTCCTTCTTAAATCATTAGAATTAAAATTTCCCTTTTTATGGGTATATGTAATGTTGAAATAAAAATATTGTTAGTACTCCACTAAACACCTATTTTAGTGGTTCAAATATTTTTTAGATAATATATTACTATTTATTTTGTGTTCATAATAAATGTTAATCATTTATTCAAAAATTTAATGTCATAAACTATTGAGAGAATGAATCATATTTGTGAGATCGAGATCATATTTTAGATAATTCTTCTCTAGTTTCCAAGAAATCTGTAACCATAGACTACCATGTGATCACCCTACATAAGGGTGTATCCCAAAAACTGAACCTAATGCATCATAGAAGACCACATTGCCCTTCCTGACCTCTGTAAGAGTCAACACCCTAAAAATGTTAAAATAATTTTCATTATAAAAAAATAACTATGAAATTTCTCATCCAAAATGAACTTCACTCCTTTCTAGGTGAGAACAGTCATCATAGAATCAAACTTCAAGAAATATTTGATGAATAGATGGTAAAATCCTACCAAACCTAAGAATATCTATATCTGAAAAACATTACATGGTTTCTTCCATTTTATAACATCTTTAACCCTCTTTGGATCCACTAAAATGGCATGTTATAATATCATGTGTCCTAAGAAATTCACTTCCCAAATCTAGAAATTACATTTTGATAACTTTTCATAGAGTTGATGATTTCTCAAGGTTTCCAGAATTTCACTCAAATGACTTACATGGTACTCCTTAGTATGAGAGAAAAATAGGATGTCATTCAAAAATGATACCATGAACACATCAAGGTAATCAGAAAATATCATGTTCATCAATGCCATAAAAACTATAGGATCATTTTTTAGACCAAAGGGCATAACAAGATACTCATAATGGCCATACTTAATCCATAAGGAAGTCTTTTGAATGTTATATTCTTTTATTATCTACTCATGATAACCAGATCAAAGATCAATCTTAAAAAATCAGTTCTCCCCTTTCATCTAGTCAAAAAATAATCAATTCATGGTAACAGATACTTGTTCTTCATCATATCTCGATTGAGTATACAATAGTAAACATAAATGAAAAGTGTCCCAATAGATTTATTTACAATGGGAGTAGGTGTCTCCCAAGTTGATACACTCATGCATGTAAAACCTTTCACTAGAAGATCATCCAACTGATATTTCAACTCTTTCAACACTGTTGGTTCTGTGTGGTAAGAATGAATGGACACTGGTTGAGTACCGGCTAAAAAATCAATAAAAACACTAAGTATTTTATCAGTCTAAAGCTAGAAAAATCATAAGAAAAAACATCAAGAAAATCTATGATAAATAGAGGGTGATCATAAATAATTTTTTTCTCTAAGTCAAAATAAAACACTGATATTACCCTTCCCATCTCCATAAATTAAGGTTCATATCTACTCAACATAATGTTTGTTTTCCTTCAAAGACATAGCACACCCCATTGAGTGCAGTATAGGAGAGATGCCGAACATAACAGACAATCTAAGCCTCATAGGAAATCAGTTAATCTATCACAAAACTGATGTCAAGAGGTTTCATGCCTCGAACTAGAAAACTCCAGGTAATCTCAATCTCTGATAATAAAAAAACACAAGTAGGATGTCAAAGACCCTACTCAATATTCATTCTGAGGGGCATAATAATATCCCACACATAATACGGAATCTCCAAAGGAAGATTTAAAAAATTCACAACTCAGGTCTATGTAAATGAGTGAGATACACTAATATCAAATTAATAAGTAACTAAAACTAATTCTATAGTGATGGTGCATATCATTGTCACTAGAACTATATCAGCTTCATGTGGAGACTCTTCCACTACGTGAAAATGCTTCATCACAGATACATGTGGCTAGAAACCATTATTTCTTGAGGCAACTGATTAAACTATAGTACTTTATAGAACAAATGAGTTGATACCATTTTGCAGAGTAAAAAAGAAATGGTTGAACATTTTTAAGTGTCCTGAGTGATGACATTGACTACAGATCATGGGTACCTCAGTACAAACCTACCTTGAATTCCCAACACAGGCACACTGGAAGAAAGTTAAAGGAAAATTTCCTGGAATTGTTGAAGTTATAAATGATTTCTACTACCGAGAACCACCACATGATAGATAATGATTCCTCTTTCTTTTAAATGAACTCACAGAACTAACACTGGGTGAAAAGGGAACTACCATAAACCCTAACATACTGTCTATGTTAATCTCAACCATCAATTATATTTCTAACATATCAGAATAAGAAGTGAGTTTCAATAAGAGGACCCATGACTAGATATTGAAATTAATATCCATCTCAAATATTTGTTCCATATTATTCTCATTAGTCACTACATCAGGATAAAACTAATCAAGATTATTAAAATAGTTTTCATACTGAGTCATTGTCCTGTCACCCTACTAGAGGTTTTGAAACTCCATGGACATCACCAAGACCATAAACTCCAGAGAGAATTGATCACATAAATTATCCTTAAATTAATTCCACTCCAATACCCCAATCATCTTCATTATCACCATAGAATATAAAAATATTTTTATAGTCCCACAATATTGAAGGTAACAAGCTTCACTTTAGTTGATTCAGACATTTATAAGAACTCAAAAATATCCATAAAATTTTTCAACAAATCCTCAGCCTCTAAGGATCATATGAGCCTTGAAATATTGGTGTTTTTTATGGATAAACTCATGATCATGAACTCTTGATTCATCCATTTGAATTTAAAAAAAAGAGTATACTTAATGGGAAATGCTTTAAATGCCTACCCCAAATATTGGAAAGAACACACCACCACCTCAAAAAGATTCTGGTAAACTAAAGGATTCCCCTATTGTAGTTCACCAATAGCTTCCTCCTCCAGCCTATTCAAATATCTTCTTTGGGGGATGATGTTACAAAACATTAATAGACAATACTAAAAGAATAATCAAGGATAAAAATATAATAAACTCAAATAAGATTTAGAATAATATCAATTCCATCAAAAATAATTCAAGATTGTATTTTTAACATAGTTAGATTACAAGTATGAAAAATTCTAGAAAAAAGATCAAAAAAACAATATTCAAGACACTTTTCTTCCGAACACCCATGAAGACTTAAGGCTCTTTTGTTGAGAAAGTATTGTTTTCAAAAATACATATTGTTTTTGTTTAAAGGGGAGTTTATAAAAAACAATACTCTATCTCTTTATGATAATTTTCTTGCTCACAAATACCCTTAATTATTTTCTAATGTTTTTTTAAAGATTATTTCAGGAATTTATTATTCACTATTAATTTTTATTTCTGGATGAAATATTTAAATTCTTGAACAATAAGAATTAATTTCTAGGGTATTCGGATTTAGCGTGTTCTGGAAACATTGTTCATACACTACATATTCGGGATCTACTTTAGCGTGTTCTGGAAACACTGTTCATACCCTACATGGAGAAAGGTAGCGTAAGGATGCAAAGTAGTGTATACTTTATGAGATAAGAGAAATGTATGGTTAATCAACCATACGTTATCGACAAAGTATGGAAGAGGAACCCTATGTTAGGAAGGAACCCTACGTTTGGGATATTAGAATATTATGGAAGGAGAACAGTACGAAAGTATTAATCATTACGTTTGTTTCTCAAAAGTATGGATTATCAACCTTACTATTGTAAACAACCATACATTCTTAGAAAATTATGGATCAAGTAAAAGTATGGATCTTTCATCATATGTTTGAAAGTTTAAGAGAAAAGTATGGATGAACAACCCTACATTTGTGATCAACCATACATTGTCAACCCTATGTTTGAAGGCTACGTCATCAACCTTATATTTATGATCTATGTTATGTTCAGAGGATGAATACTGTACAACTCAACCTTATGTTTGACATTGGAGAATTTAAAGTTGATATTATTATGCAATGGTCAGTAAGCTGATTATTAGGCTGATTTCAAACCAGATTTAAATCTGATTTTAAAGTGAGAATTTGACTGATTCAAAGTCGTTTTATCAATGGTTTAAGGATCAAATTAAAAGGATATTTTTATGTCAAGTCTTTAGGGAAGTTATGATTACTCTGAAAATTCAAATGTTTGAATATCACGAGTCAGAAGGTGACTTTTGTGGATATAAATTTGCATAAGAAGTGTTTGTCATTATTATATATATATGAGCTTTTCCAAACAGAAAATCTATCTCTCTCTCTCTCTCAATATTTTTTGATGAAGAAAAAAAATAGAGACTCTCAAAAACACAGATCTACAGATTAAATAATAATGAAACAACTCTATTTATTGAAGAAGAATAATCACGATTAAAGTTTCATTCGTTCTACATCGAAAATCTACTGTGAATCTGATACTTCTAAAGTTGTGAATTATATTTCTATATCTACTGCAACGGGATTGACTCAGAACGAATCTTTTGTGAAGATCATTATTTCTGAAGGTGATGATCTATCTACTGTTAATTGCATGTTGTTGCGATTGTGAAGAACATCTAGAATGTATTTTTGAAATACAAAAAACTTTATTTTCTATTCTTGAGTGACCAAATTCTTGTACTAAGTTGTGTAGGTTCTATGAGTGAACCCGAAGGCTTTTTTTTCCTTAGATTGTAAAGGTGTCAACTGCCTGTACTCGGTGGTTGAAAGGTCTCTTGAAATGAGGACCAGATAGTGAAAATCACCAAGCTCATGAAGTAGAGCATTGGTGGAGTGGACTAAGGGATTTCTATTCCCTGAACCACTATACATCATGTATCTCTGCACTTCATATTTCTGAAACATTAATTCATCTGATTAACGTAAAAGATCAGAACACAGTCTCGCAAAAAATTCTAAAAAGACACTATTCACACCCCTCTTGTGTATATTTGGTATAATCCGATCCAACAATTGGTATCAGAGGTTGAGCTTTATGATAAAGTCTTAACAAGTTGAAAGTTATTATACACAGAGCAAGATGACTGATAAAATAGAGGTAATTTTTATGGTCAGAGCACCGTAATTAAATGGAGAAAACTATGGATACTGGAAGTCGTGAATGATTATCTATCTAAAAAACCTTGGATATAGAGTATATTCTAAAATTCTGACTGTATATGAAATACCAGAAAAACCTGAAACATGGAGTGCAACTACTGAAGAAGAATATGTTATGAACTCAAAGGAAATGAATGCAATTATATGTGGTCTAGGACCTGATAAATTTAATAGAGTATCTTAATGCCCAACAACATATGAAATGTGGGAAACTATTGTTGTTGCTTATGAAGGAACTAACAATATCAGGGAAATGAGATATGAAAATGCTAAGCTTAAATTTGATACTTTCCGAATGGTTAGAGGTGAAAGAATTACTCAAATGAATGGAGAATTGACAGATATTGTCAATAACATAATTGATTTGGGAGATCCCATTAAACAAGTTGATCACGCTTTAAAAGTACTGAGAGTACTACCTACAAGATGGAATGGAATCTCTGTTGTAATCAGATAGTTGACACCTATTAAAGACTTAACCATGAGATAACTGATTAGAACACTAATGATGTATGAAGCTCAGATGGGAGATGTAGCAAATGAACATAAAGTTCTTATCAAAAGAGATGACACTGCCTTGAAAGTGGAATCATGGAGAAAAAACAGAAAGATGAAGAAACGTGTAAAAGAGAAATCAGAAAGTTCTGATTTATCAAATTCTGATGTGGAACTGACTCATCTAGAAATAAGATTCACTAAATTCTATAGAAAGAATAAGGGATTCAGAAAATCTATCAACAAGGATGAAAAAGAAGTCAGATGTTATGAATGCAAGAAAATGGGACACATCAGATCTGACTGTCGTCAGCTAAAACAAGACAAGAAAAAGAAATTCTTCAAAAGAAATGATTATGAATATAAGGACAAGAAAGACATGAAAGCTAAATGGAGTGTATCTGAGGACTCCAATAACACTTCTGAATCAGAATCATAAAAGGATGAAACAAATCTGAAAGCTAACATCTGTTTTGTGACAGAAATAGATGAGGTACAATCTTACTACTCTTCTGACTCTAGTTCTGAATCTAGTTACTCTAATGAAAAACTTGAATCCTACTGCAATATGCTTTAAGAAAAACATGATTACTTATTTAAGAAGCATAAGTCTTTAAAGATCATTCATAAGGATAATTCTGATGAAAGAGATACAATGCTGAAACAACATAAGGAGTTAACTGAAACGTTTGACTCAATTAACACTAACAATACATATTATGAATCAAAGATAAAATCATTGCAAACTGACGTGGAAACTTATAAAAATTCAGTCCTTGTTTTTACTAAAGGAGAAAATACTTTAAATGAAATTCATGGGAAAAATATCATTAAAAAGGGAAGATTTGGAATTGGAAGTAAAGGTGAAAACCCAAGCTGTACAAGAATTATTTTATTCCATGTACAAAAAGATTAAATTGTAATTACTATGGAACAAGGGGACATATTTCTAAAAACTATTTCTTTAGACAATCCCAAATAAGTGGTATTAATAAGGATTTTGTATCAAATTATTTATTTTAATCTTGTGAAATTAGAAAAACAAAGCAAGTCTGGATTCCCAGATCTCTGCTGGCTAACACCACTGGACCCAACAAAATATGGGTACAAAATAAAATTGTGTAAATGCCTTTTCAGGGAGCAGGTCACAAAAGAAAAAAGGACATATGTTATATGGACAGTGGATGATCAAGACATATGAGTGGAAACTCATCGAATTTCTCTACACTCACTCCAAAAGATGGTGGACTTGTCACTTTTGGTGACAATGTCAAAGGAAAAATCATTGGTATTGGAACAGTTGGAGATCCAGAAGCTGTCTCAATCAACAAAGAACTTTATGTACAATGATTGAAACACAATATGATAAGTATCTCTCAAGTATGCGATGATGGTTATGTTTTAGATTTTTCTAACAATTTCTGTTCTATTTTCAAAAATAAACTGCTTAAATTTAGAGCACCTAAAACTTACAATGTGTATACCCTAGATTTAAATTCCTTGTGTAAACAGCAAGTAAACTAATATACTACTAAAGTAAATTAATCTTGGATCTATAATAGGAGACTTAGACATTATAATGTAAATGTTTTACATAAATTATCTAAGAAACAATTAGTTTATGATTTTCCTAGTCTCAGATTTGAAAGTGATAGATTCTGTGATGCATGTTAACTTGTCAAGAAACACAAATCATCTTTCAAATCATTTAACAGAATTACTACATCTAAACATGTAGAACTTATCCATATGGATTTGTTTGGACCATAAAGAGTATCAATATTGGCTGGTAAATTATATGTATATGTTTTAGTTGATGACTATTCTAGATTTACATGGATTTTCTTTTTAAAATTAAAAAATTAAGATTTTACTTTATTTGAAAGTTTTTGTAAAGTTGTTCAAAATGAAAAGGGTTTTAAAATAATTTCATTAAGAAGTGATCATAGTGGAGAATTTGAGAATCATGAATTTATTTCTTTCTGCTCAAATATTGGTATTAAACACACCTTCTCTGCACCAAGAACACCTCAACAAAATGAAATTATTGAAAGAAGAAATAGGACTATTCAGGAAATGGCTAGGAGTTTGCTAAATGAATACAATCTGCCTACCTATTTTTGGGTAAAAGCTGTAAGCACAGGTTGCTATATAATGAATAGAGTTTTAATTATACCTCTTTTTAAAAAGACACCCTATGAACTTTGGAATATCAAAAAACCTAAAGTAAATTAATTTAAATTTTTTGGATGCAATGTTTACATCTTGAACACCATGGAAACTCTTGGTAAGTTCGATCCAAAATCTGATGAAGGCATTTTCTTAGTATATTCAACTACTTCCAATGCTTATAGAGTCTATATTAAGAAGTCAATGATTTTTGAGGAATCAGTTCATGTGAAATTAGATGAATTTGATCCCTTTGAGAAAAGGATAGATCAAATGGATGAATCTGACTCTAATGATAACATGAGACTTGAGAATTTGAGAAATGATTTTGAAAAAGATATAAATGAAATTTAGTCTAGTTCAGAAGAACATGATACTGAAGAACCTATAAGTATACTTCCTAGACAGACTATAACTCTAAATAATCACCCTTTAGAAACTATAATAGGTGACTTAAACACAGGAATAAAAACTAGAAGAAATATTGGGAATCTTGTAGAATTATCTGCCTTTCTATCCCAATTAGAACCCAAGTCTATAGAAGAAGATTTAGATGATGGAAGCTGGATGATAATAATGTAAGAATAATTAAACCAGTTCAAAAGAAATGGAGTCCGAGCATTAGTTGAAAGACAAAAAAATTATCTAGTGATAGGAACCAAATTGTTCTTTATAAATAAGAAAGATGAACAAGGAAAAATAACTATAAATAAAGTTATAATTGTAGCTAAAGGATATAATCAGGAAGAAGTTATAGATTATTATGAGACCTTTGCACCTGTAGCTTGATTAGAAGCCATTAGAATCCTTTTAGCCTATGCATCTCATATGAACATTAAATTATTTCAGATGGATGTTAAGTCTGCCTTTCTAAATGGTTATATAATGGAGGAAGTTTATGTTGAGAAACCTCCTAGTTTTGAAAATTCTCAAAAACCAGATTTTGTTTTTAAACTTACTAAAGATATTTAAGGAATTATACAAGCACCTAGAGCTTGGTATGAAAGATTTAGCTCTTTTTTATTGAAAAATGATTTTACTATTGGAATGGAAGATCCAACACTTTTTAAGAAAACTATAAATTATAATATTTTATTGGTTCAAATTTATGTTGATGATGTAATTTTTGGATCAACTAACAAACCCCTTTGTCATGTGTTTTCAAATTCAATGCAAAAATAATTTGAAATGAGCATGATGGGAGAATTAAATTTCTTTTTAGGACATTAAATTTATCAAAAAGATTTTGGAAATGTTTGGAATTAAATCAAATACATTACTGATTTATTAAAGAAATTTGGACTTGAGAACAACAAGACATATATAACTCCTATGTGTACTAATATAAAACATGATTTGGATGAAACTGGAAAATTAGTTGACAAAAAGTTATATAAAGGTTTGATTTTTAGTCTATTATATCTTACTACTAGAAGGCCCGATATAATGTATTCAATATGTCTTTGTGCAAGATTTCAATCAAATCCTAAAGAATCTAATTTAACATCTATTAAAAGAATTTTTAGATACTTAAAAATAATTGTTTATCAATCTCTTCATTATCCCAAAACTTATGATTTTAATTTAATTTCATATTTAGACGCAGGCTTTAGGAGTTTTAGATTAGATAAGAAAAGAACTTCAAGAACTTGTCACTTTTTAGGGAAATCCTTAGTTTCATGGTCAAGTAAGAAACAAAATTCAGTTGCCTTGTAAATAGCTGAGGTAGAATATGTTTCTACTGGCAGTTTCTATGCACAAGTGTTGTGGATGAAAAACACTCTTATGGACTTTAGACTAAATTTTAATAATACACATATTTTATGTGATAATACTAGTGCTATAAATATTTCAAAAAAAATCCTATTAATCATTATAGAACTAAGCATATTGATATTAGACATCATTTTCTAAGAGATCATGTTCTTAAAAAGGATATATCTTTGGAATTTGTAAGTAATGAAATTTAATTAGCTGATATTTTTACTAAACCACTTCTCACTGTAAGGTTTGATTTTTTTAAGGGGGAGAAAGGTTTATTTAATTTTAAATAAAGTTTTATTTTACTACGTTGTTTCTCTATTTTAATAGTGTTTAAATAATTTATTTATTTAAACAAAAAAAGTTTTTTTTCTCTTCTTTTCCCCACGCAATCAATTTTATTTATATTTAAAATCAATGAAATTATTAATAAAAACATGGGAATCAAGGCTGTCAGAAACCTTTCAACTTCTAAACCGTTTCATTTCTACCAAAACCTTTTCAAACCCACGAAACCGCACCACTGCTCGTCAACCCTATTCGAACCTATGAAACCCTAACCTTCAAACCTTCAGAGATTCTCAAAGAAATGGAAAAGACCAAGAGAGCTAATGAATCCGAGGATAGCAATGCCAAGAAACAACACTCAGAAGGAAGAAAAAATTTGCAGGGAAAGGTCATAGACCTAGAATGGATATATCAGACGAATATTCTGTTGAAACAAGCTCTCACTTTTTAAAATCTAGAGCAAACCTTGAATGGTGAGAAGTCTGAGTTTTCATATGAAACAGAACTATGATATTTCTTTAAATCTGTGCAATTTAGTCTGGGAGACAATGAGGATACTATGGTAGCTAAGATAGAAGATAGAAAGGTCTCGATATCCTCTATGGAAGTTGGTCAGATTCTAAACTGTCCTAAGGAGGGAGTGTTCCATTTTTATTTGAAAAATATAGGAGATTATGTGCATAAATCGGAGGACATTATGTATTTTGTTTTTGGTTATTCTTCTATAAAGAAGATGTTCATAAAGGACCTAGATCCAGATCAGAAAATTTTAGTAAAATTTGTGGAAATAGGGATTTCACCAAGGATGTCTGAGTTAGAGAAAATTTTGTATCCATATATGTATATAATGTTTCTGTTCATGAGTGATATAAAGATAAACTTTCCTAGGTACATGATAAGGTATCTTCACTACTGCTGTCAAAGTGAGGCTAGGATGAATTTTTATCCATTTGGTAGATTACTCTTAAAAATTCTGTTAAAAAATGATATGGTAAGGCTAGTGGAAGCCCAAGTAAGATTCCATCACAGTAAAACCTTTGGTGATGGAACCTTAAGAAAAATTGGATATTTCTGGAGCACCTTAAAAGGGAAACTTTTGCCAGTAAGAGATGAGGAAGAAATAGAAAGTGCTTAAGCTCAGTCTGCTAAGTCCAAAGAGGGAAAACCTAATTTGAGAGTCAACACTACTGAAAGAAGAATCAGATTTGAAATGGAAGAAACTGAGGAAGAAAGAAGTCAGGAGGGACTTCAGAATTAGAGAAAAAGAACTATTAATGAGGAACTTGTTTCCCCTATACTAACAACAAGAGATTTACTCTCTTACAGTTTTTTTAGAGAAGATGCTGCTGAAAAAGAAATGGAAGATATTGTTGCAAGGTCAGAACTAGTGGAAGGACCTCAGATTCAATATGTAATTCCATAAGAAGCTGAAGTAGATACTCAGGAATAGGTTTTAGTGGATGTTGAAGTTACACTTCAACAGGAACAAGAGGCAGAGCCTGGTGAGGAAGCGGTCAGACATTAGAAAACTCTAGAAGATATTATTTTATAAACTCCAATGGAATAACAAATTGCTGATGTTCATGATGATAATCTTTATAAATCTCAAACAGAAGTACTTCATGAGGATTTTTCTGTGGCAGAGTCTGGAAAGGACTCTGAGGAAAAATATGTAGATCAACCTGCTCAAGAAAAGGAAAAAGACAAGTCTGATGCAGATTTTCTACCTTTTGTACTACGACATCACACTGGAACTAAGAATGAAAATCAAGCACAAATTGCCTCTGATTCAGGGAACAAGGAAGTTGAATATCTATACATAATGGTGTCTCATTTGGAATCTGTAAATGTTACTATGAGGAGAGCCTTAGAATCAGAACAGTTGAAATTTCAGAGACTTAAGGGAAGTACAGTTTCATGATAAGAAGTTGAAGCTTTTAAACAAGAGATGTTAACAGAGGTTTCCAAGCTGAAATTAGAAATTGTAAAGAAGTCATATTTTCTAGAAATTAAAGAATTTCTGGAGACACAATTTGCATCTGTTGGGACTAGTCCTGCTAGTGGATCAAGTACTTCACCTAATTTAATCAGAAAGTTTCAAGATATCACAGCTTCCATGAGAAATATGAGTGAAACATTACATGATATTTAATGCAACAGTGCTCCATTATCAGTCTTGTTAGACAATAAAATTTTTTGGTTGGTCAATTGACCTCAAGTGAACCAGGAATCATCTCTGTCTTAAATAAATTCACAGAGAAGTTGTATTTATTTATGGATAAGGAAGAAATACTTTATGAGTTTTTCAGAGTCAACATCATAGAAGATATTCATGTGACTTAAGAGACCAGGGATCTTGTTATTAGGCTTGGTGATGGAATGATGAAACGGCTGAGGGAGCAGTTTTTAGAAATCAAGTCTACAGTTCAGAGGAGATGGGCCCTATCTCATATCCTTCCCAAAACTTTATTCCTTTGTTCATCATGATTGTACCTATTCCATTATCTCAATGAAAATTTGGATTCCTGTAATTTATTATTTGTTTTACTATCCTTGGTTTGATATGCTAGTAATCCAGATTTATTTATTGACAAATAGTTAATGATATATCATTTACTTATGTTCAGTGCTACATTAATCTATTTTATATTCCATATTTTTTCATTCGTTTGATAACACAAAAGGGGGAGAAATTTGGATAAACACAACATTTTTGTTTGTTTCATTTTATATTGGGGGAGAAATTAAAATGGAAAAATTAAAATGGAGAAGTTAAATGGAGAAATTAAGTTAAATCTAATATTATATTTTCACAATTCAAAACTATATGTAATTAATTTTTGTAAGTTAATTTCATTGGTTATTTTATGGGTTTTGTGATAAAAAAAGGGGGAGATTGTTGAGAAAGTATTGTTTTCAATAATAAATATTATTTTTGTTTGAAAAAAAGTTTATTGAAAACAATACTCTATCTCTTTATGATAATTTTTATGCTCACAAATACCCTTAATTATTTTCTAATGTTTTTTAAAGAATATTACAGGAATTTATTTTTTATTTTTAGTTTTATTTCTGGATGAAATATTTAAATTCTTGAACAACGAGAATTAATTTATAAGGTATTCGCATTTAGCACATTCTGGAAACAATTTTCATGCTCTACATATTCGGGATCTGCTTTAGCCTGTTCTGGAAACACTATTCATACCCTACGTGGAGAAACGTAGCATAAGGTTGCAAAGTAGTGTATAATTTATGAGAAAAGAGAAAAGAATAGTTAATCAACCATACGTTATCAAAAAAGTATGGAAGAGGAACCCTACGTTAGGAAGGAACCCTACATTTGGGATATTAGAAAAGTATGGAAGAAGAACTGTACGTAAGTGTTAATCATTACGTTTTTTTTCTCAAAAGTATGGTTCATCAACCTTGATTTTGTAAACAACCATAATGTTCTTAGAAAAGTATGGATCATGTAAAATTATGGATCGTTCATCATACATTTGAAATTTGGAGAGAAAATATGGATGACCAACCCTGCGTTTTTGATCAACCATACGTTGTCAACCCTACATTTTAAGGCTACGTCATCAACCTCACATTTATGATCTATGTTACATTAATAGGATGCATACAGTACAACTCAACCATGCGTTTGACATCAAAGAATTTAAAGTCGATATTATTATGCAACGGTCAGCAAGCTAATTATTAGGCTGATTTCAAGCCAGATTTAAAGCTAATTTTAAAGTGCGACTTTGACTGATTCAAATTCGTTTTATCAATGGGTTAAAGATCGAATTAAAAGGATCTTTTTTATACCGAGTATTCATGGAAGTTACAACTACTCTGTAAATTCAAATGTTTGAATATTACAAGTCATAAGGTGACTTTTGTGGATATAAATTTGCAGAAGAAGTGTTTTTCCTTATTATATATATATATGAGCTTTTCTAAACAGAAAAAATCTCTCTCTCTCTCAATATTTTTCTATGAAGAAAAAAATAGAGACTATCAAAAACACAGATCTGCTAATTAAAGAAGAACGAAAAAGCTCTGTTTATTGAAGAAGAAGAAGAATCACAATTGAAGTTTCATTCGTTCTACATCAAAAATCTACTGTGAATCTACTACTGCTGAAATTGTGAATTATATTTCTATATCTACTGCAACGGGATCGACTCATAATGACTCTTTTGTTAAGATCATTATTTATGAAGGTTATGATCTATCTACTGTTAATTGCATGTTGTCGCAATTGTGAAGAACATCTGTAAAGTATTTTTAGAATACAAAAATCTTTCTTTTCTATTCGTGAGTGACCAGCTTCTTGTACTAAGCTATGTAGGTTCTATGAGTGAACCAGAAGGATTTGTTTTGACTTAGATTGTTATGGTGTCAACTTCCTATACTCAGTTGTTGAAAGGTCTGTTGAAACGAGGACCAGATGGTGAAAATCACCAAGCTCGTGAAGTAGAGCATTGGTGGAGTGGACTTGGGGCTTTCTGTTCCCCGAACCACTATACATCATGTGTCTCTGCACTTCATATTTCCACTGCATTAATTCATCTGATTAAAGTAAAAGAGCAGAACACAATCTCGCGAAGATTTTTGAAAATACACAATTCACCCCCTCTTGTGTATATTTTTTATAATCTGGTCCAACATATTTATGATGAGATATGGCTAGTAAATCACTCGAAAATACCTACTAAGCCCCATCAATCATACCAATTTTCTACCAGGACAACCCAACTACATACTAAAATGAAGGAAATATTCACAATTGGTACCTATGTTACTACTTTGTCATGAATCATCCTGGATACCCTGGTACCCTAATACCTGATCCAGCTCTAACATGGACCAAAGTGAATTCCTGATCATCGTGGGTTAGTGACTACCACATAGAATCATACATGAATAAATATGGGAAAAAATTCAAAAAAATAGTTGAATATAAACAATAAAAATTAGTATGTGCAAATCTCCAAAGGGGGAAAGTACCAAAAACAAATAGGTAAAATAGTACCCAAATGCATCATCATCAAAAGACACCATGTATTCCAAGATAAAGATCAGAGATAAACCCTTAAAATAATTGGATAACATCTCCACCCGTCTCCTCTATCACTCTAGGTCCTTAGGAACAATAACTTTAACCACATCTAAGTATTTCTTTCCCTTTGGTCTGACCTGACATAAGAAAATATAAAAATTCCAAATATAAAATGTGGGGTGTGACCTATAAACCCTAATAGGGTCTCATAAAGTGTTCCATAATCAATTTTCTAACAAATAAACCAAACATTGTTTTAATTTAAATTAAAAAAGACGTGCAATATAATTCACATGTTTTTTTAAAAACATTCTTTCATGATAAAAATATATTGAACATATATCAAAATATCCTTCGATGAACATTTGATATAAAACATTTAAATAAAAAATGGAATGAAAAAAACAACTATATAAATTAATGGAATGTAATAATCAGATCCAATATATAAAAACACCATGTATCAATTCTTGTGGTTCATTAGTTTCTTGTAATAGGATCCTCACACTACTCACCAATAATATCATCTCAATGTGTGAACACATCCCATGACTCAGGGAATGGGGACTCAACTCCCCATCAAGGAACAAATCATACGGTGGTATGATTAATTCAGTGTTTTCATCATCAATTCAGTGCTAGGGGGTCAAATCCTAGAATGCTTATACTAATTACCCACTAACTACCCATACTCATATGTTCTTCAATCAATAAATCCATCAATCATGGGAAAATGGATCATTTAAAATAATTTCAAAAATAAAATTTCCCACTTTATGTTTTCAACATGCCATTATCATTTCAAAACAAATCAATATTTTCACAAATTCATTCCACTACAAATCACCTTTGAATTTAATCCATTTAAAATCATTTCACCAAATCAATTTTCTAAATCAATCCATAAATATTCTCAAATCCATCAAATAATTCCAATTCCATTGAAATTGGGGATTTTCACAATCTCCATGCCTTTTTCAAAATCATCCATCAATCATCTAAAATTAGTGTTTTTAAATCATATAAACACGAAATTAAATTCAATTAAAAAAAATTATGGTTTGAAATGTGGGGAAAATCATATGGAACCAACTAAATTTAATTAGTGATAAAATCAATACCCACAATTTAAAAACACTAAAAAAGAACAAATGAGAACAATAAAAACAAGGAAATCCAAGATTCAGACATAAAGATCAAAATTAGATTCAATTGAAAACATGAGATCATACTACTTCCAAAAAATGGCTATTATAGAAAAAGAGAAAACCAAATTAAGGGAACTCAATAGGGATCAAACAACAAAATGAGGTGTTTGAAAGGGAATAAATCAATAATTGCAAATAAGAGGAAATATAGGGTTCTCAGGAGGGTCACCTGCAGAATTATTAAATAAATTATGCAGGTAGTATAATTAAAACCACTAGGTATTAGACATTTACATCATAAATCAAGGGTTTATAGTGTAAATGTGTCAAGTTTTACATATACTGAAAAAGGAATTGCCTTGGGTCAAAAATAAAAATAAAAAAATTTATAACATAATTTCATTATTTAAGATACCAATAATTTTTTGATGTAATCCATTTTCATGGATTATGGCTATCAGAAAATTTATGTTATAAATTAATGATTACCGTGTAAATTATTTCTATATCCAACACCTAGAAATAGAAATATGGGAAAACACCCAACAACCTCAAACTCAACCTAGACCCAAAAAAATCACCTTATAAAACTTTTAACACATTTATACCCAAACTACATTAAAAACATGTATACAACTCTAAACATTATGTCATTTTACCTTATAATATATCTCTATCCTAAAAAATCTTGAAACTCTCCCAACCAAAAAGAGAAATATAAAAAGTGTCAAGAAGTACCTGAAATAAGGTAACATAATGTTACATGACCTTAGTTGCCACATGAGAAACATACATCTAATCACTTGGAAGGTGTATGAGATTAACCACCCCTAGATAAATGAGATAAAAATGGTTGGAAACTACCCTTGGTTGTATGAATGATCTTCTTTCAAGGAAACTGGTAACCCTGAACAATAGCTTTTCTTAGTGGATAATCCTAATGACTCCCTAATAGTGATAATTTTTTCCTATCCAGGATCCTCTCGGTATCCTTTTCTCTCCCTAGAACCTGGTGATATGTTGGTAGCATAAACAGAGTGACCTGATGCTAGATCTCAAGATAAAAAACCTCCTAAAAATTCCTCATCATAGCATCCAAATTTTAAAATTGGTCTGAATCATATCATATAAGGGTCCTAAAATAGATCTTGAACACCCACATGCTAAAAATCCCTTATTTAAGTGTAAATATATCTTGGTTATGGATGCCTTTAGGTCTAAGAAAAAAACATGGCTCAAAACTGGCCTAAAAAATATCTTATGAGAATGGATAATACTCATGATCCCTAAGAAACAAGAACCACCACTTCCTAGCTACCCCATATAGAATCATCACTCCAAATGAAACCCAATGCTCCTTCTATGAATGGATAAAACTAAATGTTATCTCCACCTCCTCCAACCCATACTCGATCACATATTCTAAAATAAATCACTCATACTTCTTCAAAATATGGTGTTGAAACTCTCAGAGTGTCCTCCTCCAAGTTTCATCATCATCAAACACACCTCTATAGAGATCTGTTGGCACATCCTGCTAATATCTTCAGTGTGAACCATATGAGGACGTCGACTTGAATCCATCCCTGCAAAATAATAAATGGTTAAGGACTCCTAAAATTATAATATGGAATATTTAAGATTAATTTATTTATTTATTTAAGGATCAACCTAATCCCAAGGTCTACCAATTTAAAATAATGGAAGAAAGAATAATGACGTGTGATCCTTTCATAGGTCACTACCCCATAACCACTATCACTTCACTTAATAGGCTGAGTAAACATAATGGTCCATGAAAGGTATCATAGGGGGTCCCAAATACATGTTCCTAAGTTAGTTTACCTTTTTCAAGTTGCACAAAAAACCTTAATGACAATGATCCTCTCAGTCCTCACTTATTTCTATCTCTAAACTCCATAATATCCTCAACCTAAACCTTTAATACCACTCTATCATGGTAACCTCCACCCAAAGGCCACCAAAGGTTAAAAATAATAGAATTGAGATAATGATGCATGAATCCTGAATCTAATAGTATATAGGTTAGAGAAAAACACTGAGGATATTTCATACACACAAATGAGAGGAATTGTCCAGTAAGAAGAACATAAATAAAGAGTGATAAGATAAAACCACTATATAAATCCTACTCGAGATAAAATAAAATAACCCAAATATATTTAATTTCATATATACAAAAAATGAAAAATAGATTCCATGTACCAAAATTAAATCCTTGGTAGTGACCTTAAAGCTCTAATAGCTCCTAAATAACTCCATAATCTAGGAAAGTCTAGCCAGATCACAACCAACTTCTATAGACATGAAATATAGTTTATATATATGTAGGGTGAGTATAACATGAATAATCAGTAGGATCCTTCTCAAGCCTCTCATGTAAAAGATTAAGAAAGCCTTTTAAAACCTAGTTATCAAAATTGAAGCTAACTCGTCGCCTAATCAGGTATTCTGTATTCCCATCCTCATCATGTATCTCTCTCCAAGTATTCCATACATGGAATAGTATAATATCCAACATATATAAAAATAAGGCACCCTAATTCCACTTCACCATTAGTTTTCCGCTCTATCCAAACATTTCATGTTTTGAGAAATCTCTCTCAAAAGTAATCCAACCTAAAGAAACCTAGGCTAATGTATTACATCATGAACAATGTTCATCACATAATATCATCATCACATACTATGCATCCAATGCATCACATCATATGATCAACCCATGACACATCTTTATATAGTAACTGAGTTTTTTTGGGGAGTCTTTACAGTGTGAATGTTGAGTAATATTCCTCAAGGCATTATATCCAATACATGAAATACCTATAACAATCCATAAGATACCATATTTGAAGATACATGTTTGTGAAATAACCCAAATAAATTTAATTCATTTACACACATATATGGGAAAGGTAATAACCATACATACCATCACATAATACTGCTAGGAGAAGAGAGAAAGTAAAGAGAGAGTAGTCATCCATCCGTTCCTCACCAATTTGAATGATGGTGAAAAGAACCTCCCAGATCCCACTTTGTGTGAGTCACTATACTAACATGGGTGGGGTAGAATATAAAATAAGATAACATTTAGGATATATATAGCTTACAACCACACCATGCGAATTAACCAAGCCTTAACTAAAACTAAAACTATTATCTCTCAGACACCCGACTACCACTGATATGGACTAGATATCCTATAAGAACACAAGAAATCAGGGAACTTCATTTAATTTATTATTTTTTAAAACATTTATTATTACATTAATTATTGGACAATTACATGCCCTTGATAAATAAAAAAATCTATCTAAAAATTACTCAAGAGTTTTCATTTTGAATTCCATTCAACAACTAACCCAATGGGTTACAAAAATTATTATTCATAGCAATAAATAATTCCATGTACTCTAGGACTCAGCCTTAGTTTCCATAAAATATTTATAAACTAAGAAAAACTAGTTGTGTCAAGTAGTGGAAAAATGAATATAGGTAAATAAGAAACATGACCATCTGGGTGTTAAGGTTGATTTGTTAATAATAAATCAACTTTGCTTCTAGCACAACAATATTAAATCCTAGATTCTACTGATTTCATCTGTTATGCTGTCATCACCAACACCGCCATGAATATCACCATTCATCTATCCCACCATCAACAGTATTAATGGCTATCATAAGACCATGCCTCACCACCCATATCTCATCAACCATTATCCCTCTAGGGTACCTTCAAATTTCTTAGAAAATATCACATCCCAATAAATCACATGAGAAAGTAAGAACACAAAATTCTATAATTAGAGAAAAAATCCCAATAACCAAGGAATGAAACCTTCATATAAATACAGAATCACTTAACCCCAAACATTTATCTTAATTAAAAATTGTTTTATTATCATCTTATATGAAATTATTCATTTATCGTAGGTTACAACCACAAGAAACCTAAGGAGTTATCTATAAATAACTTTTAATTATTTAAACATGCTTTAAGTATAAAATCCAGTTTCATAAAACTTTAAGGAAAAATGATATCATTTAATAATGCATCAAGAATTAATTTCATTTCCATTATATTATAAGGAAAAAAAATTTCATTTAATCATGTCTCTTTAATTATTTATCCAAAAAACATTTCAAGTTTTACATTCTTTATTAAATTTCCAGGAATAATAAAATAGAATAAACATAGTATAGATGTAGATATCACACAATATAGAAAAAGAAGAGGTATACCATTATTATGATATAAATACATGTGATATATATAACCATAAAAAATTTACTATATTTAATTTGGTTTAATATTTATTAGGATTAATTTATCTGTAATCCTAATAGATATATCAAGATAACTTTACAACTTCATATAAAACAGAAGAAGTAATGAATCCCCTATATAGAAAGGAAGTTTCTAACCATGATCCACTAAATTAGAGAGGAAAAGAAGATGATGTCACCAATAATATTTACTAATGATGAGATCTTTAAAAACCTTTCAAATTTTGTAGATAATAAGGGAAAATGAAAGAGAAAAAAACTTACCTTAAACAAGACTCTCTATTATAGAATATAAAGTTTTAACCAAATAGTTAATGTGCTTAGAAAACATGAAAAAGGTGGATCCCAATGATGTAGATGAATCTTCAATGGTTAAGAACAAAATTTGGTTCATCCAAAATCAAATAATTTAAGAAAATATTTAAAAAGGTAAGATCTTCTTTTTAGAGTTATGGATATGAGATCACTGTAATTTATATTAGTTTAAACATTAATTGAGATCTCATTTAATTCATGTGAAACAAATGTATTAATTCTCTAGAACTTTAAGAAACTAATGATATAAATATCATCATTTAAATAGTTCTTCATTCCACTTATTTATCCATTAAAACCATTTCTCTAGTAAGAATTTGCATTTAGTAAATTTTAGAAAAAACTGTAAATATTGGAATAAAAATAAATGGAATTTTTTTATATTGTCCAATACTATATCATTAGACTACTATGATAATGTTATCTAATCTACTATTGTTATACCAATATTATATTATTATCCAATCTATGACCATTAAACCAATATTGTACCATTTTTCAATATAATAATATTTGACAAACCTAAAACCCATAGTCAATATACTATCAGAAGACCAAGATAAAACATGAGAATATCATGGGAAATAAGACCTCAAACACCCCTAAGAACCTCCAGACCAAGGGAAACCCAAAGGAAAGTTTTTATGAATTGGTGTTTTACATATGTGGTTATATTTTTGGGTTATAGGTGGAGAAAATATGATTAGTTAAAGTTGGGTGAGGTCATATAGTTACAAGTAAAGAATATGGAACAACTTATGTGTTTTCATGTTGAATGTCAAGAGGTGTGGTAGCTTGCGTTGTGGAAGAAGAGGGGGGGGATAGCTTGGGCATGGTCTCCCAGTAGGTTGAGAGATGGTCATGTCAGAAATTGAATTTATTCTTGTGGTAGCTTGGGGAATCATATTGCAGAAACAAGTTAAATGAGTCATGGGGTCACTTAGTGGGGAAGAGGAGGTGTAGTTGGTTTGTGAAGGGAGAAACAGGTCAGGTTTGATGTAGTTCACACTATAGAGGCCGATACTAGCATGTGATAACTTTTCCAACCATTCCTTTGTGACATAATTATGGATCACCCATATTTGATATTGGAAAAAAATAGTTATCAAATACTTCCAATGAAAATTAAAAATCGATAAGAATATTAAACTATATTCCAAAAAATGGTTTACTAATTTTAAATTAAATTTATAGAATTAAATATGAAATTATATTTCATGTTTCCCAAAGAATCCAAGAATATATTTTTATCTAAAATTTAAGGGGAAAAGTTTATTTACAATTTGCATCTGAATTACATGATGTAATAAAAATAAAATAATTACCTGAAGTTTAACAAAAATAGAGGGGGTATAATCAATGAAATTGAACTTTAAAATTTTCAAAAAATGATGTTCTATCATGGTTCCTAATTGTATATAGTATACTGGTCTCAGTATTCACACATGGATGATCTAGGTTTATAGTTTATTTATGTATTTCACTACTTTAATTAAAAATCAATCTATCCTAAAGAATATTATCCCTATAGGTGTTTTCTAAATGGTTTCCATATTTATGATACTAATCATTTACACTATTTGATATGATTTCTCATATATAAAATTTAAATCATCATGGAATATTGAATTGTACTTTATTTCATCATACCATGTCTAATAAATATAACTCAAATTGAACCATTTCAAATAAAATGATCTTTTATTTATTTATATCATAGTTTTATAATATATTCAAATACATCAGACATAAAGAGTAAAATATTTATTTTCTTGTAACATTCCATTTATAATATTCCTAAAATTCATAATAACTTTTCTAATTTTCACTACTTATTCACTATAAATAAATTCAACTATTATTCATGATCATCAAAAACAAAATATCTTACAAAAAATGTGTGTTATTATTTAATTTAACTAAAAATTCAAATTTACTTTAAAATATATGATAAAAAATAGATTTTAAAAAATATAAATAATATTGATAATAAGAAGAAAGAAAAAAATAAAAACAACAACAATAATAATAAATAGTATGTATAGAGATATTACATTCAAAAAAACAACACACACATAGATAATGGCTCCAATCTGGATTAAACCACACCACCCTTCAAATATTGACTCATGCACCATATGACACCATATTTTTAAATTATCTAAAAGGTTTTTTTTATAACATTATATCACTGTGCATATCATCATTTTTTCAGAAAATTTATATTGGTTTAAGACATTTATTTTAATCATCAATACAACCACATGATTATATGATCACATATTGTAAGAAACATCATCCATTCTATCATTGTCAATGAGTCGTTCCCTGCTACATCAGTGGTCTAAATGTATGTCACGTACCATATTCACCCAATAATCTCAATGGAAACCCATGCCCCTATATTTTTTGGTTTCTTTGATATTGGACCTGATCATTCTCTAAAAACCACTACCAATTTTGTTCACTAGTTTAAGTAATTTCTCCCAGTATGATTTTAATGAAATCTTAATATCATCACTAATAACTAACTAAGGAAAAATTTAAAGGAATTAGGTTTTAAACCATGACACTTTCTTATGCTAATCTGAACCCAAACCACTTATTTTGGGGTGATTGAAATAATAATAATATTATTATTAATCTCTATTTACGTAAAGAGGATTAAAAATCAAAAATATGCGCACACCCAAGGAACACAATAAAGGAAATCCTATTCCCTCACCATAAGGATTGGAAAGAACCCAATAGAACCATTAATCTTGTATTTTAGTAATTATAATTGAAACTGACTTTCAACATCAGTTATTATAAAACCGAACATTGAAATCCTAATTATATATTGAAATATAAAAACTTTCAACATTGGTTATTATGAAAAAATATATTGAAATTAACTTTCAATATAAATTTTCATAATAATTGACATCCAATTCCACTTTCAACATCCATTATCAATATAACCAATATTGAAATACTGACTAATTTTAGATTTTTATATACTTAAAAAATTGTTTTTTTCGAAATACTGTGTTAAAATAAACTTTCATAATTAGTTTTAATAAAAAATTTATGTTGAATGTGACTTTCAAATGAATAAACATTTACTTTCCATGTTTATTTTTTATCAAAACCAAATTTAAAAGTCACTTTAAACATTGGTTTTGATGAAAATCAATGTTAAAAGTGTCAATAAATGTCTGTTTTCATAATAACTTATATTGAAACATAATTAATTTTTTTAAACAAATATATTAAATTATGATAACCCATTACCTATAAATATAAATCCATTATTAGCATACATAATCAAAAAACTTATTTTAACTTTATTATAACATAAAAATATTAAATACATAGCTAAAAATCAATCAAACCAATAAAATATTCAATAACTGATCCTCAAATGTGTTTTAAATATTTTTATAAATAATATAAACAATCATTAAAATCATATAAAATAACAATATTTTATTAAATAAAAAATAAAAAATGTTCTTTAAAAACATAATAATTATAATGGAAGTAACCTTGTAAAATTATTTCCTTCTTCTAGTCATGATAATATAAAAAAATTAACCAAAAAACATAATGTCCACATTTAAGATGTCCTCTTTGATGATAAAATTACAGTCCTAAAAATATTATTTGAAAATAATAATCACAATATATATAATAAAAAATGAGTATTAACTAATGTAAAATTTATCTAACTACACTCGCACATAATTTTCTTCGTTTTGATTCTTTATCAACAATTGATATCTATTAAATAAAATCCATGACCTATTATATTTTCATTTATTGATTAAAAACATATATTACATGAATATTTTAATATTAAAGAATGAGTGGAATAGAATAGAACTCATTAATTTAGTAAATCTTGATAATTTCAATGAATTTCATCCAGTAAAGAGAATAACCAATATGTTATGCATTAATGTGGGTAAAATATGTATAGAATCCAATGTCAACTAAAATATAAAATGTTTATCATGAGTGAAATTATAATTAATATTAATTAATAATCATTTAAGTATTCTTACCTTTCAGAAAATGGAAGAAAATAACACTTAAAATTGGTATATTTACATATTTAATATATACATTTAACTATATCAGGCTTATCTAGGTATTTTAGACTCATTGAAATGTATTTCAGATCTGTATAACCGTAAATAGAAGTGATCTCATTTTGTATGAAATGTTTTTTAGATTCCTAATTAGATAACTAATAAATCAAATCATTATAATTTATATTTATAAAAAGAAATAAAAATTTAATATTAATTTTATATACATAAAACCCATCAACATGGGTACCGATAGCTCATTTATCACACCCATGGGTTTCATTACTTCCTACAGTCTCAAATCAGTTTTGAATTGAAATCAATAAACCAAAAATAACTACAAATACAAATAAGTAGTATAATATTTAAAGTTCAAAGGTCAAATCCATGAGGAAAAGGAACTAAAAATTCAATAGATAAGATTTTTCATGAAATATTAAATATATTATACTAAAATAGAGGTGAATGGATGGAAAAACTCAAACAAAAAATAAAATATGAATGGAATTGAATCAGTATCTAGATACGGTTTTACTTAAATATGGAACAACTTGACCTATCTTGTGAAATAAATCATTTCATTGGTGTTGAGACTTATTTGGGGAATTATTCCTACCTCTTGTCACATAATAACCATACATAAGCCTATATAACCCCCTTTATATATAATCTAAAACCAACCAAAGTACACTAAAATCACTCTCAAAAATGGGATATGAGGTTTATATGACTCTCTCTCCCACACTCACCTCTATCACATTGGGTTTCATCCTCTAATCACCATTACTCAAGCTAGGAAACTGGGTAATGAGATAAAAAATAAAAAATAATCAAATTATAAATAAATATAAAAACATCATATAATGAGAAGAATTCATTCAGTTCGCACACCCGTAAAATGATTTAACCCCCCTCCAATGACACTAGCCCCTTATAGTAAATTGGCTATCAACCATTATGTAACTAGGAATCAAAGAATAAGGAATAGAAATATAAATAAAAATAAATTTTTTAAATAATACTGAAAAATTCACTTCAATTGATTTTGGAAAACATGCATGAGTTACACAATTAAACAACTAAAAGAAAACAATAAAATAAATCCTAACTAATATGCCACCACTATAGTTGACATAGATCCTCCTCCTTCCACTCCTTCTTCAGTCATTGGACTTTGATCTTCCACCAATACATCCCCCAGGAGGTTTCTAATCCCATTTTTAGTTCACAAATCTTATTTATAGAGAAATGGATCATTATATATCTCTCATATCATCCCTATATTATATATATATATATTCTATAAATTCATACACTTTGAATTAGCCTATATTCTATTCATGTGATCCTCTATTTATCTATATCTTCAATAAATCATAAAACTATTTAGGTTAGTGGTGGATATATTATATCTCTTTATATATGTTCATCTCTTATATCTTAATCTTTAATCCTCAAACATTTGTATCTATATTCCCACATATCATGGTAGAATAAAACTCCTCCTGGATATAGATTGATCCCCACATGGAGGATATTTTCTTTAATCTCACCCACAATATTACTCTTTGTGAACATGTCGAAAAATACCCAAGATAAAATATAAATGTATATATATATATATATATATAATATCTATGGTGTGGATAAGATATTGTTGGCACAACCAAGACATCTCCACTTCAGCTGCAACATGGAGTGGTTCTTATGGAATAGGTCAAATCCACCATAAAATATGAATTACCTAGAAAATATAGGATCTATATAGCATAGCCAAAACCCTATATCACAACCCTCACATCATGCATTAATCATTTTTCTTGTCTTACTCCTTTTTAATGAAAATTATCCTTCCTCATTTCCATTCTTGATAATTTAATTCTAAACTCCTTCTACAATAATCTATAATGAAAGAGTTTCTTTTTCGTCATAGAATTCCTCCATCTAACACCCATATCTATCAAGTACCACACCTCCATGGTGTAGTATAAATCCTTATTCATAGCTTCTCCCTATCCATTTATTCTTAACATGGATGAATGGAATGCATGGAATGTACTTTTCTTTATATAATTTTCATAGTGAACTCCTTGTGATTGAAATGTTTTAGGCATGGAAATATGAGTTTCACAAAGGCCACCAGGGTGGTTTCAGTCATTATAGAGGTGAACATGATATCCCTCTTCATTGATAATGGAGGTGGCATGGAACATGTGAGAAACTTCAAATTATCACATAATTCCAAGGAAGATGATGTGATCTCGACTTTATATGAAAATATTTTGGAATGTAGGTAAAGTTTTCAGATGATCTAAACCCCACATAAAAGTTTCGCAATGGTGGGATCTCATTAATATGACTAAATGTGGTGAAGATATCCCAAATTTCTCTTAGTTTTGGTTCATTATGATGATCCCTTGTATGGTCCATCCTTAACATGAACTATGGTCTTTTTCCACCTCGTTCATGGATAGGCCCACCTAGAACCGTTTCAAGCTTGTACTCGGCCTTCTCGGGTGCTTGGTCAGATTCCCCTTTGGGTGTCCATTTTGTCTTCGCTGGTTAAGGGATAGACTTTTCTAATCTATATTAATTTTCACATCTCATGTATTTCCTTTCAAATTTTATCATTCAGAACAACACATATTTCCCTTTATGAAAATCAATTCAAAAATGATATTAAGTAATATCTTTTTATTTTATTTTTTCAATATCAATCACAAAATGTTAATTACCCAAATATAAGATAAATCAATTGAATATTTTTAAATATTAATCAATTAAATACACAACTTAAGTAAATTATATTAAAAAATATATTGACAAAAATGTATCTTCAAATACGCCCACACTTAAATAATTCTCATTAGTAATCATATAATCCTAACTCAAAGAATATTGGAAAATAATAATATTAATATTTAAACGACATATAAGCATAATAAAATAATTATCAATGCAAAGAAAATTTTTTAGGAATCATATGGGAATATCAATCTAAATCATCATTTTCAAGGAAACCAATCAAATTTTTGTTTTAATTTTTCTTTTTGTTTATAAAAAATGAAGGGATTATCCTAACATCCATTGAATCCCTTTAATATATTATTATTAATAATTCCTCTATTTTATTTACCTCATTTTTAATTTTTCTTCACTCAACACTTAAGGTAATAATGTAAGTATAATTTTTTCAAACTATTAATACATGTTATTTAATATATATTATTTCATATGATCTAAAATCTATAATATTTAAAGACAAATATCACATTTAACCATGATGTATTTTCAATATGGATATGTTGGCCTCCTCAATGTTTAATGCCCATAAATCATGATTAACTACACTAATTATGATTTATTAAGATACATAGTGTTTAATCATTCTCAAGTATAATTTTAACTTCCATTTTTAGTGTTGACATCATAAGACAGAATTACAGATTTTGGTTAAGTACGAGCTACCAATACTTGTCCTACTGATAGACAAGTCATCAATGACATAAGCTACCTACAAGCTAATTCAACAATAGAGAAACTTTGAAATTTCAAAAAGAATGAGTCACTGACAGCTTGACCCATCGATATTTAACCTACCAATATCAACCTACCAACATAGTAACTGACTCATACTCAAAATATTTCCAAATATGAGCTACCAATAGTCGATCTATCGATGCATCACCTACTGATAGTCGAGATAACGATACATCATCTTCCAACATTTTGATCGACCGATGCAAGTCTGATCTATCAACATAAATGATCTACTGATAGAATGATCTACTGACAAAAATGATTTATCGACAGCATGAGCCACCAACAGTCTGAGCTACTGATAGACTGAGTCACTGATGATCTGTCTATTAAATTTTAACTTACTTTTAATGGTCATATTTATAAAATTTAGTACTAATTATTATATTATGAGACTGTTTGTCTTTTCTAGACAACATTTAACGATGTTAAAGACCAGTATGAGGTATGAGGTTTCATAACACATATTGCTTGTCTGGTAAAAAGGAATATCTGGATCAACAAGAAAGAAAGTGAGAAAGAAGCAACTTGGGAAGAAATACACATAGGTGTTCATGTACCTTAGAGAAAATTAAAAGATCTCCATACTATGCATATATGAAGAAAATGGTAAGAACCAAAAGGCCACAAATATCTACAACAACAACTTTGAAGAAAAGAACACTTCAAGGGTCACTAAAAATAAAATACATAATCAAAAAACAACTATATTGTTTGATATATGTTTCTAAAGGATGACTCCATATTCACTTCTATGATTATTAAGGAGTCCAAAAGCTTTATTGAACATCAAACAGAGAATTATAAACTATTATTATCTTTTTCTTCTCTGATTGTTAATTTTATTTAAATTTTGAGAAGTGTGTGTAAATATGTATTATAAAAACACACTAACTCTTATTCCAAACTAGAATATATAGAGATATCTTTACCAACTCATATTTTTACTCTTTATGTTCCCATAGACAATAGTAGAAGAGGTCCCTACATGGCCTGTCTATTTTTTTCTTTACAGTCCCACATATATTGTGGAAGAGGTCTAGTTGACCTGGACAATTTATATATTATTGTTACCCCGATCCAGGGGGTGGATCAAGTTTATTTAATATAAAATTATTGGCGGAAGGTGATCACCAAGTGAAGAGGATTAGGTCTTAGATTAAGGTTGAACCTCTTGTTTAATTATGATGTGCACATTCATGTTTTATTTTCTCCATTCTTATAACTATTTCAGAAAAACATAACTCTAATTTGTTAATCTATAATAGATAGTGTTTATATCATAATTTTTTTAGTGAACTGATTTTAAAAGTTAGAATAATATTGTATATTGTTTTAATAGATAATTAATCAATATTTTAGAAATATTTAGAACAAAAAAATCTTTTATCAATATGATACTTTTCTTAACTGGTAAGTAATTGTTTTGAAATTGGGGGATTATTAAATAATTCTTTTTCAATAGATATTTTTATAGGAACTCAATTCACCCCCTCTAGAGTGTCATACTCTGACCAATATTTGGTATCAAAGAATTTTATTATCTTATGTTTTCAAAGTTTTACAATTTTCAAATCTTTATCAACTGTGATTTTAGTTGTGTTTTAAAGATCTATAAATTTTTGTTAGTTCTAAATTTATAGTTCTTTAAAACCTATTTCTACTATTTTAATATGGACAATAGGCTGGAAGGTTCTACTACCAACAGACCTACCTAAATTAATGGAAAAAATTATTCTCATTAGAAACATAAAATGAAGATGCATTTGGAAATTATGGGTTTTGAAATCTAGACTTAAATTATAAATGAATATAATATTCCTACTACTGCTAGGAGTACTTGGGATGATACCACTAAGGCATCCTACAATAACAACTGTAAATCTATTAATGCCTTATACTTCTCCTTAGGGGATGGAGAATTTAATAAGATTTCTGTATGTAAAATAGCACATGAAATTTGGGATACACTGGTTGTTTATGATAATTAAGGCATATACTATTAAATATGATAAATTTAAGATGAAGATCAATGAACCAATTAAAAACTTGTATCTCAGGTTCATTGAAATTGTAAAAACGATGGTCTCTTTGGAAAAGATAATCATATCCAAGGAAAATTAATGAGAATTTTCATATATTTACTAAAAATATGGAGATGAAGCTCAGTATCAATAAGGGAATCTTATAATATCAATAATTTACATGTCAAGGAACTTATTTTTAAGCTAACGATGTGTGAAGAAGAGATGAAGTTCAACAAAGAATAAGATGGTGAACCAAAGAGAAAATCAATGGATTTCAAAACCACTGCCTAAAAAAAGAGATAGTGAAAAATCATGCTTAAAGTTATAGTAATATATTATCATCAAGTGATAGTGATAAGAAGATATATCAGTTGGCCAATAGATTAAAAAAGTTTTATAGATGGAGGAAGTTATTTTGGAAGCATAGTTAAAGGAAAATATGACAACAAAGGAAACTAGAAAAATGACTACCAAAGAAATGAAAATTCAAATGAAATAGTTTACTATGAGTGTAAGAGAAGAGGACATATAAAGTATGACTATCCTAAATTAAATTTCAAAAAGAAATATGAATATAACAATAGAATGAACAAAAAGTAAATGAACTCCACTTGGAGTGCTTATGAGGATAGCTCCATTGACTCATAATATTTAAAACATGAGAAGGCTAACAAATCTAATATTTGTTTCATGAAAAACACATCTGAGGTATCCCTATAATATACAGTATGGAATTTTTATTATTTTAGAGATGAATCTGATTTTGAAAATATGAAAAATGAAGAAATGTTTGAATACTGTAAAATGATTGATGATAAAAGCAATTAATATAAAGATAAATATAAATCTCTCAAGAAAAAACATGCTCTTATTGTTTCTATTGAATCTGAACAGACTATTGAAAAAAATAATGACTAGTTTCTCAATGAGAATAATAAACTTAAATTTCCTAATGAGCAATTAAAGGACCTATAGAGATTCAAAAATGGTAAATATAACTTAGTTCAAATTATTGGAAAAAAAATTCTCCAAATTATTCTATTGGAATTGGTTATCATCTTAGAAAAATAAATTTTTTTAAAACCAATTTTGTATCCAAATATATAAAATATGGTTTTATGCCAATTTCTGGAAAATTTACTGCAAGTTCTGATGTTAGAACATCTTCGATTGTTTCAAGTTTTTATAGAACAAATAAAGTTTAATTTTTCTAAGACTTTACAAACTATTTATAGGAAACCTATGAGGAAAATGTGGGTTCCCAAATGATTAATTACTAATATTACTATACCCAAGTAAGTATGGGTACTAAAATCTTTCCTTGTTTGATTTATTTGTGTAGGAAATTTGTTTAAAAAGTTTCTATAAGAGCTTATGGTAGTTGGATAGTAGGTGTTCAAGACATATGATAGGGTCTATTCTTTTTTCAAGAGTCTTATCAACAATAATGATGGGAATGTCACCTTTGGTGATAATGAAAAAAATAATAATTGTCCTTGTCCAAACTGGTAACACTAACTCATTTTTGATTTCTAATGTTCTTTTTCTTGATAGTCTTAAGTACAATCTTATTAGAATCTCACAATTATGTGATGATGGATTTCATGTTAAATTTAAAAATGATGCTTATAATGTTTTCAATTATAAAAATGATCTACTATTCACTGATTTCAGAAATGAAAATGTTTGTGCTATGAATTTAGATTCTTTAGTTTCTCAAAATGTCTCTTTCTTGAGTTCCATTCACCAAGAGTCTTAGATTTGGAACAGAATATAAGGAGAATAAAATATTTACTCCCTCATAAATATTACTTGGAATGGACTTGTCAATGATCTACCTAAACTTAAGTTTCAAAATTACAAAGTCTATAATCCTCGTCAAAAAGTAAAATATCATAAAATATATTTCAAACAAAATAAATATGTTTCAACTTCTCAACCTCTTGATTTGGTTCACATGGATTTGTTTGGAACATATATAATTTCTAGTTTAAATGGGAATCCTTATGTATAGGTTCTAGTAGATGACTTCTATAGGTATACATGGACTTTCTTTTTAGCTCACAAGAGTGAAGCTTTTTCCCACTTCACCAAGTATGTTATAACTGTAGAAAACTTATGTGGTATTAGAATTAAAACCTTAAAAAGTGACCATGGATGTGAGTTTTAAAACCAAGAGTTTGAATAATTTTTCTCAAAAAGTGGCTATAGTCCTAACTTCTCTACTCCTAGAACACCTCAGCAGAATGAAGTTGTAGAAAGAAGGAATAGAACCTCACAAGAAATTTCCCAAACAGTGCTCAATGAGTAGAACTTACTTGTTTATTTTTGGGTATAAGCTGTGAATACTACTTTTTATATAATTAATAGATTTTTAATTAGACCTATTCTTAATATAACTCCCTATAACATCTATAATAATAGGAAACCTAAGGTTAAATACTTTAAAGTTTTTAGTTAAAAAGACTTTATCCTTAATACAAAATATAATCTTGAAAAATCTTCCTCCAAAAGAGATGATGGAATTTTCTTGGGTTATTCAACCTCTAGAAAAAACCTATAGGGTATTCAATAAAAGGACCAGGTTCAAGGAAGAATCTGTACAAATCAAATTTGATGAAACAGATCCACATGAACTTAAAACCTTCTAAGGAAATATTTAGAATGATTTTTCCAATCTGGACATAAATGATAAACCTTATGACTCTGCTGTTAAGCAAGCAACAAAATCCTCCAATTCTAGAAAATCTCCATACATTATTCATAGTGAACCTGAATGTGTAGAAGAACCTAAAGTAACTTGACCTTCTTTTTATAGATCTATTATAACCCTTAAGAACCATCCCTTAGATGATTTAGTTGTAGATTTAGATAAGGAGACATAGACTAGAGCCTCCCTAAAGAACCAGAATGAACATCAAACTTTCTTATCACAACATAAACCTAAGAACATCAATGATTCAATCAATGATGAATTTCGGGTAATGGCTATGCAAGAAGACTTGAATCAATTTGAAAGAAATAAAGTCTGGAAACTTGTTGATAGATCCAAATACATCATGACTAAAGGCACTAAATCGGTTTTTACAAATTAAGTAGATGAAGTTGGTATCATAGTATGAAATAAGGCCATACTGGTTTCTCAGGCATATAGTCAAAAATAAGGAATTAACTATGAATTTTTTTTCATCGGTTTCTAGACTTCAAGCCATTAGAATTATTCTAGCATATCCATCACATCTTAATTTCAAACAATATCAAATGGATGTTAAAATTTCATTCCAAAATTTATATATAGTTGAGGATGTTTTTGTTGAACAACCCCCTAGTTTTAGAAACCCTCATTTTCCAAATCATTTTTTCAAATTATAAAAATATTTTTATGCTTTAAAACAAGCTCCAAGATCTTGGTATGATAGGGTCAACAATTTTTTAATTTCATAAGGTTTTATAGAAGGCATAGTTGATCCTACTCTTTTTATAAAAATAATTTCAAAATATTTATTAGTTGTTCAAATATATGTTGATGAATTTATTTTGTATCTTCAAAAAATTATTTATGTATTTATTTTTGAAAAATTATACAAAGTGAATTTGAAATGATTTTAATGGGTAAACTCAAATTCTTACTTGGATTTCAATTTTTTGAAAATAAATAAGGTATAAGTTTAAATCAAAGTATGTACACTAAATATATTTTGAAATGGTTTGGGTTTGATAGTATAAAATGTAGTGATACTCCAATGAGCACCACCTATAAATTTTATCTTGATGAACATGGAAAATATATTGATCAAACCAATTACAGAGGTATGATTAGAAGACTACTCTACTTGACTACTAGCTGGCCTAATATTGTGTTTACTGTGTGTATGTGTGCACATTTTCAATAAATCCCTAAATAATCTCTTTTATCTGTAGTTAAAATAATTTTTAAATACCTCAAGTATACTACCAACTTAGGATTGTTCTACCCTAAAGGAAAACCTTTTGATTTAGTTAGTTATTCAGATGCTGATTTTGGTGGTTGTAAGTTAGATATAAAAATAACCTCTAGAACATGTCACTTTTTGGTCAAGTCTCTAGTATCATGGTGTTGTAAAAAGAAAAATTCTGTTTCATTTTCTACTTTAAAAGATGAATAGATAGATTCTGGTAGCTGTTGTGCTCATATTTTTTGGATGAAACACACATTACATGATTTTGGATATCAGTTTAGGCATGTACCTATAAAACATGACAACAAAAATGTGATTAAAATCTCTAAGAAACTATTTTTTTCATTCTAGAAAAAAAAATATTGATGTAATACATCACTTTTTGAAAGATCGTTATAAAAAAGGTGATGTAACTCTTGAATTCATTGGCACAGAACATCAACTTGCTGATATTTCTACTAAGCCTTTAAATTATGAGAGGACGAGTTACATAAAACATGAGTAAGGGACGTTCAATTTTTGGTGACTCACCAATGATATCTCACTAACGTGACTCATTGATTATGTCTCACCGACGTGACTCACCGATGATGTCTCACCGATGTGACTCACCAATGATGCCTCACTGAGGTGACTCACTGATGATGTCTCACTAACATGACTCACCAATGATGTTCCACTTATGTGACTTACCACTGGCTCTCACTGATGTGTCCCACCGACCGATATTTAATTATTTCTCTCTTTAGAATTTGGAACATCTCTATTTTATTTGTTTTATTTTTTAACCCGTATTTAGTAATTTATGTTTTCAAATCCCTAGGTGATAAAATTAAGTGCCGATTCAATACTTTTTACCATCAAACTCTTATTATCTGACTCTTACCCTCAAACCTTTCTCTCCCAAGCTTCTACCTTTGTCTCTCCAACTGATCCCTTTAGAACTCTCTCAATGGCTCATGTGAAGCATGTCCTTCAAGGATCTCAAGATGAGTCACGTCCATCAATAAAGAAAAGAGGTTAATCTAGTCAGCGTAATCCTAAGCATAAACATGTTCATCCAAAACTTTAAAACCATATTGTAACCCCTACAAAGTAAGTACATTTGGATTGGTTGTTGTCCATTAAGTCCCTTTTGTTGAATATGTTTCAAACCCAAGGGTGTTTGGAGTGGTTCTCCAATAATGAGAGCTCATATTATCTTAGGCTGGTACATGGGTTTTACCAGTATGCTAAGTTTATACTATAAGGATCTGATGTGTTTTGAATAAAGTCAATATTGGATGGAAAGAGAGTGTCATTTTCATCCAAGCATTGCGTAGAATGCTTGATGGTACCCCATGAGGGTGTTTGTGATGACCATCAGGGAAGTGCCCCTACAACAACTGACATTTTCAGTTAGGAGGCTACCTTAGTTGAGTTGATAGGAAATAGAGAGCATAGGAGGCCTATTTCTACAAAGCTCGATGATGAGTGCATGGTTTTTTTTAAATTCATCCAGTATCAGTTATGTACCAGGAAAGCGTACTTTTCTTCTATTAATTTTAAAGATGTTTACCTTCTGTATTTGTTGAATAAATTATATAAGGTAAAATTTTCCAAATATTTGATAGTTCATATTTGTGAGATGATCAAGACCTACTTCAGGACAAAATCATTATTTTATCTTAGAATTATCTTTGACATGTTGAAGGATAAGGGATTTGTAAATGAAGGTAAAGAGACAGTCACTGTGTGTGATGTTTCTTGTCTCAACAAAGCTATCTGTAAGAGAATGAAAATTTATTAGAATCCCTAGAATTTGATTTGGGTTCCGGATAATGAAAAGCTATATGAAAAATTTGATCATGTTGAGCATCTATCAAGACTAAAGAAAATAATTGATCCTGGTATAGGAATAGTTGAAACTGGTGAGTACTCTGATGAGGATGTGGCTGAAGAAGGCCAAGGAAATGAGTATCCTATAGATGACAGGATTGATCCTAACATTGATGATAGTCCAAAAAGGATTTATTATGGTCCTTAAAGTCTACCTAGACCTATAACTTCTAATAAACTACTTCTACCTGAGTATGACAATGATGAGATAGAAGAGTCAGTAAATTCTTAGTATTAGAGCATATCTAGTAGTGAATAAGAATCTGGTGAAGAAAAAGGAAGTGGCAGTGAAGAAGATGATGAAGATGAGGATGATGATGGAGTTGAAGAAGATGTTGAGAAATCTTATAGAAGTGATGAAGAATATAAAAGTGAAAGGGATGATGAATAAATTGATGATTCAAATAGTGGATCATACCATTGTATTAATGACCACGGTCCTAATGTAGATATTATTAATATAACCCTAGATCATGTTGAACATGAGAATCCTACTAGTCCTACCTTAGTAGAATAAGAATCTATTATAGAATCCCATGAGGCTGCTAAATAGATTGTGATTTAGGAAAGGGCTCTTGATGCTCATGTCGAACCAGCTATGATTAAAGAGAGAGATCATGTTTTCCATGTTCAGGAGGAGGTTTAGGATGTAAGAGATGCATCTGTGACTCCAGTAAGGGTGTTAGTTTATTCAATAAAGATGTAATTAGATGAGGGGAGAGACTAGATAAAAACATATAAAGTTGATGTTCTTGCTCCCTTGGATGATATTGTGGTACCATTCTGGAGGTGGGACCTAGGGTATGTGACTCTAGATTTGGACTAACCTGATTTAGAGGATATGACTCCATCTCCTACTCTTGTGGTTGGTTCAGAATCTATTGAGTATATCACCAAAGATGATTTTAATGCCTTCAATAAAGATCTATTGAATGTTGTTCGATCAACCCCTCCACAACCATATGCACCAATTTACAGAATTAGTGAAATTTATGACGATCTAATCACTCATAGAGTTATATATCAGGTTTATCCAAGGTTGATCTCACTGTTGGAATCCATTGTCACAAAAAAAACAGAAAATGAGAAATGAGTTGGTTGTTATGGCCTTGACCATTAAAAAGTTAAAAATTGAATATAAATCATCATTGGATAGAGTTAAAAAAGTTTTTGAAGTTACCTCTTCAGAGTCTTCTGAGGATGATTCTCATCGTCCTCCAACTCTTGATCTAGACATTTTGAAGTCTATTGTCAAATATTCAGTGAACAATGCTTACACATCAGATAATACTCCATCTCCAGCTCTTGATTTAACTCAATTGACATCAGATATCAGAGATATATTGCAAGCTACCTACATCTCAATTTCTCATATTTCTCATTCTCTAGATATTGAGACGGTTAAACATGTGATTAGAGATGATCTTAAGACTATGATGGTAGCACAGACCAGAAGATTATCTCAAAAATAAGAAAAAAATTGTGATCATATTTATGATATGGTTAAGTTTTATTCCACTGCTACTAAAAAGGCTCAAGAAGAAATTACCCAGAAAGTATATTTCTATTTCAAGAGAATTTACACCAAAAACCAATTGACCAGTCACTTCAAATATTTAGTGGATAATTTAAGGCTACTTCTAGTGACTCATAATTTTAGATAGAAAGTCAAAAAGTTGAAATATTTTACTCTTACCATTGAGAAGTTTATAGAAAATAAAAATGATTCTGATAAGTCCATGACATATGGTGGTGAGGTTATTAGACACTTTATCAATCTATTCAAACCATACACGAACCATCACAAAACAGTTATTGTTGCTCCTCCTGCTACTCCTATCAGACCAGTCCTTCCTCCTTATATCTCCTATTCTTCTAACCTTTTATCACCATTATCCATGAAACCTTCTCAATCTCTTAGCCAAATTTAACATGTCTTTCAACATGAACTCATAGGACCTACTTCCTCCTTTGGACCCAGGCGTGCTCCTTCAATCATCACAGGAGTTCCTCTACCTTCCCTCACTATATGCACTGATCCTACAACCACTACCTCTAAAACTTCTACTCCTCCCTCCTCTACTTATGATAAATTCAAGTAAGTGATGTAATCTTCTATTCCTGAGAAGTATATCGATCACTTTTTGATAGGGATTTGATGTAATTTTTGTTGTTGTATTATTTTTGTTATCCCTTATGCCGCTTGATTAATGGAATATAATTTGTCCTTTTTAATAATTATTTTTGTTATTTATTTTTCAATCAATATTTTATCTTTGATATTCTCAAAATGGGGTTAAATAATATGGAATCTCTCTTAGGGGGAGATTAAGCTTATGCTTGAGAGTAATAGGGAACATATAATTGACAAAGAGCATTTAATAAGTGTTTCTCATAAAATTTAGTCTCAATAATCTGTGTACTATCTTAAGTGTATTTATTTTCTAATCATCATAAATCCATTCAATTATTGTGGTATGTAATTCCATGATTTTTTATCATCAAAAGGGGGGAGATTATTGGCCTCTAATAGTTTTAATGCTCACAAATCAGGCTTAACTACGCTAATTCTAATTTATTAAGTTACATAATGTTTAATCATGTTCAAGTAAAATTTCAACCTATAGTGCTAGTGTTTTCATCACAAGAAAAAATTACAGATTTTTGTTAAGTATGAGGTACTGATACTTGTCCTACCGATAGACAAGTCACCGACGAGATAAGCTACCGACAAGATGAGTCACAAATAGAGCAACTCTGAAATTTCGCTAAATATGAGCCACTGATAGATTGAACCATTGATGCATGAACTACCAACATCCAACATACCGACATAGTGACTGACTAACACTCAAAATATTTACAAGTATGAGCTATCGACAATTGAGCTACTGATTCATCACCTACCGACAGTCGAGCTACTGATGCATCATCTACAAATAGTTCGATTGATCATTGAAAGTTTGATCTATCAACAGAAATTTTATACTAATAGAATGATCTACTGATAGAAATGATCTATCAGTAACATGAGATACTGAGAGTCTGAGCTACTAACAGACTAAGTATCCAATGATGTGTTTATTAAATTCTAACATACTTCTAACAATAATATTTATGAAATTTAGTACTACCTATTATATTAATGATATTGTATATATTTTATAGAAACCATTTAATAATGTCAGAGACCGGTACTATGTATAAGGTAAAATAAAACATGCTTCTTGTCTACTTAAAAGGAATATCTATATCAATAAGAAATAAAAAGAGAATTAAGTGACCTCAGAATAAATACATAGAGCTATTTGTGCAATTTAGAGAAACATACAAGAGATCCCTAGTACACATATATGAATAGACTTATAAGAAACCAAAACCAAAAATATATACAATAAATACATAAAATAAAATACCACTTTGAGGCTCATTGGAATAAAAATACAGAAGAAAAAAAACTCTCTATTTTGAGGTCTGTTTTTGGAAGACGACTCCAGCTTCAGTTTTTTCATTCTTAAGAAGTCCAAAAGCTTCATAGAACATCCCACGGAGCATTATAAACTCTTCTAATCTATTTGTTCCACTTGTTCATTTTATTTACATTTTGAGAAGTGTGTGTAACTCTATTTTATGAACAAACACTAACACTTGTGGCAAACTAGAAGATACAGAGATATCTTTACCAAATCATCTTTTTAGACGTTATATTTCTATGGACAATAGTGGAAGAGGGCCCTACATGTCCTATATATTTGTTTGATTTACATTCCCACTTATATTGTGGAAGATTTTTAGTTGACTTGAACAATCTATATACTGTGGTTACCTCCAATCTAGGGTGTGGATCAAGTTTATTTAACATAAAATTGTTGGTAGGAGGTGATCACCAAGTGGAGATGATTAGGTATCAGCTTTATAATAAACCTCTTATTTACTTCTATTGTGTGGTTTCAAGTTTTTTTCTCGGTTCTTATAACTATTTTAGAAAAACTTAAATCTACTTTGACAATTAATATTAGATTGTGTTTATATCAGAATTAATTTTAGTATATTGATTTCAAAAGTTATAATAATACTTTATATTGTTTTAATTGATAATTAATCAATCTTTGAGAAATATTTTGAACAAAAAAATATTTTATAAATATGATACTTTTGTAAATTCATACCCATGTGATTATCTCAATTCATCCATCCCCTCATTTTACTCATTAAATTCTACAAATAATTAATTCCAAAACATGGAATAATGGTATTTCTAAGTGATTCTTATATCACTGATAAAAATTCTAGAAAAAATATAAGTGGGGGAAGAAAATATTTCCAGTTAAAATTAAAAAATATATTTTAAATATACAAGTGAGGTAAAATAGATACTTTTAAAACAACACTCCCCTTTCCTCATAAATCTCTTGTTCTTATTTTTCTCTTTATTTTCTTTATCTTCATGGGCCTATAGAATAAAACACCCAAATAAAGTACATGGTCTATAGAAAATTAATCTCAAAAGATATAAAGGGATTCACACTACCTTCAAAAATAGATTCCTAAAATTGAAACTAAATTTTGATAATGGAATAATAAATTCAGGTTTCCTTTCCATAAAGGAACTTTTATTAAGTCATTTATGATTGAAATTACCTCTTGGATCATGTAATAAGAGTATGGTACAAAGATAATTGTCTGGAAAATACCAAATTCCTATTTTTTTGTGCATTCTGGTTGCTTCAAATATTCCCCCTAATTGAGATATTCATACAATCTTGAGGAAAAAATCATGTAGTGTACAACATCTGAATAAGTAACTCTGTCATATCCACACCTGATAGAACTCATTTTCTTATGAATAAACATCTATATTTTCAATGATTCAAGAAACCTATTCATCTTCTTCTTTATCTAATTTTTATATAAACTTTTCAGGTCTTGTGGTTTCTTTAGTAGTGGACTATTCCACCATAAGACTGATCATTCCATCCTAGATTCCCTTTACCATCACTCATTTATCCTTTTATTTCCCCTCTTCTTATTATTGATTCTCCTATAATCCTACAGTGCTGAGGGAATTTATAATAGAAACAATTTCGGCTTTAGAAACAATATTTTCCTTATATTTAGGTTGGGACTCAATATCACTCTAATTCATATCCTCTAGTGTGACTCATCATGTTCTAAATCAAGCTCAAATTTATCTTTGGACATATTTTCAAGTGAATCTTTATCCTTTGTTACCATCTTTTTCAAATCATGACATACCTCCTTAGATGAATCTCTAATACCATGGATTTAGGTTTCATCATTGTTAAAGAATAGTTTTTGAAGTAATTCATCTAGAGTATGTATCCTTCATAGGACTTTAATTTGGTGTCAAATATTCATGAATTGGATGGTGAATTTATCAATCTTAGTCTGTATATATTGGATTTTTTATATTAAAATAAAAAAATACCAATCATGTACAAGGAATACAAAAAAAAGAACTAAAATTAAAAAAATAAAAATATGTAAGGAAAAGTATTAAAAAACTATCAAATCAAATTTATAACCTAGTCCTTTGAAAAATAAAAAAAATATTGGGTTTGTAGGTTACATTATTTTATATGGCCTTGAATAATTTTAGAGCTAAAATAAAAAAAACATAAATAATTATAACTACCAATAAGTTGTATAAGAACTATAAGTCCTGAGGTCAATCCCATTAAGAAAAGGAAATATGAATTAAGATTCTTACTCTTCAAGTGGATCTATAATATTTATATGAACCACGACTCACTAATGACTGCTACATGGGTTAGATTTCTAGAAATCTCTCTTCCATTCCAAAATTTGTCTATTATTCTTATGTTCGAGAACCTAGTGGGACACTATCTGTGTTCGGATAGCAGGACATGGGTGGTTTTCAATCCCATTACTCCAAGAGTCTATTTTGAAGTGTATGCATATAGAGTGTTGATAGATTTTGTATGGATTATCGTTGGAGAAGAGTTTTGTTACAAAAAATGGTCTTTTAGGAATTATGGGTGGACCTTTTTTCTTCTTGCAAGAAAATGGGTAACTCTAATATAGTTTGTAGGTGCGAGAGTAGGAATAGAGTGGTGGAGGCTAGACCAACGGGCATTCGATGTAGGAATAAATCTAGATAAACCATTTGGTGTTGAAGAATTTATTGATATGGTATGCGATGAAATTCCTCCAAATATGGATCTACGATTTTCCCCTAAGTCGTAGTTGATTGTAGTAGTTGAGAGATTGAAGCATGACCTGGGGATTAGATCAGATATGGGGGAGGTGGAAACCTAAAAAAGGAAATAAGGGAATGAAGTCTAAGTTGATATGTGGTGATGAGGCTAAGGTCAGTGTAGGGATTGGTATAAATGACATAGTAGAAACTTATAGTGTTCCTAGTGAGGGTTATCATATAGGAGAGGGTGGAATGGGAGTGTCAAATGTAGAGGATAATACTAGTTTGAAGAAGAATTTAGGTGATAGAAGTTCAAGGTAGAGTGTCGATAGTGAAGACTATATGGGCTGGGTGAAGGGAGTAGGTAGGGTGAGTCCAAGAAGAAATAGTGCAAAGTTTATAGTTTGAAATTTTTTCAAGTGCCTTGAGCTTGATGACTCGTGACAAGAATTAGAGGGATCAAATAGTTTAATTAATGTTTTTCACCTTACCGATCTACAGGAATGTGAGATGAATGAGGTTTATATTTCACATGTTGATGGTGAGGCCACTCATATGGAGAGAGGTTTTCTTCTGGGGTATTATTTATAGGAGGTTGGCCTCATCTCTAATGTTTAGCATGCTAACTTTCGTAATGATTTGGTGTTACATCTCAATAATTTCAAAGTGACCAGGTAAGAGCCTCCATTGATGTAAAGTAGGGAATACATAAATATAGGAAGGACTACTCTTGATTTCCTCATCCAATGGAGACTCGATCAACATATAAATCCAATCAGATAGAAAACCATGGAAATTTGGACGAAGTGATCGAGGAATCCTTGTAATTGTTCTTGAGCTTGGAAGATGTCTTAGTGGAACAAGTTTTGTCTCTAAATTCTACTGAATAAGAATCCACTAAAATGATGGGTAGATCTTTAAGGATTACTCTCAATGAAGAGAAATATACCTGGATCAAAAAAGCAAGACCTAATATTAGTTGGAAGATTTAATAGTGGGAAGATCAGTCTGGAGTAGTACACCCTTTCTTGGGAAAAGTTGTCCTTTCAGTTTGAATATGTTATAATGGATGAACCAGACACCTAGGTAAAAAATATCTCTTAGAAATTATTCAGGAAGTCTAATTCTGGTAGACTTAATTTGTACTTCAATGAATCTACTATTTCATTTTTTGGTTGAACTCTAGTTTCTCACTTTTCACAAAATTTTTTTGATAAATAAAAATTTAATTTTCAGTCAATTATTTTTCAACCATTAAATAAAAAAGTTAAAAAATAGGGAATAAAAAATATAACTTCAAGTAAATTTAATGATTATAAATAGAAATATCACTTGTATTGTTTTTTAAATCCATGAAAGAGTTCCTCAATTACACAACTAAAAAACGAAACTAAAAAGAAATCATAACTACTCTAGCACCCTGATGGTCAATATAGATCTTATTCCTTCCAATCTCTCTTCTGTTGTTAGAATTAGATATTCCACCCATATTTCCACTAGGAGGATTCCAATCCCCTCTATAATTAATAGATCTTGATATTAATAGAAAATATTCTTAACAGATATCTCTAATTTCATCCATATCATATCTCTATAACTATTTGATAAATTCCTCCACTTTGAATCAGCCTCCAATATCCTCATGTGATCCACCATTTTTCTCTCTTTTGAATAATTGTTAAATTATCTAGAATTGGGTTTCCATTTTGTATATATTATTATATATTCATTTCTTATATCAAAAACATTAATATTCATATATTTGTATCTATCATCCCACTTATCTTGGATGAAAATAATTCCTCCTAGATATAGTGTGATTTCCAAGTTCCTGATCTTATCTTAAATATTACTTAAAATATAAATCTTTATGGGACTAGAAAAATATATTTGGGATGCATTATACCTGAAGATATAAGATCTACAACATGTAAAGTGTCTTTCCTAAACAACCATGACTCCTACACTCCAACTATAACATGGTGTGGTTCCTGTGGCATAGGGGAACTCCTCCATAAAATCTCAAGTCATTGTAAAATAGTTCATCTCCACAATATAGTAAAAACTATACAATGTAACTCTCACTTAATTAATTCATCATTTTTATTCACTTAATATTGTTTACTGATTAGGATCCTTCCACATAGGAATCTTAGATCATGTAAATCAGATATTTGACTTTTTTCATCCATGGTGAAATAGGTTATTCTCTAGCAAAAAAACTCATCCAACAAAAAACATTATCTATAAAATACCACACCTCCATGTTTTTGTAGTATTGCATCTCTATAGACTCTATTTATTTGTTTCTTCTTCACATACATGCATGAATTTCATGGAACATACATTCCTTCACAGTAACCTCATGGTGCACTCTTTGAGGAAAAAATAATGTAGGCAAAAAATTTGAAGTTTTACACATACCTACCATAGTGGTTTCAGTCATTATAGAGGAGAGATCAAGATCCCATTTCATTGATAATGGAAGTTCTATTCTATTGGAGAGTGGTTTTGGCATAACACCTTAATAAAAATAAGATAATTAAATATCATATATATACAACAACATTTTGTAATGTATGAACAGTTCCAATGTGATCTGATCCCACATTGTAGTTTCATTAGGGAATGACCACATAAATATGACTTGATGCTATGAATACATCTCAAATTAATAACAGGACCACCACGTTCTAATGGTACCTAGTTTGGTCTCTCATCATTTGGACCTAATCTCTTATGGAACTCCATTTTTGGAGGGGCCTACATATCATATCATTATTCTTGTGACCATCCTTTCTAGGTTATTGGTTATCTTCCCATTGGGGTGTCAAAGTGGATTTATCTAGTTGAGGGTTGGCCTTGTGGTGGGGGTATTTTTTTCAACATCATTTTTTATTTCCATTTCCATTTATACATTCTTCATAACAGACATTGACCTTTATAAAAATCAATTCAAAAATGGTATGAATTAATCTCGTTTTCTTTTCTTTTTCCAAAATAAATCCTAAAATATTAATCTCTTAAATATAAGATAATTTACGTTAATTTTGGGAAAGAATAATCAATTAAATTCAATACATAATGAAATTATATTTAAAAAATGCACAAAATATGCTCTTCACTCATTACTAATAACAACATCCATGATTTATTTTAAAAATATTCTTAAAATATAGTATCTCTAAAAAATTTCAACAGTCACAGAAAACTCATAATAATTCTCCAACAAAAAATAATTCACCGCTAATTTTCTTAGACATAGAGAAACCTGAGAAGTATTTAAAGTTACTAGTTCTCAAAAAATTTGTTTCTTTTGAAATTATTCTTTAGACTTCATATAATCCTATATAAGGTAAATGTTAGTAAACAATACATGTAATTTGAAATAAAAAACTAATAAAAATTTAAAAACAATACATAACTCATATGTTAATTGATAAACAATACTAGATGTATAGAATAAAAAAGTACACATGCGCTCTCGAACCATGACCCCCATCTTAGTAAGAAATAATACTAGAGCAGTTGAATCAATAATATCATGTATTGTTACTATTACAAGATCTGATTGGATATATTGATGAGCTACACAAGCACCCAGATTAGGTCTAATTATATACACTATAATATATAAATGGTGATCCCTAACATATAATATACAGCACATAATTAGGCTTGAAAGGGAAGGCAGATTGTTTGCATAGGTAGTCTATGTATGTTACCAATGTCTTTCCATTATTTCAAACATATCCCATAAAATGATTTAATTTTCATATTTATTTACTAATTAATATCTCAGTGTTCAGAATTCTTGGAATATATTTCTATCTGGTAGTATCCCTCACTTGATATCATGCTAGGATTTCCAAAAAATTATAATATCGATATTGTCCTTATACCCTCTTAGGTGGCTCAAGTTTTCATGATTTCCTAAAGAAGTTACAAAAATATCTAGACTACCCTTATGAATAAAGGTCCCATGTATAAATTTCATCTAAAAGGTGTTTTTAAAATGTATATATATATATATATATATAATTGTTATATTAGTGAAATAAATTTACAAAATCCAAATATTCAATAAAAACTATTTAATTTATTATAGTCTTGTCAGTGACTTATTTTGATGAATTTTTAAGAAACTTCCTCTTTTAGTAACTATCATTCTTCTTTATTTTTTATGATGGGTGGGGGGAGATGGAGGATCAAACTGAACCTATTTAGAGCCACTAATCAATTCATCTCTTCATTTATCAGTCTTTTTGGTCATCATTTTCGACTCTGAAAAAGGATACCCCACAGAGGACAAATTATGAGGGTATAAATTCTATGGATGGATCTCTTGATGAGATATTTAGGATTTATTATATATAAAAATAAATGAATATTTCATCAACTAATTAACAAATAATTTTTCAAATTGATTTTATAAAAAATAATTAACATACCAAAAATGATTCCTTCTATGGAGTAGTGATAAATTTCTCCCAGATCTCTATATTAATAAACTTATATTTGAGGCATGTATTTCCATTTTTTTATTCCCAAAAATATAAATTAATGTAAACATTGATTTAAAGTCTCTCATTCTAATAGCTATAAAATACACCAATCTCTTCATAATTTCTTTCATATTGGGAATATTGAATGTCATCTATAATTAAATAGATCAAATGTTAGTCATATGAAATATATAATATTTGAACCTTTAAGAAAAAATAAATTGAGATATTTTACCATTATGCACTCCCACAACTAATCTTTCACTAACTAGTCAATGATACATCAATAAAGGTATAATCTACTAATCAAACAATGGCTCTTCATGGACATGAAACTCATAATTTTTTTACATTTTAGAATATGATGATATTTTTATCATTGAATTCAATTATCAGTCTATTCACACCATAAGAAAGTGAATATTTGGGTAAATGTAAAATCTTGTATCAACCAACTTTTGGAATCATATTCTCAAGATATGAAGGATATATTTAAATAATTTCAATATAAAAAACTTTAGTTTAATTAAATAATTTATTTATTAAAATTATATTTATTTGATGTAATGTGCACATACCATGGTAAATATTCATCTACCTATATTCCCTTTATCAAAATATATTTATGCTAGTTTAATTAAATTCTATGTAATTCTATTTGATTTAATTTGAATGATTATTATAAGTAAAAAAATTTGATTATTTTTTATATAAAGAAAACTATATTGATTCCATTAACTAATACAAATGGATAAAATTTCATACCTAAAAACCATAAATACAAAGAAATATTCACATAAAAATAATGATATTATACTTATAGAACCAAGAAATGTGTATATGAACATTGTGAATATAAAAATTAATACAAAATGGTAGAAATGATCTATATATTAAAATGTGTATTATTGTATATCTTTATTCTATCTAAATTAAATTACTATTAGAAGAATGAAAAATATATTATTAATAATAGAGAGAAAATTATTTCTATTTTTTAAAATAATATAGTTAAATAAAATTCCATACCTGAAGATGATCAATATATAGTAGTTTCAAAAAAATAATGATGTTTAGATTATTTAACCAAAAATAACATGGAACTTAAATTGACAAATATAAAATTTAATATAAAAAAATGATGAAATTATCAACATCTAAAATAGTATAATTTTATGTACCTATATTTTATTATAATTAAATGATTTTTAGAAGTAATTTTTTTTATTATTCATAATAAAAAGAAAATTATATCTATTTTTTAAAATAATATAGTTAATGAAAAGTGAATTCTTCAAAATAATGAATAAAAACAATTCATCGTAGAAAAATAATGATTCTGGATTTTTAAATCAATGAATTTATATTTAAGACTAATGAATATAAAAATAAAGAAAATCAAAGAAATTATGAAAATATATGAATTTAATTATCAAAATTAAAAAAAAAATTACATGTGTTTGTTTCAAAAAATACATGAAAAATAGTTATTTACTTGAATAATTATAAGAGTAATAGTGTTTTTTCTCATATCCCTTCAATGAGATCATTGTTTATAGTAAATAATTCATCTATATCACTATCATTATTTTCTTATGGTAATCATGTAACAGATAAATAAATATCACATAAGTATATAACATTATGAATATCCTTATCACCCAAATTAATTTTTTATCCATCCCAAATGATGATACACTAATAATTTGATAGGTTCAATAGCATAAAATATATAATTCACATGCATCTCAAAAATAAATGGTTTCTCTTTGTAGCTAAATATTTTCAAATCAATAAGTTCAAATATATAATTATCATGTTTCACAACACTATTACTATCAAGGTAGATATACTTAAACACTAGTACATATAATTTAGTATAATCAATTTCCTATATATCCTCAAAAACTCTACTTTTATGTAAAAAAATAGGTTTTTATTTTTTTCACTTGAAAAGTTCATTTCTTCAAAAATGAAAATCAATCCACTATTTGTAAAGTTATATTGTTGTAATACTTTTATGAAAAATATGTAACTATTAATGTCAAAACCAGTTTATGTGATCACATTAAAACATGATCCCTAACTAACCATTTTAAGGGCTATAGTACAGATGAATCAATATTGAATTTCTCCTTACACAATGAAACAAATGAATTTTTTCTCATCTATGTTCCAATTTTCGTTTCATTTTGGATATCTTACATTAAATCCTACAATATGTGATTATATATATGGTACAAACTCACCTGTATTGTTCAAAATTAAAAAATGTTTATGTGTCACTACATCCCATCCAATTAACTTTACTTTTAATCCACGCATCCCTTAACCTTAGCTATTGACTAGTATATGATAAGATATAAGGTGACCAATATTCTCTATTTCATACAAGTTTTCATTAATAAACTCAACCACCTCCTATAATATATATCTTTAAATAATAAAGGACTTTGTCAATGAGGATTTTTAACGTGTCTATTTATAATTTTAACATATCATTCTGAAGGATACATCTAACATAAATATACAAGCACACATACCATTATCTCTCATACTAAATTAATAACTAGATGAACCATTTTATCAAAAAAATATGAAAAATACATATCTGGGTGAAAGAGTATGTGAAAAAATTCATTCTTCAACTAATTTAATATATTTAGATCCAAAAAATTTTATGCAAATGAATTTGAAAAAGAATCACAACATAATGATATAATTTCTAAAAAATGTTATATTTTGTTCCATATAACCAAATTCTATGTAATTTATGATACCCAGTATTCATAGTTTTGAATATTAATTAACTTCTTATCCCAAAATGATTGTTCCTCTACATAACATAGTAAGTGATAATTTCCTAAGAGTATAAGTCACACTAATTGGTCATAGCAGTTCCTCACTATGATGAGAACCCAGAAGTTCCACAAAAGTATTATTAAATATATGTTCTATATCCAGATGAAATCATTTGAGGGAGAAAAATGATTCATGCTATTAGGGGTGGATACTCATAGGATTTTGAGGCATTTTTTCATGGTCTATGCCCTTGATAATATCCAGTGTAGGATATTATGAGAACAAGACCCTCTGGTAGAAAATCCATATTTATATGTATCATTTGATATTCGTATCTAAGTATGTGTGTATTGATCATTATTATTTAATATTATTATTAATTAGTATTATAAGTCACATAAATTGATGTATTAATAAAAACTATGATAAAATATGTTCACGGTGTGGTAGGATACATTGGGTGTGTCATGAGTAATATTGAATAAATAAATAATGTGTGAAGGGGTTTTTATCTTATGTTATTTAACAAAAGATTATATCTTAGGACCTTTAATGGAAATGATATAGCCTAAATAAATCTATGTCCATGGTGTTCTATAGGAACATTTTCTTTTCATACATTCAAGAAAGAGACATCGACCACATAGGTTGATGGCACCAGCATGCAACCTTCTTGATCAAGGATATCAGGATAAAGGGATTATATTACACATAGAGAATCCTTATGAGGTATTATATCATTTCAGAATTAACATATTTCCCTATGGGTTCATTGGAAAGTTTCTAGATGCTAACCTTGGAATTTAGGCTACTTCACCTAATTATATTGATAAAGAGGCCTAGTGGGTCACACACTAAGTGTGTCCATAATTTTAATTAAATAATTTATATTACTATTTTTTATTTTACAAGTTGAATAAATATTATTCATTCGCATGGATTAATAATTATTCATGTTTGATTGATCACATATATTCCTTCACAAGTTATTCAAGAGAGTATTTTGTGAGTTGAATATTTAATAAATATTTATTTACTATATAGAAAATAGAATATAAATTTATTTGTTGGATAATAATGAAGTGTAATTTATTTATTAAATAAATATTCATTATTCAAGGAGTGATAAATATTTCGGAGGAATAACTGACTGAGTTTAATGGTCTGGTGAGGAATAATATATATTAAATATTATTTGATTAAATATCATTTAATTTATATGAAATTTAAATGCACATCAATAAAGAATAATAGTACAATTATTATAGATATGGGGTTCTGTAAGGATTAGATAAATATTAAAGGGAACTTGTGTAATTTTTTATTTCTAACCCCAGAGGTATATAAAACCCATTATATTATTTTTTTTTCAGAGAGATCATTCCTTTTTTTCTGCACAATGAATATGGAGAATCCTCTCAAATCCCTAGAGAGGTCACTTCTCCAAGAATGCTCCCAATAATGGAGATCAATCTTCCTTGACATGAACTATTGAGTCTAATGAGATGAATGAAAATCCTTTGGAAGTAATTCCAGTGGTGATCAAAGGTGAAATATGCAAGTGATATGATCTATCATTCTAGCGTGAAAATATTCCTACAACAACGGTCGAAGGTTTGTGGAACACGTATAGTTTTAGGCTAGAGAGAATTCACCATTTATGCCTACAATGTAATGATGGTACAATTTAGATAATTTATTAGAACCATCAAGAAATAATTTCTCACAAGGTAATTCTTTAATTTATTATATTAATTATAGATAATATGTGATGATTCTATGCATTGGTTCTAGAACTTTATCCATTTTTGTATTCTTTAATTCAATTCTATTGACTATGACATTTATTTTTGTATAGATCATGGATTGATTATCATTCATGAAAAAAACAAAATTTTGATAAGTCTCATCACCCTCTTACACTCCTCCCAAAACTTACAAGTGGTATCAAAGTGGGTCAAATAATTATTTATAATTATTTAAATGTTCATTGATTGATTTACTCATAAGTAATTGGTTTTCAATTCAAATTTAATCATTATTTATCCTAATTGAGAGATCTTATTCTTCCTCTTCATTTCTCATAAATATAATTTAATCGATTTATTTTATGAATAAATTAAAATCAAGGATCTCTTCCAGATATGATGAATAATCTAGTCGAATAACATTAGTACATGTCCTGTAAACCGAAGGTGCATGTCGTGCACTAGTATTTAATGCACCAAGAATTAATTCAAGGCATGTGACTTTATTAAAAATGGTGCATTTAATTATAAACCTCATGTTTACTGGGAAATCCTAGTGCACAATCAGTCATATTACACACTATGTAACTTCCGTACAAAGTGTATAGTCCTTTAGTCATATATGAGCTGTGTATATTTTTGCATGGCCTACGTGACTAGTGACTGTTTAACATAGATACCACATGACATGTATCCCATTTACACATCATGTACTCTAACATTTGTTGTTCCATGGTTACACACCAAGTCCCTAAGTATTTTCTAAGGATATAGGATGATAAAATATACACATGATGGATTTTTTCAAATTAAATAGAATTAAAATTAATTTATTATACTTTTCAAACCCTATCAACATGTACCACTGTATGTTCAATAAGTTTATAGGACACATCATGTGATGTATTTTAATATATATATGTGTGTGTGTGTGTGTTTGTTTAATTAATTTGTATGTAATTTTTAAATTTGTATATTATGTATGAGTCATATTATGGTTATTATAATACATTCATTAAAGTATAACACGTGATGGGAAAATCATGTAATCTGTGTAATCATTAACTTGATAGTACATGTCATAAAAGTATGTGATAGGTCGTCTATGACACATGTCACAAGAGTAAACAATATATTAGTTTAATATATTTTTGGTAGTTCAAATGGATACTCACCATGTTGCCTCCAAGGTACATTTATGAACATAATTAATTTTAAATAAATTTATTTATTTTTTTAAAATTATCAAGGATAAGAATCTCAAGGAAATTTAAATGAGAATTAAGATACAATAATTTATTAAATAAATAAGATAATTAATTTATTATAGCAATATTTATTGTAAATAATAGTCATTAGGAATTTAATTCTAGTTTTATTAAATGTGTAATTATTCTCATTCATAAGGATGATCATGAGCCTAGACTAGACCGTCGAATGTGATAGGTTTCAATTATTTTTTTATTAAATTAAATTTTTTCAATGCATGCTAATTCTCCTCTTATTATGTAAGAGCGTACATTCCCATGGTTTATTTTAAGTAAAACCCTTCCCCACACCTTCATGTGATTAAAATCACATGTAATGGATGGAACTCCTAGGCTAGTGGAGGCAGATCAAGTTTGGAGTCAATGAAAAATGAATCCAAGAGAGATACATAGGTGGATAGGTGTAACATTTCAACACAAACCATAAATGGTTTAAAGTGTTTTTTCCATAGGTTGATGGCTAGTTTATAACCTACTAGATGAACTGGACATTATTAAAAGATCATTACCATACCACATAATATCTTATTTCTATAAAGTGACATGGTTATTTAATTATGTATTTTTTTCGTGAACAAATTAATTAATTAATTAACAATATTTCATGATAAAACTGAAATAAATTTTCTCATGCATAAATATTATCCAAGACATGGTGAATCTCTTAGTTAAATCCACATAATTTTAAAAATCATTTAATAAATGTAATAACATTAAATTTAATCTTAAAAGATAAAATACATCAGTTATATATTAAGTCATTATAGACTTACACTACTTTAGTTAAAATAAAACCATTGGTCAAAGTGATTGACCAACTAAATTTGGTTTGCTTTCAATTATCAGGTAATTATATATTGAAGATTTGGGTTTAATTAAATTAGTCCACATCAAGGTTTGACTGCCAAAGTAGGACTTTGTGTAACTGAGATGAAAGGGTTGAGGAAATCCAATTTAAGGATTTCAATATTTTAGAGTCCACTCAATAGATCATGGAACTCTGAGTTAATGCAATTAGAATTTATAATTTCTACCTAAAACCCTTCAAATTTCTTTTCCAACCAAAGTTAGGGTAATGATAAGGGTGATACAGATACTTTACAATAGAGTTTCAAAGAAACAATTTATTTTTAATACAATGGTGAGGACTATTAGGTTTCGATAAAATAGTGGGAGGTTAATAAATATAATATTTATTTATTTGTCTAAATTTTAATAGATAAAGTACTAAATCTATAATCATCTTATTTGTAGAAATATTAATTAAAATGACTTCAAAAATATCACAAATATCTATACTTTATAAGGATATCCTTTTAAATGTCACAAATTTCCAAGAGTAAAAAAGGAAATTGTTTGTGCTAGAAGAACCTATTCCTGATGTGCTTGTTAATGAAGCTAGTGACGAAGAGTTAACTCTCCATGAGAAACATTTAAACAATTCCAAATATGTTTAGTGTTTAATTCTATCATCAATGACCAATGAGATTTTGATGAAACATGAAGACATTGATACATAAAACATGTTGTCTCACCTTTGGGATCTCTATCAAGAGAGGGAAATACAAGGGACATATAAAATCACCAATGATTTGTTTAAAAATAATCATGGAGATGTTTTGTTAGTTTGGCCTCATTTATTCAAGATTATTGTCTACATTGAATGATTAGGCATCTTAGGGGTTAAATTCCTAGATTATTTTTTCATAGATCTCATACATTACTCACTACCCAAGACCTTGTTTGGTTTTATTTTTAATTATAACATGATGAATAATGAGATTATACTTTTAGATATTCTTACTTTGATTACCCAAGTGGATAATTACATGGGTATTAACAAACCTATAGTCCTTATAGAGAATAAGAAAATCAAGAACAAGGAGAAGGTGCCCAAGACTCGTAGAAAGTGTAAATATCCTGAGAACTATCCTTCCAAGAAGAAGAAGATCTAGAGGAAGGGTAAGGAAAATGATGTAGTATGTTTTTAAAGTGGAAATAAAGGACACTTGAAGAAGAACTACACCCAAAATCAAGGGAAAACTAAGGGTATGTTCTTTATCAAGTATAATCCTTTAATATATACACAATGGGTATTAGATAAATATTTTGATACTCACATCTATATCCAAATGTAGAAACCAAGTAGATTACAAAATATTTCTAGAGTAATGGTGGATCTACATGATTCTAATGGTGAGAGGATGTAAAATCTATCCATCATTAACAACCAACTTTTATAAACAATGGGAATGATATTATTTTTAAGGAATTGTTATTATGTACCTATTGTTACCAAGAACATAATTTCTATATCATTCCTAGATGAAATTGGTTTTATTTTCAAGTTTGGGGATAAAATTTGTTTCTTTTGTAAAAAAAATTTGTTATGGGATGATGTATTTAAATAATGGTCTTTGTGTATTTAATTAAGAAAACCAAGTATTGGAAATAGATAATGAATCATGTTCACACAACTCATATAACACCCATATATGTTATCACCATCTTGGTCATGTAAATGAGAATAATTTGAAAAATCTATAAAATTATGATTATTTAGACTCTTCTAATCTAAAATCACTTGAAAGATCTCATACTTGTTTATAAGTAAAAAATGACCAAACAACCATTTGATTGATAGAGTGAAATGCCACATATATTTTATTATTGGTATATACTGATGTGTTTAGACCATTTCTAGTAGAAGTTAGAGGTGGGTATTCTTACTTCATAACTTTTATATATGAATTAAGTAAATATGGAAATGTGTACTTGATGAGGTATAAGTCTGATTCCATTGATAAATTGAAATAATTCAATAATTAAGTAGAGAATCAAATTGGAAATAAGATAAAGAATCTTCAATCATATCTCAGTGGTGAATATATTACCTAAAATTTTATCAACCTTTTATAGGATTTTTTTATTCTATCTCAATTCAACCCACCTTACACACCATAGTGGAATGGTGTTAGTGAATGGAAGAACTACTCCTTGTTAGACATGGTAAGTTAAATAATCATTCACAGAAATATTACATTATCCTTTTGGGGATATGCATTATAAACTATGGAATCATATTAAATCGAGTACCAACTAAAGAGGAAAATGAAATTACATTCAATTTATAGAGTGTAAAGAAATTTTTTTTGTTGCATACACATTCGTGGGATTGTGAGGAATTTGTTAAGGCCTTCATAGGTAAAAAACTAGCACCCCAGGGTATAAAGTGTATCTTTATATGGTATTCTAAGAAAACAATGAATCACTACCTATACAACCCTTCATAAAATAAAGGGATTATCACCAAAAAATCCATCATACTTGAGATGGATAACAATATCAAAAAGGATGGTTGGTGAAAGATTGAATTTGATGAAGTTTATGCTCAAGATACACAAGAGTTAGTACATGAATAGATTCCACTGGTCCCTGTAAAAGATGTAGTTCATGAAACACAAGTACTACGTATGAGTACTAAATAGGTAAGAGAACCAAAGAGATATGGGTTTATTTTAATTGAAGATGATAACTCATTATTGGTTGATAATGATGAACCTATCTCCTAAAAAGAGGTATTATAGAGCTTAGAAGCGGTAATATGGAAAGAATCCATGAATTCTAAAATGGATTCCTGGTATTAAAACTAATTTTGGATTCTATTTGATGCACCAATTAATGTAAAGAACATTGGGTGTAAATTGGTATTCAAGAGAAAAATGGACATGAAAGGTAAATTAAATACCTCTAAAGAAATTTTGGTTGTCTAAAGTGTCTAAATAGTGTCAAGGAATTGACTATGATGAAACCTTTTCACCAGTTTCTATATTAAAATAGATAATAATTATACTTTGTATAGTATCTTACCATGAATATAAAATATGGAAAATGGATGTTAATATAGATTTCCTTAATGGGAACCTTTAGGAAGTTGTCTATATAACACCAGTAGAAGTGATTGTGATATAAGGTGATGAAAAAAATTTATTTTCAAGTTGTAGAGATCAATTTATGGATTAAATCAAGCATTCAGGACATGGAACATTCAATTCTATGATGGTATAAATTAATTTGGTTCCATTGCGAACAAATGTGGGCCATATTTTTACAAACGTTTTAGTGTAAATATGATCATTATCCTAGAAGTATATGTTAACAAAATATTACTTATTGGAAATGACATACTAGTCTTACAATCTCTTAAGAAATGGTTAAAAAGTGTTTCTTTATGATGTACTTAGGTGAAGTAGCCTATATTATAGGGATAAATAACATTTTTGATAAATACAATAGAATTCTTGGACTAAGTAAAAGTACACACATTCACTAAATACTAAATAGATTTGGTATGGAACAATACCAAGAGGGGATTGGTTTAAGTGACGCATAGTATACGTATTTCTAAGAAAATTCTTCCTCAAACCCAACAGGAGAAAGATAAAATGAGTAATATCAAATATGCTTCAGTGATAGGATCAATCATGTATTCCATGTTATATACTAGACTTGATGTTTCTAATGTATTGAGTATGGTGGGAAAATATCAAGAAGATCTAGGAGAACAACATTGGTATGTTGTTACGTCTATACCCAAGTATCAGAGAAGTACTATAGACATGTTCCTAGTGTACAGATTAGATGAAGAACTAGTCATTAGGTTCTATAATGATAGTAGTTTTAAAGTATATTATAATGATCCAAATTCATGGTAAGGATATGTTTTATGTCATAATAGAGGATTTTTGATCTAGAAGAGTTCAAAGAATCTAGTTGTTATTGATTCTACAATAGAGCCTGAGTATATAGGGGCTTCTAATGCAACCAATAAATATGTTTGGATATGAAACATTATCCAAGATCTTGATGTGTTACCAAGTACTAAAGACCCTATCACATCGTATTATGATAATACTATAGTAGTGGTTCTTCAAAAATATCCAAGGTCACACTAATGGAAAAAGAATATACTCTGAAAGTATCACTCTTGAGGTATTTTTATCAATGGGGTGAAGTTTTAGAAAGTATATTTACCACATAAGGTAACATGGTGGACCCCTTGGCTAAAGGCCTATCTCAAAAGAATCATGAGTATCATTTTAGAGCTATTGAAATGAAGGTTGTTAGTAGTTGGATCTAGTGAAAGTGGGATTTTGTTAGAGTTGGTGACCTAGAACCTACTTCTATATACTGGATGATATCTTGTATTCATAGTTATTAATATTAATAAACTACTTATCACATCATGATTTTTATTTTTTTCACATATTATGTGACAATGTCCTAAGTGTAGATATCACACTAAAAGAACATAGCAGTTCCCTGCTATGTTGAGAACCCATAAGTGCCACAACTATATTCTTAAATATATGTTCTATAGCTAGATGAAATCATTTGAGGGACACAAATGATTTAGGGTATCAAGAGTGGATACTCATAGGAATTTTAGGAATCTTTTCATGGTGTATGCCCACACTAATATCCAATGTAGGATATTATGAGAACGACACACACTAGTACGAAATCCACATTTATATATGTTATTGGATGTCACTATTTTTAGACATGTGTATTGATCCAAAAACTTTAAAATTATTATTAATGAGTATTATAAGTTATATACTTTGATGCATTGATAAAAACTATGATGACATCTATTTGTGGTGAGGTAGGATATATTTGGTGTGTCATGAGTAATATTGCATTAATGAAGAATGATAGAATGAATTTTACCTTATTTTCTATAAAATAAGTTGATATCTTATTCCCTTTGATGAAAATGACATAGCCTAAATAAATCCATGTTCATGGTGTTCTATAGGAAATTTTTATTTCTATAAATTCATAGAAATATACATCAAGCACTTAGATTTATGGCACCAACATGTAACCTACTTGATTAGAGATATCATGATAAATTTATTATATTACACAGTGAGAATCCATATGAGGTATTATTCAATTATGGGATTAAATTATTTCTCTATGTGTTCCATGGAATGTTTCTATACACTAAGCATGGATTTTAGGTTTCTTCTTCTAATGCCACTTGGAAAGAGGCATAGAGAGTCACACACTAAGTGTATCCAGAATCTTAGATAAATAATATATATTATTATTTATTATTTAATAAGTTAAATTAATATTATTCCCACACATGGTTTAATAATTATACATATTTTCTTGATCTAATATATTCTATCTTCAGTTATTCAAGATAATATTATGTGAACATAATATTTAATAATTATTTATTTTCTATTTAGTGAACATAATATTTATTTATTTATTAGTGAATAAAAAAGTGATATTTTTTTATAAAATAATTATTCATTACTCAAGGATCGATAAATATTGTGGAGGAATGCTAGACTGAGTTCAATGGTCCAGTGAGAAATAATATATATTGAATATTATTTGATTAAATATTATTTAATTTAATTCAAAAGATGAGAATATATCGAGAAATAATATTACTATTATTATAGACATGGGGTTCCATAGGTATAAAATAAATATTAACTTCACTTGTGCATTTATTTATTTCTAATTCTAGCAGTATACAAACCCAATTATATTATTTTTCAAGAGAGCCAATTCATTTGTTTTTTTGTGAACAAAAAATATGTAGAATCCTCTCAAAGAAATAGATATTTCCTTATCCAAGAACTCTCCCAAGAAAAAATATCTATATTTCTCCACCATTTAATCTTGAGTCTAGAGATATCAAGGAGAATATTGAATAAGAGATTCTCATGGTTATCAAAGGCGAAAAAATTCAAGTGACATGACATATCATTCTAGTACCTGTAGATTCCTATAGTGATGTTTAGAGACTTTTGAAACATGCGTGGATCAATGATATATGAAATATTCTATTAATTACTATAAAAATATAATGGTACAATATAGATCCATTATTATATCTATAAAAGAATAATGAATTTCTCACAAGGTATTTATTTAATTAGTTAAATAAATTATAAATAATATGTGATAATATTTCACACTAGGTCCATCATTTTATCCATTGTATGTATTATTGATTCAATTCTATTGATCACGTAATTTCATTTTATGTAAATATCATATTGACCATCAATTGTGAAAAAAAGAAAATTGGGGAATATCCTATCACATACTTCCACAGCTCCCAGAACCTACAAAAAACATTTAAAATATGCCACACCATGTAACAAGTGGTAGTAGTTTTTTCAATACATGAAATTCATAAGATTTATCCCTATTGGAATTAAGGGTTTTCAAAATTTTAAATGGATTATTTTTGTGATTTTGGTCAATCCACATTTGTTTGATCAAGGATTTCACATGCCAAGTTATCTTACAGTGTTCGTGGATTCAATGTTGAAGGTGGACTTTTTTCCCAGTGGTTCCTAAATTTTTAGTGTCTAAATTTTGGAGGACGGAGAAAGTGTTTTTTTGAAATGTAAATATTGTCATGAAAATACAACAATTAAATGAAAGGGTAATGCAGTCTTCTAAATATTCCTGAAAGGGAACATTTAGGACCATCACATCAGAATAAAACAATGAAAAGTATTTTCATTAAGTTATGAAACATCATGAAAGTAGGAGTTGTGAGAAAAACTAATTTTTGCATTTTCCAAAAAAATAGAGGTGGAGTTGTGCAAAGTTAGTGAGTTTCATGCTAAAGGATATGTCAAAATAATAATTTTCAACAATCATGGAATGTTGTGTGTATAGTCAAAGTTATAAAAGAAAGTTGTGTGAGGGGTTACCTAAGTCTCTAAATAGGTATCGGCCTCTTTAATTTGTTCCAACTCCCTCAATGAAGTTCTGGTTCATCTTCTTCATGAAACAGATACTCAAATTAGAGTTTCATGAAGTAGAGTTTCTCATAGGAAGTACCTCATATTTTTCAAGACCAAGTGATTTTCATGAAACACTTAGCTTATGTGAATGTTTGAGTTACACGGAAAAAACCAAATTTTTGTGACAATTATGGTGTTGTGTGAAATTCTATAAAAAACCAAAGCTGTGTAAAAATTGAGTTCCCACATGAAAATAAAAAATTTGTGACTATGTAAGAGTTTCATAAACAGCAGGTTTTGATCATACATTTGGAGTAAACAGTGCATTCAAGGGATTCAATTCAAGAAAATGGTACAACTAGGGGCCCGTGAAAATTATGGGAAAATAATTATGTTTTTAATATATTTAAGTGAACTTCAAGTTGATAAAATGAGAAAGAATTCACCCAAATCAGTGAGAATGGGGGAGTTAATGGAAGTGATATGAGGGAGGTAGTGTATTATCCCTAAATAACATTAAAGGTACTGTGACTGGCATAGAGTTAACATGTCTGATCTTTTGTATTAAAGAATATAGTGATTCATAGTTTATTCAAGTATATTCGAAACGCTTTTGATAAATTATCCTTGGAAATACCTTAGTAGTGAACCAAGTAAAACTGTTGTGTGGTGTTTATATTTCTAAAAATGGGTGTTTAATAATTTCACAATTCTATCAAATTGTTTTAACAAGTTCCTACCAAAGTAGGGAAAAGATCCACATCATTGAAAGAAAATTTTGACACCCTGGTTCACCCCTCCCCTATCAGGGTGTTCTAGCGTTCTAAAAGTGGTATCAGAGCATACAGGTTATAGGTGTTAAATATGTCCTCAGTTGTTTTTTTCATGGATAATTCAATGAATGTTAGGAGAGTACCTATTTTTATAGAATAAACTTCCATATTTGGAAGAATAGAATGATATCTCATCCAAGATCTCTTGAGATGGATTTTATCTATGCCATCATTCTAGGGATTATAGTTAGTGATGTGACATGTCTTTCTATGACTGAACCAGATAGAAAAATGCTTGATGTAGTTTCCAAAGCTCAAAATTATATTACTACAACACTATATGATAAAATATATTTGAAGTTGGAAGTTTAAAAACACCAAGGTCCATGTGGGATAAATTATAAAATATATACTAAGGAGATAAAAAAGGTAAAGGGGTCAAACTTTAAGTTTTTCACAACCACTTCAATGATCTAAAAATGCATCCAAATGAAAATATAGATATTTTATTTAATCACATTACTAAAGTTATTATAATTTTTAAATGAATTGGAGAAAAATTAACGATATTTACATTTTGAAAAAATACATAGAAGAATCCCATCTCTGTACAATCCAAAATTTTCATCCCCTGAAGAAAGAGGCCTATATACGATTTCTGTTAATGATCCTATAAGTAGTTTGGTTACTTGTGAAATGATAGTCAAACCAAAATATATAAGATTTTGAAAAATAAAGGAACAATAATTTAAATCCATGGATAAACTTGACATTTAAAAATTTGGTGATTATAGAGATGATATTGATGATGATCTTATTTATATGTTTGAAAAAAATCAAGAGAGGAAAAGGGATATTTGATGTCAAGAATTATTTGGCTTGTTTTTTGGTGTGGTAAAGTAGGGAACATTACTTCATGGTGATCAAGGAGATTTAATTATGTAAAAGGTGAAGAATAAATCATAAGGATACCTCAAATAAGGTTCCCTCAAAAGGGAGAAGGAAAATCAGGAACCAAATTATAATGAAATATCTTTGTATGCAAAGAAAAACAAGATAATAATGACTTTTTAGAGGATGTAAAACCAGAGTTCAAATATAATATTTAGGAATTCATGATAGCTATAGTTGAATAGGTAGAACCTATGATTGATAAATATATTAATTCAAATGGTGTTGTATATCTCAAGGTGGAACTTTCGGGTTCTATTGATGATATTTAAATTCAGAAAAATAAATATATAAATATGGGATATTTATTAAAATATTCATCAAAGAATGTGGATTAGATTAAATTATAGATTTATCAACTAAAAAGACCAGCATAAAAAATTTGACAACTCTTGGAAGATTAGAAGAGATTATAGATTTTAAACACATGATTTAAGAGTAGGAAAAATTCATTAATGAACATACATTGATACTAGAGTAAAAGGATAAGATATATGATGTCCTTGAGGAAGAAGTCATTTATTTATGGATTAAACTGAAATCTAAATCAACATCAAGGGAAATGAATAAGAAACTACAGTTAGAAAGGTTTTAAAATTCATAGTTTTTGGGAAGAGTTAAATGTTGTTCTGAAAGAGTAGAGAAATCTATTAATTGTTAAAGATCTAAATTTTTGGGAAAATGTTGAATTATATGTGATTTGGAAACATAATATTATAGAAAAATGATGAGTCGAGGAAAAGGTAAAAAATATTTGGACATATCACAAAGGCACATGATGTCCTAATAGAGACAACATTGAACTAATCGGAGAAGAGATCTAAAAATATTCCTAAATTATCCATAGAGGATCACTAGTCAAATACATATACAAAGGGAGGGTACATGTGGTTGAATAGAATAGAAAAGATATTTCCTCTTATGAAATGTGATTTATATATCATTTTTGGTCCATACCATATCTTACTATAAATAGTAAATAAGCTATCTAGATGGAGAATCACTTGGAAGTCAACAAAGGAGAAGGAGACCATATCCTTCATCATATAGATTAATTAATTTATATGGATATTATCTTCACTATTCTAATTGTTTTCATAAATATTTTCATTTTAGGATTAGGAAAGGTGGGAACAATAACTATTGAAGTTTGAGACAAGTTAATACCAGTCATCCAAGTAAAATTAACCTTTAAAATAGGTATTTTTTTCTGGAATAAATTTATTATTATGATTAAACCATGTATGTTTAAAAGAGATCGGAGAGACTATATTCTGCCTCTACTCAATCTGGTATCTCATGGAATGAAAATAAGAAAATTGGGAAATATAACCTGAAATAAATCTCTCTCAACGATTGAAATAATATTAGAACATTGGTTCTTGATAGTGGATTCTCATCCAATATGACAGGAAATAAAAATTTGTTGAGAAATGTTAATAAAAGGGCTAATAGAATCGTGAAATTTGATAATGATGGTTCCTTAAAGATAAAAGGTAGTGGAAATATAGAATTATAAATTAATGAGCTAATTAAAATAGAATTTATCAATGTGGACAGTTTGTATCAAAATATCTCAAGTGTGATTAAACTATATGACTCAATAATGATAGTGAAATTTAATTAGAAGGTGTGTACTATCAAAAGGAATACAGGTAATTCTCTCAAGAAAGGGTGCTGGAAAATGGTAATTTATACCAAGTTAACAGTAATGAAAACACTTGTTTGTGAAAAATTTAAGTGGAAAATAAATTTTGGACCAAAAGGTTTGGTGACATAAATCAATAGAGAATGGAAAAATTATCTAAAATAAAGGATATTTTTGAAATTCCCAATATAATGTGTGATCAAGAAAAGTTATGTAATTATTTTATGTGATTAAATATGGTTTGTAATTCTTATCAGATAAGTAATAAAAGGTAACTAAATCTACTTGATATATTCCACACATATGTGTGTGGTCCAATGAATGTTTCTAGAACATATATAGAGAGGTACTTCATTATTTTTTTTAATGATTATAGTATAATGAAATGTTTTATGTTTATATAATGAAACTAGGAAGTGATTGACTACATGATGAGATATCTATGAAGAGTTGAAAATGAAATTGGATTCACAATCAAGATATTAAGTTCTGACAATGGAATATAATACACATCCATTGAATTTGAAAATTACCTCAAAAAACATGGGATAATTCATGAAGTGTATTTAGTGACAACACCACAATAAATGGGTTCATTGAACACACAAAAATCAGCAGGTGAATAATATAGACAAAACTATGATGATTGAGAGTTGTGTTTCTCTTCATTTCTCGAAAGAAGATATTCAATTTTTGGTGTACACTCAAAATCAAATAGACCAATGTATACAGTAGTTAAGGACACCATATTACATATGGCATGGAAGGAATCCCTTACTAAAGTACTATAATGTTTTGTAATGTAAATGAATCATTAAAAAAATAATGTAAATCAAGGAAAGTATATTGATGTTTTAGATAAGGGAATGTTCCTTATGTTTTTAATGAATATACTAAAAATTCTACAATAAATTTCTTAGAAATATTATCAAGAGAAATAATGTCAGGATTGTTGAGGATTAAACTATGAATAACATGGGGAGATCATATGTTGATATGATTGAAGATGAAGAAGAATGTGTAAAAGGGGCAGATTCAAATAAAAAAAATGTGGAAGGATTTCCCAATATTCAGTAAACTCAAAATTATTATGATTTAGATGCAGAATCATAAGAGGAAACCATTTCGGAATAAACTCTACCAGAACCTCACAAGATAAATTGAATAGAATAAGTACATTAATCCAACATTATTGTAGATTGGATTGCACCTACACAGACAAGGAGAATGAGTAATAAAGAACATTATTCTGGCCTATAAATATGGAAAACCCTATTTTTGAAGATATAGAAAAGGTTGAATAATTCTTTAAGTATTTTAATAAATAAATTAATCAAATTGACAAAAAATCAGAATTGGGATCTTTTTTAAGAGACCATAAAATCACAATGTGATTATAGAAAATTGGATTTGCACAAAAAAATTGATGAACTAGTAAATATGACAAGAAAGCAGAACATCTAGCGTGTAAAGGCTATCCATAGATTGAAGGAATTGGCATTAATGAATTTTTTTCTCTTGTAGCTTAACTGGAGTCAATTAGGATCTTCCTAATCATAGAGGTTTAAAAAGGGTACAAATTTTATCAGATGGATGTTAAAATGTAATTCATAAATGGTGTTATTGAAGAAGAATTATACGTTGAACAAATAGTGGGATTTTTTATTGGTAATGATGAAAAAAAAAATTTATTAATGAAATAAATATTTTTATCATCTAAAGTAGGAACCATGAGAATGGTATTATACAAGGGATGCTTATCTGAAGAAGATAAAATTTAGAATAGGAAGTTTTGACCATAATTTCTAGGTAAAAATTCACAGGGTGATCAGTTTATGGTGCCCAGGTATGTGGATTATATTATATTTTGTGGAGTAAGACATGGATTAGTCTAATAATTTGATAATCACATGAAATCAATATTTAAAATATCCATGATCGATGAACTCACATAACTTTTGGAGATACAAGTGATTTAAAAGGAGGAATATACCATCATTTCTCAAGAAAATAATGCATGAGATCTTTTAAAAAATTCAACATGCATTAATCAAAATAATGTCGACTCTGATTTCAGTCGAGAAAGAACATGGAAATCACATAGATAGAAAATCTTTCAATCCCACCATATATAGGAGGACTATTGGAAGCTTGTTATATTTTACTATAATACAGCCAATTATCATCTTTTCAACATGTTTAGCATCTCGATTATAAAGTACTCTAAAAGAAAATGATTTTGTAGTAGTTAAAATAATCATGAGATATATTCAAGAAACTCTAAACTGTGGATTGTACTTTTTAGTAGGAAGAGATAATTATTTATATTAATTTTTTGATTCAATCTATATGAGAGATGAAGTTGATTAAAAGTACACAAGTGGGGTGAATTATTCATTGAAAACAAATTTGTGGACTAATTAAGAAAGAAACAATAAATCACTTCTCTTAGTATGGATAAAGTAGAGTATATCTCTATGAAAAAGGGATTCACTTAGATATTGTGGATTAAGAAATAACTTAATGATATAAGTGATGAAGTGAAACAATCGACAGTGATATTATTTGATAACTAGATTTCACTAGAGCTCATGAAAAAACCAGTTCACCACTCTCATACCAAACACATTGACATCATATATCACTTCATCAATGAAAAAGTTGAAGAAAGTCTGATATAATTGGATCATGTTTGAACGAATGATCAAGTGGCTAGAATTTGGACTAAGCCTTTAGTAGAACCAATGTTCAAGAAAAATCATATGAACATCAATGTTCATCTACCTCTCATTGCATTAGGAGGTTATTTTTTCCTTCCTTCCCATTTTTGTTAATTTTTTTAATATTGTGGTGAATGTTTCAGGGGGAGATACAATCTAGGGGTGTTTTTTTATAAAGGGAACAATGTAGTTTCCTTGGGATTATTTTGAAAGGGTGATAATAGGGAAATTAAATGGAATAGATTCAATTTAATAGAGGTTTTCAGGACATGATGTCTCTTATGGAATTGATTTATCTATTGAACTCTTTGTTTCTACATTAAGATTTTGTATTGTAGACATAGAGTGATGGATGGGCTATTTTAATACAATCTATTTTTATTCTAGGATTGTGCCTTATTGAATATCTTCATAGATTGAAAACAAACCTAAATGGGGGGATTTTTGTAACCGGTGTTTTTTACAATTGGAAACATATTTTATTTTGTTTTCATTGTCAATCCACACTTGGTTGATCAAGGAGTTCACAATCTAAGTGTTCAAACGGTGCAAGTGGATTCAGTGTGGAAGGATAAAGGAGTCTTCTAATGATTTGGGGAAAGGAAAGATTTTCGGTCATTGCATCAAAATATGGAAAATGCAAGTGTTTCACACAACTTTTAGAAAATCATGAAATTCTATGTTTTGTGAAAAAGGAAGTGCTTCACATGCCAACAAAATAGGGTTGAAGTTGTGTGAAGGTAGTGAGTTGGAAACTAAAGGAAACATCAAAATGATAATGTTTTTTATCCATATAATGTTACGTACATAGTAAAAGTTGTGTAAAGAATTTGCGTGAAGGGTCAACTGCATCTAAAAATAGGTGACTTCCTCCTTCATTAGGTGTAACTTTCTCAGTAAAATTCAGGTATCTCTATATCATGAAAAATATATATAAAGTAGAGTTGAATGCAAAAAATTACCTTATGTTTATAAAGAACAAGTGATATTCGTGAAACATTCTATTTGCTCAAAATTTGGAGTTGTATGACAAAACTAAAGTTTCATGATAATTGTTGTGTTTCTAGGAATTTATATTTTCATGACAAAACCAACATTTCTTGAAAAAATAGTTCTCGTATGAAAGTAAAAAAGTTGTGTGACTATGAAATATTTGTGCAAAAAATAGGTTTTGACCATCTTCTTTGAGTCACTAGTGAATTCAAGGGAATCAATTCAGGACAAAGGTATAATATGAGTCTTGTTTTAATTAGGTATAAAGAATTATTTCCCTAATATATTGAAGCAAACTTCAAGTCGATAAAATGAGAAATAATTCACCCAAAGTATTGACCAAGGTATAGTTGATGGAAGTGATCTGAGGGAGGTAGTGTGCAATCCCTAAATTTGTGTAAAGGTAGTTTTCCTCACATAGAGTGACTATATAGGATCTTGTTTTTCAGGAACTGACCCATCGGTTCCTGAGCTAAGAATCCCTATGCCCAACTCTAGTAGGTATGGGCTAGAATCATATCCTGAGTAGGCATATCACAAAAATAAGAGGCCTTATCCTAAGGTACCTATATGAACTCACCCATACTCATCTCCTTGAAACAATGCAGAGATAATATAACTAAAATTAAAATGAATGCATGCATATAGCCCACAACAAAAGTACTGAAAGCATAAAAGGAAAAAATACAAGCCCACAAAAAAATGAAAAAGCATCCAACCTTCTCAGATGGAGGGGACTGATTTCATATAAAACCACTATAACACACCGTAATTAGGTTTGATTAAACAACCCAGTCTTTCTAGCTCACGAAACTCTAGATTATTAGGGTCCTCCTAGGACTCCTTGAAAAGGATTTTTGTATGCACAAGACCCAAAATGTGTGGGAAAATACCATGCAGGGTTGAATCTTACAATACTCAGTAGGATCCCCAAAATCAAAAAATAAGAAATGATAAACTAAAAGGAAACAATTCGTTCGACCCTGCCATAGGGAATCCAAATGAGAGAGAAAATCCATTTCAACCACTCTATAGTTATACATGACTACTCATCTCTATCCACATGATGTTTAAACCAATATTTGTAAAAAACCATAAGGAAGCATAGAAAACATCCAAATATTCTTGTTTTAGACTCTATGTCTCATGAGGTACCAACCTCATAGCCATTCATAGGGTTATACTCGAGGCAAAAAGGTGACACCCATCTAGGATAACACACACTTCAAGACCTTCCATCCTTGATGTAACATACAAGAGATGCATTCCATAAAAAATAGATTTATGTCCAACACTATTTACCATCACCAGAGGACCTATCACTAATGCCTTATGCCCCGTACAAGCTCATCAGTACTCAAGAGGAGAGGCCCACCCTTCACCACTACAGATAATTGATATAGAGACCCGGGATTAACAAACATGGATATTACATCATTTTAGATTAATATTCATCACATTAAAAAAAATACCTAAGTACCAAAATATTTTATTGTCTTTGAAAACATGGTATAAAATATATTATAACTTGGTGAAAGATCTCCAAATTATCCCATAAATATCTTCCCCTTTAGTACTCTTAATTAAAACTTTTCTTCCTAACCTAGGGAAAGAAAACATAAGAAAGGGTGATCTCATATGCTCGTTAAGGGTAAATAAGTAAGATATGTGAGAATCATATGAACATAAGGGTATAAGAACTTCATAATGACATTTGAATATCATACCCTACATATCGGAGATCATATAAATGAGTCATGGAATAAATATTGGTAGTTCATTAGACATGAATCATACAGAAATTAATAGAATAATCCCTAAAATCATAACATATGAATAATAAATTGAATTGGAGTAGACACATAAGCATATAAAATGATTTCTATAGTACTCAGTGATTAATTCCAAGGCTATATTAATATAATGGGTTCACTCCCCAAACCATCTTTCTAGTTATGGTTTCCTCCCATGACCATCATAGTAGTCAAGGTTCACTCCTAAGAAAATATTAGTGTAAAATATACTTTACTGAAAAAATTTCACTCCTCATTCTAGATATGTCTATCGCATGAGATATAAATCGTTACCCAATGAATTGGAGGGATATAGTGGGATCATCCGATGCTATTTGGGATACCCCATTATATTATATGTAATGGGATTGCCCATAGCTATCTGGGCCACCCCATCGTATAAGATATGTCCATGAACCACAAAAAGAATAGAGTACAAAGGATCTTTCATATCATCATAAATATGATAAAAACAATTATTATTTCATAACATTATTAGCCTACGGAATAGAAATTGGTTTCTTGTCAATATTTTGAAAATGTGATTTTCCCATTGAAAAGAAACAGGTTTCATAACATTCTCTTTGAATCATGATTGGATCATGGGAATGAAATGGGTTACATAAACATAATTTCATAAAAACATAAAACATTTAGAGAAATAATATTAATGGTATCCTTGGATCATGTTCCTGTTAAATAATATACTATATCATAGGAAATCATCTTAGATTGAGAAGGATTTTGAAAGATACTTAAAAAATAACCTTTTCTTCGAAAAATCATTTTTTTTTAAAATAACCTTTCTTCGAAAATTCATTTTTTAAAAAAATATATAATTTTTGAAACTCTTTTCTTTGAAACCCACTTTTAAAACATATAAAAGAATTATTAAAATTCATTGAAAACATTTCATGAGGTAAATTTCTTTTCCACTTTGAAAAAAAATCTTTTTAAAAATTAAAATATCTTGAAAATCATTTCCTTTAAAAATAACCTTGAAAACATAACAAGGAAGCTTTGAATAAAAATCTAAATAACTTTTTAAAACATAAAAATATCCTTTTTATTGAAAATTATATTAAATGGTCATTTAAAACTTTGTTAAAAAAATTTAGAAAACATTTTTTTTAAAGAACATATATTTCTGAACGAAGATAGAGATAAGGTCAGATTTTCATAAAAACAATATCTTAATTATTTTAAGTAACAAAGAGTATAAAAATGGTACCATTACATGAATATATCATTAGTAACCATGGTATAATAAAATTAATGATATTTATTGAGAGATGTATTGTAACTCCCCGACCCCAAAAACCCAAAGTTGGTGCATTATTTTATTACATTAGCATGATTACAAGGAATAAAATCCTGAAGGACCAATCATTTTTGCAGTCTTGGAATGACCTATTATATACATGGTACCCATAATACATTGGGAAATATAAAATAAAAACATTATACATAATAAAGTTAAATAAAATTCATCCTTGAATTTTTATTAAATGAATTCTTCTTCATAACCTTGGGAAAGGAAACATAATAATGTTGATCTCAAATGGTTAGTAAGGATAAGTAAAGAGGAATAAATAATTAATCAATGGAAATAAATTCACATGGAAAGGTAAAAATATGATAACACATTCCATTCAAATAACTATATTGGGAAATATCAATATGGAAATGTAAGAAACTGAAAACACATACCATTAAATCAATTAATTGAAAATTAAATGCATACAAAAATATGTTGAATGAAAATATCATGGATATATAATGACTAAATTATCAATAAAATAAATTATTAATTATATAATGTCATTTTTCCCAGGCACATTATACCTTTACCATCAAGATACAGTTTAACTATTTTTATTTTGACAACAAATTCATCTCACGAGACTACTGATGCATTGAGGGGATTTCATTAACTAATCCCTAACCCATAGGTCTTACCTTAAATTGTACCCAAACCATGTATTTAATTTCCAAATAATTACTTATATATTTAATAAACAATTTCCCTTATCAAAATGTATCCGTATTGAAAAGAAGATATAGATTTATTAATAATTCCCCAGTTTATCAAATAACTATCAAAGTGGACTCCGTATATAAAATGATATGTGGTTTAAGAAATAATAATATCCATTAATTGAGAATAAATATATTCAAGGTAATTTTCAATGAAAATTGATTACAATAAATTTATTGTTTCAATATAAAGTTAACAATCACAAAATAACTGTGAGATTTGAATGATAATCATTAAGTACATTTTTTAGAAAAATAATCTTTAAACATTCTAAAGGGTCCCATACCACTTAAAACATTTAAATCATAATACCCATTAAATAAAAATTTTCATACCATGAATAAAAATGATTCATGATATAATGTATCTAAAGGGGAAGTATATACACCACACAAAAGAAGTAGCTGGTGTATATGGCGTATGCCTCACAAAAAGAAAAGATATACAAAAATTACCTAATCCTTAATTTTATATGTTGTATTTATCCTCCTATATAGTGGTTTAAAATATGTTACTAACATATAAAAAACAATACTCATGTTTATAATATAATATATTAACTTATTACAATAGTTTATGACCCGTTTTTTAACACCCTTTCATTGTTTTAACTATTTCAGCTATTAATTTCCTAGTTTTCTCAAAAATGTTTGGAATTTCTATTTGATAATAATTTTACTTAGATAATGATTTAATAATATAAATAATTTAAAACATGATTTAATTATCTTATATATTTATTTCATATGTATTTACAATAATTAATAAAGTTTGGAGATAAGAAATGAAATACACTATTCATGGAGATGGTAGGTCGTGTGTATGCATGAACACAACTTTTATTTATTTATCATATTAAAAGAATTAAAATTAATTGATACATATTTATATTATACATACAGTATCATGTATATGTTATATATTTTACATAGTTTTATTAAAATAATTCTTAATACATTTCATGTATAGCGTGAACGAGTCACATCACTTTGAGGAGGCAGTAGTCCACACTTCAACAAACGATGTTATCGTATTTATAAAAAATAGAAATTATAAAGTTTTGTGTTATAAAAGACTTAAATAAGAATATATACATAATAAATGTCATATATAACATATATAAATATAGTTTCCATTATGATGTCCACTATGAGGGGTGGTAAAGGAAAAAATGAACAATCATCGTCTCATGAGGCAATAGTTCTCCATACACAGAAAGAATATGTCCATTACCAATTATATGGAATTTTCTATAATTTTATATTGAACACATAGAATAAAAAAATAAAATTATATTTATTATACTAGTTTTGTTATAAAAATATGGAATAATAATATTTTAGAGGGTGTATAGTGGATATGAAAATAGAGAGCTTGAGAGAAGACGTTACCTTTTAATTGGGTAATGTATTTTGGTTTGTACCAAAAGGATTATTTTGATTGATTTATTACCAATATGAGGCTTATAGGATGAGGTGAGTGATGTTTAGAATATATTTGGGAAAATATTGGTCGATTAAATGTGTCTTGAGAGGTGTTATAAGTGGAAGGAGAGGAGGCCTTTTTACAGCCAAAGAGGAGTGGCACTCTTGTAATATTTTCACAGAGGAATTCCATTCACGTTTTCATATTGAAAGTGTCTCCAATAATGAAATAAATTATATAAAATAGAGGATATCGTTAAAATATTTCCATCTAAGGTATTTTTTACAAGTTTATAGGTCGTTTTATGCATCAAGTTTAAGGTTTAGTCTTTTATTAAGCTTAAATTTCTCTTAATTGTTGTAATTAATTTTAATCACTTTCTCTAATTTATTGGGTCAAAAAATAATTTTACTTTATTAGAAATTATAAATTATTCTAACTAAAAATATTGAATCCATTTTACCAAATTACAGTCAATTAAGTGTCAATAATTAAATTAAATTGAATCCCACAAACAAGATGACAATATAGGTTTTTAAGATAGTAACGTCCAAAAGGTTGTTATGTTTTTATAGTCAATTTCAAAGACAAATTGGTTCAAATGTCCTAAATTGTATTAATTGATAAAAATATGATCTAATTAAACTTATAAAAAAATTAAAATTTTAATTTTATGTTACAAATAAATTAGATGAAATGGCATTTTCAAGTTAAAATTTAGTATTTTAACTATTCATTAAAAAAATAATATTCCCAGAAAAATACCAAAAATTTACCCTAAGCTATTTTTTATTTTTCACATTAAAATAAAAAGTTTATTTTGATACATTAAATTTAAAAAATGGTCAAAATTTTATTTAAAATAGGTTCTCCAATAAAAGGTGACAAAACTACCATTATAGAAATATAGTATTTTATTCATAAAATTTGGTTTGTTTTTATCTTAAGCATATAAAATATATTGGATGAATATAAAAAATATTTTATTGAATATATAATATATATAAAATTAATATTACTCAATAATTTTTATTTATTTAATTTTTTAGGGTAAATCAACTTTGTGAGCAAAAAAAATATTTTTCTTTATATTCGATAGGTTTTCATATTCATTTCTAATTAATTTGTAACAAATGAATTAATTTTATATTTTTGTTAACCATATATTTCTATAATTTAGTTATCCATTTTCATAATTACTAATTTAATTTATAGGTCACATTAAATAACATTTTAATAATATATCGTTATTCGGTAAAACTAGGTCTTGTGTGTAATGTAAGTTTTTGAAGAAAGCCACTCTTGTGTGTAACGCAAGTAAAATTGGTGTAGTGTTCATTAAAAAATATGAATATATAAAATCTATTTAAAATAATAAATAGACTATAAATTATTTGGATACTTAATTCTCTCATGATCTTGATGTTTTGTGTGATATACGCTATCAAGCCTAATGTTCTTACTTTATAATTTTGGGGTATTACATTCTCCCCACATTAATTAAATTGTATCCTAACAATTTAAACTTGAGCTCAGTAATCGAGGGATTTATCATCAAAAATTAACTATTGTTAAAACTACCACATCATAAATTGGGTTAATAACACATATTCTTAGTAAGATATAAGGCAAAGTTCAATGGTCATGTAACTAGGTTTCATATATGAGAACATAGTTAGGGAATGGAAACATTATTACAAAATAAAAATATAAAAATCAAGTTCTGATGGAGAGTGATAGAGAATATAGTTAAGATAAAGTTAACAATAATAAGGCCATAAATATGAGATGATCTAAGGGGACAATTGATTCAATGTAAATGGAGGTACTATGAAGATATTTTTTCTTCAAAACCCATTTTTTATATAGTTAAGGAATTCTTTCACACTATAATAATATAAGAAAATAAAATTATCTATAAACATAATCTTTTCCTTTTATTATGCCCTGATCTACTTATAATTTATCTCTTAGGATATGATTCATCACATAGTGATGTAATATATCTATCTATAATACCATATCTTAATTTTAACATAAACCATTTCATAAATGGTAAACCTTTCCAATAGATTTTTTTCCAAAACTTTAGAAAAAAGGTTACTGAATTTCCAAAAATGAACTTCTCATTACACTTAAATCAACATGATGTAGCTCTTTAATCATCACACACTTAATATGTGAACACATTCATCATGAATTCTTTGGAAATATGGTAATAACATGAATTAAAATACCAATTTATTGGGAATATACATTCTGTAATATTCCTTAAGTAATAAAAATGTTATTAGATATATTCATTAAATTCAAAACTGTTTTAAACTCCTTCAATGATATCATAGACCACTTTTTGAAAAGTCATTAATCAATTCTATGGTTGTCAGAACTTTTCCAAATCAATCATTTCTTTATCATCATCTCAGAATCAAGAACATATTAAGGGTTTTATTTCCCTCAATAATTTGTTTCCTAAAAAAATACTTTCTACTAAATAACTTTTCTTGGTACCATTCAGTATATGATTCTCAAATACTTAACAAAAAAGTACATCAGTACAATCCATAAATTTTTCATAAATCATATGATGAGAATATCATAAATAAAATAATTTTACAACATGTTTATTAGATCCAAATATAGAGGTATTTTAATCATTTTACTTTAGTTGTGTCAATAAGATATGCCTGAACTTGATCCCTTAGCTTCTTTGAAGGTATATTCTCTTGAAATTTAGCACATTCGTTTTCATATTTCCCCATTTCCTTGTAGTTTTAACACTAAATATACGCGTTTTATTTATTCCCTTTGTATCCCCTTTCCTAGTTACATTTCACTATACACTTATAACATACTCCCAATCCTTTCAATCATTTACCAGGGTTATTTTTTCCATAGTTATCACAAGTTGTAAAATCCTACTTTCCCTTCATCTTCTTTGACTCATTCTATTTTTCATGGTGTTCAAAAGACATATTATTCTATTGGTTTACCTTGAATACATAGGATCCCAATAATTCTTTAACTATTTTGATGGAACATAAAAATATCCCTTCTTATGATGATAAATTCTGAGAAATCAGCACCCTTAGAAGTTTTCTCATAACGCCTTCAAAGAAGTGGTCAATTTTAAACTCCATTTTGTTTATATAATTCGTAAAATAAATGGATAACATTGTAAAAGAGACTTAATAATTTTCAACACCCTCTTCTTCCTTTTTCTTTAAGCTAAATAACATTATATGCATATCAATTTTCTGATCGCAATGGTATTATTTATCAAAGAATGTATCCTTAAAATTCTTCCATTCCATGAGTTCAATTTCTTCTTCCTCCTTAATATTCTGGATCAAGGACCACAAATAATTAAAATCACCTTAGAGACAATAGATTGTAATTGTTTCCTTTTACTTTTAACTACATCCTAAGTAAATTAATATCTTATCCAAAGACTTAATCCATCACTCAGCTGCCATTGGATTAGTAGTCTCACTAAATTATAGGGGCCTGTGTTGCATAAAGTAATCCAACATAGAAGATTATCTCTATATAATAGTTTTTCCATTCGTACAAGGTTATTTTTCACAACATTACTAATTTTCCCCAATTATCCATAATTTTCTTAGTTCTAATACCAACTAAATTGAATTTATCAGTAAGGAAACCTCTACATTGTCAATGAGAATTGATAGCATTCTTCCTCCTAGGTGTCATTTCTATACAATGGAGTATATTTGGTTATATCATAAAATCATATAACATATGATTCCAAATATTTTATAGAACATAACATAATTTTATGCATCATAAATACTTGAATCATAAATATTAGTTATATTGGGAAAATATTTACCTTTAAATCCTTGATAATGGTATGAAAAGAAAATTTGAAATATCCTAAGAAAATCCCCTAGGAGTGTCAAACTATGTGTGTAGTAAGCCCTGTTGTTGGGTACCAGTTTATATTGAGTTAGGACCAACATACCTTATTAGAGTTGTTACTCCTAGGTACATCTATTCTAGAACCACATCAACTTGTAGTATCCAAGCATGGATGTATTGTTTGGAATACCCACAAAATCTATATCTTACCAAAATTAGAAGATGTTATTATATAATTATCACCAATTTATATCTTAGGGATTTTCTAACTAATATAGGTTTTAATAAACATAGTTTCCAAGGTTTCTGCAAAATTTCATCTAATACTAACTGTAACAACCTAACCCCATAATCCAGAATTCGGTGCATTAATTTATTACATTGGCATGATTACAAGGAATAAAATCCTGAAGTAATGATCATTTTAGTAGTCTTTAAAATACATATTACATACATGATACCCATAATATGTTAGGTAATAGAAAATACAAACATGATACATAATAAAGTGAAATAAAACACATCCTTTAATTCTTATTCAATGATTTCTTCTTCATATCCTGGGGAAAGAAATCTTAATAAGGGTGATCTAAAATGATCAGTAAGGGTAATTAAATCAGAATAAATAATGAATAAATGAAAATAAATTAACATTTAAAGGTAAAAGTATAATAACACCTTCCATTCAAATAACTAGATAAATAAATATCAATATAGAAATGTAAGAAATTGAAAACACATTCCACTAAATCAATAAACTCGAAATGAAATGAATCCATAGATATGTCGACACAAAATCTCATAGATAAATAATAACTGAATTATCAAAAAGGAAATTATCAATTATTTAATTTCATGATTCCTAGGCACATGACACCTTTACCATAAAGAGACAGTTTAACAATTCTAATTTGGCCGACTAATTTGTCTCATGTGACTACCGATGCCTCGAGGGGATTTCATTAACTAGTCCCCAACTAATAGGGCTTTCCTTAAATGGTAAAAAACCTATGTATTTAATGTCTAAAGAAATCCTTATATATTTAATAAACAATTTTACCTATCAAAATTTTTCTTTATTGAATAGAATATATTAATTCATCAATAATTCCCTAGTTTATCAAATAACTGTGAAAGTGAGCGCCATATGTAAAATGATATGTGATTTAGGAAATAATAATATCCATTTTGTGAGGATATGGATATTCAAGGTAATTTACAAGGAAAATTGTTACAATAAAGTTTTTTTCAGATAAAGTTAACAATCAGAAAAAAAAGTCATATTTCAATGATAATTAGTAAGAACATTTTTGAGGAAAATAATCTTCAAACATCCCAAAGTGTTCCATACCACAAGAAACATTTAAATAATAATCCACATGAAGGAAATTTTTTCATAAAATGAATAAATATGATTAATTAAATAATGTATCAAAAGGGTCGGTAGTTACACTACAAAAAAGAAGTAAGTGGTGTATATGGTGTATGCCTCACAAAAAGAAAAGTAAGACAAGAATACCTTACCTTAACCTTCCTTTTGTTGTGTGGTCATTATCCTAAGGTATAGTATTTTAAAATTTGTCAATAACTTATACCATAACCATAATCACGTTAATAATTTCATATATTAACTTCTTAAAATATTTTATTACCCTTCTATTAATACGCTTACATTATTTTAACTATTTTGGGTGTTAATTTTTGAGTTTTCTCAATTATGTTTTGACTTGTTATTTCCTAATACTATTACTTATATCATGATTTCATCATCTATATAATGTAAAAAATAAATGAAATTCATTGTTCCTGGAGATGGTAGGTCATACGTACGTATGAACTCTACTTTTATTTCTTTGTCGTATTAAAAGAATAAAAATTAATTGATACATATGTATATTATAATCATAGTATCATATATATGGAATATATTTCACATAGTTTTATTAAAATCATCCTTAATATGTTTCATGTATAGTGTGAATGAGTCACATCGCCTTGAGGAAGCGGTAGTCTACACTTCCACAAATGATGTTATCATATTTATACAAAATTCAAATTATAAGGGTATGTGTTATAAAACGATTTAAGAAGAATAAATACATAATAAATATCATATATGACATATATAAAAATATTTTCCATCATAATGGACATCATTAGTGGTGGTAAAAAATGAACAATCATCATTTCATGAGATAGTAGTTCATCATACCTAGAAACATTATGTATGTTATCCATTATATGGAAGTGTGTGTAAGTTTAGTTAGAACCATTAGTATAAAACATACTAGTATAGTGGCGATAATGTTTTATTATAAAATCATGAAATAATTATACCTAAGGGGGTGGATAATGGAAATGAAACTAGAGATTTTGAGAGAAGACGTTACCTCTTAATCGAGTAACTTCTTCTACTTTGTATCAAAAGGATTACTTGGATGGATTTTTTCCCAAGGATAATATTCTAGGATTATGGGAAGGATTTTTAGAATCTATTTTTTAGATCTTGTTTGATCTAGTGTGTCGTAAGATGTGGGAGGAAGTGGGAGGAGAGGATGACTTTTTATAGTGGAGGAGTAGTGGCACTCTTGTAATATTTTCACAAAGGAATTATATAAACATTTTTCATATTTAAATTCAATCTAATAGTGAAAAAATTAAATAAAATGTATGATAGGGTGTAAATATTTCCATCCAATGGATTTTTTATTAGTGTATAGTTTGTTTTTGGCCTTAAGTTTAATGTTTAGTCCTTTATTAAGCTTAATTTTCTCTTAATCGTTGTAATTAATCAAATTCACTAATATTTTTGGTTAAATTTTTTGACCATATTAGAAATTAGAAATTATTCTAATTCCTAATTTGGAACCAATTTTTTAAAATTCCATTTATAGATGTGGAATAATTTAATTTAAATTTAATCCCGTAGATGGGATGACATTGGGGGTTTTTAATATAAAAACGTCAAAAATTTTGCTATGTTTTTATAGTCAAGTTCAAAATGAAATTGATTCAAATGACCTAAATTGGATTAATTGATAAAAATATGATCTAATTAAACTTAAAAATAATTTAAAATGTAATTTATCCTTATAAATAAATTAGATGAACAAGTAGTTTTGAGTTAAAATTTAGTATTTTCCACTATTCATTAAAAAATGAATCTTCACAGAAAAATACCAAAAATTAACCATAAGCTAATTTTTATGTTCTGATTCTAAATATGAAGTTTATTTTTACAGATTAAATTTATAAGATGGTCAAAATGTATTTAAAATGGGTTCTATTATAAAAGGCGACAAAACTACCTTTATAAAAATATAGTATTTTATACATAGAATTAAGTTTGTTTTTATCTTACGCCTATAAAATATATTGGATAAATGTTAAAAATATTTTATTTAATATGTAATATTTATATATAAAACATTAATATCACTCACTAATTAAATAATTTGATTTATTAGGGTAAAAAAACTTTGTGAGCATAAAAATAATATTATTTTCCTTTATATTCAAAAGGTTTTCATATTAATTTATAATTAATTTTAACTAATGAATTAATTTTATATTTGTTTTAACCATAGATTTACATTAATTTGATAATAATTTTCATAACTATTACTTTAACGAATATGTTATATTAAATAATATTTTAATAATACATCGTTATTCGGTAAAACTAGATCTCGTGTGTAATGAAATCTTTTGAATAAAGTCACTCTTTAATGTAACACAAGCTAACTCATTGTTGAATGCATTCCAAAATATATAATATATCAAATCTATTAAAATACTAAATAAAATATAAATTATCAAGATGTTATATTCTATCATGCACTTGGTTTTGTGCGTGATACAAGCTATCAAACACAATGTTCTTACTTTATAATTTTGGGGTGTTTCGTGGATCATAATAGTTCATCAATGGAAGTATAACCATAAACAATCCTAATAAAAGATGGTATTGTGGCATTAATTGTTATAACTTTGGAAAATTTTAATAATAATCCCCATTAAAGAACAACATTAAATTAATATTAAAATATCATGAAAATAAAGAGATTCATGATATTACATGTTAAAGGGAAGTATTTACACCACGTAGAAGAACCTAGGTTCATAACATGGAATGTTTCTCAAATAAGGAAAATTGAGACAAAATTACATTACTAATTTGGTATATTTTAAACCATAACCCCCATGAAAAAATATATCATAAAACAGATATGTAAATACCCATAAATTTAATAATACTAATAATAGAAAACATTCATGTATATTATATAAACCACACAAAATAAATGAGTATTGAATATGGAATAAGTCTCGAAGAAATAAAAGTGACACTATAAATCCTCTTACTACTTGACTAAATTTTGAATTGTGAGATCCTTGAAATTATAAAAAAATTGAAACATTTTATACCATTAAATAAGTTATATTAATGATATAACATGTCATATAGAAGTATATACACCACACAACAAGAATAAGTGTCAAATATATCATATATCTAACATAAATAAAAGTGAGACAGGAAAACCCTTACCTAAAGTCTAGAATTTATTATTACATGTTCAAACCCCCCATATAATTAATATAATTTTATTATAAATCTACCATAGAACCATATTATTATATACCATACCATATATGATATTATTATTAATTTATATTACCCATTTATCAACTATTCTATGTTAATTTTGTGTTTCAGGTAATAACCGCATTGTTTTTCATATATGTTTTGACTTGTTATTCTTGATCCTATTACTTATATCATGACTTACTTATTTGAATAATTTAAAAAATTATATAAATATCATATATATTAATTATATAATTATTTATAATAATCTATAAAATATGTAAATATGTAATAGAATACACCGTTCGTTGAGATGGTAAATTGTACGTATGCATAAATGTTATTTCCATTTTCTTATCGTACTAAAAAAAAGAAAGTAAATGACATATATAAATATATATTATCTTTCTAGTAGAATTATTATTTAATATATATCACATACATTTACTAAACTTATCCTTAATACATTCCAAGTAAAGTGCTAATGAATCATATCTCTTTAAGGAGGTGGTAGTCCCCACATCCACAAATGAAGTTATTATATTCTCACAAAATGAAAAGCATGAAGGAATGTGTTATATAATGATTCCAGATGAATAAATATATAATAAATATGTTAAATATAATATATAAATAGTAATTCATTTAATATTTCCAACATTTAAAGGTATTAATGGAATAAAGAATGACATCGGTTCGTGAGGCGGTAGTCTGCCGTACACACTAACGATGATTGTGTATTCAATTTGATGGAAGTGTGTGTGATTGTGGGTAACTTAACATGAAAACATATAAGTATATTGAGGATAATGAGGTTAATATATAATCTAGTAATAATAATAATTGGGGATGTGGATAAATTAATAAAACAAAACAGCTTGTTGAAGGATGTTACCTCTTCTTTGGGAAACTCCTCTTAGTTTGCATCAAAAGACTAACTGGGTTTGATTTATACATGATTTTATGCTTCTAGGATGATATAGGAGAATTTTTTAGCTTATTTTTTATTGTTTTTCTTGAGAAAATGGTCTAGACTGGTGTCAAGAAGTGATGGGGGTGAGTTCCCTTTTATAGTGGAGGGGGAGTGGAATTCTTGTAAATATAAAAAGATAAACATTATTGAGAGGTATCTCTTACATCATGTGCCTCCAATAATGTTAAATTTTCGATCCAAATGATAATATAGTCAAAATATGTCTATAAGATGGATCTTGGACATGTTTTTAGGTTATTTGGATCATTAAGTTAATGTTTAACCACTAAGTAAACTAGTTTTTACCTTAATGGCATAATTAATTTTAATTGCTTTCACTCGTATTTTAAAAAAATACTAAGTTGAAATTATTATTCAATATATATTTTTATGATTTCAAATATGGAATCAATTTTTCCAAATTATATTCATGTATTAGGAATAATTTAATTCAAAATTAATCCCACAGACGGGATGAGAGAACGAGTTTTAAAAGTAAAAATGTTCAAAAGTTTGAAATGTTTTTATATCCAATTTTAATTTTAAATTGAATAAAATGACCTAAAATTAATTATTATATGTCTAAATTACCTATATATATTTCAAATATAAATAATAATATAATTTAACTATATAAATAAATTATAAGAAAAGTCATTTTTCAATTAAAATTTAGTATTTTTCATTATTCATCAAAAATGAAACTTCTAAAAAAATACACAAAATTCACCCTAAGATAATTTTGATGTTAATATTTAAAAATTATACTTTAATTTATCAAATAAAATTTATAAAAGGCTCAAAAATTGGATTAAAAATCGTTTCACCATTAAAAGGTGGTAAAATTTCCTTTTTAGAAAAATATATATCTTTATGTGTAAAATTGGTTTTATTCTTATTTATTGTCTAAAAAACACATAATATGAAATTTAAATAGTTTATTTAATATAATATATATATATCATTAAAATTATTTATCAAAAAGTGGTTTAATTAATTTATTCATGTAATATGTGTTTGGTTGCATAAATGTAGTTTTCCAGCCAAATATTTCCTATATTTTCAAAAGGATTTTATTATAATTTATAGATAATTAGTAACTTAATAATTTTTATTATATACATGTTTAAACCATATTTTCATAATTTAATTACTCTGCTTAATACTATCCATTCTAATGGATAGGGGAAAACTATAAAAATATTTTAAGAATAATACTAATAGTACATTGTAGTTTAGTAAAACTAGGTCTTGCGTGTTAGGAAAGTCATTGAAAGAACAGAACATTGTGTGTAATACAAGACAAACATATTTTTTCGTGTATCAAAAGATAATCTAAGTGTTTTTTTGTAGTAAAAAATTTACTTGGTGTTGCGTACAATGTAATAATAACTTGGTTCTTTCATATAACACAAGTTATATTTAGTGTTGCATGAAATAAAAAACTAAAAAAGATTAAATTTATTAGAAATAAAATAATTCAAAAAAAACATGGGGTGTTACATTATAACCTCCTTAAAATGGATTTCTCTCTCTAAATTATTCTATTTATAAAAGGTTTGATACATGAAAATTCATTTTAGGAAAACCCACATTGTAAACATGAATACTAAAACTTCTATAAAAATGGGAAATTTAGAAACATAACAGTTACCCAAAGTTACTAAAAACTAGGATTACACATATGAGAGAATAAGTGGCAAGTGAAAACATGGACATGGATGAGAAATATAACTATAAATTTTTTATGGATAGTGATATAGGAAATTGGTAGGGTAATTTTAACGACCAGAAATCCATAAACAAAAGAGGCTTGCAAAAAGGTCATCGATATCATCAAAAATGAGGATAACGGGAAAAAAATTTATTTTAACAACCTTTTAATAAAGTTAAATAATTTTCATTAGAATATATACTTAGTTTATTTAACATAATCTGACCCTTTTTGTGTCTTGATGAATGTCCACTTCATATCTCATTCTAATAAATGAAGGTAAATTTTTCATACCTAAAGCATTAGCAGACCATGAGATCTATAAATAGAATGATAGGTATTTCCATTTGTCTTTTATCAAAAAAAAATGGTTAGAACAAGTTATCCAATATGGATAAATCATCATTTTTCAAGATAATACTTGAATCTCCCTAACATAATTTGAAGTTTAATATAAACCATTCCATAAATGGTAAACCTTGTTACCCTTCTGAAAGAGGAAAGTCCAAAACATTAGAAAGAAGGTCACTAAATTTCTCAAAATCATCTTAACATTGATACCCCATATATCATAAAGTATATTGTGGTTTTCATATACCAAACACATGAATACCTTTATCATGTATTCTCTTGAAACATGATAATAACCTGAATTACCATAAAACCATATTGAAAACAAGCATGCTATCTTATTCCAAATATTTTTGGATATATTACTTAAATGTTGAAGTCTCCAAGAATGATATCATAAACCACTTTTTCAACAAATCCTTTATCATTTATGATGTCATAAATACTACCAATTTTACTTTATTCATATTATCATCTATTTATCCATAAAGAAAATTCTTAACATCAGGAACACATTAAGGGTTACCTTCCCTTAATAAAAATATCACATTTTCTTTAAATACCTTTTCTATTTCATCAGCACCATTCATCATATACTTTTCAATCCTTGATGAAAAATATTATAGTAAAAATAATTATATATTTTATGATTTGTATAACATAATATTTGAATTCCAAAACATATACACTTTAATCATTCAACTTTATTCTTAAATCATTACCAAGGTTTTATCATCTTATTCGTTGATAACACTTTCCTAGAGTATGAAATATAAATAATTTCTTCAGGTCACTCAACCTAAAATTAATTATAATTATTCAATTTAATGTAAAAATTATTGTTAGAACATTACATACATTTCATATATCATTTTCACTCTATTTATGTTTAGAAGTATAACCAATACTCATACCACCTTCCTAATTCTCTTCATGTGATTTCCACCAAGACGTTGATTTTTATAATTCATATACTTTCTACTTCTGAAACATTCAATGATAACCCGGTTTATTCTCATTACCACTATTTAATAAAACCATAAATCATAGGGATATAAACACTTATCATAGAAAAAAACAAAACAATCCTAAAAAATTAATTATTGGATTCCTAAATCATGAGACCGACTTGTAAATATATGACACCTTATAATTATCTTTAGTGGAATCCCTATATATATCATTAGAAATATGCCTAGGGATCTTACTAAATATTTCTCATATGAGATTCCAAAGGTTGACTAAACCTTTCCTTTGATACCAACTATAGATACCCAAGATTAACATACATGTACATTACCTCATTTTAGATGAATATTCCACATATTATAAAAATACATGCCCGAGGATTGTAAAATTTTATTCTCATTGGAATCTTGGAACAAAATATCATATAACTTGGTAAAATATCTCCAAAGTCTCCCATAAATATATTCCCCTTTATTAATCCTACTTTAAACTATTATTTATAACTTTGGAAAATGAAAAATAAGAATGGACTCATATGCTCAGTAAGGGTAAACAAGTAAGAAACATAACCATAACTTGAACATAAGGGTATCATAACATTAGAATAAAATTTTAAGATCATACCATATATATAAAAAATTATATACATGTGTCATCTTGTAAATATTGGAAGTTCAAAAGACATTAATAATAAGGAAATTAAGATTACAAAACATGAAATCATGATAGAGGAATAATACATGTAATTTTGGTAGACACATAAGCATATAAAATGATTTCCACTATATTTAAGTTGCAATGATAAGGCCATATTAGTGGAATGGGTTCACTCCCCAAACCATCATGGTAGTGATGGTTCACTCCAATGACCATCTTAGTAGTTATGTTTCACTCCTAATACCATCTGAGTAGACAAAGTCCTTTTATTGAACCGAGTACACTCCCCATTCCAGCGATGTTTATCTCATGAGATATATATCTTTATCCAATGTCTTGGAGAGATATAACGGGCTCACCTGATACTATATATTCAACCCCATTATATAATATGTAATGGGATTAACTAGAACTATCTAGGCAACCTCATCATATAAGCAATAATGAGCTTAAATTTTTCTATCTAGGCCACCCCATCATATAATTTGTAACGCGTGTACTCAGTTCTCTCTAGGCCACCCCATCATATAATTTTTAACGTGCGTACTTGGTTCTATCTAGGTCACCCCATCGTATAAGCTGTAATGATCATACCAAATGCTATATAGGCCACCCCCATATTATAAGTTATCATCATGAAACACAACATGAATAAAGTAAAATGATGTTTAATATCCTCATAAAACTCATAAAAAATTATTATTTCATAACTTGATTGACCCATGTAAAAGAAATGGGTTTGATTTAAATCTCTTTGAAATTTGATTAGGTAGTTAAAAAGAATCATGTATCATAACAATATATTTGAATCATGATTGATCATTGGAAATGAAATGAGTTCCATAAATATCATTCGATAAAAACATAAACGATTTTGAGAAATAATATTAATGGTATCCTTGTATTACATCTCTAGAAAACTAAAAACTATATCAAAGGGAATCATCTAAGATGGAGAAGTATTTTAAAAAGATCACTTAGAACAAAAATTCTCTTTGAAAAATCTATTTTTAAAAAATATAACATTTTTTAAACCATTTTTTTAACCTTTTAAATCATATAAAGGAATTTTTAGAATTTATTTAAAACATTTCCTCAATAAAATATTCTTTCCTCTTAGAAAAAATCATTTTAAAACATAAAACATTTTGAAAACCATTTACTTTGAAAATAAATTTGAAAACATATAAAAGATGATTTGAAAAAAAACATTAAAACATAAAAAAAATTCAAATATTTTTCCTTGAATATGATCTTAAAAATATATTTAAAAAAATAAAACATTTTTAGAAAACGTTATTTTTAAAGAACACATATTTTCGACCGAAGAGAGTGATAAGATCATATTTTGTTAAAAAAACTTTCTTAATTATATTAAGTACCAAAGAGTAGAAAAATTGTTGAATTACTTGAATATATAATGATTAACCATAGGATAATAAAATTCATGATATTTATTCATATATGTATCATAATATTTCATCAATGGAAGCATAATCATAAACAATCTAGACAAACGATGAGATTTTGGTAATAAATTGTTAACACTTTGGTAAATTTGAATCATAATATTGAAGAAATAAAAGAATTACATGAAGATTAAAATATCATAAAAATAATAATATTCAGTATATAACATGTAAAAAGGAATTATATACACCTTGTATAATAACATAGGTGCATAACATGGCATGTGTCTCAGAGAAGGAAAATTGAGAAAAAAATTGCTTTATAGATTTAGTAACTTTTTGACCATAAACCCCATGAAAGAGAAATCATAAAATTTATATGTAAATACCCATAAATTTAAGGTTAATAATCATATAATAAATCAATGGTAATTATATACATCACACAAAATAAAAGAGTGGTGAATGTGGCATAAGTCTCATAGAAACAAATGTGAGACTAGAAATCCCCTTACTAATTGAGTAACTTTTAAATCATGAGATCCATGAAATAAATACATCAATTAAAAAATTTTATATCATGAAATAAATTATATTCATGGAATAAAATTTAATAGGGATTTATACACCACACAATAAGAATAAGTTGTGAATATATCACATATCTCAGAGAAATAAAATTTAGATGAGAAAACCATTACCTTAAGTCTTGATTTTATTCGTACATGTTCAAAACTCTGGTATAATAAATATAAGTTTATTATAAATATAATACAAAACCATATTATTTTATATAATTCAATATATTATTTTATTATGACTTTATATTACTCTTTACTAACAATTCCATTTTAATGTTATGTTTTGGGTAATAACCACTATGTTTTTCGTATATGTTTTGACTTTTTATTATTGATCCTCTTACTTAGATAATGATTTAATTATTTACATAATGTAAAGCATGATATATATATCCTATATATTCATTATATAATTATTTATAATAATCTATAAAATATATAAATATGAAATGGAATAAACTGTTCATGGAGACGGTAGGTCGTACAAATGCATGAATGATGTTTCCGATTTCTTATCATATTGAAAAAGAAGGTAAATGAAATATATATATATATATATATATATATATTATAATTATATTCGAATTATTATTCCATGTATATAATATATTTTCCCTAAACTCATCCTTAATAAATTCCATGGAATGTGTGAATGAATCGCATCGCTTTGAGGAGATGATAATCCACACATCCACAAAAAAAGTTATTGAATTCTCACAAACTGGAATGCATGAATTTATGTGATATATAATGATTATAGAAGCATAAATAAATCATATATATAATATATATACTACAAAAATAGTAAATATGTCATCATTTAAAACATTTAAAGGTGGTAATGTAATAATTAACGACATGGGTTCTCTAGGCAATAGTCTGTCATACACAAGAATGATGATTACATATACCATTTGATGGAAGTGTGTGTGATTATAGGTAAAAACCTTAAAATAAAGAAATATAATTATATTTAGGATACTTATTTTATTATATAATCATGTAATATGAATAATTTAGGGTGTGGAGAAAAAATAAAACTAAAGTTTTTTTGATGGATGTTACCTTATCTTTGGGTAATTCCATTTGGTTTGCACAAAAAGACTAACTCGGTATTATTTATTATCAAATATATGATTATTGGATGAGAGGATATAATTTTGGAGGTTATTTTTTGGTTTTTTATGAGAAAATGGCTTTATAGGTGTGAATACATGAGGGGGTGAGTGCCCTTTTATAGTGGAGGAGGAGTGACATTCTTGTAAATATAAAAAGTTAAACACTATTGAGAGGTATACCTTACCTCATATGCCTCAAATAATGTTAAAATTTCTAGAAAATAGAGGATATGGTCTAAATATGGCTAACTGGTGTATTGTTTACATGTTTCTATGTTATTTTTCCCTTTAAGTTAAAGTTTAAGAACTATGTAATCTCGTTTTTACCTTAATCACTATAATTAATTTTAAATTTTTTCACAAATATTTTTGGAAAGAACAAAGTTTAACTTATTATAAATTAAAATTTATGGTTAATAAAAATATATAATCCATTTTTACAATTTAAAATCAGATAATTGGAATCAATTAATTTCAAATTAATCTCGTAAAAGGGATAAGACAATAAGTTTTTAAAGTAAACATGTTTAAAAGATTGAATTGTTTTTTACCCTATTTCAATTTAAAATTGATTAAAATGAAATAAATTTCATTAATAGATTTATAGATTATCTAAATATACTTTAAATTCCAAATAAATATATAATTTAACTATATAAATAAATTAGAAGAGAAATCATTTTTCAATTAAAATTAATTATTTTAAACAATTCATCAAAAAATTAAACTTTTTAGAAAAATAACAAAACTTCACCCTAAGAAAATATTGACATTACTATTTCAAAAATGAAGTTTATTTTATAAAATATAATATGTAAAATTTTCAGAAATAATATTTAAAATTGGGAGTCCATTAAAAGGTGTTAAATTTACATTTTAGAAAAATATATATCTTTATGCGTAAAATTGGTTTTATGCTTATATCTTGTATAAAAATACAAAATAATAAAGTGAAATAGTTTATTAAATAACATATATATATATATTTCATTTAAATCAATTATCAAAACTGGAATAATCAATTTATTGAGTGAATACATGTTTGGTTTCATAAGAATTGTTTTCCAGTAAAAGATGTTCTATATTTTCAAAAGGATTTCATTTTCATTTATAGTTAATTGGTCACCAAATAATTATTATTACATACTTTTTTAAACCATATTTTCATAATTTAAGTAATCATATTCATAACCATCATTTCATTGGCTAGGTGAAAAATATAATAATATTTTAATAATAATATTTGTATTACATTATATATTGGTAAAACTAGGTCTTTCATGTCATTAAAGTTATCGAATGCACTCAAAATTGTGTGTAACACAAGAAAAAATAGTTTTTCATGTACCATAACAAATCTATGTGTTTCGTGCAGTGAAAGATCGACTTGATGTTTTATACAAATAAATAATAACTTGGTGCTTTCATATAACACAAGTTACATTCTATGTTGTGTTGAATGAAAATATCAAAAAGACTAAATTAAATAAAAATATTAATTCATAAAAACATAGGGTGTTATAGTCGAGGAAGAATTCTTCCATACCATGCATCATATGCATCCATCCTAATGATGGGGAAGGAGAGACCCTAACCTCACCATTTCCCACAGCCGAGGGAGTAATAACTCCTAATAAACCAGTGAAACATTCATGACACCCATATGGAGTGACCTACATCTCATTGCATAAAGGGAGAACAAACTCTTAACTAGTCATCACACATAAAAAGTTTAGGGGTCTTATCCTCGTAACTTCTCCAAAACCGATGTATATTCAATTCCATTGGTTGAACCACTCCCCACTGTTACTCGAAGATGGGGGTAAAAATACATAGATAAAGGACCCACTCTCTGTGTATAGGGGAGTTCTAAATCTACCTGTATAATCATTATTGTGGACCCACACCCTGGTACAATTAGGGAGTACCAAATCATCCTACACAATTCATATAAAGGTCTCAAACCCTTATATGACAGGGGATTACTGAATCCATGTATAGTAGACCCACACCCTGGTACAAAAAAAGAGTACTCACACTATCTATATGTCACATATGGAGTACATGTGCCCCGGTGTGATAGGGGAGTACCGAATCCATGGATAGAGTACCCAAACTTTAGTACTATACGGAAATACCTACTCTATATACACATTGAGTATAGAGGGATCACACCCTAATACCACTAGGGGCTCAGTCTCTATCCCCGTTATTGATACAAGGGTCCCACACCTTGGACCAATAGGGTATTACCAATCCCAAAAGAACTACACTGTTGGTATTCCCATGCCCATTGTGGGAGGTATCATCTCCATCAGTCTGGGAGGTATGGTAAACCTGCACCCTGATATGATAGGGGAGTACCAGTACCATAGTGTCTCTTTGATTGACCACACTGATCCACAACATTTCTCAATCAATTTTGAAAGGTGTGTCATGCTCATCACACCACATGTCACATCACTTCGTTAGGTAGGGGATCCATGCCATGAAACAATATGGAAGCACTGCTCTTCCATCCCAAAAAGTATAGGGGACCAACGTCGTAATGTGACATGGAAGGGTTTCATCCCCAACATCTCTCCAGTGATCCACCTTGATCACTATCCATGATTTAGAAACCCTATCACATTGTAATTCTTGAATCACATCATGTTGTATCCCCAAATCCACCACAAGGGACACCATCTCATTTAATGTAGAAAGATTCTCACATAGGGTACTCACAGTCTGGAATACAAAATCTAAATAAATAGATATGTTTGTAGGAAGTATCAAAAAGAAATAAACAGTCTCTACTGGGGTTCACATGACGTGTGACCCCGCACCAACACCTAGTTGTGTCCTCTGTTGAATGAAGTGGATGGCCATGTGAGATTACACAGCATGTACATAGTGTACAAAAAATGTCTCACCTCACCCAGGACCAAGCTATTTCTTCATACCATGCTTGTTTTCGGCACCCCATATCTGTATATTTGGTGATGTACTTACACACGAACATGCCTATAATAACCTTTCTCTTTATTTCATATTTAAACATGATTTATTACATATATTTTCACTTAATAAAAACCATATGATTGATAGGTCTAGTGCCTTGGTAAATTAGTAACATTACATAACAACTTAAAACATGAAATACTACATCATTATTTAAAACATCTTTTACAAGACCACAAAATTCCTTCATACTTAACACTTCATCGAATAACCTGAGGGAATAAATAATAGATGGGTGAGATATAAAGCCTAATAAGGGAAAATGGCATAACATGAGGATAATAATACATTTTAGATTAGGAATACCAAATAGGCATAAAGTAACATGAATAATAATTCATTATATAGAATTATAGTCAAAACATGGGAAATGCGACAACAACTTAAAAACATCACCATAAACATAATTCAAATCTAAACCGGAAAGACTATAGGGTAGAAAAATTTCCCATAAAGGAATCAGGTAAACCCCTATACCAACATGATGTATCATGATACTAAAAATTACCCAATTCATTGGAGCTCTATCAGGGTTCACCCTTCATGATCATTTCAATCTAATTCTTAAGTGTTTTATACATATCAAAAAACATGGATTCATTAAACAACATAATTTTATTCCAATATCTAGAAATGTGGAATAAATACATGTAATTACCCAATCAATAAGAGTATGTGAATAAAGGTGAATACCCTTGATAGATAAATAGGTAGGATATTTTCTACACCATTATGTTGGCATGAAAAATCCTGGTGCAAGTTCGACAGCATAACGATGTCACATATAAATTAATAAAATGGGTTGATGAGAGATAAATTGGACTCCCATCATATATAAATAAAATGGATAGTAACAGAAATATTTAACAACATATCCCAACATATGAAAAAGAAAATTATAAGACAAAACATAAAAGGGATGCTTGATAAAAGAGAAAGGTGGAAGATCCCTTATAAAATTTCGGCATAGTAACAACTTCAGTAAGGGTCCAAATGAGGATGGATAAATGATCCATAATTAAAAAAAACATCAAATATATAGTAATGGTATGATTATAAATTAAATACATTATAACCATTTGAAATTACAAGAACTAATTTCAAATAAGATGATTGAATTTGAAAGGAGGAGAGGAAAATGAGGATCCCTTACTTGGGTGTGTGACTCCAAAGGCATGGGAGAGGATTCTTGGGAGATCAGGGGTGAATTAGGGGCAATTTAGGGAGTATAATGTGGAGTTATTATGATATTTAAGGAGTTTTTGTGAAGATAAATGTGATCTTGGGTGGGTTATTGTAGGAAAGGAGGAGGATTGCTTTATTATTTTGGTTTTGGAAACTTCATAAAAAAATTCAAAAACACAATTCATACCATGGTTTTTTCCCATGGTTTCTGTAAAATGGGAGTTGATTAATTTATATTATAATTCCAAGGGATGAAAATATTAAAATAATTCCCTTGATTATGTGGAGGCTAGTCACACTCTCAAAGAAATTATTTTAAAATCTAAAAATATATTATATGTCTTGGAATATTCACTAAGGCTTTATGAAATAAATAATATAAACAAGAAAAATTAATTAATTTTAAGGGAAAACATATATTTATTCTAGGATACCCTTTTTAGTATTTATTATATCACTATTGGGCCATTATGATGTCATAAAACACACTGTATATTTATATAGTATTTAATTTTTACCCAAAAATTCGACTATCTCAAAAAATTGGGAAAAATTCACCATTGGATAATTTCAACATCTTGATTCCAAAAATAATTTTAATTTTATATAAATATTTTTCAAAATATGTGAATTTTCACATTTAAAATAAAAATATACATTTATTTAAAATAGACGTGTTTTGATAAAAATAGTTTTCAAATATTAAGAAAAAATTATTTTGACTTCATAAAAAATATATGATCTTTTTTATTTAATCAAATTTATTTAATAATAAAATTTTATTAAAATATTATTTATTTCAAAAATACATTAATTCATTAAAATATATTTCTTAATTGAATTTGAATATTAACAATAAAATACTACTTGTGCTTTAAAAAACATTTACAAAGTAATAATAATAGGATGAAAAATATATTCATTATTCTATAAAAAATAATCTAAATAATATTATTTATAGGGTCTTGATACATATCCATTTATTACACCAGCATATTCCTTAAGAGTAAGGTGCGTAATGGTAAGGCTATCATGGGGTCATTTGGTGAACATGGTTTGGGTTGTGATCTCGATGGGCTTAAACTTATCCAATAAATGGTTTCTTTCATTCTTAAGTTGTTGGATCTTAGTTTGGTCTTGGTCTAGGTAAATTACTATAAATTCTATCTCCCTTGGAATCTCTGATAAATGGGATTCATAGGGTATGATTCTACTAGTTGAGGCAATCACTTTCATTTTTTTGCCAAAAGTTTTGGTTAAAACCCTATATTTATACTAGTAATGTGATAATTGTTCAACAATTATATTATCAATATTAAAGATACTTAACAGTCATTTGAAACCCAATTGGATATAATAAAATAAGTGCATTTGTTTTCTATAACCATGCTCCATTTAATTATGTCAAAAGAAATGGAGTTTTATTCATAAATGTTTAGTTAGGTACAACATTACCACCTTAAGAAATTTTTCCCATGAAATTTTCTTTTCCCACACTAAAACATATGAGGGTAAATCTACTTCATCACATCCTTTGTTTCCCACATTTCTTCTTCAAACTTTTATTTTTTCCAAAATACTTTAATGAGGGGAATTATCATATTTCATAGAAATTTTTATCTTGGATCTAAGATCTTCATCAGTAGTTCCTCATAAGAAATGTCATTCTTTAATGGTACCACCTCTAGATTGAGTATATGTAAGGGGTATATAATTTACATAAGATGGATACATGGAATAAATCACGTACTTGAGATAGGTTCAGTGGCAGTGCTATTTTATAGGCCATTGCTCTGATGTAATCAAGGATTTCAAAAGGTGCATTGTACCTTCAAATAAGCTTTCTATTTTTACAAATATCATCACTCATTTCCATGGAGATATGAAAAGGAATACCATATCTCCTACATCAAACTATAGTTATCTTTGATCATTGTTAGCATAAATCTTTTTTTTACTCTGATCAGTTTTGAAGTGTTGTTGGATGGTCTTAAACTTCTCCCCCATTTCTTTGACAATTTTCATACCTATATTTTTTGTACACCAACTTCATCCCAACATGCTGGTGTTATGAACCTATTCTCTTAAAAGGATTCATAATGATGCATTTGAATTCTTAAGTGGAAACTATTTTTGTAAGAGAAATCTACCAAAGGAAGATATTTATCCCATCTACCTTTTTGGTCCATTGATTTATATCTCAACATGTTCTCAAGTTCTTGGATAGTATTCTTAGATTTTCCATCTATTTGAGTGGGATAATCTGTACTAAAGTTAAACACAGTGTTTAGATCATATTGTAGACTTTTCCAAATATTATAGGTGAATCTTGGATCTTGATTAGAAACAATAGATAGTGGTACTCCATGAATCCTTACCACTTATCTGATGTATATCTGTGCCAATTGATCCAGTGAAAAATCCTCTTGAATCAAAATAAATTGTGAAGTATTTATCAAATGATCCACAACAACCAATATAGCATTTTTTCCCTTGGATGTATTTGGAAGTTCGATGAAAAAGTACATCGTGATGTTTTCCTATTTCCATGTTAGTATGGGTAATTTCTACATCATCCCCTTATACTTATTTCATTCAGCCTTCACTTTCTTATATACCAAGAACTTTTATGTATATACAATGATATCTTTATTCAAGTTATCCCACCAATAGCTCTCTTGAAGATCTTGATACGTCTTTGTGTTTCCTGGGTGAATGGAGAAAGTCAAACTGTGTGCATCATCTAAAAGTTATTTATTTAACTTAGTATTTGATAAAATATATAGTATTGACCCAAATACCACAATTCCTTCCTCATTAACATTGATCTATGAGGATTTCCCTTTTTGGATAGTTTCCACATTTTTCTAAATTCCCACATCACCATTTTTAGCATTATTTAACCTTTACAAAATAGACGATTGAGCAATCATTTGTGAAAGGATTGATGATGTTCCTTTCTTTATGATTTCCATGTCCATCTTCTTCAATTATAAGAAGATCGAATCCTTCCCAATTATTATCAAAGATAGAATTGATGGGTCCTTTCTACTTAGAGCATCTGCTACCTTTTTCCCTTTCCAAGGATGGTAGTGGATTGAACAATCGTAATCCTTTATGATTTCTAACTATCTTCATTAGTGTATATTTATCTCTTTCTATATGAATATATATTTGAGACTTTTTTGATCCATATATATTTCACACTTCTCCCCAAAAAGATTATGTCGCCAGATTTTTAATGCAAAGATCACAGATACTAACTCCAGATCATGCATGGGATAGTTTTGCTCATGAATTTTCAACTCCCTTGAGGTTTAGGAAATTAGTTTGTCATTTTTCATCAACACACATCCCAATACATTATTTGGATCATCATTGAAGGTTACAAAATGTTACCCACTTGTGGGTAGTGTGAGCACAAGGAGAAGTGAAAAGCCTCCTTTTCAACTCCAAGAAGCTTTCTTTACATTCAGAATTCCAAGAAAATTCGACTCTCTTTTTAGTTAGATTGGTATGATGGTTTTACAATCCTGAGAAATTTCTCACAAATCGGTGATAATATCCAGCTAACCCATGGAATCTATGGATATCTGTCATAGATGTTGGTCTCGGTCATCCCTAAATTTATTTTACCTTTAAAGGATCCACAGATATCTCATTGTTTTTTATAATATTCCACAATAATGAGACTTCCTTCAACCATAAATCACACTTGTTGTACTTTTCATAGATCTTCTCCTTTCGCAAGGTATCTAGAAAACTGCTCAAATTCTACTCATGATCGTCGTTAGTTTTAGAGTATATTAGAATATTTTCTATGAATACTACAACAAATTTGTTGAGTTAATCTCTAAAGAATCAATTCATCAATTCCATGAATATTACTAGGTCATTAGTGAGTCCTAAAGGCATCACTATGAACTCATAGTTCCCGAACCTTGTATGAAAAGAAGCCTTAGGGATATCCTCCTTCTTCCCCCTTACATGGTAATATCCCAACTGTAGATCCACCTAAGAGAAGTATTATGCTCCACATAATAGATTGAACAAGTCATAAATTAAAGGAAAATGATACTTTTTCTTTATAGATATTTTTATAAGCTCACTATAATCAATGTAAAGGCACATTGACCCATCCTTCTTCTTGATTAATAGGACTATTTCACCTTATAGTGAAGCACTTGGGTGTAAAAACTCTTTATCCGGATTCTCCTGTAATTGTTTCTTTAGCTCCTCAAGTTCCACAACAACCATCATATAAGGAGTATTGGATATTTTTAATTCCCTAATTATAATCTCCATCAAAAATTTGACTTCTCAATTAGGCGGAACACCAGGAAATTCCTCAGAAAACACGTTAGTGAATTCCCTCAAAATAGGCATGTCTTCGAGAATTTTCCATTCCTTGGACTCAATAATTTGAAATTCATTTTATTTCTCATAGGTTAATAATATCCATTCTTGAGATGATGGTTCTATAGAGGATTTATCCTCCTCCTTGCACTTGTATAGAATAGTGGGTTGATTCTCCATATGGAGAGTGATTTCCCTCTCACAGAAATTTATGTTGGCTTTATATAGGTAAATCTAATACATGCTTAGAATTTCATAAAATTACACCAAGTAAATTATGAAAATGTTTTCTAAGAAGTTAAATCCAAAATTTGTGATAGGTGAGGAGTTAAATTCATGGGATTCAGTAATTAATTCATTTTTCTTCTTCAAGGACATCTCCACTTTCATTCTTTGTATTGTTTTTTAATAGTTTTACTAAACTTTCATGATATAAAGGAGTACGTAGAACTAGAATAAAAAAGTATGTTCACTATTCTTGAGTGAATAACGAGCACACCCATCACCAATTCATTTTCTAGATTCAATTTGGTATTAGTGATGGAAAAATCTATCCCTTGTTTCCATGGAGGTTGTTGGTTTCCTTTGAGAACACTTGGATTAGGGAATTGGTTTTTAAAGTGCCTTGGTTCCTTGAAGTTGTAGCAATTAAAAATGTGTTGAGGGTCGACCGGGGAATTCTTTTCCTCTGTCACATTGGTGGGTTTCTACTATAGGAAATCATTGGTCAATTTTCCTTCTCTTTTGAACCAAAATCATTTCTTTGTTTCCCTTATGAAATTAACATGGTTCTTCTTTCCACACCTTTAGCGAGTGGGGTGCTATAATTTCATAGCACCTCTAGATTTTTCCATCAGATGACCATAATTAAAGTAATCTTTCCAATTCTTATCCCCATGATACCTATGATATTCACTTATCTCTATATTTACTTTGAGGGAATATCGAACAATTTTTTCATAGCTATAAAATTTAGGGATTACCAAGGCTTTCTATAGACCAAGTTTTAGCCCACTAAATAAGCGTTCAACCTTGTATTAGGGGGTAATGAAAAAACATGAGGTATATCATGAAAGTACTATAAATTATTCATTGTAAGCCTCAATATATTCATCATCTTTTTTCTTGAGTGAAACAAAATATATTTATATCTTAAGATGGAGGGTGTGGGGAAAATATTAATTAAAAACATTTTCTGGAATTCCTTCCACTCTATTTCTTTTATCACTTCCTCAGGCTTATCATTCCTTATCAATGTTCACCATTGATAAAATTCACCCCTCATATGATAAACATCTAGAAGAACCTTCTCTTCTTCAGAACATTTAATGACAAAGAAGATATTTTCAATGTAATTGATCCATTTATCCATGATTAAGGGATTTGATGGTCCGCTGAAAGTAGGAGGTCTTTTTCACATGAATATCTCAACTACTGGTTTCTCTTTATTTAGGGGGGGGGGGGGTGGTCACTCCTCTTATTCTAGGTTTATATTCAAAACATGAGTTAACTGAGAGAGTATCATGACAATGTTTTTGATTCATACTCCCATCATGTTTGGCATCTCATTGTGGAAATTCTCATACTTCCCTTTACATCAGTTGTTAGAATGATTCATCCTATTTTCAACCATTACCTAGAATAAAAAGGAAAATTGGGGATAATTATCTTAATTAGTTAAACAAATAAAGGGTAATCCACATAAATTAAAGGGATAACATATAAATTTCATTTATCTCTTTAACTTATGAGCTTCTAGGCTTCAGTATATGTTATCCATGATCTAATTCCTAACATATATTCTTGTGGAATTTTTTTTGTTTCCTTAATAATGGTTTGTAATGAGTTTATGAATTTACCAAAGTATATCTCCCAAGAATTTCATACCAAGTGAATAGTAATTCTCATTGTTGTGTACCAGGTTACCCCAAGTCAAGCTTGGAACACCTTTTCAGAGTTGTCACTCCTAGGTACATCTATACCAGAACCACGTACACTTGTAGTATCAATACATGGATATATTTGATTTAAAAAACACTTTCTATATACATACCAAAATTTAGGGATGTTTTTTTACACTTAGTCTTATCCCTAAGGGTTTTCACTATGGTTTTCTAATCCGAATTCCAAAAATAACTAAACATATCCAATGATACCAACTATAACAAAACTTCTATTTATTTAATATTTATGCATGATTTATTACATATATTTTCACTTAATATAACTCAGAAGATCGATAGGTCTAGTTTCTTGGTAAATTAGAAACGCTACATAACAACTTAAAACATTAAATACAACATATTTATTAAAAACATCTTTTACATGACCACGATATTCCTTCATACTTAACACTTAATGGGATAACCTGAGGAAATAAATAATAAAGGGTTGAACTATAAAGCCCAGTAATGGAATAAAAATGGCATAAACGAAGGATAATAAGACATTTTATATAAGTAATATCATTTAGTAATAAAGAAACATGAATAATAAGGCATTATATATCATGATAATCAAAACATGGGAAATGTGGTAACAAATTGCACCATAAACATAATTCAAGTCTAAGCCACAAAGAATTCATGGTGAAGAAATTTCCCATAAAGAAATTAGGTAAACCCCTATCCCAATATGATGTATCATGATACTAAACATTACTCCATGCATTGGAGCGCTATCAGGATGCACCCTTCATAATCATTTCAATCTCATTCTTAAGTGTTCCACATAGATCATATAACATGGATTTATTAAACACCATAATATTATTCCAAAATATAAAAATGTGGAATACGTACATGTAAGTCCCCAATAAATAGAAGTATGTGCATAAATTTGAATACCCTTGATAGAGAAATGGGTATTATATTCACTACATCATTATATTTGCATGGAAAATTGTGGTGGAATTTTGGCAGCATAACGACATCATATAGAAATTTATAATATGGGTTTATGAGAGAGAAATGGGTTTCCCATCACATAGACATGAAATGTATAGTAAGATAAATATTTAAGAACATATCCCAATATATGAAAAAGGAAATTATAATACATAACATAAAATGGATTCTTGATAAAGGATATAGGTTGAAGATTCCTTACGGAATTTAGGCATAGTAAAGGCATAGGTAAGGGGAAATGAGGGAGGATAAATGATCCCTCAATAAAATAACATAAAATAGACAATAACGGTCTCATTATAAATGAAATGTATTATATGAATTTGAAATTACAAGAACTAATTTCAAATAAGATGCTTGAATTTGAAATGAGGAGAGGAAAGTGAGGATCCCTTACTTGGATGTGTGACTCCAAAGGATTGAGAGAAGTTTAATGGGAGATTAGGGTACCTTGGGCAGATTCAAGTGAGTATAGCGTAGAGTTTAGATGAACTGCATGGATTTTTAGTGAAGATAAATGGGAGCTTGGGTGGGTTTATATAGAAAAGGAGGAGGATTTATTTATTAATTTGGTTTTGGACACTTCATAATAAAATATTCAAAACCAAAAACCATACCATGGTTTATGGAAAATGGGAGTGGATTAAATTATTTTATAAGTCAAAGGGAGGAACATATTAAAATAATTCCCTTTCTTATGTGGATATGAGTCACACACTCAAAAAAATGATTTTAAAATCTTAAAATATATTATATGTCTTGGAGGATTACCTAAGACTTTATAAAATAAATAAAATAAACTCAAAATTTCATTATTTTATATGAAAAATATATATATATATATATGGTCTAGGATGCCCTTTTTAGTATTTATTATATCACTATTAGGTCATTATGGTGTCATAAAACACACTGCATATTTATACGGTTTTTAATTTTTACCCAAAAAAATTGACTATCTTAGAAAATTATGAAAAAAATCATTGTTGGATAATTTCAACATCCCAATTCAAAAAATAGTATTCGTTTTATCTGAATAATTTTTTAAATATGTGAATTTTTACTTTTAGAATAAAAATTGACAGTTATTGAAAATCGATGGGTTTTGATAAAAATAGTTTTCAAATCTTAATAAAAATTACATTTTGAATTCATAAAAATTAAATGATAATTTATATTTAATAAAATTTATTTAATAAAAATATTTTTTAAAAATATTATTTATTTCAAAAATACATTAATGAAAAAAAATATTTCTTAATTGAATTTGAATATTAACCAAAAATAATACCTGTTATTTAAAAATCATTTAAAAAAGTAATAATAATAGAAAGAAAAATATATTTATTAGTATATAAATAATAATGTACATAATAATATTTATAGGATCTTGATACATATCTCTATATTACACCATCATATTCCTTAAGAGTAAGGTGCACGATGGTGGGGATTTCATGGGATAGTTTTGTGAACATGGTTTCAGTCATGATTTTGATGAGCTTTATAGAGACCCAAGCCTTTTACATATGAGATTAAAAGATTTTAATCTTAAATATACATCAGAGTACAAGACAAGGATCTTTAAGTCTAGTGTTTTGGAAGACTAGGTACATGAAACATAAAACATGGGGCAAAAAAAATTCATTATTTAATCTCCATAAAGAGCTCCTAACTTTCTTTGAGCCCTTACATCTACATAGGGTACCCTGGGGAACACATGAAAAAAGGGATGAGATGAAAATCCCAGTAAGGGAATGAACATAAGGATACGTCTTAAGCACATGAGTTAGGAGGCATGGCATAATGATATCCAAAGAATGGAACATATAAAATCTTATCATATAAGCATGGAATCATATAAACATGGAATCATATAAATGTGACAGAATCATAAAACATGTCTTTATTATGGTTCAAGTCTAACCACTTATCTCGTTTCCCATTTTAGTATGGGTTAAGGCTAACTGCCAATCCCATTTTTCCATTATAGTACGAGTAAAGGCTAACCACCAATCCCGTTTCACTTCGCATCTCATGAAACTTAACTTTAACCAATGAATTGGAGCACTATCTGGGCACACCCATCTCAATATTTTCATGAATATTATTTCCACATAAATAATCATACATAATCAACCATACATAAACATAAGGATACCCATGGAAAGAATTGGGTACCACAATCATGACATAAAGCTTAACCAAATAGTGTATCATGCAAGTGTCCATGAAAGAAAGGTATTAGAAAATATATGGAAATTCGTAAGTTAAAATAGTTATATAACATGGTAGGTGGTATCAAACAGAAGTGAAAACATATAAGAAATGTATTTTATAAACATTAGCATTAAAACATTTTTGTGCAGTTTTAAGGAAATTACTATAGAGATTTTAAAATAGAAAAGAGGAAAATATTATATATAAAAACAGAATTGAACCAAAAAGTTTTTAATAATAAAAATACTGATTTTATAAAGACAATTTTGTCTTAAAATAGAGGATAGAGTGTACTTGAAATTTGGTAAACAAATTGGGAAGTTCTCCTAAAACAGTTTTTCTTATTAGAAAGTTCTAAAAAGGGAATCTTTTAAAAAAATGTATATCCCAAAAATAGAGTGATGAAAGGGTCTTCATAAATAAATTTTGTAAAACTAAACATAATTTTAAAATGTATATATATAGATAAGATAACTCCATTTTTATATATAGAAATATAAGACAACCTGAAAGAACAAAGAAGGTTCGGGTAGAATTTGTTACAGTTTATCGGCATGGTGTCAGGTGTAACTAAGAGGGATTGATGTGACAAAAAATGGGTTTCTCATCACTTAGAAATAATGATCAAATTATGGGGTAGGTGAATAAACATATCCCATAATTAGGTATTACACATAAAATGGACTAGCATATAGGACAATCTTGATTTAAAAGTGAAATAGAGAGGATCCCTTACCATAAATCAGTTGGTGTTCTCCACTTCTTATTGAAGACCTGAATATAAAAAATTAGGTTTATTAATTAATAATTCAAGAACTTATTATATATTTTATTGGTTTATTATAATCATTTTAATTTCATTCATAACCATTTTTATTGGTTTTGAGGTTCAATTTCATTGTTTAGACTCATTTGTTTAATGGTTTTAATGATTGGTTCTCTTATATTCATATTTGGATAAACATGTAAGATGAAAGTGGTTGTCCAGAACCTAATTTATATTATATTATTGAAAATAAAGTACATTAAATGGTTTTAAATTTAATTTTGTTACTTAGAGTGAAGTTGAATTAATAAATAAAACCATAGTGACAACTGTTTTTGTTAATCAGTGGGTTTAATTACAAAGATCATGTTTTTCTTTATAAATTAATACCATTTGTACAGAGGGATTACATAAAAAAATGATATATTACATATAATAATATGGTTCAACTATAACACAAATTTTTTCATGACCATAATTTAATATGATAAAAGAAATTGATAAACGATTGTCCTTGAATGTGCTTAATTAGCACATCTCAAACGATGCTTTCATTTCTTTCAAAAAAAGGTGGGGAAAAGAGAGAAGATAATGAAGTATCCCATTTTCATAATATAATTCCAGTAAATTTATGCTAATATAGTTAACATACCATTTGGGAGAAGGTAGGTGAGGAAAGAAATAAAAAGAAAAGTACTTAAAAGAAATGAAGGAATTGGAAAGAGGAATTTACCTCTTGAGACTTCCTCCTTTGATAACCTCTAAAAGAGAGAGGTTTAGGTATTTTGAAGAGGATAGGGGATTTTTGACGTGGGGGAGGAGATTGGGGAGATATGTTGGCAGAATATTGGTAAGGAACAAGGCTTGAGAGTAGTGAAGAGAAGAGGGGGTAAGGGGGGGTTTTATAGTGGAGGAGAGGAGGGTTTTCATAATTTTTTAATCATTAGTTTATTATTTCTTCACAAGACAAGGAATAGTAAGTATTACATGACCAATAGTAGTAATAAATGCATGTAGCTTCTAACCAAATTCCATTTACATTATCCATGACTCAAGCATGATGCAGAAATTAATGTTTTAGCATTTATTGTGAATTATCGGATTTTACTATTGATAAAAAATTCAAGTATATCTGAAAATTACAAAAAATTCACCCTAACCATTTTTCAATGTGTAGAATTCAAAAATGAACTCCATTTTTATAAAATAATTTCCTAAATATTTTTAATTTAATTTTTAAAAAAAATCATAATTTATTCAACAAAATCATCATTAAAACTATAACTCATTTTATAACACCTTGAAAAATTAATCTAGGTGCCATAAAATTATCTTATAACCATAAGACAATAAAGTAACAATTTATGATTAAATTTTCTGAAAATAAATTTCCATTTAAAATTATTAAATTAAATATAAAATTGTACATAAAATATTTTTGACCTACAAAAATACCAATTCTTATACTATGATCATTTTTTTACTTTTAAGTTGTATAAATTGTATTTGTACATTCATTGATAAAGTTTCTATATTTTTGGTTGATTTTCTATTCATTACTACTCATTTCTATTCATAAAGGTATACTACTATTCATAAGGGTATATTACTATTTATCAAAAAATATTTTTGTCTTATCAAACTCCAGATCACTTACTGATCACAAATGTAGATGATGGTTTTTTGAAATTAAAAACACACAAGTTACAAACATATTTTTGAAGGCCACATAGTACTTTGTAGTTAATTGTGTTGTGACTCCATGTTATTATAAGACATAATTATAAGAAGGGATTCCATTGAAAACTTTGGGTCATTACATTCTTCCCCACTTAAGAAATTTATCCCTTAAAATTTCAGTTTACATTCTAGGCCAAAAACATCTGTGGGTGATTTTCCTTCATTGCATCCTCCAGTTCCCATGTTGCCTTTTCGTACTTATGGTTCCACCATAGTACCTTGACCAAGTGAGTAGTCTTGTTATATATAACTTTGTATCAACAATACAAGATCTCCACTGGCTTCTCCTCATAGGAAAGATCATCTTCCAACTATACAACCTTTAATAGAGTACATGTGCAGGGTCTGGTATGTACTTCTTTAAGAGGGATACATGAAATACATCATGTACTTTTGACATGGTAGGTGGAAGTTCCAGTCGATAGGCCACAACTTGGACTGGATCAAGGATCTCAAAGTGGCTGATGTACCTGGGATGTAACTCCCCTTTCTTTCTAAACCTCATGACCTTCTTTTATGGATATATGCATAGAAATACCATGTATCCCACTTTAACCTCAAGGTCTCATCGATAATTGTCTTCATAACTCTTTTATTGACTTTGGGCTGCCTTGATGTTCTGTTGAATGGTTTTCACCTTCTTCACCATTTCTTCAACCATTTTAGGTCCTAGCAGCTTACGTTCACCGACTTCATCCCAACACATCGGTGTTCTACACCTTTCCCATAAAGGGCTTCATATGTTTCCATTCGGATGATCGAGTGGAAACTGTTGTTGTAGGAGAATTCAACCAACATAAGATGTTGGTCCCATCCTCCATTGAAGTCCATATAACATTCTCTCAACATATATTCCAGTGTCTGAATAGTTCCCTTAGATTGGCCATTAGTTTGAGGATGATAGGTTGTACTAAAGTTAAGTTCACTACTTAGAGCATGTTGAAGACTTTTCCAAAAATTTGAGGTGAATCTCGGATCACAATCATATACAATAGATAGCGGTACTCCCGGAATCCTTACCACTTCTTTGATATATATCCGTGTAAGTTGATCCAATAAGAATTCATCTTGAATTGCAATAAAGTGAGTTGTCTTTGTTTGACAATCCAGAACGACCCATATAGCATTGTTTCCTCTATATTTCCTTTGAATTCCAATGATAAAGTCCATGATAATGTTATCCCACTTCCATGTTGGTATGGGTAGTGGTTGCATCATCCCCTTAGAATTTTTCCTCTAATCCTTCACTTTCTAACATACCGTGTACTTCGATGTGTATTCTGCAATCTCCCTTTTCATATTGTCCCACAAAAAGTTTTCTCGGAGGTCTCGATACAACTTTGTGCTCCCTGGGTGGATAGAGAAGGTTGAGTTATTTTCATCATTCAGAAGATTATTCTTTATCTATGGATTAGATGGTACACATAATCGTGTCCCAAATATTTCAACTCCTTCCTTATCAACCTTAAACTCTGAGGATTTCCCATTACTGATAGCTTCTACCCTTTTCAGAATTTCAACATATTTTCTTTGAGAATCCTTTATTTTATCCAAGAGGGATGGTTGAACAAACATTTGTGAAATGATTCATGATGTTCCTCCCTTAATTCTTCCCATTTCTATACTTTAAAAAACTAAGAATATCATATCCTTCTCAATTCTCATCATTGATACAGATGTAGGATCCTTTTTACTTATAATGTCTGCCACCTTGTTTGCCTTAACGGGATGGTAGTGGATTGAACATTTATAATCCTTGGTGGGATCTATCCATCTTATATGGCTCATATTAATCTATTTCTGTGTGAATATATATTTGAGACTCTTATGATCAATATATATCTCACACCTCTCCCCATAGATATAATGCCTCCATATTTTTAATGCAAAGATCATAGCCGCCAACTCCAAATCATGTGTGGGATTTTTATCATAGATTTTCAAATCCCTTGAGGCATAGGCTATCACTTTATCATTTTGAATTAGCACACAGCCTAATACATTTTTATAAGCATCACTATACACCACAAAATTTCTCCACTTGCTGGGAGTGTGAGTACTGGCGCATTTATTAGCCTTTTTTTCAAATCCTTGAAGCAGTATTTACATTCCTAAGTCCAGACAGACTTAACTCCCTTCTGGGTTAGCTTGGTCATTGGGTTTTACAATCATGAAAAGTTCTTAAACAATTGTTGATAATACCTAGATAGACCCAAAAAGTTGTGGATATCCATTATAGAAGTTGTCATGGGCCACACTTCAATTGCATTTTTCTTGGAAGGGTCCACAGATATCCCTTTAATGGTGATAACATGCCCCAATAATGATACTTCCTCCATCTAGAACTCACATGTACTATACTTTTCATACAACTTATCCCTTCTCAGAGTCATTAATGATGTATTCAAATTCTCTTCATGTTCCTCCTTTATCTTGTATTATATCATAATATCATCAATAAAGACTACCAAAAATTTGTCAAGGTAATCTCTAAAATCTATTCATAAAATCCATAAAAATTGTTGGAGAATTAGTGAGTCAGAAGGGCATCACTATGAACTCATAGTGTCCATACCTCATTCGAAAGGTGGTCTTGGGAATATATTACTTCCTCACCTTTAGTTGGGGATACCCTGACCGAAGGTCCACCTTATAGAAATAACTGGCCCCCCGAAGCTGATAGAACAAGTAATCTATCTATGGTAGGGGATACTTGTTCTTTATTGTGATTTTATTGAGCTCACAATAATAAATGCAGATGCGCATTGATCTGTCCTTCTTCTTGACAAAGAGGACTGGTACACCCCATGGTGAAGCACTCAGGTGTATAAAACCCTTATCCATATTCTCCTGTAACTACTTTTTCAGCTCTTCCAGCTCTATGGTGGCCATTCTGTAAGGTGTCTTTGAGATAGGTAGAGATTCAGGGATAAGTTCAATTGATAACTCAACCTCTTGATCTAGAGGAAGACTATGTAACTCTTCAGGAAATACATCAGTGTAATCCCTCGCTATGGGAATGTATTAAAGCATGATTATATCATTTTTATCAATCATTTTAGCTAGATATGCTTGCTTATAAGTCAACAATATTCACATTTTAGATGATTATTCTAAAGGAGATTCAACTTCCTCCTTCCACTTGTAAAGAATTAGAGGATTCTTTGGGATGTGAAGAGTGATCTCCCTTTCCTGAAAGTTGATGTTGGACTTATATAAAGATATCCAATCCATGGCCAATATTACGTTGAACTCCACTAAAGGAAGTATGAATAGATTTTTTGGGAGGTTCAGTCCACAGACGTTAATCGGGGAGGAGTTATAAACCATATATGCAATAATTTCCCCATTCTCTATTCTCATAGATAAATTTTCCTCCAAATTTTGAGGTGGTGGTTGAATAGTTCTTCTAAACTTGAAAGAACTGAAAGAATGCATAGAACCTGAATCAAATAGTACATTCACTATTCTTGAATGATTAACCAGTGTACCTATCACAACATCATTTTCTGGATCCACCTCAGTAGTAGTGATAGCATAAGACCATCCATGTTGCCTTGGAGGTTGTTGTGTATTTCCTCCGATAACCCTTGTATTAGGGAAATTGTTTTCATAATGCCCATGCTCTTTATAGTTGTAACACTACACCACTGGATAAGTATTGATCTGAACCTTCCTTTCTTCTTCCATGCTAGTGGAATTTTTCATATCCCTTCGGCAGTTTTTAGCTAGATGAACAAACTTTCTACATTTGAAGCAATTATTAGTTCCCTTTAAACAGTTCCAAGGATGCTTCTTCCCCAAAATTTTACAAGTGGGATATCTGGGCTTCTCTCCATCATGGGATTTGTTTGTTGAACCAGCCATGTTGTTCTCCATTTTTTCACTTCTTTTCACTGGGCACACGATACCACTGAGAGTCTCCAATATTCATTTCAACCTTGAGGTCACAACGGACAATCACCTCATAAATATCGAAGTCTTGGATCGCTAAAACATTCCATAGACTCAGATTTAGCCCACTAAAGAATAAATCCACATTGCTTTTGGTGTTCATGATAAATCAAGAGGCGTACCATGAAAGCCTTGTAAAGTTTTCTTCATACACCCCGATGGACTCATCTTCCTTATGCTTGAGTTTGAGGAACTCTCTTTCCATCTTGAGACAGAGGGTCCAAGGAAAATATTTATTTAAAAACATCTTCTTGAATTTCTCCCAATCCATGGAATCAATTTCCTCTTGGGACTTTGTATTCTTGATCAGTGTCCACCACTGATCAGCTTCTCCATCAAAATGATAGACCACTAGTACAACTTTCTCTTCTTATTAGAACTGGAGGACAGAGAATATCTTTTCAATGGAGTTAATCCACTATTCCATGAGGAGGGGATCAAAAGATTTTCTAAACTTGGGAGGCCTTTTTTGTATGAAGGATTCTATGGAAACATGCTCTATTCTTGGAGGAGGTGGGTGTTTCACATGATTCAAGTTATTATTCATAACTTGAGCGAGCTGAGCAAGTACTGTCATGATGTTTTGAGAACCCGTTCCTGTCATATCAGGCATATTATTTGGACATTATTTACATTCTCTTTCACATTTATTGTTGGAACAAGTTCTTCTATTTCCCTCCATTAACAAAGAAAAAGAAAATACAATTATAGGGCTTGAATACTTAGTTATTGAACATAAAAACGAAACATTTGAACATAAAATGATATTATTTTAAAGGAGAAGTATATCCTAACTTTTGATTTCCTATGTTTTAATCAAGGTTATCCTTGATCTATTTCTTATCTTATATTCATATGGGTTTTTCTCCTTAATAGCGGTTTGTACCAAGCTCATGAATTACCAAGGCATATCCCCTGGGAGTTTCAATACCAAGAGTGCAGAAAGGCATGTTATTGTGTACCAGGATACCCCGATTCAAGGCCAAAACTCCTTGTCAGAGTTTTAACTCATAGGTACATCTGTGCCAGAGTCGCCTCTACCTGTTTATATCCAGACAGGGACATGTTTTCTTGATAAACCACTTACTCAATACTCACCAAAATTTCGGAATGTTTTCTTATACTTAGTATCATCCTTAAGGTTCTCACTAAGGTGCTCTATTCCTAATATCCAAAAATAACTATACCACCCTCTAATACCAAATATAGCTACCCAAACCTTTTACATATAATAGTATAAGATTTTAAGCTTAATTATACATCAGAGTACAATCCAAGGATCGTTAAGTCTAGTGTCTTGGAATACTAGGTAGATAAAACATAAAACACAGGGAAAAAACATTTCTTTATTTAGTCTCTAAAAAGATATCCTAACTTCTTTTGAGCCCTTACACACCTACACAAGGTACCCTAGGGAACACATGAACAAAGGGATGAGCTAAAAATACCAATAAGTGAATTAACATAAAGATATGTAAGCACATGAGTTATGAGGCATGACATAATAATATCTAAAGCATGGAACATATAAAATCGTATCATCTAATCATGGAATCATATAAACATGGAATCATATAAATGTGGAAGAATCATAAAACATGTATTTAGTATGGGTCAAGGCTAATCACCATTCTTGTTTCCAATTTTAGTACGGGTCAAGGCTAACCGCTAATCCCATTTTTTCATTTTAGTACGGGTCAAGGCTAACAGTCAATCCCATTTCACATTGCATCTCATGAGACTTAACTTTACCCAATGCATTGGAGAGCTATCTAGGCACACTCATCTCAAATTTTTCATGAATATACTTTCCACATAAATAATCATACATAATCAATAATACATAAACATAAGGACACCCATGGAAAGAATTGGGTACCACAATCAGAATATAAAGCATAACCAAAGAGTGTATCATGAAAGTGTCCCTGAAAGAAAGGGATTAGAACATAAATGGAAGTTCATAAGGTAAAATAGGTATATAACATGGTATGTGGTTTCAAATATAAGTGAAAACATATAATAAATTTATTAGATAAACATTAGCATTAAAACATTTTTGTGCGTTTTTAAGGAAAACACTATAGAGCTTTTAAAATAGAAAAGAGGGAAAAAAATTATATAAAACCATAATTGAACCAAGAAGATTTTAATAATAAAAATAATGATTTTATAAAGACAATGGTGTCTTAAAATAGAGGATATAGTTCACTTAAAATTGGTTAAACATTTTGGGAGGTTACCTTAAAATAGTTTTGTTTATCGGAAAGTTCTAAGGAGGGAATCTTTTAAAAACATGTATATCCCCAAAATAGAGTGATTAAAGGGTATTCATAAATATATTTTGTAAAACTAAATATAATTTATAATATGTACATAAAAATATAAGATAACTCCATTTTGATATATAAAAATACATGGCAACTTAAAAGAACAATGAAGGTTTGGGAATAATTTGTTATGGTTTATCGGCATGGTGTCGGGTGTAACTAAGAGGGATTGATGAGAGAGAAAATGGGTTTCTCATCACTTATAAATCGTGAGGGTAGTATGGTGGAGGTTCATAAACATACCCCATCATTAGGGATTACATATAAAATGACATAGCATAGAGGACAATCTTGACATAAGAGTAAAATAGAGAGGATCCCTTACCTTAAATTTGTTGGTGTTCTCCACTTGTTATTAAAAACCTGAATAAAAAAATTTGGTTTATTAATAAATAATTAAATAAACTATTATATATATAATTGGTTTAGTATAATAATTTTAATTTCATTCATAACTATTTTTATTGGTTATGATGTTCAATTTCATTGTTCGGGCTCGTTTGTTTACTTGGTTTTAATGATCGGTTTGCTTATATTGATGTTTGGATAAACTTGTAAAATGAAAGTGGTTGTCCAGAATTAAATTTATATTCTATTAGTGAACATACATAATATTAAATAGTTTTAAATTTAATTTGGTTACTTAGAGTAAAGTCTAATTATTATATAAAACCATAGTGATACCCATTTTTGTTAATCGATGGGTTTGATTACAAGGAACATGTTTTTATTTATAACTTAATAACATTTGTAAAAAAGGATTAAAGAACAAAAAATAGGATATATTAAATATAATAATCTGGTTCAACTATAACACAAATGGTTTCATGACCATAATTGAAGATGATAATGAAAATTGATAAACTGTTGTCCTTGAATGTGCTAAATTAGTACATCTCAAACGGTGCTTTCATTTATTTCAAAAAAAGGTGGGGAAAGGAGAGAAGATAATGAATTATCACATTATAATGATATAATTTCAGTAAATGTATGTTATTGGAGTTATAATAACATTTGGGTGAAGGTAGGTGAGGAAATAATCAAAAATAAAATAACTTAAAATAAATGAAGGAATTGGAAAGAGAAATTTACCACTTGAGACTTCCTCCTTTGAGAACATCTTAAAGGGAGAGGTTTTGGTATTTTGAAGAGTATAGGGTCTTTTGGACATGGGGTAGGATATTGTGGATAGATTTAGGAAGAATATTGGCAAGGCACAAGGCTTGAGAGTAGTGAAGATAAGAGGGAGTGAGGGGGGTTTTTATAGTGGAGGAGAGGAGGGTTTTCATAATTTTTAAATCATTAATTTATTATTTCCTCACAAGATAAGTAATAGTAAGTATTCCATGGAGAATAGTAGTAATAAATGAATGTGACTTCGAACCAAAGGCCATTTAAATCATCCATGACTCAATCATGATGCAAAAATTAAGGTTTTAGCATTTATTGTGAATTATCTGATTTTACTATTCATCAAAAATTCAAGTATTTCAAAAAAATCCCAAAAATTCACCCTAACCATTTTTCGATGTGTAAAATTCAAAAATGAACTCCATTTTTTGAAAATAATTTTCTAAATAATTTAAATTTAATTTATAAATAAAATTATAATTTAGTCAACAAAATCAATATTAAAATTTTAACTCGTTTTATAACACCTTGAAAAATTAATCAAGGTCCCATAAAATTATCTTATAACCATAATAAAATAAAGAATAATTTATGATTAAATTTTCTGAAAATAAATTTCCATTTTAAATTATTAAATTAACCATAAAATTGTAAATAAAATATTGGTGACATACAGAAATACCAATTCTATAACTATATTCATTTTTTCACTTTTAAGATGTATAAATTATATTTGTACATTCATGGGTGATGTTTCTATTTTTTTGGCTGATTTTTTATTCATTACTATTAAAAGCTATTCAAAAAGGTATTCTACTATTTATAAGGGTATGTTATTATTCATCAAAAATTATTAGTGTCTTATCAAACTCCAGATCACTTACTGATCAATAATGTAGATGACCATTTTTCAAAATTTAAAACACACAAGTGACAAACTTATTTTTAAAGGTCACGTAGTACTTAGTAGTTCATTGTGTTGTGACTCATGTTATTAAATGACATAATTATAAGAAGGGATTCCATTGAAAACTTTGGGTTGTTACAAGCTTTAACTTCTCCCGCAACTGATTTTGATAATGCTTAAGTTTTTAGATATTGTATTGGACTAGGTCTTGGAAAAATCCAAAAAATGATATCTCATTTGGAAGATCTGATAAATGGGATTCATAAGGTACGATCCTACTGGTTATGGCCATCACTTTCTTTTTCTGAGCCAAAAGGATTTGTTTAAACCCTATATTTATACTAGTCATGTGATCATTCTTCAATAACTATATTATCAATGGTAAAGATACTTAATGGTCATTTAAAATCCAAATGGATATAATAAAATAATTTCATTTGTTTTCTATAACCATACGACATTTAATTAAGTAAAAAGAAAGAGAATTTTATTTATAAACATTAAGGTCATTACAATGCCCCTAAAAATGGATTCTCAGTTCATACCCCTTGGCCACACAACTCAGGCTCATTAAATGGTGTGTAACCCTAGTACACAACTTTTTGTCCCCAAAATACATCTTCCTTGAATGGGAAGAAGACATGGTGTGTGACCCTACACTACACATCATGTGATCAATAGTTCCGAATTGAAATTCAATACTAGCTACCCAAAGCACCACAGTTTCCACTAAAACCCACATATCAACCCCCATGGGGTCCCTAGTAGTTGTCTAAAGGAACTCAAACATTAAAAAATTAATAAAAATGGTATTCGTAAATAAAAATTAAATCATCCAACATAATTCTAAAACTACAAAGCTTCAGCGTTATATTCATGCTCTGAAGCCATTGCAGGTCGATCTAGTGACAATCAGTCCTAAAAACAGATCTTGATGGAACCTCCTAAATTTGATTTATCCTCAGGTCCATTTGTTTCCATGAGAAATCCTCCTCATATCCCTTTTCTATATGTAATAAGTGGGTGGGGAGGATATTATTTTATCTTTTAAAAACTAAAATCATCAACTCACCTACAAACACACCCTCTACCGAACACCCAACACCGACAAATTTTATGTCACGCTTTGGGTAAACACAACATTTTGAACTCATCTGCATCATCAGATTCTTTATTTGAGAATATAATTTGGATTAAAATCATGTTCAAAAATAAACCACACACACATGATAAAATATATTTAATAATTTTAATATCATCACACTATGGCTCTCTGGGCCCTCAAATCATGTGTCGGCTTAACGCATGGCTTCAGAAATATTCCTAGAAATATTCCAAAGTCTTACTAGTTAAAACCAGATTCTCTATAATCTCTCCATATTAAGTATTTTTCCCCAAAAATATAAATTCATGGGAATAAGGATCAAAATTGATCTCTTCACTGGGACTCCAACACTAGAGATCTCTCCAAGGGGTTCCCATACTACCTACAATAACACCCTTAGGGGAACCACAAAGGCTAAACAACACCGAACGTCTATCTCATACTAGTTAGACATCATGAAACAATTAACAAACCTGTATCATTATATGTTACTAGTGGAAAACATTTAACAACTGGTCAATATGCAATTATAGGTTCTAGAAGTATGCCACCCCACTGACCTGATGCAGATACCAACGTAACCTGGTAGTTCTCATGCACCCCTAGATGAACAGAAACATTCCAACCATAAGAGTATCATGAATATACCATAAATTCCATCAGGTAACCCTACCCTGAACACACAAGTCAAAGGAACTCTCCCACCACACCTCAACAATATCCTCTTTGGGTGCCATTGTCTCCCCCTCATGGTTTTTTATCATGACACAAGGATACATCTTGGTGGGGGAAGCATCCATCATACAAATGAGTATGAATCTACATCAACCAATGCCTAAACCTAGTTCTACCAATGTCCATATCACCCTGGGAAAACCTAGAGCAAGAAGTGGAAGGAAAAGAGTACCTCCCAATAGTGTCTACCAATACTACTGCAAAAAATAAGAAAGGACACAGATCATACCCCTAATCATACTCGAAGATTTTGGGTCACAGACCTCTATAGACTATAGTTGTCCTCTCCCACATCCTCAAGCTCCATGAGACTAGAGTGTACCACCTAGGGGTGGTGGTGGAAATAACTCAAAATGCCTTCCACTTACTACTACTCTCCCTGATCCTCCACTACGTCAGTCCTCATGTGAATTTACGTTCTCCAAACACTACCTATTCTGAGGTGGTCCATCAATTAGATCCCTCTCATTAGCATGGAGGGTTTGAAAATATCGTTCAATATTTCTCCATCCATCGCAGATGAAGCACTACATCTCTCAATGATGATCAGGTCCTCGGTGCATCTCTTGCTTAGCAGACCCATGCACTAAAGTTTGTGCATGAGTATGCCTCAAGCACCATGATCTTGTCAACATCCATCAAAAAGATACTATAGATGGCTCAACATTGTGATAAATACTATTGTCTTCCTCTACTAGAATATTTACCAAGAATCTCTCTATCACTAGAGATTTCTCCAGCACCCCTATATAGGAGGGAAGGCATAATGAGACCACACCTGCTCAGATGTCTCTATGGAGTCCATTGTCAATGGTTTGAGCTCTAAAAAATGGGTCTTTAACCATATACATAGGGTAATGTGAAAGGTCTGTGAACCCCACTAAGTATTATTCCCTGGAAATGATACCCTTCTGAAGTTGTAGATGCTCTTAGATACACACTGATCTCAACATGGCTAGATAAAACTCTTCTCTAAAGAGAAACTCAAACTCTTCCTAAGTGAGCGTCGCCTATTCATGGGTCTTTATAAACAGACTTCACCATAACCTATATGGTCCTTATAGAAGACTCGCCACTAAAACCACTATTTGATTGGGTGGTTTTCTGACGCGGTGAAAAATGAGTGTGACTTCCTCAAGACAGTCATCAGTTTCCTGGGGGTCCTGTTCATCGTGATACTTGGTAGGTCTCTTCCTATATGACTCATACAACACACTCATAATATCTACATCCTTAACATACATTACTAGCAGAACCTGTTTTTTGACAGGGGGTGTCTCAACTGGTGTAAAACCTAGAGGTATAGCCTCATGACTAGTGCCTTTCCCTGAAGCATCATCACTAGGTGGATATTAATGAAAATAACTCTATTTAACCCTGTCTAGTTTTCATCATGGTGACATCCTGAAATAGAATCAAGACACACCATGGTCAAAGAATATATCTAGGGATTTGACTCAAAAGGACATGAAACCCACAACCCAATCTTTTATGATGCATGTAAAAAAATTTACCTACAACCAATTCCCTAATGTACCGAGTCAACAAGAAGGTTATCAGAGTCATGGTTAATTGATATGTTTGTCGCTACACCAAAACTAGAGTCTCTATCCTTAAATCAGAACTCGAAACACTTTAACATTATCCCTACACTACCCAAACCAATATCCAATCTCGAAAAACTCTAAACAGTGGTCCCAAATTGCAACCCACTTGGATACCACTCTATCATGACTTGACCCACAAGGGACCAATCTGTGACTCCCCAAGAAAGACACCAATAGGACAGGGGATGTCATCCAGTTCTGAGTAGGTATATCACACAAATGGGATGACTTAGCATAAGGTACCAATAATTACACAACCACATACATATCCATGAAATAGTTCAGAGATAAAATAATTCAAAATAAAATGCATATATGCATACATCTATCCCAGAACTAGATTATTGAAATCATAAAAGGGAAAAATAAAAGCCCACCAAAAACTAAAAAAGCATCCAAATAACTCATATAAAGGGGGTAGCTATCAAATAAAACCCCCAGAACACACCTCGGTCAGGCTATGACAAACACCCTAGTCTGTATAGTTCGCTAAGCTCTTCCTACTCCAGTTCCACCTAGGGATCTATTGAAGGTCATGTCATCTACACAAGAAACTAAATTTGTGGTAAAATCCCATGTAGGTGTGAGTAAAACAATACTCAATAGGTTCCCCAAAAACCTTAAATAAAAAGGGAGTATATAAAAGGAAACTATTTGATCGATCCATCCATAGGGAAACTAGATGAGATAGGAACTCCATCTCAACCACTCTTTAGCTATACATGACTAGTAATTTATATCCACATGATGTATCAACCAAGATATGTGATAGCTCCACAAGGAAACCCAAAAAACACCCAGATATACTCATCTCAAACTCTAAGTCTCATGTGTTAGTAACATTATAGATAGCCACATGTTTCTACTTAAGGATCAATGGAAACCCTCATCCAAGAGAACACACTCCTCAATCCATGCCATCCTAGATGGAATATCCGAGAGATACACACCATTAAAAACAACTCTAAGTACAACACTAGTGCCCAGCACCAGAGGACCTATCACCACTGCCTTTCACCCTACACAATCTCATAGAAAACCATGTGGATAGATCCAACCATTTCCACTACACACAATTGATGGATCACTGCTCTAGACTATAAACCAAATGCATCCTCTCTAAGAATTGGGAAGGAATGATCTCCAGCTCGTCGTTGACCACAGTTGAGGCAATACTAACCCCAAATCAACCCATCAAACCTCCTTCATTCCAGTATGGAGTGGCTCGCACCGCATTGCATCAAGTTATAACTACCTCATAACAAGGTATCACACATAACAAGTACAGGCACCCACACCTCGTAACTGATCCATAGCCAAGGGAGATCCCACTTTATGGAGGACCCACTCCCAACTACTACTCAAATAGGGGGGAGTACAACTCCATAGATAGAGGACCCACTCCCTATGTATAGAGGAGTTCCGAATCTACTAGTATAATCACTATGGGGAACCCACACCCTAACTCAAAATGGGAGTACCAACCCTAGGATAGAGGACCCATACCCTAATATGATAGGTTAGTAATAAATCTTCCTACACAACATGTATGGAAGACCCTCACCCTAATATGATAAGGGAGTACCAACTCCGAGGATAGGGTACTCGTTCACTGGTATGATAGGAGAGTACCCAGTCTATCTATAAATCACATATGGGGGACCCGCACCATAGTGCGATAAGGGAGTATTGACTCCATGGATACAGGACCCGTACCCTGGTATGATAGGTGATTACCTATTCAATATACACATCAATTATAGAGGGATCACACCCTTATACTATAGGGGATATCTTTCTCTATATCCAAAAATAATACGGGGCTCCCACACCCTGGTCCAATAGAGAAGTACCAACCCTGGAAGAACGAATATATTGGTGGACCCATGCCCACTATGGGGGGTTTTGTCTTCATTGATCTGAGAGGTATTGAAAACCAATACCCTGGTATAATAGGGGTGTACTTGTCCCAAAATATCTCTATGATTTACCACACTAATCCACAACATTGGTTGAGAATCACTAAAAGTTGAGTAATGTTATTCTAACCACACATCACATCACCTCCTCTTGTAGGGGACCCACACCCTAACATAGCAGGGGAGTACTGCTCTATCGGTATAAAGAGTCTAGGGGACCAGTATCTTGATATGACATGGAAGGGTACCATTCAGACATCTATCCAATGATACACCCTTACCACTATCCATGATTTATCATATCTATTACAATTTCATGCTTCAATCATGTCACTTTATATCCCCCAATCCACCAAAAGTGATACCATCACATTCTGCATGGAAAAATGCTCAGTATAGGCTACTAACATACATAAATCTAAGCCCCAAAGAAGGATATTAATTAGGTGTAAGTCTACACAAGAAGTAAATGATGTGTACTAGGGTCCAAATGAAGTGTGACCCTACGCCAACACCTATTCAAGTCCTCAAGTGCATGACTTAGTTGGCCATGTGAGCTTACTAGGAGTGTACATAGCGTGTCTCTCCTCACCCAGTCCTTGGATATGTCTTTATCCTAGTCATGTGTATAGAACCCTGGTTCCATGTCTCTAGCTATGTACTTCCACACAGTCATGCCCTTAGACATGACTTCCCTATCCATACCCCTTTTACACATGACTTGGGTATACAACACAGCATGTAACCCTGGTACATGGTTTTTAGTCCCCAAATATCATCTTCATCAAATGGGAAGAACACATGGTGTGTGACCCTACTCTACACATCGTGTGATTAGAAATTTTGAAGAAGAATTCCTTTGTTCCTCCAAAATCGCCCCAGTTTCCACTGAAACTCACAGATCGATCCCCATAGGGTCCCTAACAGTTTTCTAAGGGATATAAAACCATAAAAAATGCATCAAAATGGTTATCAGGGAATACAACTCAAATATGCCTACCTTATAAATAAATTAAAAATCTTTGAGGTTAGATCCACACTCTGAAACTACTAATGGTTGATCCAGTGATGATCGTCACCAAAAATGGAGCTTGACGGAACCTTATGTCCTCGATTTGGCCTAGATTCCATCCGTCACTATGGGAGACACTCCTCCAATATCTTTTTTACACATGATAAGGGTTTTGGGGATATTATTTTATTTTTAATAAACTAATATCATAAAATATCCTGCTAATATTCCCTCAAACAAGCACCAGACACTGAAAATTTTTCTGTTGTGCCTGGTAAACACAACATTCCAAACTCAATTGCATCCTTAGATTTATGATTTGAGACTCCTATATAGAGTTTAACCATGTTCAAAAATAATTTTCTCAAAAGTGATGAAATATTTATAATATTTATAATATCATAATATTGAGGCTCTCCAGGCCCTAGAATCCAGCACTGACTCAGCTCCTAGATTCAAAAATATTCCAAGAAATATTTCAAAGTCTTATACATCAAAACCAGAGTTTCTACATTTTTAATCCAAAAATATATTGAAGATTAGTGGATTCTAGTATAATTGACACACTATTGGTGTATGCTCCTTGGACTATCCCTTAGTGGTGAACCAAGTAAAACTATTGTGTTGTGTTTCTATTTCTGCAAATGGGTGTTTAATAATTTCACAATTCCTTAAAAAGGTTTAATATGTTCCTACCAACATGGGGAAAAGATCCATATCATTGAAAGAAAAAGTTGACAGACTTATTCACTCATACCCTCTAGGGGTGTTCAAGTGTTCTACACATCCTTATAAACATTAAAATTTTCAATGACACATAGTTTTTTACATTTGAAGCATAATCAGTAGTTATGTTAATTCCTTTAATACATTGATATAAATTCATATTTTCACTATTTCATAACATGTTACATGTCAGAGGTAAATATGTTCATTTTAATTTTGTATAGGGAGATAAATCCAAATGTAGTCTCATAGATTTTAAGTCCAATTATGCATAAAATACAAATTTTATCTTTCCTTTTACATCAAAAAAAGTTTCAATCAAATTAACACGTATGTACTTCTCAAAATTCATAACATTAATGTTATGTTTTAACTCAAAAAACTCCAATGACGTAGATGAAATAAGACGAACTATTAAATCCATGTGTTTGTTTGATGATTTGAACTTTCTAACTTTCTAAATGTGGCTTCTATTTTTTTCACCATGTTATAATATTCATTATTATACAATGCCTGGGGGGAATTCATACTCTGGTAAATTGTTAAATTCTTTTTTGAATCTTCAATAAGGTTAATTCATTCATAAAAATATTAAATGAAATATATACACATTATTTATCCCATTCTGAAATTGATGATATAAATTCCCACCTTTGAAATTTGGGAAAGATTTTTGTCCCTTAACATTGTATCTAAAAAAGTTTCCATATATAGAAAACTAATTTATAATGAATAGTACTAAAATATATAAAATAAAATAATCTTTCTTGTATGCATAAAAATTTTAACACCTTCCTTATATAGAAATCTCAAATCATCAATCAATAGTGATAGATAAACATAAGTATCATTTTCAGGTTATTTTCGTTCATAAATAATCAAGCTCATCATAAAATATTTTTCCTTTGTATGTATTTATAGATATAAGTTGTAAATTACCACTATAGGAAAAATATCATTTAGCTTTAGTTTTTTAGTGCGAGTTTCCAAAAATATTTCTAAATGTCTCATTTATATTATTTTGATGGTGGTTTTAAAAAACCATCTCAAAGTCATAATGATTCATTAAAAACCCACTACCATTTATTATGGGTTTTAACAGTGATTAAAATCATCCCTAAATTAGAAATTTTATTTTTTTCATTATTTATTTAATTTTAGGGGAATATATTTTAAAAAAAAATCACTTAAAATTTATAATTAATAATTATTGTTATTTAATAATTAAAATTTTAATTTCTATTTAATAATTATTTATTATTATTTATTATTTAATTATTGTTGTATAATATTTAAAATTTAATTAATAATAAAATAAATTCATTATTATTAATTTGTTAATTATAATTTATTTACTAAATATTAATTAGAAATTATTTGTATATGTTTATATATATTTAAACAAACACACACACACACACACACACACATATATATATATATATATATTCACTTAATTAATGATCTAAGAGAAGTTCAAAATAAGATTTTAACTTTATATGACCAAAAAAATTTATCTAGGTATCCTTTTGTGCTTCATAGCCTATCCAATTGAATCTTAAAAAAAAATTATCATATTAGATAACGAAATTTAATTACTATTGATAAAGGAATAATTTATTTTTAAGAAAAACTAAAAATCAAACATTAACTTCAAACGACCATAACTATTGATTCGGGTGTCTGTTTTGACTCTGAGACCTATAAAATCAATGATTAGGCTAGGATCTATGAATTTTAGTATAGGGGTACCCATACCCCATTTTTTATATGTCAAAAGAATACTTAAAGGTCTTCAGGACTATATATTATGTCAAAGTTCCCAAATGTTAGATCTTTATGTAGTAATTATGCTTCATTTATGATGTCCTTATTTTTTTGGGTGGGGTATGAATTTATTTCACGGGTTTACATTACTATTGATATGATGTTGTTGAAATTGTAGTGTTATTCCCTATTTTAGTGATATATTTTCTAGATGTGTCTTATTTTTTTATTTTTCATTGGTTAATCACAAATACTTCTCTCATGGGAATGATAAGGCTTGAATTCAAATGAAATTCATGATTAAACTCTAGTGGTCTTCGATATTCCTTATGGTGGGAAGTTTAAGATAAATAAATGCTTGTGTAGATGTATATTTATATGTATTTTTATTTTTATTCTATATATACACCAATTTATATATACTTATTTATATGTATTTATGTATATCCACATGTGCATATATAAATATGTGTGTGTGTGTGTGTGTATTTATATATATTTATGTATATTTGTACATATTTATATGTGTGTATATATATACATATATATGTATATATATATGTTATGCTGATTTATATATATATTAGGTATATGGTATTATAGACCAAAAAACAACACATACACCCAGGCACCCTAGTGGGTCAAACCAAATCTCTCTCTATAAATAATGACAAGCTCCCACTAGAGCTATTTTATTTCATATTTATAGCCCAAATTCTAAAGTTCTTAAAGGCATAAATTCCCAACTAAAACATTTATAAAGGCCCCAAAATCACATGACCTGATGGCCTAAATAAGTTTCCTGCGTCATGTGGAGTCACTGGTCTTACGTCACCACCCCCCCAAGTAGTCATTTCACTATCTTAGCATTATGAATGTTGCACCCCCCCCCCCACTCCAAGTGTTGTTTCATCATTCTACACTCCAATACACCATGGAAAGGTAACCCTCCATAACACATCAAAAATATAAGTTGGAAGAGGGTTGGATGATATTTTACAGCATACTCATCTCTCTTTTGAGTTGACCAACTACAGATCCATGCATAGCTCCCCACTGCATCATCGGCTTGTCACATCATGTGGTCAAATTGGTCCCACAATATAGATAGTATTGTGGCAGGTATTCCTCTATCCCACATTAGAAATCAATGGGGAAAGTTGTTTGGTTTATAAGTTCCATCATCTCATCCATCTTTAGAGGTTTCCCACCCAGCGACATCTACACGACTTTATTAAAATAATCAAACTATTGCACTGAGTCATAAAACGGGTCTATCCATGACCCTTCCTATCAACTGATGATGTCTTCAGGGTAAATTGGATCTAATTACTTTGATGGACCAACTCTCCTATAACCCGAGGGCCCATGTCCATGGCCTGAAATCCCAAATCATGTGAATAGTATCGTAGTTATATTACTTGCTATAGTATTAGCTACATTACTGCTAAAATTATTGAAGAAATATTTCCCCACCTGAATTTGAACATATGTCTCTCATTCAAGATTATGGGGTTCTTACCACTATGTCAAATCCCAATTGTAAATATACTTATTTTTATATATAATTATAATCATTTTTATATATACACATACACATGTGTGTGTGTAAATTTATTTATAGTTATATATATTTATAGATATTTATATGTATTTATGTATATTTTTATATATTTTTGTGCATATATATGTATTGTTGGTCATAGTGGATACTCAAGAGGGGGGTGAATTGAGTTCCAATTAAAATATTTGTTAAAAATATTTCAATTAAAATCCCCCAATTAAAAACTAAGTTAAACTGTAGTGAATTTGTAAAACTGTAAGGGTTCGGTTAGGTTCTCAAAAGATTTATTAGGTCTCAGGTAATTTAATCAGAAGATTAAATTAGCTTTTGAAACTAACCTACTGATTTACAATAGTTACAAACACTTTCTAGATTAACTATCAAAGTAACTTTAAAACAGTTTGAATTTCAAAGTAATTAGCAGCGGAATATAAAATATATAGTATTAATTGGACTAAAATTATCAAATATAACCATTAGCATTATTTTAATAATATTGAAAAAGTAGAGTTTAAGAATCAGTGATTGATTAAGTCTTTCCTTGGTAGCTCTCTGTCGGTAGACTTGTAACGGTGGACTTTGTATAGCGGTGAGATCCAATCAGTATCTCTTTTTTCTTGTACCGATATCTCCTTGTATCGGTAGCAGTTACTCTGTGTATCAATAGCTCTATATACTGGTGAATCCTATTGGTAGCTTTGGTCTATCGGTAGCTTGTCTTTATATTAGTGATCTTCATAGAAGTATACTTTCTTATACCGGTAGAGTTACTATAACGGTAGCTCTGGTGTAATGGTAGCTCATATCGATAGCCTATGCATACGGATATCTCTGTTCTAAACCAGTGATTAAGAGAATACCAGTGTACTTATGCACACTGGTCGGCTTGTTCTATCGGTAGCTCTGCTTCTATCAGTAGCTGTTCTGTATAGGTGGATCCTTTCTGTAATGGTAGCTCTTATCGGTAGACTGAATCTATCAATGACATTTGCTTATCGGTGGACTTATAAATACCGGTAGCTCGGTTCTATGCAACACATATCTAGATTCAGTTATAATTCTTTCATCATATGTATAATCATAGATAAGCATTGATTAATATATTCCAATGATTATTATTATATTCTTATCAACTCAATAGTAGGATGAGAATGTAAATAATATATAAATTAACATTATTTGGTAATATCATCATATTAAGACATAATTGAGATTATCAAAATAGGTGAGGTCAACAATCTCCCCCTTTTTGATAATCACAACTTAGGATATGATAATTCCAAAATAATTAGAAATGTATTAGAGGATATTTCATTAAATCCAATTATATCAGAGATAATAATAAAAACAACACACCAGAGGTAAAAATTTAAGATTTGAAATGTTAAATGTATCAGAGGTAGAAGTAAATGAAATGGTGTCAAAGGTATAAGTTTCAAATCATAGTAGCTCTCCCATTCAGTTCTGTTCTCCCCCTTTGTGATTTTTGAAAAGTGGGAAACATAAAATATGGAAGGAACAAAATGGAAAAGAAAAGAATACCATTTTTATTTCATGGTTCAAAAAGGTACAGAGAAATAAAAAAAATACAAGTGATTCCTATCAAATATCTTAGCCACCTATTCAATCCACGTCCTCAATGTGAGATTTTCCTTTGGAATCATAAGAGGATTCAAGCTATGTGGTTGCAGGTGGAGGCTTAGGAACACCATAGATGATCAGAGGAGGCTGAACTATTGAAACTGTTCCTGGCTTGTACTGTGGAGCTCTTTGTGTGATCATAGGAGTAAGGCTACAGATGGCTTGGGCTGGAGTCATCTGAACAGGAGAAGTAGTAGAAGAAGATGAAAATAAAGCTGGAGGTATAATCACTGGCTGAGCATCAACATGCAAGAAAGGAAACAAGAGATTTCTGAAATCCATAATGATTCCTCCTCCTCTTTCCATAGAATAAAGGAAATCATCCTTTTTCTCGATGAATTTGTCTAGTGCTGGTTTCAATTCTCTAAGATTGCTAACTTGTTCTCTGAAGGCTTGATTGACTGGTGGTAGCTTCATGTTTTCTAAAATAATCTTGAAATGGTTGTTGAGCTGATGCTTGGTATAAACCCTTTGGAAATAAAAATCTACCTTGTCTTTCACCTCTTTCTGAGAATCAGAAGCTTCTCTCATATAGTCTTGAACAATCTTCATGATATCTCTAGTGGTATCTCTAGTAGAAGTTACCACTTTGGTCAGATTAAATGAGTCCACAGATCCACTGGTTGATGCGGAACTAAGATCCTCCTTCATCAAAGCTCTAATCTAATCCAAATCCACTGAAGGTCTAGAAGCAAGAGAACCAATAGAGAAGGTCACAGTTTCTTTGAAAATATTAGTTATCACATTAATAAGATTTTTCACTACAGAATATTGGGTGCTAACATGCTTTGTTATGGAATGCTTAAAATCCTCAAAAGCTGAGACTATTTGACTGAACACACTCTTCACAAAAGCCAAATCCTTTTCTGCTTGAGATTTAGAACTCATATAGGATTCCAGAGAGATAACTGATTGCTTTAGAATTTCAACATTCTCTACTAGTCTAGATACTTGAGTCTGGAAAGTTGTAACTTCATCCACTATCTCTGCCACAACGGTTGACACATTACAACAAAGAGAGAGTTCGAAGGACTTTTCCATATTTCTCATCTCTTCAAAAAAGCAACTCTTTAACTTAGCAACAGAAGCACTCAAAGACTCTTTCAGCTCATCCTTTAAGGATTCAAGATTAGCCTTAGTGATCATATTTTCATGAAAAACTACAGGTGCTCTCTCAGACATAATATTGTCCACTGAGTCAGTCATAAACAATTGAATGGATGATACTAAGGATAATTCCATCTTTCTTATCTCTTCCACAAAACCGGCTTTAAGACTAGACTTTAAATTATCCAGATCACATTTTCTGATCACATCTTCAAGTAAAAACTTAGACTAAATATCATAACTGACTTTTGGTCGACTGAGGGATGTCTCATCATCAGAATCTGGGTAATCCAATCCACAAACCACAAAACCTGGGTCTTCTGCCCAGTCTTCAATATCATTGGCTACTGAAACATTTCCAAAATTGGTAGGATGATTCCCCTCAAATGGTTCATTCTTTTTTACAACAATAGCACCCTCAACAGCTCTGTCATCCACATTAGAATACTCTACAAATAATTCTATTTCTTCAACAGTAGGAAGCTCTTCTGAAATAGGTATAGGTCTATTAACTTCATCAAACTCCTTAGAAGGAATTAGGGAGTGTCCAATAAATGTACTAAGGCTTGAGCTGGCAGAAACAGATGCTTCATTTCCATGAAATTCTTTTTCATTCTCTCGGGCATCCTCTTCCTGATATGATATATGCTGGTCTTCCTCTTCCACAGGTTCCTCTTTAATGCTTACACTCAAAACATTTTCTGTAATAGGTATGTTCAAATAATCACTCTCCTTTTCTTGTGATATAATTTCAGGAGTTGGGCTAGGATGTAAGTCCAGATCTCCTCCATCTACTGTAGAGGAATCCTCCTCTTCTGAATCATCACTATATTGTGGCTCCTCTTCATTAGGTCCTAGACCTGGATCCCTCACATCCTTAGGCCTTTAAGGATGATCCATAGGATTAAACATATCATATAGCTTCTTATCATCAGTAACTCATTCTCCTTTCCATGGGTTCCATCTTATCTTCATGTATTTTCAAACTGTGCTTGTGATACAAAAATTATTCCTTAATAACACTGTCTCATCTTGAGACTCATCTACCCCCTTCACTTTAATCATAACAGAAATCAACTTGGAAAAGAATAAAGCATTGGTATTTGATTTATTTCTGGTCATATCCTCCATTTGAATCATTAACAACCTGCACAGATTCACCTTCACTCCATGTATCAAGAGATGTAATAGATAGATATCTTGATATCTCAGATTTGCAAAGTCCCCTCTCCTTGGACTTAGAACATGTTTCACAAACTTGGACAGCAATATTTTCTCTCCATCCATTTCAGTAGCCACCACCTTTCTTTGCTTGACACTACCGATGAGCTCCTCTAAGGCAGTCTCATAGTAAAAAATATCACTAGTAGGTGGTACTGTCTTCGATGAATAACCTTAAACTCTTTCATGTGGTACTCTCAGTTACTTAGCCCACTCAATAGATGAAAAATATATTTCCTTTCCATTCACAAATAAAATCATTCTGTTCTCATCTTCTGATTTCTCAAAACTCACAAACTCATAGAATTCTTTTACTAGCTTCAGATAGTTGGGGCCATTATTATTTGAGAACCATTCTACCCATTTCTGATCTTCCAGTACCTATGAAACTAGTGATTTACTAGATATCAATCATTCTGTGCATATCACTTTCTCGATTACAATATCTCTATTTTGTAAATGCGGGTTCATTGGACACCTCCCAGACCTTGTTCTACTAACACTGCTACTTGCTTCAGGTCCTGTCTTCTGCTTCTTCACATTCGGATCATCAATGTCATCTTTGACAGTAGTCATTTTGGTTTTTTCCATTTTCGGTTCAAGGAACTTAGGTTTTTCATGATATTCAGGAGCTAATGCTTGAGGGAAAAGGGTTTGAGGTGGATCGAGAAGTAACTGACACATAATTTTATCATTTAGGAATCATAAAATAAATAATTAAAATATAATACGTATAATGTAAACAATACAGATGTAAGCGTTTTAAAGCTACAGAAGTTTTAAAACAGCGCAACCAATCGGTAACTCATATCGGTGAGAATTCCTAACAGTGAGGTCTACTAACGGTGAGGTTTCTAACGGTGAGGTTTCTAAGGGTGAGGTTTCTAATGGTGAGGTTTCTAATGGTGAGGTTTCTAATAGTGAGGTTTCTAACAGTGAGGTTTCTAACATTGAGGTTTCTAACTTTGAGGTTTCTAACGGTGAGGTTTCTAACGGTGAGGTTTCTAATGGTGAGCTTTCTAACAGTGAGGTTTCTAACAGTGAGGTTTTTAACGGTGAGGTTTCTAACGGTGAGGTTTCTAATGGTGAGGTTTCTAATGGTGAGAGTTAAACATCCCTAACTCATGTCTAATGTAACCTAACCTATATGAACTTAAAGGTTTGGTGAAAATGTCAGCTAATTGATGTTCAGTACCTATAAAATCAAGAGTAATATCACCTTTTTGGTAATGATATCTCAAGAAATGGTGCCTTACATCAATGTGTTTGGTCCTAGAGTGAGACACAGGATTTGTAGAGATATTAATTGCACTAGTTTTATCACATTTTATTGAAACATGCTTAAAATCATATCCATAGTCCAAAATAGTGTGCTTCATCCACAGAATTTGTACACAACAACTACCAGCAGCTATATACTCTGCTTCGGCAGTGGACAATGCAAAAAAAATTATGTTTCTTACTACACCATGATACTAAGGACTTACCTAGAAAATGACATGTTCCAGAAGTGCTTTTTCTATCTAACCTGCAACCAGCAAAGTTAGCATCTGAATAACTCATTAAATCAAATGATTTTCCTTTTGGATAAAACAAACCTAAATTTACAGTATGTTTAAGATATTTGAAAATTATTTTAACAGCAAGCAAATGAGATTCTTTAGGATTAGCTTGAAATCTTTCACTCATGCACACACTAAACATAATATCTAGTCGACTAGCAGTAAGGTAAAGTAAGCTTCCAATCATACCTTTGTAATTGGTTTGATCCACTGGTTTCCCAGTTTCATCAATGTCCAACTTACAAATAGTACTCATAGGTGTATCAATTTCCTTAATAATATCCAAACCAAAACATTTTAAAAGATCCTTTATATATTTACTTTGATTCAAAATAATACCATTTTCATTTTGAAAAACTTTAAATCCAAGAAAATATTTGAGTTCTCCCATTAAACTCATTTCAAATTAATTTTTCATACTCTTTGAAAAGTCAGTACATAAATAATGTTTAGAAGATCAAAAAATAATATCATCAACATAGATTTGTACTATCAAAACATCTTTATAAATTCTTCTAATAAAAAGAGTTGGGTCAGCAATCCCATTAGTAAAACCTTTGTAAATAAGGAAATTTGTTAGTCTATCATACCAAGATCTTGGAGCTTGTTTTAAACCATATAAAGATTTAGAAAGTTTAAAAACATGATTTTGAAAATGGGGGTTTGTAAATCCAGGTGGATGTTCAAAAAAACATCTTCAATTATAAAACCATTTAGAAATGCATTTTTGAAATCCATTTGATATAACTTGAAATTCGGATGAGCAGCATAGGCAAGTAGAATCCTTATAGCTTCTAATATAGCTACAGGTGCAAAGGTTTCCTCATAGTCTATTCCTTATTCTTGACTATAAACATGTGCAACTAGCCTAGATTTGTTTCTAAATATATTTCCTGACTCATCAACTTTGTTTCTAAAAACCCATTTAGTGCCTATGGTCAAAGTGTCCTTAGGTATGTCAAATAATTCTCAGACTTTGTTTCTTTCAAATTGATTTAATTCTTCTTGCTTAGCCATTACCCAAAACTCATCATTGATTTCATTATTGACATTTTCAGGTTCTAACTGTGAAATAAAGGCTTGATGTTCAATCTAGTTTCTTAGAGAAGCTCTAGTCCGTGTCCCTCTATCAAGATTACCAACAATAGCATCTAAAGGATGATTCTTTAGAATCCTAGTTGATATAGTAAATATAGGACTAGAAATTTCAGGTTCATCTGTAGGTTCTAGTTCAACAGAAGCATGTTCTAGAAAGTTTTTAGAACTTGATGTCTTTAAAACAGGTTCATTGAATTTATCATTAAGGTCTAGAACAGACAAGTTTCTTTAAGACTTTCAATGGGAAATTTGGGTTCATGTGGATCAGTTTCATCAAACTTGATGTGAACAGATTCTTCCACACATTTGGTTCTTTTTTTTAAAGACTCTATAGGCTTTTCTAGTTAAATAATATCCTAAAAATATTCCTTCATCACTCTTGGAAGCAAACTTGTCAATATTATCCTTAGTATTATGAATAAATACTTTGTAACCAAAAACTTTGAAGTAACTAACTTTATGATTTCTATTATTCCACAATTCATAAGGGGTCTTCTTAAGAATAGGTCTAATAAAGACTCTATTAATAATATAACAATCTGTATTTATAGCTTCTGCCCAAAAGTAAATTAGTAGGTCATACTCATTAAGCATAGTTCTTGTAATCTCTTGAAGGGTTATATTTCTTCTTTATACTACACCATTCTGCGGAGGTGTTCTAGGGGCATAAAAGTTGTGATTATAGCCATTGTTTGAGCAATAAGACTCAAACTCATGATTCTCAAACTCGTGGCCATGATCACTTCTCAGGGTCTTAATATTAAGTTCACTAAGGTTTTCTATAGACTTGGAGTATTTAATAAAGAAATAACAAGTTTCACTTTTGTGAGCTAAGAAGTATACCCAAGTATATCTAGAAAAGTCATCTACTAATACATAGACATAGTGCTTCCCATTTAAACTAGAAACTCTAGAAGGTCTAAACAAGTCCATGTGAACCAACTTGAGAGGTTGAGAAGTTGAAACTTCTTTCTTTAATTTGAATGAAACTTTATGTTGCTTTCCCTTTTGATAGGGATTAGAAACTTTGTCTGTTTGGAACTCCAGTTTAGGTAGGTCTCTAACTAAGTTCTTCTTAGTCAGTTTTTTAAGTGAATAAACATTGCAGTGTACTAATCTTCTATTCCATAGCTAGTAATCTTTATGAAAATCATTTAAACAAGTCATATTTTGTTTAACTAAATAATTCAAATCAACTGCATAAACATTTTCATTTCTCAAAGCAGAAAATACTAAAACATTTTTATAATTAAAAACATTACATGAATCATTTTCAAATTTAATATTGAAACCATCATCACACAACTGAGATATAATTAACAAATTATATTTAAGTCCATCAACAAATAAAACTTTGTAAATTAAAACTGAACCAGTGTTACCAATCTGTCCTAGACCGATGATTTTTCCTTTAGAGTTATCACCAAAGGTGACATGGCCTCCATAAACATTGATTAAACTCTTGAAGCACGAGTAATCTCCAGTCATATGCCTTGAAAATCCACTATCGAAGTACCATACCTTCTTATGGGAAATTTTCAAGCAATTTTCCTACAAAAGAGGTTTAAATAGAAAATGATTTTGGTACCTAGATTTTATTGGGTCCACACAGGTTAGCAATCAAATCTTTAGGTACCCAAATTTGTCTTATGGGTCTCAAATAAGTTAAAGAGTCGATATATTTTGAAAGATAAACTTTATTTGATCTATAACCATATGAATAACTAGTTAAAGAATATGAATTTCCAGAACTAGAACTAGCAACATTCTGTCTAGATTTAGAAATAAATCTAGGTTTAGTAATTTGTCTTTGTCCAGGCTGATAGCCTATTCCAATGGTATATCTTGGTGCCACTTGGTTTCTTATAATTTGAGTTAGAGTATTATTTCCATTTTTGAATTTATCTAAGACCTTCCTTAATTGATCATTGGACAATTTTAGTTCAGTATTTTCCATAAGTAATTGAGAATTATTTTCCTTTTCTATATCAAGTGCAGGTTTAACAGAACTGGTCAAAGCATGCTGTTTCTTTAAGGTGTTATACTTTTCCTTCAATTCATTACAAGTTTCTTCTAGCATATTACAGTATTCAAATAATTCTTCACTATACATATTTTCATATTCTGAATCAGAATCAACTCCATAATAATAAGAATTCAAAGCGAGAGTATCCAATGTTACCTCGGATGTGTTTGTCATGAAACACATATTAGCTTTCTGAGATTTTTCATCCTGGGTTGAATCAGAATCACTTGAACTATCATTTGAAGAACTCCAAGTTTCTTTCATAGCATTCTTATACTTATTGTCCTTGTAGTCATATTTCTGTCTGAACTTCAATTTTGGATAGTCTACTTTTACATGTCCTTTCCTTTTGCACTCATAACAGACAATCTCATCACTCTTGTCAGACTTCTTCCAATCTTTCTTCCGGTGACCTTTGTTGTCATATTTACCTTGGTAGTTTGATTTGCTGAATAATTTATTCTTCCTGTAGAACTACTTAAATTCTATATCTATTTAAGTCATCTCAGCATCACTGTCAGAATCTGAACATTCACTTTTTGAGTATTCAGTAGGTATGTGAACTTTCTCCTTATCCTTGCTCTTTGAGGTAGTAGACTTAAATTATACCAACTAAATTTTTGGTTCATCATCTTCTACCTTGTTTACCTTCAGTTCTTATTCATACATCATAATCTTACCAACTAATTCCTTAACAAGTAGTGAACTTATATCACACGATTCTTTTATGGAGACAGATGTGCCTCTCCATCTTTCTGGCAGACATCTTAATATTCTCACGATTTTTTATTTTGTAGGAACAACTTTACCAAGAGATCTCATAGTGTTGACAATCTCATTGAACCTGAGATACATGTTAGAAATTGGTTCATCGGGCTTCATTTTAAAATTATCATATTTAATAGTATAATTATTTAGTCTCATTTCTTTAACATTGGTTGTTCCCTCATGAGAAACACCCAAAGTATCCCAAATTTCACAAGCAATCTTACAAGAAGATATGTGATTGAATTCTTCATCTCGTAAAGCACAGTATAGAGCATTAATTTCTTTACAATTATTATTGTAGGAAGTTTTATTAGGTTCATACCAAGTAGTTCTTTCAGTTTCTAGAATCTTATATTGATTCTATATAGCAGCCTAGATGTCAAATCCCATACTATCTAAATGAATTTTTATTTTAAGCTTCCACTGAGCATAATTAACACCATTAAAGAATGGTGGCCTATTGGTAGCAGCAACTTCTATTTTATTATCCATAATTTGATTTTAGCAAATATATTTAAAAAGATAAAATTTATAACTAATAAAATTTTAAGATCTTTAAGATACAACTAAAATCACAGTTGAAAAACAGAGTGTTTTGAAAACCTTTAATAATAAATAATCCTCTGATACCAAATGTTGGTCGGAGTGGATACTCAAGAGGGGGTGAATTGAGTTCCAATTAAAATTTCTGTTAAAAATATTTCAATTAAAATCCACCAATTAAAAACTAAGTTAAAATGTATTGAATAGGTAAAACTGTAAGGGTTCGATTAGGTTCTGAAAAGATTGATTAGGTCTCAAGTAATTTAATCAGAAGATTAAATTAGCTTTTGAAACTAACCTACTTATTTACAACAGTTACAAACACTTACTAGATTAACTATCAACGTAACTTTAAAACAGTTTGAATCTCAAATTAATTAGTAGCAGAATATAAAATATATAGTATACTTTAGAATTAATCTAAGATGCATAGCAGATGTAACCAATTTGTTCAGTATCAAGATGAGACTTAGTCCTCTCAAACAATTTATATAAATTTGATCCACACCCTGGATCAGGGTAAACAACAGTACAAAGACTGTCTAGGTCCTAATACCTCTACCATAGTTCTACACGGGAAAACAAAAACAATAGCACATCGGCTATCTAGGTCACACTTGACCTCTACCACTATCCACAGTGGGATACACGAGAGTTATGGAAGTTTTGTGTGAGGATTTAAAAAACTTCAGTTTAGCGCAGGAGACAGTGTGTATATGAAATATACAGAGTTCACACACTACTCAAAAGGTGAGTAAAATAATCACTAAGAGAGTAGATATAAGTTTAGAATGATCTAGTGATGTGAAGTGTAGCTCTGGACTCCTTTGATTAATCAGGAATGCTTCTAAGTACTTCTCTGATTTTTGTCTAAAAAACAGAGGGTTCTTTTCTTCAAGTTCAGTTTGATCAACTTGAGTGCATGAAGAGCTCGTTGTATTTCTTCACTCCTTGACTAAAGTTCAGCTTGTGTTCTCTTCTTGAATGAATGGCTCTGTGTATGTCCCGTGTTCTTCCAGTATGGATGTAGCCTTTCTTTACTGTGTGAATTCACCACTTTTCAACCCTATTCGGCCCTTATTTTCTCACTACTATGCCCAACCTTTGTCCTTCCTTTAATAACATTCAGCTCCGGTCAATGGGAATGATTACTTTTGTACAGGTATGTGGTACGGTTCTCTGACATTACAAAAACTATAATTAAATAACATTAATTGCATTAAAATCATCAAATATGGCCATTATCATTATTTTAATAATATTGACAAAGTAGAGTTTAAGAATCAGTGACTGATTAAGTCTTTCATCAGTAGCTCTCTATCGATAGACTTGTAACGGTGGACTTTGTATAGCGGTGAGATCCTATCGGTAGCTATTTTTTCTTGTGCCAGTAGCTCCTTGTATTGGTATCAGTTACTCCGTGTATCAGTAGCTCTATGTGCCGGTGACTCCTATTGGTAGCTTTGGTCTATCGGTACCTCTTCTTTATATCGGCAGACTTCATAGCGGTATACTTTCTTATACCAGTAGACTAAATCTAACGGTAGATCTGGTGTAATGGTAGCTCATATCAGTAGCCTATGCATACCAACATCTTTGTTCTGTACCAGTGATTAAGTGCATACCGGTGGACTTATGCACACCGGTCAGCTTGTTCTATCGGTAGCTCTGCTTCTATCGGTAGTTTTTTTGTATCATTGGATCCTTTTTGTAACGGTAGCTCTTATCGGTAGACTAAATCTATCAGTGGAATTTACTTACCGATGGACTTCTACATACCGGTAGCTCTGTTCTATGAAACACATATCTAGATTGAGTTAGAATTCTTTCATCGTATGTATAAGCATAGATAAGCATTGATTAATATATTCCAATGATTATTATTATATTCTTATCAACTCAATAGTAGGATGAGAATGTAAATAATCTATAAATGAACATTACTTGGGAATATCATCATATTAAGACATAATTGAGATTATCAAAATAGGTGAGGTCAACATGTTTATTTATATGTGTTTTGTATATATATTTATATTTTTGTGTGTATTATATATATTTATACAAATTTATGTTTGTTAATACATATTTATATGTATTTATATTTATATGTGGTTATATATATTTATATTTCCATATAAATATAATATATATATGTATATAAATGTTTATTTATATTAATATATGTAAATTTACTTGTATTTATTTATATAAAATAAATATTTATATATGTTTTCATATATTTATAAAATTATATATAACTATATTTATATAAATTTATTTATAATTATATTTTTATATATATGTATTTATAAATTATGAATAAATATGTGTATTTATATGTACGTATGTAAATGTATTTATTTTTATATATATAAATATATTAAAGTTTTTTTTGTCACCACATAAAGGACTTTGGGGGCTTAGGGTGTAATGAGATTGGGTTTTGGTGAGCCTAGGATGGGTCAGGGTTAGTGTGGGATAGGGCCTAGGTTGGCATGGGCCAGGTTAGGGGGGCCTATGATGCCATTAGTGGGTTAGGTAGGCTCTACCTAGGCCTAGTGGGCTTGGGCTAGAGGATGGAAGCTGTTATTTGGATTTAATAGTCTGATTTCGAATAATCCCATGCTGGTATTAGGTTGGGTTCGACCATGTTGGGACTAAGGTGAAAGGGAACAACACAACTATTTTTAATATATATATATATATATAATAAATTATAAATACACCACTAAATATTTAGTATAGTTATATATGGTACCCACTAAATATTTTTTTTATTAAATTTTTCATTAATAATATTTAATAAATAAAACTGTATCTAAACATTAAAAACCATCATGAAATGATTCTAATTAGTTTTTTAAAAAAAATTAAAATTAATATATGACATTAGAATACATTGTGTGATGGGGAAGAGGTAGGATCAAATGATAAAAACATCGCCCATTGGGGGTGAAATAATGATCAAGTAAAGGTATGTGATTCAAGAAGAAGAGGAAAGTAAACAATAGATGATATTTTATGGAAACAGAAACAAAAAATGATAAAGAAACAAAAAATGTTGAATGATGAAGAAAAAAATTATTTACATGCTTACGGCCATGTTGATCCTATGTGAAGAATATGAAAACCACAAAAGATTTATTTTATTATATAAAAAAAAGAAATAGACATACAATAGTGATGAATGGGAAATATGAAAAACACAAATAAGACCAAGAAATCTATCCGACAACAAATCCCTTTTCACTTTAGAATCTCGCGATGAAACTTGGCATGTAGAGGGTAACATACACTCTCAAAATGGATTGAATTGATCAGGAAACCATGTGGTAACTAAATACAAGTAAAGGACACAATATAGAACCAATTAAAAAACTAAAACAAGCTTATAGAACTAGTAATACACCAAGAACCTAGAGGTACTCATCAAGAAGGATGAATGGAACTTCCAGGGATGGAACTCCTTGAATGTCGATATGTTCTGCCAAAGATCTCCCATGGAAAAAAATTTACTATACGGGGTCACTGGATGAATGGGCATGAGTGAGGCCATCAAAATAAGATCCATTTTATTATTTTATATTGAGTTCTCGTTGAAAAAACTGATGAGGAAGCTAAATGCCTACAATATACTCTCCCCAAATGAAAACTAGGCTCCAAAAGAAGAAAAATGAGGGAATTGTAGTGGAATAGGTATCATCCAAACTCATATGAAATAAAGTACAAGCATTAAATAGAACTTGTACGGAAGAATCATGAAACCTATCTTTACAAACAAACACTCAATAACCAAGGTCCATGAAATACATGATAACTAGAGGCAACCCAAGGGCATGGATTTCCCTAAATTTTGAGTGTGAATAAAAACACCATGAAACACAAAAACCTCAAGAACACCCACCCAATAAAAATGGTCAATAATTAAGAAGAAACTCCATTGAACAATGTAACATGATACATAGAGAAGTTGTCCAAGAGAATAATCCATTAGTAGTGATCCAACCCAAAAACTAGTAAATGGAACCTCTGAAAACATGACCATAAAAAAATAGAACAGGACACAGAAACAAAATTTCAAAACAAAACATTTGAACATAATATTTTATGGAAACAAAATACAAGAAAATACAAACAAAAAATTAATAAATCATAATTTAATTTGTAATAAAAATTCATTCCAAATTTTAGAAATCATCACCTTACAAATAAAATGTAATCATAAACATGTGATGTTATTGTATCATATACAGGCCTCACCTATTCGATGGTTAACACAATTTTCACTAAAAACATTATTTATTAACATGGTTTTCCTAATATGATTATCACTTAGTATGTGTCACGATGAGACGTGATTTCCCATACCCTCTCATTTACTTATATCTACTACTAAGAATTATTAGAAATTAAAAAAAACATCTAAAGAAACATTTAACAGATATTACCAAATACAATACCTTATTCTCCACCTGAAATTATGTAATTAGAGTGCCAAGAACATGAGAATTCCTAAAAAATGACCTTCCTTAGTGTTCAAATAATTAGTCATGAAAACCTAGAAATAAATCTAAAAAAAATAAATGTATTATGGAAGTAGAAACACAAAAAATAAAAATAAAAAAATAAGTGAATATGATAAAGTATCCACCAGAAACTAAATAGCTCAGACTATCCCAATCCTCAACCTCTCTTCCAACCATCCCCAATAAAAATCACATATAGGGCCAATCCTAGGAATGTAGAAGAAGTAAAACATATATTTGTGACTAAACCTACTCTATAGGATGGTAAACCCATTATAAGACATCAGTAGTGTAAACGAGGGAAAACTACATTATTTTGGGCTATATTATCCATAGGTTTAAGAATAGGGTAGTATATCTTAATGTTGTTGGTCTTTAAAAACTCATAATTCTAAAAAACATAAAGTAACTATTATATTTCCTACATATACTATTTTTTTATGATTGACCTCTATTTTTAATCAAATATAAATCATTTTTCACGCCATTAGGCTCCTCCTTCAAATCTTGTGTATGAAGGTATTTTGAATACTTTTATTCCTTAACCTATTATAAAGTAATAAACTCCCTACCATGAATCTTTGATTCCTTAAATGAATTAAAATAATCATAATGGTATGTCAATAGAATAATTTCCTTATCCTCACCATTAATTAAAACATCTATATTAGCTAAATTAAGTATGAATTTATTAAATTCATTAATATGAACCTTAAAAGAGCTGAAAATGAGAAATTTTAAAGGTATAAAGTCAAATTTTCATATAAAAATGACCAAGAAGGTACTTATTAATTGGATGGTGCTCATTTATCATCCAAATGGATTTACCGTTGGTTTTATAAGCGGCCTCATACAAGACCTTGTCTTCTAAAGACTATACCAACACACAATGATCTTTGTCAAGAACCCTAGGGTTGCCATCGATGTATGTAGTGGCTAACTTTACTTCACTATAAATTAATAAAATGGGTTTCTTAGGACCTAACATATCATATACAAGTCCATTATAGTCTGGTATAGATCTCACAATAACTCTCTATATATTAAAATCATTCTCACCATCGAACTTATCAGCCTCAATTTTTCTAAATAAATCAATAACCTGATATAATATCCATAATAAAAATTGTTGTGTTGGAGATAGTTCTGAATGATGAAACCCCCTCCCAACAGGGGTGAAAAAAATATTCTGTAAGAATATAAGATTTAGGAAGAAAAAGAATAGAATTTGGTTATCAGAAAAATAAAAAATGTTGATAAAGAAACAAAGAAATGTGTAAATATAGAGAACACAATGCATTTACTTTATTTGGATTGTGTTGGAACTACGATCATAAAAATAACACCACCGAATAATTCTTTTATTATGAAAGGACAAAGTAACAATGTGCAAACAATAATGTGGAACAAGAAATTATAAAAACACAAATAGGACAACGAAATCTTTCTAAGCATCGTTCACATATCATTATAGGAACCCATGGAGAAACTATTCTCGATAATGGTAGCATATTCTCTCTAACTATAAGGGGTCACTCACACAATCCCAAGGGAACCAAATAAAGTAAAATTACAAAATTAAATACTGAATAAAAAAGGCTGAAATTTTTTCAAAACCAGGCCCACATCCAGAATTTAAAGGTACTCATCAAGAAGTATGAATGGAATTTATAGGTTTAGAACTTATTGAAGTTCATCATGTTCTCCAATAATGCTCGTAAAGTTCCAAATCTTCATCATAAGGGATCACCAGATGAATGGGAATGAGAGAGGCCATCAACAACTAATTTCATGTTTTCTTCAATCTCAAACACTCTAAAACAGAGGAGGAAATTGAATTCCCAAGAACCTCCCTCCCTGAATGGATATAGGGTTCCTCAAGAAGAAATAAAATGGAATTATGGGTGATTAAGTGAGTGGTTAGCCTTAAAATGAATAAAATACACATGTTCATTGGAGGTATTATGGATGAATCAAGAATCCTATCTAGAGGGAAACACAAAACAATCCCAAGCCACATGTCACACACCAACTAGAAGAAAATTAGGGTCATGGATCGCCCCAAATGATGATAGTGAGGAAACATTCCAAGAAACACAAAACCCTTAAATCACAGCCACCAAATTGGTATGATAAAATGCCTCGAAGAACCCCCAAGGAAGAAAGAAACTTAACACACATAATCAGTCCATGAGAAACATTCCAGCAAAAATCATAGCATATGGAACCCAAGAAAATATACCCACAAGATAAAATAAAAAATCCCACAGAAATATAATTTTATAATAAAATACTTAAAGTTAATATTTCATGAAAAAATATAAAAACATACAATCATTGGAAAATAAAATGGAATTAGCAAATGATAATTTAATTTTTAACAAAAACACATTCCAATTTATACGTCACAATTTTAAAAACCCACTACAAATAATTTCATGGCAGTTTAAACTACTGGTAAAGTCCAAAAAACACCATTAAAAGGAGTTTTTGGTGTAGTGTGCCAACATAACTAGATAGAAACTATATTAACTAAAGGGACTCTATTATGGATTCATTCTATTGTGTATAGTCCCATTATGATATTTCTAGCTTCATTTATAAAATTGGGATAATATTGAAAAAAACTTTTCTATTGTGGTGAATCAATAGTGTGATGTAGATTTATATTGAATATTCCCTCATATGTATATCATAATTTCCACTTTTAAAATTTTAAAATTGAAAATAAATTATTTAATTGAGGATTTATTGGAAGACACCATATTTTTATTGTAGAAGGATTGGTGCCTCTCTATGATAATGAACTCCCATTGGATCTTATATCCATTTTATATTTTGATGACCCACATTTATAAAATTCTAATTAACTTTCATATTCCTTCTTATGTAGCACAATTAATTGGTAAAAACATGTATTTTATTATACAATATTCCCGTTAGACTTAATATTTTATATCATAATTGGAATATATAATCCCATTTCCATTTGGAAGTAACTCTTTCAAAATATCAATAAATTTAGTAAAAGAAATTCCCCTTTAACCATTTCTTAATTTTAAGTTAACCAATCTCAACACTAAAGATAACACTGTAAATTTAGTACAACATTAGAATAATGGTTTTTCAATATATTTATAAAAAATTCAACACATGATGTTTTTCAATGGTTTCAACACCTGCACCATGAATTGATCGCTTAATATGGTCCTTTAGTCTCATAATGAGCATCTCCATCAATGTAATATCATAAAATATTTTTTATTTGACCATATAGAACTAGCATGTATAACTATGATTAAAACCATCCTAAATAAGATGGTCATTGATTTATCTATACCCGAATTTTTTTATATTCAAACACTTCACACATATAAAAAATCATATATTTATTTCTAAGATATTGTTTAGAAAATTCAATGAAATTGTTAACAAATTTATCATATTTTTCTCTTGTTTTTCAACAATTATCCAATTATGATCTTTTAATTAACTAAAATAACAAGTATAATATGGGAAAATATTGAAACATATAATCATATATATAAATATATAAATGTTAAACTAATTATTTTAAAACATTTAAAAATATAAAAGAATAATATTATCAATATCATATATATAAAAAAATACACTTATAAATTCAAACAAATAAATCTTTACATATAAATATACTAACATAAAAAAATTAAAACATAAAAATTTATCATATATATATATATATATAAATTGATAAAATAAATAAACATATTAACATATAAATATATTAATTTAAAAGTTATAAGTTTAAAACTTATAAACAAATAAACACAAAAAAATATAAATATAAATTCATAATGAGTAAATTTTATGAATATAAATAAATAAATTTAAAACATCTAAATATAAATTAATATATATATATATATATAGATTCAATGCATATATACACATTGTGATTTCCTGACCTGGGAGCCACTAAATGGTGCCCTAAACTGGTCAATCAGATGTCCTCAAGCATGCCTCCCCGTACACTAGAGGTTGTCGACTAGCAGCGAGGGCCTAGGGTGGGTCTATGGGGAGACTATTCCCTCATGTCAGAGCATAGAATAGTGTTATAAATCAAATAATTCAATAGAAGAAGTAGTAAATCATCAAAACATATGATAAATGTCCTGGTCATTAATAAATCAGCAAAGACAAAGGAAATATCATATACAATAGATGATGTGTCATATCATGTCTCTACAAAGCAGGAAAATATATATAAAATATCTAGTACAATAAGTGTATTATAATACCAAAAATAACAAAAAAATAACTATCAATGTTAGAATCACAATCCCAACTCAATCTTGTGATATCCTGCTCCTAAGCAATAAGAAACTCAAACATCGTACTATAGGCGCATGCCCTGATCCCTACCTACATCCATGAAGTCTGTCCAGGTACCCAATGGTGGATCGAACAGGGTGTGAGATAACACTCAGTAATATACCCCCAATAATTCCTATAAAAACTAATGATTTTATAACAAGCTAAAGAAATGTGAATTATATAATAAGTATAATAGAAGTACAAGTGAAAATCCCAAAAAATAGTAATAATTTTAAAGTGATACCATTAAGCCTATCACCAACAGTTAAGATCCCATAAACAAGGGAAGATGTAAAACATAAGTAAATAAGTGTGGTATTTTATAGTCTAACCGCTATAATATGATACCCATACCAAGGCTATCTATAAAACGTGCCAAAATATCCACAGTGTCCTGGCCGTGTAATCCAGTGTATAACATCTAGCACGGACAAGTAGTATAATCTAGTGTATAATACTAGTACAAGAACACCTTATAATCAATAGTATACCACATCCACAATGGTTGTTCTATGTAATCAAAAGTTCTAGACCATGAAGTTCCAGATCCAAGCTATAGAATACCAAGGCATCCATGTCAAGTCCCATAAGTATCTTCATGAAAACTTGATAATGACTTGGTTGGAGTCCAAGGAGCATGTCAACAAACCATATCCAATGCAATTCTAAGATAGTCAGGTCCAAGGGGTGGAAAATCCATTGTAATCCTACGGAATCAAGATCTAATGATCAATCAGGTCCAAGGCATCCACTACCATAATCAAGACTGATGGATTAGAAATTTCCATGGTGTCCAATGTAATCAGAAACAAAGATATACTAACCAAAAAATATACTTCCATTTTAAATTTATTATCTCATTTCATTCATCATTCACAATCGATCACATTTCATGACTTTATCCAACTCATTTCCACAATTTTTATTTTAAAAAATAAATCAATTCACATCAGTTTGTCACATAAAAAGAAGGTATCAACTCTCTCATATCATTAGAATTTGATTATGATAAATTTATAAAGGCTCCCTATAATAAGAAGATAACTCACACACTCAGGGGGTGGTATAAAGTAATGAAGATACAAAGTCACTCCCCATGGGTGGCCTAGGTTAGGGATAAAAATATCCAACTATCACAAAGGTAGTAGTGGGAAACCTAAACAGGTTCCAAATAATTCAATCAAAGACATAAATTCATTTTAGTGGAAATGATGGAAATTTTAATGCGTGAAACAACTTCAACTAGGCATATAAAACACCAAACCTTGAGGTAAAGGTATAGACCACCAACAACTAGCCCGTAGTAGAGTACTCATCCATTATTAACCATTGATTTTGTCCAAATAAAAATAAAAATGAAGAATGAATAAAAGGATTTGTAATAGTTCATATCATCTTGAATCTAAATAAAGTCATCAATGTGAATACAAACAAATAACTTCATATGATGAACGTAGAATATACCATCATGGATACAACAAGACAAATGGTGGTCGAATCTTTGTTCTTGTGGAGAAATGGTGAAAAATACAATGGATTGAAATTCAAATAAAGCACCCAATGTGAGAGGTCTATCCACCAGATGAATAAATAAAATAGATTTAGGTTATAAGATATTTTAAGGGTAAAAGGGTAATTTACAGATTTAAACCGGGTCCCATGGTTTGGTTGCATGGTTTTCAAAACCGAGGACCAACCATGTGACCTTCTCTAAATCAAGGGGTACCTCAAATGATTTTCTAAACTATGAACAAACTATTCCCAATGCTTCTGCAAAAAATTAAATGTTCTTTTACAAGGGTGTGTTCCCTTGTTTGTATGGTTTCCTAAATTTGTATATCCATATGAATTCCTCTATCAAGCCCTCATACAGTTTCTCAAACTGTATGGACTAGGTCACATGGTTTCTACTAAATATGTTTCCAAGTTTCCTTTTCTAAAAATTAAGGCTTCATGATTTGAATAGCCCTGACCCCCCCCCCCCCAACTCCTGTGATCTCAAAATTCACTCACATTATTTCAAAACAAATGGGTTAAACCAAAAAATAAAATATTCTTACCTAATAAGAAAACTTGGAAACTTATAATATTCCCCCCTTAAATAAATTTGTCTATGTATTTCCCTTCCATGGGTGGTCAAGAAACACCTAAGAATAACTCTGGCCACTAAGAATGTGTCATTTCCTCCCGCTCCAAAGTCTCATCCTATAAACAGGCGTGCTGCCATGTCACTAGTACTAGAGGAACTAATGATCATCGTAGAACCTTCATGCTCATGTCAATAACATATATAGGATGCTCATCAAAGGATGCATCTACCTATAACTCCACCTCATCTGAATGTAGGGTGTGAGATGGTTTATAATAATAATGACATAGCTGAGATACAAGGAAGATGTAGTGCATTTCTTTGTACCTCTAAGGTAAAAGAAACTGATAGGTTACCGACCCAACTCTCTCCAAAATCTCAAACAGCCTGACATATCATGGTGAAAGATTACCCTCTCTCATAATCTATTTGGGTCTCAACCTTGGTGAGATACGTAAAAAGACCAAATACTGGACCTTGAACTCCAGAGGTTATCGATGAAGATTGATGTAAGATTTATATCTAGAATATGAGGTATCCACCAACTTTCTAATCAATTGGACCTACTCTAAATTCCCTTTCATGATACACAATCCAAGTAAGGATTCCTCTCTTCACTATAACCAGCATAGGGATGATTGAAATGGACTACCATATAAAGCCATATAAAGTGCATCTGCATTATCTCCTGGTTGATATTATTTTAATCAAACTTGTCCAGGGTTATATGTATCTACAAAGAACCCCCAAAATCTAGGATACATGCTCTCAGCATGTCCTCAAGCACTAAAATTTTATTCTATAAATGGAAAATAATCTGAGGGTGGTATGATGTTCTCAAAATCACCTTTTTACCTAATATCCTCTACAAACTCTTCCAGAAACAAGATGTAAAATGGGTGTCCCTATACGATACAATAATCTAAGGAACCCCATGAAGTCACACTATCTAATGGATCTATAGCCTCTCAATCTAATCAACATATAAAGTATCCCTGATCATTAAAAATGATTAGTATTCGTTAGCCTATTAATAATAATCCACATAGCATCACTACCTTGAGGTGACCTTGGAAAACCGGTCATAAAATCCATTATAACATCATCCCATTTTCCACTTGGGAATATATATCTTCCATAAAAGTTTGAATAGTCACTGATGTTCCACCTTCACCTTCTCATAAGTGGAATACCTCATGAAAAAACAAGTTACCTCTCGTTTCATCCCCGACTACCAATACTGGTAAATTAAGTCTCGATACATCTTGGTAATTTTGGGATGTACCACATAAACTGAGGCTTGAAACTCCCACATCATCTCCTCATGAATGTATGTTGGAACCCAAATGTGACCATGAATATATAAAAATTCATCTTCAGTTAGGTTCCAACTAGGAGGTGGGACCTCACCTTCCACACTCTCCTATAGGACTAGGATCCCAACATCAGATAATTGTATCATCCTCACTCTATCCAAAAGATTAGATGTCATTGGTATGGATGAGAGAAAATTCTACCATTTCCCCACTAGTATTTCCTAGTGAATCTCAAAAAATAAATCCATAAGCTTCCACTTGATTCTACCCCCTGAACTTCTTGTATCTGAGTCCTCCTTCTCAATGAATCAGAAACTACATTTCATTTACCTTGTGTATAAGAAAGATCAAAGTAAAAAGATCATAGGTATCCAACCCACCTTCACTACCTCAAATTCAGATAACACTATGTAAATATATAGTTGAGGATTTTGTGTCCTGTGTACACCAAAAAACATTCTCCTAGAAATTAATGTCTCCAACAGCACAAAGCATGAAAAATAACATCCAAATAAAGATCATGCATTAGGTAATTCATCTCGTGTGGCCTCAACCGACAAGAACCATATGCCACAACTATATTCCCCTACATCAGAACTACTCTTATACTAATACCTGAATCATCTTAATAAACATTTTATCACCTGAAAGACTCTGGAAAAATAAGTACCGGTGCAGAAGTTAGTAACCCTTTCAGTTCATAAAAGGCATTCTCATAGGTATCTGACCATGAAAACTTCACACCCTTATTAATTAATCCCATAAGAGGTGATTCTAAGTGTGATAAGTCCTATATGAAATTATTATAATAACTAGTTATCCATAAGAATTTCCATATGTGAAAGATTTTATTAGGTTGTGAAATGCACGTCTGATTGTCGCCTATCGACCGTTCAAGGTTTCGGTGCTCTGCTAATGTGTATAGCAGCACTCAGGTCGAATCCTCAGCAATGATACTTTGTAATAGTAATTTGTTTTTAGTTGATTGTATTAGGATTTTTGGGGTTTGTTTACAGAGCTTAAATTAAGTGATTAATTATTGGTGTTTTATTTAACAATTTGATAAATATTGGGGTGAGTTAATTTTTAGGGAGTTAAGCTTATGATCTTCTAGATCTTTGCTTTCTATTGCATTTAATTTAACACCCATTTCACAAGATAATTTTGATTGTAATTACTAAGTGTTAAGGATTTAATCCAAGAATTAACTTAACTTAGTGTTCGAATATCAATCAGATCTTAATGATGTTAGTGTACTTATGGTTCTAATAATCCATGGAAACCACACGTTAAACAAAACAAGTCATTAATCCTTGACATGTTAAGTCCAACATACACAATATTAAATTAAATAATATTCATCGAGAAAATACTCTCAATCACTTAACATCCCTAAATTTTGACTCACCCCAATAATATATTTACTCAGACATTAATATTAATATTAATCTGGTTTATATATTTATGATGATGAATTAACAAGAGATGAAAAAGAAAGGGATTAGAAAAGAGTGGTACGTCCAACACACACATACGAACAATGATGATAATTAAAAACGGATTTTTGATTGAATGAGGAAGAAAAAAAGGGAAGCATATTCAACTATATTTAATCTATTTTAAGAACATTAATATTAAAATATATAAGGTGGATTAGAATAAGTGATATTGAAGAAGAAAATTTCATTAAAACATAATTATAAAACACAAACATACAAGATTACAAATGAAGAACAACACAAAAGTGAAAGGAAACAAAGAGAGGAGGAAGGGTATATCAAGTAAAAACATGAGTATGGAAGGTCCTACCAAGCCTTTTTCAAGGCTTTGGTCATTCCAATTGATGATCCTCTCTTCTGAAATGAAAACCCCTTTGAAGGAGAGGAGGGGGATGCATTTATAGCCCAAGGAAGTGAACTGTTTTCATTCCCAATCTGTCCCTCCACTTGCATCACCAAGTTGGCTATTCAGACAGCCGAATCTCAAGATATCTCCTTCTTCAAAGTTGAAGATAATAATTATGGTCGACCTATCTCAAAATTTGGAGTCATTTTTACTTAAGTATACAAATTTATGGTTGGTTGATTAAACAATTTTAATCTGTACATTTCTATCCTGTCGTTTTGAAGTCCAAAATATGAAAGGGTTTTTAAAAAGGAATATGCCTTAAAAATAGAATGATTTCTTCGAAAAAGTCGTCCACCTATATCTTCTATTTCACACTGAAAAATATCATCTCTATTTGATTATTACATCATGAGATATGTCATTAATAGTGTCCAGATTTTAATTCTCGTCCAGAATGGTGGGCTATACTTCAATGCTTCATTTGTGCCCCTTTTTCTTAGATTTGGGCCCTGAAATTTTTACCCATGATTATTTTGGATAATCAAGAACACATGGTGGAGTTTAAAAAAAATATGGGCTTTGGGAGTGAGACCAGTAACTCAATCATCATTGCTAGTCCAGTTTCTTCACAAATTCTTTGGGTCATCTTGTGTGGTCCATATGAGCCTTCAAATGGCAGAATTGTCCCAGGATTCCTTCTAATGATATGTGATAAATTGAATAATGAATCATAAAAAACAAGAACCACATAATTTTAATCAGTAGGGTGAGAGTTATAAATACAATAGTAAAGTGACTCAATTGGACTACTTCTAAAAATGATCAAAAATTATACTTAGTATTAGAACATTAATATTTCACACAAATTATGCACATTTCATATAAAATAAGTAAATGGATTATATAATAAGTAATGAAAATATTAATAACATCAACTCCCCCACACTTAGTTTTTTTCATGTCCTCATGTGAAACTAATATAAAAACATGAAAAAAACATTTTCACTCACCAAAAAATATTAAAATTTTGTTTTCTCCAATCAGGGGAGGTTTAGACTATTTCAATCATCCAGTTTTAATTCCACCACATGGTTTTATAGAAACAATATTCCAAAACTAGTTCATTTTTTCGTGCTCAAATTTAGAAATTGAAAATGTGGACACTCGAAACTCACACCTCTCAAGATGATAAAATTAATTTGTGGAGGTTCACTCTTTCACCAACCAAAAGTGAAAATCTTAGAGTTTGAAAGAGATATCAGCTTCCAATCCCTACCAAAATTGCACAAGAATCAAGAGGTATTTTTAAGGGGTTTTTCTATGGCTATGGTACGGTCGGAATATAATGTCCAAGAGAGAGAAGAAGAGGGTTAAAACACGAACATAGAAAACACAATGCAATTTTTTTTGAAATAAAACATGGAAGGAAATGAAAACACATATTTACAAGGGAATGATTGTGTGAAGAAAGACACAATATAGGAAGAAAATTTGAAGGGGATAATAAGATGAAATATTTTCAAACCACAAAACTTCTCCCAATGACATAAGAATATAATGGAAGTGTTCTTGTTTTTCTTTTTTTTTCTTTTTTCTAAATTTAAACTTGGAAAAGATCTCACAGTCATATCACAACCCATGATTGATCTCCTCACGACACTAATTGTAATAGTTATAACAAGATCAAAGGCTGAGAAATAGTGATTTTAGACCTACCCAAGAAACAACCAATTTTTTTTATTTTTTTTTTTTAACACTTGTCAATAACATTAACAAAATTACATAAATGAAAGTATATTACATTCTAGAAAATACACTTAATGACAACCTCTCCCCCACACTAAAATGGATTCTTTCCCTCAAGTAGATGATAACTCGTTGAAAATCAATAATAGGGTACCCAAACAATGAAATCCATTCCCCCCACACTTAAATTTCAAAAAATTATGCAATGAAAATCCATGTCGATATTGGGTGGTAAAAGGTATTGGGATTGTAATGTGGCTATCAAAGAAAAGGTTTTCATAGGCTCGAACGGGCTTTCAAAAGGAGGATTAATGTAAGGGAAATGGGAGGATATTTGGCTGTTGTGATTCTCATGTGGTTCAGAAAATTCCTCTATCATATTAATGCACACTAAAGTAGGAAATTCAGATCGAAGGTCCATAAAATCAAGACTCACAAATGGGGGTGAAAACACACATTTTGAAAATATGGAAATAGGTGTCCTTGGCATGAAAGTAAATGTTGTTCCTCATGGTTTGGGAAAATCATTTTCCAAATCAAAAATTGAGCATTCAAAATTTGTTAATTTTGACACAAAATTATTTATCCAAAGTCATGATGAAAAATTTGAGATGAAAACATGTCTGTTAACTCCCCAAAATGGTTGGAAAAAATTTCAAAACTCTATGGTGAGTAAGCATGACTCTTGATTTATTTGTATTTTTTTAAGTGATTGTTTTTTTTTGTTTTTTAGGTTTTTATTTATGTTTTTTTATAAAGATACACCCACAAAACAGAGAAAGTGAAAAAGAAAGGTTTTTATAAAGAAAGTGGTAAAAAAATTAAAGTGATAAGAAGAAGAAGAAATAGGTAGAGAGAGGAAGAGATAAAGAGAGTTAAAGGAAAAGAGTTGCCCCCTGGTCTGGATTTGGCAGGTCGCCATCTCCATCTAGTGGTTGGTTGACTGGAAAATTTGGGGATCCAGTGGAAGTTGATGATGATCTAGGATTTTGTGTCCTCTCATCGTGATGCTTTAACCTATGTCCATTAACTGTGAATGTCCTTTTGGAAGAGAGGTCTTGGACTTCCACTACACCAAATGGGTAAAAATTAGTAATAACAAAAGGACCTTCCCAAAGAGAATTAAGCTTACCTAGGTGAATCTGAAATTGAGAATTGAAGAGCATTACCTTTTCACCTTCATGAAATACCTTTCTCATGATGTGTTTATCATGTAGTGTCGTGGATTTTTCTTTGTAGAGATTAGAATTCTCTTAAGAATCAAGTCGAAGCTCCTCCAGTTCATCCAATTGCAACAATATTTCTCCGCAGGATTTTTCAAGATCAAAATTACAATTTTTTACTACCCAAAATGACTTATGTTGGATTTCAACTAGAAAATTACATGATTTAACAAAAACAAGCCTAAAAGGAGACATCCCAATGGGTGTTTTATAGGCAGTTCGATAAACCCAAAGTGTTTCACCAAGTCTTTCAGGCTAGTATTTTCTGGTGGGTTTTACAATTCTCTCAAGAAATCTTTTCACTTATCTATTAGAAAGTTCATCCATTCCATTTGTTTGGGGGTGATATGCAGTTGATGTTTTATGTATAAACCCATTCTTTCTTAAAAGAGATTACATGGTTCTATTACAAAAATGGGTTCCTAAGTCACTGATCAAGGCACGAGGCGTGCCAAATCTGTGGAAGATGTGTGTCTTTAGGAACTCACTAACAGTATGTGAATCATCCTTTCTAGTGGGTTTGTCCTCGACCCACCTAGAAACATAATCAATCACAAGAAGTATGTATGAGAATCCGTTGGAAGAGGGAAATGGTCCCATGAAATCGATTCCCCAAACATCAAAAATCCCACAGAAAATTAAAGGCTTTTGGGGCATTTCATTTCATTTTGAAATTGTTCCAAACTTTTGGAAAGTGGTACATGATTGACAAAAATCATGTGAGTCCTTGAAGAGTGAAGGTAAGAATAATCCAGAGTCTAGAACCTTTCAGGAGGTCCTTTGTAGTCCAAGGTGGACACCACCAGGCATTGAGTGACAGAAATCTAATATGGAAGAATGTTCATTTTCATCGACACATCTCCTTATTACCATGTCAGCCCTTATTTCCCAAAGTTTATTTTCTTAACAAAAATAGTATTTTGAATCTCTTTTCAACATCATTTTTTGTTCTTTTGAAAAAATTTCAGGAAAAACACCAAAAACCAAGTAATTTACAATTAGGGCATACCATTGTATTTTTGGAGTGAGAGATGAAAGGTGCTCAGTGGGGAATTCAGGATCGATGATTTCAGAATGAGAAGAATTATAAATTCTACTCAAGTGATCAGCCACAAGGTTTTCTTTTCCTAGTTTATCTTTGATTTTAAGTTCAAACTCTTAGATCATTAGGATCCATCTTATTATCCTCGGTTTGGAATCACTTTTCTTGAGTAATAACTTTATAGCAGAATGGTCTATGAAGATGATGATTTTGGAACCTAAAAGATAGGGCCAGAATTTATCTAAGGCAAAAACCACTGCTAAAAGTTTTATTTTAGTGACAGTGTAGTGATATTGAGTTTCATCCAATGTTTTTGAGGCATAATAGATGACATGAGGAATCTTTTCTCTTCTTTGACCAGGAACAGCCCTAACGGATCTATCAGAAGCATCACACATCAACTTAAGTGGTAAGGACCAATCTGGGGATTGGATTATTGGGGCAGATGTTAGAGTAGTTTTCAGTTCAACAAAGGATCTCTTGAAAACCTCATCGAAATGGTAAGTGACATAATTTTGGAGAAACCAGGTTAGTGGGAGGGAAATCCTACTGAATTTATGGTTGAATCACTGATAGAAACCGGCATGACCGAGAAATTAACCGATGTCTCGAACAGAAGTGGGTTGAGGAAGTGATTTGATCACTTCAATTTTGGCAGGACCCACTTCAATTCCATATTTTGAAAAAATGTTCCTTAGAACAATCCCATTTGAAACCATGAAGTGACATTTTTTAAAATTTAACACAAGGTTACACTTGACACACTTTTGGGGGACTAGAGAGAGTGAATTCAAACAAGATTAAAATGACTCATCATAAATGGTGAAGTCATCCATAAATACTTCCATGCAGTTTTCAATAAATTCGGAAAAGATACTCATCATACACCTCTGGAATATTTCAGGAGCATTGCAACGTCCAAAAGGCATTCTCCTATATGCATATGTTTCAAAGGGTCATGTGAAAGTAGTCTTTTCTTGGTCCTGAGGTGCGATTGGGATTTGGAAGTAGTTGGTGTATCCATCAGGAAAGCAATAGTGTGACTTTCCAGCTAATTGTTCTAGAATTTGATCAAGGAATGGAAGAGTGTAGTGATATTTTCTTATTTCAACATTCAATTTCTTATAGTCGATTTACACACACCATTTTTTCTTCACTCGAGTTGTGACTACCTCTCCATGTTCATTTGTTTAACATTTATCCCACCCTTATTATGTACAACTTGATTTGGACTAACCCATTCACTATCAAAAATTGGGTAGATAATACCATCTTGAAGAAGCTTGGTGATATCTTCCCTAACTACCTCAAGTATGATTGGATTGAGTCTTCTTTTTGGTTGTCTAATTGGTTTGGATGACTCCTCAAGATGGATGTGATGCATGCAAAGGGAAAGGTTGATTCAGGGTATGTCATCTAAGGTCCAACCTATGGCCTTTTTGTTTTCATCTAACACTTGAACAAGTTTGGACTCCTCAGTTTCAGTAAGTGAAGAAGAGATAATGACAGGATAAGAGTGATCATGGAAAAGAAATGCATATTTCAGTTGTTCAGAAAGAGGTTTTAGATCAGTATCATCTCGCATTTGTGGGTTAGACATCTCAAGAATGGATGCAGGGACTTCAGTTGCTTCAGATTTATTTACCTTAATACTTTCCAAGGTGGAGCAGCAGAGATCAGAGTTGATGTGGGATTCAAGAGATATTTCAAGTTCCTATAGATTGATGGATTCTATGAATGATAGTTCCACATCAACTTCACCATTTATGACTTGGTTAACTAGGTTACAGATTTCACAAGATCCTTTATCATCAAAATAGGATGAACATGATGGAATGGGGTTAAATTGACTATTAGAAGTTTACTTAGAAGCATGGATTTAGAATGCATAGTGATCCTCATATGGGTATCGCATGGCTTGGAAAATGTTGAACATGACCAGTTGGTCACTGAATTCCATGGATAAGATTCCTGAATGGACACCAATCTTGGTTCTCGCAGTTATGAGGAATGGTCTTCCTAGAATTAGGGGAGATCGAGAAGAGTTTGTCACACCTTCCATGTCAAGGACATAGAAATCAACAGGGAAGATATGATCCTTGACTCAGACAAGGACATCCTCAATTATTCCCTCAGGACTGGCTGTGCTTCGATTGGACAATTTAATTACAACACCCGTTGGATGTGAGGGACATAGACCAAGGTTGTAGAATATGGATTTGGGCATGACATTAATTGAGGCTCCTAGGTCTATAAGTGCATCATCAAAGTTGTAACTTCCAATTTGTCATGGAAATGTAAAGGTCCCTGGATCTTTGCAGTTAATGGGTATGGACTCTTGGGTTGAAACATTTTCAAAGGTCCTAAGTTGCCTCTTGTGGGTAAAAAACTCCTTGAGAAACTTGGCATACTTAGGAATTTATTTTATGGAATCTAAGAGGGGAATATTGACTTCAACACATCTAAAAATGTCAAGAATTTTAGGATCGGGTTCAAAGGACTTCTTTGTCTTAGAAACGGATTGAGGAAAAGGAATTGGGTTCTTATGTGGAATGGAAGGAGGTGAGGGAATGGATTCAGGTTCCTTTTTAAGTTTCTTTTTCTTTTCATTTTCTAGGTCAACATTCAAAGTAGGGTTGGAGGACTTATCTTGAGGCATAGCAATTTGCTTTCCCGATCTAAGTGAAATTTCACTTACATTACCCTTGGGGTTGGGTAATGGTTGAGCTAGTAGTTGGGAAGAATTTGATGGTTTCTACTGACTAAGGTGGGATGCAAGTTGACCAATTTGGGTTTCAATGTTCTTGAGGCTTGAACAGATGAAGGAGGCAAGATCTTCCACTACACTTTCCCTTGGTTTCTTAGAAGAAGAGGCTTGTCCCGTATTGTGATTAACAAGATTTTGGTTCTTGGTAAAGTGGTTGTATTGGTTTTGGAATTGGGAAGGCTCTCTAGGATAATGGAATCCAGGAGGAGGATTTTTTCTTTGAGTTTGAGGAATAAAAGGATAAGGGTGTTGGAAGTTACAAATGCCTTGACCATATTGAAACTGGTTTGGGTTTTGAGTAGGGAATTGAGGGGGATGAGAGATGGGATTACCATACCTCAAGACTTGGTTATAGGAAGAAGAGAAGTGCTCAGAGTGAGGTTGGTTGAAGTTTCTAACAAACTGACCTAATAGTTGAGGGTTGGTGTTCCGCTGATCATATGCTGCATTGAGCTCCATTGGTCCAGATGAATCATATTGATCCACTTGAATTTGTGGACATGTGTATATTGCATGAGATGAAGAGTTGAAAATTCCATAGTTTTTGACAGGTCCAGGAAACATTGATTACTGAAAAGATGAGGTTGGGGATTTGGTAGCCACAACTAGTTGTCACACAAGACCTGTAAGTTCACTCATCCACTCAATCATCTTGTTCAGTTCAATTGATTGATTATCTTAGTCTTGATTGAATTGAGCATGTGCTCGAGTATGGAATTTTTGGGTGTTTTCAGCCATGTTACTTATGAGATCTCTTGTAGCTGCAGTAGTTTTATCAACAAGAGCACCGCCACTTGTGGCATCAATGAGAGTTCTCTTCATATACAATAACCCCTCATAGAAGTACTGGATCAAGAGTTGGTCAGGAATTTGGTGGTGTGGGCTGGTTGCAACAATATTTTTGAACCTCTCCCAGTATTGATGGAGTGATTCACTTGGGAACTGACGGATACCACTTATTTCCTTTCGGATAGAAGCAGTATGATAAGAAGGAAATAATTTCTATAAGAAGAGTCACTTCATGTCATTCCATGTGGTTATTGAACCAGGAGGAAGGTATTATATCCATGACTTAGCAATTTCATCTAGGGAGAAAGGGAATGATCAAAGTTTTATTTGTTCCTCAGAAACCCCTTGAGGCTTCATGGTAGAGCACACTACTTGGAACTCTTTAAGGTAGAGATGTGGATCCTCTCCGGCTAACCCGGGGAAATGACGAAGAAGATGAATCAAAACTGATTTGAGTTCAAAGTCAGACTCTCCATTTGGATATTTAATACCAAGAGGTTGGTAATTCATATCAGGGACAGGAAGTTCTTTAAGTGTTTTTTCTCTAGGATTGGCCATATATAATTCAATTGGTTGGACAAGGACTGGTTCTTGAATGAGTTGATTATCTCTTATGTTCTTCCTAAGTTGGCGAAGTGTTAACTAAATTTCAGGGTCAAACAAATCTGAGGGATTGTTTGGGAGGCCACGGGGCCTTCATAGAGATGTTGAAAGGAAAAGGAAGATGGTATTTTTTTTGTATTTTTTCAGATTATGATTTTTATGATAAGACGGGTTTTTCTTTGTGTTTTTTACAATTTTTTTGTTCAATTTTGTTTGTTTGTTTTTTACAATAACCAGAAACTAATGACTACTTAAAGCACCATCCCCAGAAATGGTTCCATTCTAAATGCACGGACGATTGTCACCTATCAACCAGTCAAGGTTTTGGTGCTCTGCTAATGTGTATAGCAGCACTCGGGTCGAATCCTCGGGGATGATACTTTGTAATAGTCATTTGTTTTTAGTTTATTGTATTCTGATTGGGGGGGGGTTTGTTTGAAGAGATTAAATGAAGTGATTAATGATTGGTGTTTGATTTAACAGTTTGATAATATTGGGGTGAGTTCATTTTTAGGGAGTTAATCTTGTGATATCCTGGAGCTTTGCTTTATATTGCAGTTAATTTAACACCCACTTCACAAGATAATGTTGATTGGAATTACTAAGTGTTAAGGCTTTAATCCAAGCCTTAACTTAACTTAGTGTTCTAATCTCAATTAGAGATTTTTTATGGTAGTTTATTTATGGTTCCAATAATCCCTGGAAACCACACGTTAAACAAAACCATTCATTAATCCATGACATGTTAAATCCAACAAACACAATGTTAAATTAAAGAATATTCATCGAGAAAATACTCTCAATCACTTAACATCCCTAAATTTTGACTTACCCCAATAATATATTTACTCATCCATTAATATTAATATTAATGTATTTTATATATTTATGATGATGAATTAAAAAGAGAAGAAAAAGAAAGGGATTAGAAAAGAGTGGTACGTCGAACACACACATACAAACAATGATGATAATTAAAAACAGATTTTCGATTGAATGGGGAAGCAAAAGGAGGGAAGAGGATTCAAATGTATTTAATCTATTTTAAGAACATTAATATTGAAATATATAAGTTGGATGAGAATAAGAGATATTGAAGAATAAACTTTCATTAAAATAGAATTACAAAACACAAACTTACAATATTACAAACAAACAACAACACAAAAGTGAAAGGAAACAAAGAGAGGAGGAAAGGTATCTCATGTGGAAACTTGAGTATGGAAGGTCCTCCCAAGCCTTTTTCAAGGCTTTTTTCGTGCCAATTGATTCTCCTCTCTTCTGAAATGTCAACCCCTTTGAAGGAGAGGAAGGGGATGCATTTATAGCCCAAGGAAGTGGACTGTTTTCACTTCCAATCATTCCCTCCACTTGAATCGCCAAGATGGATATTAATACAGTAGAAACTTGAGATAAATCCTTTTTAAAAGCTTAATATAATAATATTGTCTGACCTCTCTCTAAATTTGGAGTCATTTGGACTTAAGGATCCAGAGTTATGGCTGGTTGATTAAACAATTTTAATTTTTCCATTTCAATCCAGTCTTTTTGAAGTCGAAAATATGAAAGGGTTTTTGAATAGTAATATGCCTTCAAAACCGAATGATGTCTTCAAAAAAGTCTTCCACCTATATCTCTTCTTTCATAATTCAAAATCTCAGCTCTATTGGATGATTAAATCATGAGATATGTCATGAATAGTGTCCGGATTTTAATTCTCTTCTAGAATGGTGGGATGGACTTAAAAGATTAATTTGGGACTCTTGTTCTTATAATTGGTCATTGAAATTTTTACCCAAGATTATTTTAGATAATAAATAACACATTGTGGAGTTTCAAAAAATATGGGCTTTAGGAGTGAGACCAGTAACTCAATCATCAAGGATGGTCTAGTTTCTTCACAAATTTTTTGGGTCATCTTGTGTGGTCCATATGATCCATCAAATGGAAGAATTGGTCCATGATTCCTTATAATTATATGTGAGAAATTGAATAAGGAATCGTAAAAAACAAAAACCAGAAAATTTTAATCAATAGGGTGAGAGTTATAAATAAAATAGTAAACTGACTCAATTGGACTAATTCAAAAAAAGTTCAAAAATTACACTTAGTATTAAAACATTAATATTTCACACAAATTATGCACATTTCATATAAAATAAGTAAAGGAAGTGTATAATAAGTAATGAAAATATTAATATTAAACTATAGAAGGTGGGTGAGAAAAGAGATATTGAAGAAGAAACTTGCATTAAAACAGAATTACAAAACACAAACTTACAAGATTACAAACAAAGAACAACACAAAATAGAAAGGAAACAAAGAGAGGAGGAATGGTATATCAAGTGAAAACTTCAGTATGGAAGGTCCTACCAAGCCTTTGTAAAGAATTTTATCATGACAACTGATGCTCCTCTCTTATGAAATGCCAACCCCTTTGAAGGAGAAGAGGGGGATGCATCTATAGCCCAAGGAAGTGGATTGTTTTCATTTCCAATATGTTCCTACACTTTCATCACCAATTTGGATATTAATATAGCCGAATATTGAGATATATCCTTATTAAAAGTTTAATTTAGTAATTTTTTCTAACATCTCTCAAAATTTGGAGTCATTTTGACTTAAGGATCCAAAGTTATGGCCGATTTATTTAACAATTTTAATCTGTCCATCTCAATATAGTCTTTTTTGAAATCCAAAATGTGAAAGGGTTTTTGAATAGGAAGATACCTTCAAAACTGAATTAATTCTTCAAAAATTTCTTCCACCTATATCTCTTATTTAACAATTCAAAATATCAGCTCTATTTGATGATTACATCATGAGATATGTCATGAATAGTTCCTAGATTTTAATTCTCATCCACAATGGTGGGATGGAATTAAAAGCTTTCTTTGGGCCCCTTGTTCTTAGATTTGGGTCCTAAAATTTTTATCCATGATTCTTTTGGATAATAAGGAACACGTGGTGGAGTTTCAAAAAATATGGGCTTCGGGAGTGAGACCAGTAACTCAATAATCACGGAAAGTCCAGTTTCTTCACAAATTCTTTGGGTTATCTTGTATGGTTCATATGAGCCTTCAAATGGAATAATTGACCCATGAATCCTTCTAATGATATGTGATAAATTGAATAATAAATCCTAAAAAACAAGAACCATACAATTTTAATCAATAGGGTGAGAGTTATAAATAAAATCGTAAACTGAATCAATTGGACTACTTCTAAAGATTCTCAAAAATTATACTTAGTATTAAAACATTAATATTTCACAAAAATTATGAAAGTTTAATATAAAATAAGTAAAGGGAGTATATAATAAGTCATTAAAATAGTAATATTAAACTATAGAAGGTGGATGAGAAAAAGAGATATTGAATAAGAAACTTTCATTAAAACAGAATTACAAAACATAAACTTACAAGATTACAAACGAAGAACAACACAAAAGAGAAAGGAAACAAAGAGAGGAGGAAGGGTATATCAAGTGAAAACTTGAGTATGGAAGGTCCTACCAAGCCTCTGTAAAGAATTTTTTCTTGACAACTGATGCTCCTCTCTTCTGAAATGCCAACCCCTTTGAAGGAGAGGAGGGGGATGCATTTATAGCCCAAGGAAGTGGACTGTTTTCATTTCCAATATGTTCCTACACTTGCATCGCCAAGTTGGATATTAATACAGCTGAATATTGAGATATCCCCTTCTTAAAAGTTGAATTTAGTAATTTTTTCTGACATCTCTCAAAATTTGGAGTCATTTGGACTTAAGTATCCAAAGTTATGGCCAATTTATTTAACAATTTTAATCTGTCCATCTCAATCTAGTCTTTTTGAAATCCAAAATGTGAAATGGTTTTTGAATAGGAAGATGACTTCAAAACCGAATTACTTCTTCAAAAAATTCGGAAACCTATATCTCTTATTTCACAATGAAAAATATCAGCTCTATTTGATGATTACATCATGAGATATGTCATGAATAGTGCCTAAATTTTTATTCTCGTCCAGAATGGTGGGATGGACTTAAAAGCTTCCTTTGGGCCCCTTTTTCTTAGATTTGGGCCCTAAAATTTTTATCCAAGATTCTTTTGGATAATAAGGAACACATGGTGGATTTTCACAAAATATGGGCTTTGGGAGTGAGACCAGTAACTCAATAATCATGGCTAGTCTAGTTTCTTCACAAATTCTTTGGGTCATCTTGTATGGTTCATATGAGCCTTCAAATGGAAGAATTGGACCATGAATCCTTATAATGATATGTGATAAATTGAATAAGAAATCCTAAAAAACATAAACCATACAATTTTAATCAATATGGTGATAGTTATAAGTAAAATCGAAAACTGAATCAATTGGACTAATTCTAAAAATTCTCAAAAATTATACTTAGTATTAAAACATTAATATTTCACACAAATTATGAAAGTTTAATATAAAATAAGTAAAGGGAGTATATAATAAGTCATTAAAATAGTAATATTAAACTATAGAAGGTGTATGATAAAAATATATATTGAAGAAGAAACTTTCATTAAAACAGAATTACAAAACACAAACTTACATGATTACAAACGAAGAACAACACAAAAGAGAAAGGAAAAAAAGAGAGGAGGAAGGGTATATCAAGTGAAAACTTGAGTATGGAAGGTCCTAACAAGACATTTTAAAGAATTTGGTCATGAAAACTGATGCTCCTCTCTTCTGAAATGCCAACCCCTTTGAAGGAGAGGAGGGGGATGCATTTATAGCCCAAGGAAGTGGACTGTTTTCATTTCCAATATGTTCCTACACTTGCATCGCCATTTTGGATATTAATACAGCTGAATATTGAGATATCTCCTTCTTCAAAGTTTAATTTAGTAATTTTTTCTAACATCTCTTAAAATTTGGAGTCATTTGGACTTAAGCATCCAAAGTTATGACCGATTTATTTAACAATTTTAATCTGTCCATCTCAATCTAGTCTTTTTGAAATCCAAAATGTGAAATTGTTTTTGAATAGGAAGATACCTTCAAAACAAAATTATTTCTTAAAAAAATTTGGCCACCTATATCTCTTATTTAACAATTCAAAATATAAGCTCTATTTTATGATTACATCATGAGATATGTCATGAATAGTGCCTAGATTTTAATTCTCGTCCAGAATGGTGGGCTAGACTTAAAAGCTTAGTTTGGGCCCCTTGTTCTTAGATTTGGGCCCTAAAATTTTTATCCATGATTATTTTGGATAATAAGGAACACATGGTGGAGTTTAAAAAAATATGGGCTTCGGGAGTGAGACCAGTAACTCAATAATCATGGCTAGTCCAATTTCTTTACAAATTCTTTGGGTCATCTTGTATGGTTCATATGAGCCTTTAAATGGAAGAATTGGCCCATGAATCCTTCTAATGATATGTGAGAAATTGAATAAGAAATCCTAAAAAACAAGAACTATACAATTTTAATCAATAGGGTGAGAGTTATAAATAAAATCGTAAACTGAATCAATTGGACTACTTCTAAATATTCTCAAAAATTATACTTAGTATTAAAACATTAATATTTCACACAAATTATGAAAATTTAATATAAAATAATTAAAGTGAGTATATATTAAGTCATTAAAATTGTAATATTAAACTATAGAATTTGTATGAGAATAAGAGATATTGAATAAGAAACTTGCATTAAAACAGAATTACAAAACACAAACTTACAAGATTACAAACGAAGAACAACACAAAAGTGAAAGGAAAAAAAGAGAGAAGGAAGGGTATCTCAAGTGAGAACTTGAGTATGGAAGATCCTCTCAAGAATTTCGAAAGGATTTGGTTGTGCCAATTGATTATCCTGTCTTCTGAAATTCCAGCCCATTTGAAGGATAGGAGGGGGATGCATTTATAGCCCAAGGAAGTGGACTGTTTTCATTCCCAATCTATCCCTCCACTTGCATCGCCATGTTGGCTATTCAGACAGTCTAATCTTGAGATATATCCTTCTTCAAAGTTTAAAATAATAATGTTTTCTGACCTTTATAAAAATTTGGATTCATTTGGACTTAAGGATCCAATGTTATAGCCGGTTGATTAAAAAATTTTAATCTATCCATTTCAATCCAGTCTTTTTGAAGTCCAAAATGTGAAAGGGTTTTTGAATAGGAATATGCCTTCAAAACCAAATGATTTCTTCAAAAAAATCGTCCAACTATATCTCCTATTTCACACTAAAAATTCACAGCTCTATTTTATTATTAAATCATGTGATATGTCATGAATAGTGTCCGGATTTTAATTCTCATCCAGAATGGTGGGCTGGATTTAAAAGCTTAATTTGGGCCTCTTGTTCTTAGAGTTGGGCCCTGAAATTTTTAACCATGATTCTTTTATATAATCCCGAACATATGGTGGAGTTTCAAAAAATATGGGCTTCTTGAGTGGGACCAGTAACTCAATCCTCATGTATGGTCCAATTTCTTCACAAATTCATTGGGTCATCTTGTGTGGTCCATATGAGCCTTCAAATGGAATAATTGGCCCATGATTCCTTCTAATTATATATGAAAAATTGAATAATTAATCCTACAAAACAATAACCACACAATTGGAATTAGTAGGGTGAGAGTTATAAATAAAATATTAAACTGACTCAATTGGATTACTTCTAAAAATGCTCAAAAATTATACTTATTATTAAAACATTAATATTTCACACAAATTATGCACATTTCATATAAAATAAGTAAAGGGAGTATATAATAAGTCACTAAAATATTAATAAAATCAGGATGATTCAAGGAAACTATATCCTTGTCCTTCTCTAGGTCAAATGATACTCCTGTCTCTAAGATAATATGACCCAGCAAGTGAATCATATCCATCCAAAATTTGCACTTTGTGATATTTTCATATAATTTGTGTTCTCTTATTAAATCCAAAAAAATATCAAGATTTTTGGAATATTTGTATTTATTGTGATATTATATCAAGATATCATCCGTGAATACCACCACAAAGGAACCTAGATAAGGATGGACAACTGGATTCATTAGCTCTAAGAAAATCACTATCATGTTCATAATACCAAATAGAATGACAAAATTTTTATATGGCCTATTAATTCTACAAAAAGATGTATGATGTATTTATGTAGGTTTAACACACAACTGGTGATATCCAAACCTCAAATAAATCTTAAAAAAACTTGATCTCCTTAGAGCTGGTCGAAGAGATCATCTATATATGGAAAGGGATATCAATTCTTAACCATCAATGGATTTAATTTTCAGTATCCTCACATAGACTAAGGTTACCATCCTCCTTTTCTAAAAAGGACTGGGGAACCCCATGGAGAAGTACTGGGCCATATAAACCCCCTTGCTTCTAAGTACTCTAGCTAACTCTTGATCTTGTGTAACTCTATAATAGTCATCCTATAGGGAGAAATAGATACTTTTGTAGCTTCTTGTACTATATATATTGATAAATACACCTCTATATTAGGAGGTAAATCATAAAATTCATCCATGAAAACATCCATGTAATGATCCACCACTAGAGGGAAATCTGGATGACACAATATCTGATCATCCAGATATAAACTAACTATCTGGGATGTAATCCCACTCATTCCATGATGTTATGGTCTATCTCGACTTTCCTGGACAAACCACTCACATTTTTGAATAAAAACACCACCCTCTACTAATGTAAAATTCATCCTTCAGGGAGAGAAATCAATGAACACATGATAAGAAACTCGTTAATTAATCCCATGTATGAGATCAAACCCTACCATCTCAAGGAAAAAAAATTCATACGATGTGACACCCACCTATCTCAATGGGGAACTCCTTGAAATGGTGATCACTATCCGATATGATTCCAAACATAGTTTTGAGTGTCATGTTTCCATCATAAAACTAAACAATGATACCAAGGATCTCCACAAAAGGCACATATATTAAATTATGTGAAGAACCTGTATAAAAAATACAGCACTAACAACCAGTTTTACCCCAACTCTCATCCTTATATGGTTATATGAGTCCCACTCCTAAACCTAGAGTCAAAGTTGATACCCTTCCATTGACTGGTGGAGGTAAGGTCCTATAGAAATATTATATGTTGACCATATTACTAAAAGATTGGAACTCAAATGGTTCTTAATCACACTGATTCTTCATATGTCCATATCTACCACACTAATGACAGAAAACAAAGGTAACAGCACTAACATCTTGTCTATTACTCACCTCACATGAATCCTCAAAATGGTGCTTCTTGCTACTAGAAGTTAAACAATAGGGTCGAGAGGTTGAACTTCCCTATTCTATAACCCAAATTCCCTAAGGTTATACTCAATAATAAGTTCCTAATTCACTATCTCAGTAATAGTTTTCAACCTAAACACATTTACATGTGATCGGAAGACGTGCTTGATACCTTCTTCAAAGCATCTCACCCGCTATATATCATCAATGAGATATATCGATGCAAAATGATAAAGATCTATAAAGAGTTCTGAATATTCCATAACAATAATTGTACCCTTCTCTAGATGCATAAAATCACTATCCCTTTCATCTATATGGGTCTCAATAATAAATTAGTCATTAAACATGGATTGTAAATCCCTACAAACCATATCTTAGACCATATAATATGGGTTCAAAACATCCCACCACCACTTAGATACTCTTCAAATCATATATGTTGTGAGCATAACTCTCTTATCAAGAGGTGTATATAGATACTTAAAGATAAAAAAAGTAGTATCAGTACATATCTCAGAATCTTCTGCACAACCAACCCCCAAAAACATAGGTGGATGTTGCTGTTGGGACACACGCATCAACTCTGCCATAGACAAGGTAGGTTTTGGTGCTCTCTGAATGGTTATCATGAATCTCATAAAACTATCATGTAAGTGTGCCTCAGCACCCATATCTAGAACAAATAATGGTTCCACAACATTAACTATTGGAGGATCTACTATAATCCCATGGACCACCACCTCCAGAGTGTGGTTGTCCCCACCCACCTGACGTACAAATAGAGGTTGTTGTGGTTGAATGTCTCTAAAATTCCAAACATACACCTTAGAAAAAATCAATAACTAGAAGATCACTGTTCAAAATATAGGATGTGTCAAATAATTTCTAGAAACCAGTCACACCCATATTCCTCATCCTATATCCAAGACTAGGTAAAAATTATCAGTTGTAATGTATGAGAAACACTTCCTACTACCCACTCTAATGTCGGGTCAAGGACAAGTTCTCTGTTTCACCAATTGAAATTCATTTAAATTCATACCTTTTAAAAATAAATTTTAAATATTTGAATCAAATGGTTCACTACTTCATATTAATAATGTCCCATACAACTCATGAACTAAAGTGCAACATCCACTTAATTTAATCCATAACACGTTCCAATCCATGCGACCAATGGTCTATGACTCAACATGCCATAATTGGCTGCTTTGGGTGTCTATTGTAGCCTAAGTAGGAAAATACTATTTAGGTCATAGAAGGATCTCTAAGTATCAATCATATTATACAATTAAATAAAAAATCATCTATAAAACAATAGGTATATCACTCAAGGCACACATAACAATATCATGTAGTCAAGAAATGCATCATATATGGAATGGAATAATGCATGGCATGTAAATATTATAAGGTTCCTAAAATGAAGCATGGGATGCATACCCTCATCTCATTAGGAAATAGTAAAATACATAATCATAAAGAATATCAAAAATCAAATGTTTCACCAAATTATGGAATCAAATAAACTATAATAGAAAAATTCTTAGAAATAACAATTTTGTTTCTAGGAAATTTGTCTTTTTTCTTGTATGTGGGTTAGCTACTCCCAAGAACATCTCATTAAAAAATTCCAATACCTCATAATATACTATAAATTATATCAAAATAGTAAATAAAAAAATAAAAAACCTATGATATCACTTTGTAATTCTTGTCCTAGGATCCACTAAATGGTTCCTTGAGATAGTGGGTCACATGGCCTCAATCGCGCCTCCTCATATGGATGGGGCTTTTGGATAGAACAGAGGGCCTAGGCTTTGTCTATGGGGAGACTATCACCTCATTTTATAGTGTACCATAGATATATAAATCACATAGATCAATATAGAAATTAGTAAATCATCCAGACAGAAGATAAATATCCAAGATAGTAGTAAATAAAAAAATCCAAAGCCATTCTCATATACAAAAATGAGGTGTCATATCATGTATCTACAAAGAAAAAAACATGTATATAATAATCTAGCACAATACATGAATCAAAATACTAAAAAGACTGAAAATAACTATCCCATATTGAATCATGATCCCATCTCAATCAGTTTATCTCCTTCTCTTAAGATATAATTGAATCAAACATCTTACTGTGGGTGTTTGGACCATCTCTACCTTCATCCATGGATTTTGTTTGGGTATCCAATGGTGGACCAAAAAGGGTGTGAGATAACACTATGTAGGCCACTACAAATGGTTTTTGTAACAAATCCATTATGTTTATAACAAGATAAATCATTTTTCAATATATAATTGGTATAAGAGTCGTACAAGTGAAAATACCAAGAAAAAAGTAATAACTATAAAGTGATATTTCCAAGCTTGTCAACAAAATACAAGATCCCACAAACATGAGAAGGTATAAATCATAAATAAACAAGTGTGGTTCTATCCAGTCTAACTATTGTAATATGATACTCATTATAGGGCAATCTGTAAAACATTCCAACATATCCATAATGGCCTAGCCATGTAATCTAGTGTATAACATCTACCATGAACATTATAATACTATCATGTACATGATATATAACCAATAGTGTAGCACATCTATAATGAATGTGACATGATATCAAAAGTATCTAATCATTAAGAGAGAGATTAAAGGTATAAATTGAAGGTTCCATGCATCGAGTAAGCATGTGGAGGTGAGAAATATATTAAAATTTATTTTAATAATCATTTCCCGAAACCAAGAGCGAGTATATTGCCCATCAAATTAATAATTAATTTATTTAACATTTGAAGAAATAAATACCTGGGCTTATGAAATTTCTTCATTGGTGATTTTTGATCATCTAAAAAGACCCATTTGAATTACCTTAATTTCGCTGTGAGGATCCAAGGATATAATCCCTCTAGTGTTGATCCACACAAGCTCCTATGATCTCTGAGAAACACCACTAAATCACTGGGTGCTAGTGTGGTGAGTCAAATGTCTTTTGTTTTTTGTTTTTGATAGCTCGCTCTTCAGCCTTGAAGAAATATCTCTCAAACTTCTCATTCTTGAGATGGAGAGAGAAGGATGAGTTGAGAGAGAATTCATTGTGCGCAACAATTCCATATTCTCAGTTTTGGATACTCCTCACAATTGACATATTCATCTACTTATAGAGTTAGGATTTAAGTTAAAATATTATTTAATTTTATACCATCCATTAAATAACATTAATTACCTTTAATAAACTCCATTCCACATAATAATAATTATATTGTTAGTATTTTTTCATATGCGCCAACTTGCACAATAACAAATATTATGTAACGATTTTGTTAATTAATATTTTTTCACCAGACTCAATCTTGGCCTATTCAAACTCCTACAGAATTTATTAAATAATCAAACAAATATTTTATTCATAAATAAATATTTTATACACAATCTAGATAATAAATATTTATTAAAATATTCAATAAATAAATTAAATATTTTCTCCACATGCTGGTTAATAAATATTTATTTAATTTATGCGATCAATATAACTTGAATAAAATTATTCCTTAGAATTGAGAATAATATCTATTCCATTAATTAAACTAAAGTAGAATTTAATCAAAATCAATGGAAACACTTAGTGTGTGACCCTATAAGATTTTTTCTTGTTATCATTAAGAGGTCTTTCTTAAAGTCCAAGATTATTGTCTAACAATTTGTTGAGGCACCCAAGAGAAAGAAATTATTTTCACAATGTCGACAACCACATATGAACGCCCATTGTGTAATACTATCCCTTTTTAACAATATCTCATCAAGGAGGTTGCACATTCGTATCACCAACCTATATTCTTGATATATCTTACTTTGACTATCTGAAATTAACAAAGCATTGCACCATGTCCATGGAATATAATGTGAAATTTCTATTCCAATCAAAGGTACAATATATTAGATTCCATAAATATGGAAGGGACAATTCCTTCCTAGACTTATTCATTAATGACATGTCACTCATAACGCACCCAACTTATCCAACTTCACCATGAATTTTTATCATCATGGTTTATGAAATACTTATAAGCATGTGATTGCTAATATAAATTAATAATAATCTTAAAGTCTAAGGACCATCACACACACTCATATATAGGAATATCTGATGATACAAAATCATGTGGAATTCCTACTGGTAGGTATGTTCTCATAAACTCCCACCTTGGAGATTACTAAGTGTGAACTTCATGAGAAGAAGCCTCATCTAATTATGAGTTCTCTCACCTGACAATCTATGTACTATGTGTCACATCATAGTATGTTATCCATCCATAGAATATTATTTGAGAATATCGTCATAGAACATCAAGGTTCTAATCATAGTGGGTAACTGTTATAACCCTATCAATACGAAGTATAATCTAGGACATTATTACATTAGAATCATATAGAAAAATAAACAATATAAAATAATAATTTTTATTAATATTCAATACATGAAATATTTATGTAATCAAAGTACAAACATTTGGTCCTAGGACACAAACTCCAACAAACTCCAACTCAGACTAGAGACAACTTTCTATAACCTTAATTCCACTAGACCTCACATGATAGTCATGTTTCTGTTAAGTAAAGGATATAGTAAAGGGGCCCAATATGTTGTATTCCATATAAATACTTCTCACTACCACTTTTCCTCTCTGAGAAAAATACCTCAAGAGATGATACTTATGAATTATGTGTTTCACCCGCTAATGTGACATTGGATCTTTTGTAATATCCACCACTAAACTATTATCACAATAGATTAAAATAGTTTATTTACTTCTAGGTACCACATAAAGATCTTTGATGATGTTTCCCATCCATACAACTTCTTTAGCTTCCTCATAAGCCACAATATACTCAGAACCTACTGTAAAATCTGCAACTACAGCCTGCTTTGAGCTCTTCCAACTCACATCACCTCCATTTAAAGTAAATATGTATCCTTTTTGTGAATACATGCCATCTTGATCCATCTGGAAACTAGGATCTACATATCCTCTCATTAATAGTTCCTCATCTCCACCATAAACTAGGAACAAATCCTTAGTATGTCTCAGATACTTAAGGATAGTCTTGACTTCCATCCAATAGTGTTCACCTAGATCATCATAATATCTTCCTACCACACTGAATGCATATGAAACATCTATCCAAGTACATATCATATCATACATGACTATCCCAATCACTGATGCATATGGAATCCTTGTCATTATGTTTATTTCCACATGTGTCTGAGGACACATTTTCCTGGGAAGATGAATACCATGTGATGATAGAAATAATCCCATATTGAATTGTTATATACTAAATCTCTTTAGTATCTTGTCAATTTATGTTCTTTTACTTAGGCTAAGAAACCTCTTGGATCTATCACGGTGGATTTTGATCCCAATAATATATGCTTCCTCACACAAGTCCTTCATAGAGAATCATTTATTCAACCACAACTTAATAGACTGTAAGACTGGTATTTCATTTTCAATGTGTAATATGTAATAAACGTACACTATTAATAAAATTAATGCACTCCCACTAAACTAATTATCATCACATGGATTGCATTTGTTCTTCATGAATCCAAATTTTTCATGGACTCATAAAAATGAATGCTCCATAACATGGATGCTTTCTTTGATCCATAAATGGATCTTTGCAACTTGTATTCCTTGTTGGTATCCTTTTGAGTCACAATATCGTCAAGTTGTGTCATGTAGACATCTTCTTAAAGGTTTCCATTAAGGAAGGCTATTTTGACATCCATTTTCTAAATATCATAATCATGTAAATCTGTAATGGAAAGTAGAATTATGATAGATTTCACCATTTCAAATGATGAAAAGGTTTCGTCATTTTCAATTCCTTTACCATGTTTAAACCCTTTTTCAACCAGTCATGCCTTATAGGTACTTAATTTTCCTTCCATGCCCAGTTTCTTCTTGAATACCCATTTCAGAATTCATGGATTCTTTCCACTTGGAAACATCTGTCCCACTTACTAATTCCTTATAGGTTACAGGATCATTATTATCAAGTAATAATGATTCACCATACTTGGTGACTAAAAAATCATATATTTCTAGTTATCTAACTCCTCTAGTACTCATAAGTAGTAATTTTGTCTATGGAACAATTTCTTCTTTCACAGGGCTTTGCGAAATTTGTTCCTATGCCAAATCGTAGGTATCTTGAGCCTAGACTTCAATGAAATCTATCTTTATCTCACTATCTATTTTATAGATAAGATCATTCTCATCAAATGTGGGACGTCTTTCAACCACAACCTTTTTTCTGAAGGATTGTATAGGTAGTATCCATTTATTTACTTGGGATATCCAATAAAGATAAGGTTTCTGCCTTGGGGTGCAATATTGTTACCTAAATAGTACTTAATGAATGCTTTTCAACTCCACACATGTAAGTAATACAACACAGGTTTCTTTCTATTCTATAATTGGTATTGTATACTATCTGTTTCTTTAGTTGGAACTCGATTTAGTACGTATGATATTGTTTGTAACATGTATCCCCAAATGGATAATTAAAGACTTTCATAACTCATCATTGATCTAACCATGACCAACAAGGTGTTTTTTCTACTTTAACTTACACTAATCCATTGAGTCTTATAAGGAGGAGTGATTTTAGATAAAACACTAAACTCTCATAGATAATCAATGAAGTGTTTATTAAGATATTCTCCACCACACTTTGAGTGATGTTTCTTAATATTTTTACTAAGATGTTTCTCAACTTCATTCTTGTATTCCTTGAATTTTTCAAAATAATCAAACTTATACCTCATTAAATAGAAATATCCATATCTACTAAAATCATCAGTAAGAGTTTGAAGTGTGAGTACCCACCCCTTTATTCAATAATAAATGGTCCCCACATATTGGTATGAACTAATTCAAGAAGTTCATTAGCCCTCTCACCTTTCCCACTAAAGGGGATTTGGTCATTTTTTCGTATAAAAATGTGTTCCATACAGGAATTGGTTTTAGTTAAAAAGAATATAAATATCCATCTTGATTTAATTTAGTCAAGTGCTTTTCATTTACATGACCTAGGTGGTGATGCCAAAGTTGGGTGTGGTATGTGTCATGTGATTTTACTTCGTTATCTATTTCCATTATTTAGTTTATGTAATCTAACACAAAAGATCATTATTTAAATATTCATTACCATAAAAATGATATATTCATAAAATAAGAAACATCTATTCTCAAATTTGAAAATAAATCCATCCATATCAAGTATGGATATGAAAATAATGTTTTTGGTAACTGAAGGCACATAATAACAACCCTTTAAAACCAAGATCCTTATAATTGGAAATGTGAGGTGGTAATCCCTAATAGCTACATCATTATGTTTATATTTGTTTTCTACTAGAAGATATACCAATCCTCAGTTAATCTCTTTGAATCTACTTGATTCCTATATTTGAATACATATGTGATCACAAAAAGATATATCTAATACCCAATTTGTATAAATAGATAAATTTTATTTAATAACAAATGTAGTTAAACCTCCCCCTTGCTTATTTCTATGTGTACAATTTTTCTTCTAGTATCCCTTCTTTCCACATGTGAAACAAATAGCATCATGTTCCCTTACTTTCCTCTTGATCTTCCTCTTCTTGTAAGGGTGTGAAGAATCGTTTTTCTTAAATCTCTTCACTTTCCCTTTACATTTTTTCACCATAAGAATGAAAGGGTTCTCACACTTTGTATCCTTATCTACTTGGATAAGAAGAGTAAGAAGATCTGGAATAGACTTCTTAATGTTGTTCATATTAAAATTCATAAAAAAATGGAGAATCTATGAGGGAGTGATTCTAGAATGAGGTTGGTGCCTAGTTTTTTAGGGAGTTTAAACCCTAGAATCTCTAAGCTCTCAATGAAACCAATGAGCTTGACTACATGAGGCCCAGCTGGGGCACCCTCTCTAGCTTTCTCTAAAAGAGTTCCTTGTAAATCTCAAACCATTCCTATCTATCTCTATCCTAGTAAATACCATGGAGATTCTCAATAATTCTATATGCATCCATGTTTTTTTGATACTTCACTAGTTCACTAGACATCGATGAAAGAATAAAAAAATTGAATGTCGACTACATCACACAAATGTTTTTCATAGATAAGGAACTATTCATCACTCTACTATTTATAAGGTGGATTAGTCGTTGATGAGTCTAGAATGTAAGATTTATATTCATGGTGTATCACAACCTAAAATAATTTAAACCACTCCTAGAAGTTACTACTAGTTAGGAGGTTATCTTTATCCTATATTGATCATAGGGATAGTGTGGATGATGAACTTGTCATTTTATTATACAATTAAAAAGAACATATTATTAGTATTTTTCTTGATTACAAAATAAGTGAGATATAAAAAATTAAATGTTCTTATTTATTTATTTATTAAATCTCTCACTATTTTATCAAGTCTCAATATCCCTCACCATTGAACTCGGAATATTGAGTTGTTTCAACAGTTTAGTGGAAAGTATCCCCATTATATTTATTAATGATCTAGACTTTGGACATCAAATACATAATAAAGTAATTAGGTAGGCATTCTTACCAACTGCAGACTTGCAACTCCTTGATCTGTTTATTGGATTCCCCTATCCTAAAATCATGACTTGAATTTCCTCAACACTATCCTCCAAATTTTTATTTAGAAGACTTTGGCCATTAAAATTAATACAATTTCGGTTAAGTCTACCCAAAACACTCATGATAACCCCTTTATAAAATTAATTGTCCATACTTTGGCCACGTACTACACATAGTTCTATGGTTTCCTTCCAAATTAGGTTATGGAAGGCTTAGTCTGACTTAATATTTAATTGAGGGATTTAAATTTATTATGCATAAATATTATCTTTTTTAAACTTTAAACATATTTTTAATATTATGTGGATGTTACTTAATTAATTAACAATATTATATAAAAAATTTATGCGTATTTAATTTATTTTATTTCAATATTTTCACATTAATTCATTTATTTATGTGATTGTGATCTTGAATACATAAAATAAATAATTTAATAGATTGAAATAATTAAATAAATAAATGACCCATTGATGGGATTTAGATAATGGTTTATTTGATAAGGGGACATTAAATCAACCTTTGACCTATAAGAAATAACTCCTTTTTCTGATATTGGCATGAGTTGCAGCATTCCACCTATCCACTTGTGTATCACCTGGGTTAGCATCATTATGGTTCTATCTTAGACCACCTCAATGTACCATGGGATGATCCATTAATTACAAATATTTATTACTCACATTCAAGAGAGGGGAACCAAATGATTGGTTAAAGGGGGTTACATAAATATCCTTGGAAATATAGGTCCTATATAATAATGGATAGATTGATGACTCACAGGACATCATTTAATTAAAAATTAAATAATTGAAAAGTCATGAAATAAATTAAATTAAAATATCCAACACATTCACAGGTCTTGGTCAAGATCATGAGAAGTCATACATGCTAAAAAATATGGAAATGTAAACAACTAACATGAATTTATTTATTCGTTCTTCTATTATTTAATAAAAATTCACTTGCATTAATTAATTAATTGATTAATTAATTATTTCCCTTTTATCTTAATGATCATCAGATCTTATTTGGAGATACCCATCATTAATGAAATCCATGGAAAATAAATAGAAGAACCAATAATGACTTATTAATTACAATAAATTAATTAAGCATTTAAAATTCATTAAAACCATTATTAAATTTTCAAACACGCAATGGTGTGACAATCAATAAAATAAGTTTTTAATTCTATAATTTTCAAATTCAATTTAACTTTATTTTTTTCATCAATGAGAGATTACACGACTTGTACATGCAACTACACGCCATGTACCTCACTTGTTGTATATCCAAGTCACACACAGGGGGATTCTGAATGTTTACTCGGCCAGATTACACGGTGTGTACATTCTAGCTACACACCTTGTATCCACTTATCGTGTTCTAGGTTTTCCTAGTCAACACATGGGGTGTAATAAAAGCACCATGTGTAATTAATTTTTCAGTGTATCTAGATACAATGCACATGAGGATATGGTGTATACTATTGCATCATGCCATATAACCTAGTTTTATTAACCAATTATTTGGCACTTCTCGGGGGCATATCTGGTCATTCTTCATTTTTTATTAAACCTTAAAAAATGAAACAATTAATAAACATGATTAATATGTTGATAACATTTTAATTAGAATAAAAATAAATAACGAATAACATGAAATGAAAATATAACCACAATTGTGCGTAGATCAACAATCAAATAAATAATTATAAATTTAAACATGACTGCTCTCATAAAACTTTATGGTTCTTAGTGTAGCGAAAACATGCAGAAGTGGGCCATATATTAAAATTTATTTCAATAATTATTGCTCAAAACTAAGAGTGGGGATCTTGAATGTCAAATTTATAATTTATTTATTTAATATTTTAAGAAATAAATACTTGGTCTTATGAAATTTCTTTGTTGGGGAATGTTGATCATCTGAAAATACCCTTTCTGATTACCTTCATTGTACTATGAGAATCCAAGTATAGAATCTCTCTAGCAGTGATCCACACATTCTCTTATAATCTCCAAGAAACACCACTCGATCTTCGAGTGCTACCATGACATGTTGAACATCTTTTTTTAGTTATTGATCACTCATTCTTCAGTCTTGAATAAATATCTCTTAAAATTCTTGTTCTTGTAAGGGAGAGAGAAGGAGGATTTGAGGTAGAATTCCTTGAATGCAACAATTATCTATTCTCAATTTTGGGCACTCTACACAATATACATAGTCATCTATTTACAGAGTTAGGATTTATGTTAAATTATTATTAAATTTCATATCATCCATTAAATAACATTTATTACCTTTAATAAAGCTCATTACACATAATAGTAATTATATTATTACTATTTTGTTGTGTGTGACAAATTTTGAAATAACAAATATTATGTAACAGTCTTGTTAATTAATATTTGTCACTGGAATCAGTCTTGGTACATTTGAACTTCTCTAGAATTTATTGAATAACTAAATAAATATTTTATTCATATAAAAAAAATTAATCAGAATCTAGTGAATAAATATTTATTAAAATATTAAATTAATGAAATAAATATTTTATTAACATGTTAGAGAATAAATATCTATTTAATTTATGCGATCAATATAACATAAATAAAATTATTCCTCGGGCTTGAGAATAAAATTTATTCCATTAATTAAAATTCAATATAATTTAATTAAGATTAACATAAACACTTAGTGTGTGACCCTCTAGGATTCTTTCTCATTGACATTAGGCAGGATTGCCTAAAGTCTAATATTATTGTCTAGCAACGAGTCAAGACACCCAAGAGAAAGAACTTAATGTCCAAAGGTCGACAACCGCATATTAATTCTCACTATATAATATAATCCCATTATCACAATATCTCATCAAGTAGGTTTCATATTCATGTCACCAACCTATGTGCTTAATATGTATTTCTTTGATTATCTGAAATAAACACGTTGTTACACTATGGCTGTGAAATTGAATGCAACCATTCTATTCCAATTAAAGGGAATAGATATCATCTTTCATAAAGATATAAGGGACAAATCCTTCCTCAACTTATTTATTAATGACATGTCACTCATGACACACCCAACGTATCCAACTTCACTGTGAACCGTTATCATCATGGTTTATGAAATACATCTATGTATGTAAATTGAAACATGAATTAATAATAATCTTAAATTCCAAGTACCATCACACATGCTCATAGAAAGAAATATCTGATGATAGTAAAACATTAATAATTCTTATTTGTGGGTCTATTCTCATAATCTCCCAACTTGAATATTACCAAGTGCCAACTTCATGAGAAGAAGCCTCATCTGCTTGTGAGTACCCACACCTAACAGTCTATGTACTATGTGTCCCATCATAGTACATTATCCAACCACATAATATTATTTTAGAATATCTTCATATCACATCAAAGTTATCAGCATAGTTGGGAACTACTATGGCCTTATCAATGCAACATATAATCTAGGACATTATTACATTAGAGTTATGCAAAACAACAAAAAATATGTAGTAATATGTTTTATTAATATCCAATACATAGAATATTTATATAATCAAAGTAAAAATAGTTGGTCCTAGTACACCAACTCCAACATATATTACTAAGGAATCCACATCATTTATCAGGAGCATCTTAATGGGAAATCAGTAATTACTTAGTTGGAGTCCAACGAGCATGTCAATATACTATGTCCAATGTGAGACCAAGAAAGCTGGGTCCAAGGGGTTACAAATCACTTGGTATACTATGGAATCATAATCCATGGATAAAATATTTTAATGGAATCCACTACCATAATCATGACCCAGGGAGTGGAAATTTCCATGGAGTCCAAAGGAATCCAAATTCAAGGTATATCATCCAAGGAATCCACTATAATTTTCAATTAATCATCCCATCTCTTTCATCATTCATAGTAATTCACATTCTATGAGTTCATCCAAATAATTTACATAATTTCAATTTAGAAGAATAAATAAATTTACATTGTGTTATCATATGGAGAGGAGGCATCAACTCTCTCTTATTATCATAATTCAATTCTCATAAATTTATAAAGGCTCCATCTAACAAGGTGAGCACTCACACACCCATTGGATTGGTATAATGTAAGGTAGATAAAAAGGTACCCACCATGGGTGGTCTAGGATGGGGCTAACAACATCCAACTATCAAAAAGGTACTAGTGGGAATCCTAAATAGGTTCTAAATCATTAAATAAAATATTCAATTCATTTTTTGGGAAAATTATAGAGATTCAGGCATATATAAAAATTTTAATTAGGATTATAAAACAGAAACCCATGAGTAAAAGGTATAGAATACCTATTTTATGTCTGTAATAGAGTACTCATCCAGTATTTTCCTCTGATTCATTCCATATAGAAAAAAATGAAGAATGGAAGAAAAATTATGGAAATATGGTATATTATCTTGAACCTAAATAACTCTATCTATATGAAGACAAAAACATAATGACACAAGGAGAATGTAGAACTTACAATCACGGTTCAAATGAGATAAAGTGTTCTCGAATCTGACTCCAGATAAAGAAAATGTAGAAAATCCTATTGATTGAGACTCAAAGGGAGATCTCAACATGAAAGGTCTATCTACTAGAGGAAGAACTAAAATATATTTAGGTTATGAAATATTTTAAGGGGAAAAGGTAATTTTACACATTTAAATTGGGTCTTAAAGTTTGGCCGCATGGTTGGCCAAATCATTTTTCAACTGTGTGCCCTTTTCTGACTCAAGGAGGACTTTGGATGGTTTCATGTGTATGGTTTTCCAAAATATGTTACATTCCTCTGATTTAAACAATAGGTGCTCCCTCTTGGTTATGTGCCAATTTCCACATGGTTTCCTCAAACCGTGCAGCCACTTAAATCCCTATGTCCATCCCTTGCATGGTTTCTCAAACTATGTGGTTTGGATCACACTGATTTTTCTAACACTTCTAACCGGTTTCTTTTTCGATAAACCAAGCCTTCGGGATCTGGAAAAGCCCTAGACACCCCCTGAAACTCTTGTGATCTAAAAATTTACTCATATTTGGTCAAAACCAAGGATTTAAAGAAAAAAACAAAATATATGTACCTCATAGGAAAACCCCTGATATTACAGCACACACAAACTAAATCATATATATAAATATATGTACATTGTCTAAATTATGTAAACATATAAATATATATATGTATAAAAATATATATACACACATTTAAACATTTATAAATATATATGTAAGTATACAAATATATAATCATTTAAATATATTAAAATATATTTATAAACTTGTGGATATATAAATATATAAAGATGTAATAATCTATTCACATCTATCAAAAATTACACCCAAATCAAATCTATAATCAACATAAATAAACCTTCTTAATATAGAAAATAAAATTTTAAAATTCGCAAAAAATGGGTATTCCATCATTAGATTATGACAAAAAGAGGTAGGTGGATGAAGGTGATGGAACATGAGAAACAGTGGTGAAACATAGCCAAGGGTACCATAACACACCTGAGGATGGTAAAACATGATAGATAGAGGAAAAAATGACCAATGTTCTTGGAATAAGATGGTGTATTATGACCAATGGAAGAATATAGAGGTATCTTGTGAGTTTCATAAGTAAAGGTTTTAGATAATTGAGCCAAAGACTAGGGAGGATAAAAGATAGAAGTATGTTTTTAAATTTTTTAAAAGTTTTCTAAGATTGGTTATATAATAATTGATGTTAAATGTCTCTTTTAAGGTCGGTTATTATATAACTGGCATTAAACATTTTGGGTTTTAACATCGATTATTTTATAACAGATGTTAAATCCCAGCGACATAGGGTTTTTAATGTTGTTTATTCCTATAACTGAAGTTAAAATCATTTTTTTAATGTCATTATATTAATACTTGATATTAAAACCCAGCACAAAATGGGTATTAACATCGATTATTTTATAATCTTTGTTTGTACCTTGATATATATTCTACTTTTCTACGAGGGTAAAGAGATTTACAATCCATAAAGAGGAAAAAAATACAACCAAGCCTAAGGCTTGATCTGATATGTACACCCAAACCCCTCCCTTCACAAACTACTCACACAAACATAGGGTTTCATGAAGAAAACAACAAAAACTACATTATTATTATTAATATTATTATTATTAACAAACTTTCATGAAATTCTTGATATTATAAGATTATATATATAGTAGTTTTTTTCTTATTTTATAAATGATTAGTGCATTTCTATTTTTTCTATTACATATATGTCATATATTTGTTCTATTAATGAAATGTATTAAATTATATATATATATATATATATATAAGATCTATAATAAAATACGGGTGTGTGTGTGTGTGATTTTCATAAAAGGTTTTTAAAGAACAACAATAACAAAATATTATTATTATTAATTTTATTATATAATTTATAAAGCATAATTATACTAATAAATTGAATACAAATTATCATCTAAACAATAAACTAAAATAAAATCTAATAAGGGCATGTAAAACTGAAAACTTGTTAATAACCTACAATTTAATTTAAATAAATTTTAACAAAAAACTAAACCAAAATATTTGTAAATTAATATTCAATAAATAACCACAATAATATATGTACATCATGATTGTGTAATTTGGATGAATTTGGATATCAAACATATTTGGAAGGGTAATATACAAAAAATATAGTTAAAAACATAATCTTTTAACCAAAATTTTATTTGTACAAAAAAATAAAATGAAAAAAAATTAGTAAAGCCTAGGAAATCGGAGCATTGAAATTTATAACGGTAGTGGAAATCAAGAAGTGGAGGGGGATCAGTGGTAAATGTATTGTGGAAATATAGGGGTTTTAGTGACAAAGGATGGTTGGATGGAGTGATCTAGTGAGATCTAGATAGGTAAAATAAAAAGAGAAAGACTACGAAAGTTAGGGTTGTGTGACATATAGAGTGAAACTGTATATTAGATATATGTGTTTTAAATTTTTAATATATCCTTTACTTAAATTATTAAGATAACCTATTATAATAATAATTCTAATAGGTAGAACCATTTTGGTACCATACCCAATGATGCCTAATAGATATGTGCATATTATCAAATACAAAAACAAAACATATAAATAAATAAATAACTAAGATGGATTGATCATTGCCACATGATTAAGAATGGTCTTCACTCATTTTCTCTATAAGAGGAGAAGGATTCCTTATGTATTTCAGGGTTAGGGTTTTATCAATAGAGTAGGAAGAGAAAACATTATGTGGATTTTTCATAAGTCTCTTTTTTAGGAAATAAATATATTTATTCACTTCCTTTATATCCCTAACACACATCATAAAAAGAACAAGATGTGGGACAATCCCAATTTAAATAAAATTACTAGGCCATACATAAAGGTCTTGAAATCATTCCTTCAATTATTTTATATTTATGCATTAATTTCTCTATCCTATATAGATTTATGAATAATTTAATCCTGTAGGCTAAATTATGGATTGGACCTCATTGAGTCCAACATTCTCCCACATGGTCAATAGGAATAAACAGTCTAATAACATGTCATTATAGGTAGGCTTACATACCTTAATAATAACTTTTTCCATCAAAATTACTCAATCAAATCATGGACACATATAAAAATAACATTCATATATTCTTCATAGAGTCAAGAATTCAGTACAATTGATAACAACAGGTATAAAAACTTAAGATTAGGAATAAACTCTAAATAAAATCAAATTTATCCATGTGGAACAATGTAATATTTATTTCATAATGATTAATCATAATTTGAAAATTAAATATAAGAATAATTCATAAGAAATGTAGAATCTGTGAATCCCTATATTAGGTGATCACAAAATCAAGTATTAAAAACATCAATCTATCTCTAAATTAAAGCTTTTAGATAATCCCAAGTTATGAACATGTTTTTTAATGATTGTGGGTGGAAATCTTTAGTTAGAAAATATGAAAGAAAATAAATGGTTCTAATGTTAAATATGGATATTGGTTGATTTTGGATTATTTATTTTACTACTAGATATTTAATATCAATATTATTGGAGGGACCACATGACTTATTGTTCTTAGAAAAGAAAAATGTATCCTGATTGTAATAAAATATATTAAATTTTTTATATATAGTATGAACCATCCAAAGTCACATAATAATTTTATAAATCCATATAGCATAAAATTTAACTTCATAACAACCTAAGAATTCATCTTCCATGGTTGAAGAAGCTATTAGCGACTATGTTTTCCCTTTTCTATGAAATAGGTTCAAAAAAAACATGAACACGTATTTTGAAGTATACTTTTTTTTCAATACATCATGCATAATCATAGTTTGTATAGCTAATTACTTTAAGAAAATCTAACATCCTATAAAAAAGAATGAAATCCTTTATACTGTGTAAATAACTCAAGTATTTGTTGACATTATTCCAATGATCTATTCTTGGATTAATCTAGTAATCTCCGTAAATTCCAAAAATTTATGGGATATCTGAGCATGTAAAAACTTGATCAAACATAATCCTTCCAACTACTTAGACATCTAGAATATTCTCTATCTCATCAACCACTATTTGGATTCTAGGAAAATGTGACAAGGTAAACTTTTCACCATTGAAATCCAATTATGTGGAGGAGGAACAACCTAGAATGTTAAATCTCTTAAGGAAATTCACAATATATACCTTATGGGATAAAAACAATACTCCATGAGAATTATCTTAAAAAATCTCAATGAATGTTATGTATGAGGATTCACTAAGATATTTCATGTAAAATTACTTAAACATAAGCAATTTTATCTCATTTAATATACCTATGTCATTATATATAAGAAATATGTCAGCTGCATAAATTGTTAAGAAGATAAACTTTCTCCAACACACCTTCATAACTAATAACTGGTCAACAACATTTTCTTTAAAACAAAATTCACTAATTACATCATAAAATTATAAATTCCATAAAAAATAGGCTTTATTAAGTCCATTAATGGGTTTATTATGTCTTCATACCATATCTTCCTTTCCATTGATCATAAATACTTCTATTTGTCTCATGTATACATCCTCAATCAACTCCACATTAAGGAATACAATTTTGATGTCCATTTTAAGTATCTCTAAATCAAAATAATTTGCAAGTTCCATGAATATTAAAAATTAATCCTTCATATAAATAGGAGATAAGGTCTCACTATAGTCAATATATTCATTTTGATTGAATCCTCTTACAACAAACCGAACCTTGTAGATTTTTACTATTCCTTCAAGATCTAATTTGGTTTTAAAACCCCATTTAGAACCAATAATTTTGGACCCTTTATGTACATCTACAAGTTACAAAACATCATTCACATTCATTGAGATAAACTCATCCTATATGTATTTAATCGATTGAGTTGGTTAGTTGCTTTACATAGAAACCTTAAAGGATGTAGTATCACTTCCTATGTAAAAATCATATACATCTAGATATATATAATCATCATAGAATATTTTTATTCTCACTCATTCTTAATGCCTAAGTAGTAGGCCTTGAATTGTAATAGGATAAGGTTAGCTATTTAGGTTTTAAACATAAGGTTTTTTCTCATTATTATCTATATCTCCAAAAAAAGCTGTAGATTTTGGTAGGGCTAGAGTCATAGGAACATGAAAATGATCACACTGCTCATCAAGGATAATAGTGTGAGGTGTTCAGATGTTATATGTGTCAACATCCTCTAAAAATACATCATATATAGACTCAAAAATTCAAGTGGTATGATATGGGAAATAAGATTGAAAACAATTCTATATTTCAGGATATCTAACAAAATGACAACTTATGGTCATGGGATTAAGGTTTTTAATATTTGTGTTGTAAATCATAGATTCTAAAAGATAACCCTATACATGAAAATATTCCAATTTTATTTTCATCTTTGTGAATATTTCATGTGTATTTATAGGCATAAACTTATTGAGAACCCTATTAAGTATTTTCACATCTATCTTGCGAGTATCTACCTATAAAAACTCATTTAAGGAGATTTGGCATATCATACTCCATATAATTTCCATATGGTTGGGATTTAATCTCTTAACAACTATATTCTAATGAGGTGTGACAAACATAGAAACTTGAGAAATAATTCCATGATCTTAAAGAAAGAAAGAAAAAGACCTAATCTTGCAACCTAAATCAGATAATTTTCTCAAATATTCTCTTCCTTTATCAGACTTCACAACATTAATTTTACTATATAATTGGTTTTCAACTTAAACTTTTTGAGCTTTAGACACCTATAGAGACTCATATTTATCAAAAAGAAGATATATATACTCAAAACATGGTGGTCATAATTTAAGGTAGTGAATTACCCATGACCATTAATTCTAGGTGTATAGGGACCACTAATATCAGTGTGAATTAGTTCTAATAGTCATTTTCTATTAATGGAACCTTGTTTATTTCCTTTCATAAAATTACCTTTATTTTATATAATGCATGAATCATAATCATTAAAATAAAATTGAGGAATAACTCTGTCCTTAATGATACATTCCCTTTTGTCTCTAGATATATTTCCTAAATGCGTATGCCTTAATCTCAAAGTGTTTTTATTCAGGATTTTTCTTTCCTCTATAGGTTTTAACTAAATTAATATCATACATGGATTCTAATTATTTATTAAAATAATCATTCAAAGATTATTTATAAAGGATTAATTATTTAACACCATATAAAACATTTTTTTATTCTATGTAAATAGTGAAACCATTATTCTTAAACTAAAACGAAAAATTATATGCATCTAGTTGAGAAATTGGAATATTTTTTCTTATAATACTAGTTACATAAACTATATCTGGTAAATATAGAATGAAACCACTCTTCAAAGACTAAACTAAGAGTTCTAATGGCTTCACCTCAAAAATTATATCCATTTCTCGCTAAAATTATCCAGTCTCTGATATTTAGCCTCCTTATAAAATAGTTACCCTATAGAGAATTATCTATATGATAAGATGCACCAGTGTCAACCTGATATGTATTTAAAGGAACATTTTCAATAAAGGATTTATAAAAAAACATATTTAGTTTTATTATATTTCTTTTCTATCCATTAAATAAATTTTGGTCACTCCTTTGGAATATTTCCTTTATGAAGGATTTGTGCACAATAGAAGCGCCACAGATAGTTGATAACCACATGGTTTTTTATTCTAGAGATCATTCTCAAATTGTTCAAGACAAAAATATCATGACCAATGAAATTTTTCTATCGAATATTTAAATAGAGAAAAACTAGAACACAAATAGGATATTTTCAAATAAAATTTATAATTAATTTATATTAGATCTGAAGAAAGAATACCCGGTATGGGGATCTTTCATCAAAGATGATAGTCATCACCCAAAACCATTTTTGGATTACCTTCATTGTATTGGGGGTTTCTAGTGTATAATCCATCTAGTGATCAACCACATGTGCTCCTTTTATCTCCAGATGACACATATTTATTTGAAGGTTCTATCATAGGGGATAGATCTTATTTTTTTGTTCATATTGATCTCTTTAAGATCATTGGGGATTAAAGGAGTTCTTATAATTTTTGAGATGATCAAAGAAGGAAGAGTGTAAGAGTGAAGTCAGTTGTGCCTAATGATTCTCAATTATCATATTTTTTATTAACACTACACAATATACATAACCATCTATTTATAGAGATGGAGTTTAGGTTTAAATATTATTTAATTGTGTATTGTCCTCAAATAATATAATAAACCATTTCTTACCCCATGTTATAATAATATAAATAACATTATGATTTTATGGTGTGCATTTACTCATGAAATGATAAATATTATTTTACTAGCTTGAAAAATAATATCAATAACTGAACAAAATATTGTCCCCTCAAAATCCTCACTATTTATGAAATACTCCAATAAATATTTTATTCATAAATAAGTATTTTATCTATAGACCAACTTAAAAATATTCATTAGATATTTTATAAATATATGGGATCAATAAAACATGAATAAAATTATTCTTTGATATTGATAATAATATTATTTCCATTAATTATTTTCAAATATAATTTAATCTAGACCAAAAAAACACAAAATGTGTGTCCCTCAAGGATTCTTTAACATTGACCTTAGTTAGGATTGCCTAAATTATCGAATTAATTTCGTAAAATGAGTCAAGGAACCCAATAGAATGAACTAAATTTAACATGGTCGACATCCACATACGGTCACTGACTCTATAATATAATCCCTTTGTCAAAATATCTCATAAACCAAGTTATACAGTCATGTCATCATCCTATATTATCGATACATCATTCTTTGACTTCCTAAAATAAAAATATCTTTACATAATGACTATAGAATTTATGGAAATGGTTTCATTCCAATCCAAGGGCCAAGATATCATCTTCTATAAAAATGGAAGGGAAAAATACTTCCTTGAAATATCGATTAATGGCATTTCATTTGTGACGCACCCAACATATCCAACTTCTACATGAACTATATTCTCGAGGTTTATAAAATACGTCTAAGTGAGATATTTATAACATGAATTATTAATAATATAAAATTATAAATAATAGAACACATAATCAAAAATAGGAATATTTTATGAAGCATAAACATGTGAAATTCTGACATGTGGGTCTATTCTCAAAATCTCCCATCATAGAGATTTCCAAGTGCAAAATTCAAGAGAAGAAGTATCATCATATATGACTATTCACACCTGATGGTAAACATTCTATGTTTTCCATCATAGTATGTTATCCAAATATAGAACTATATTTAATAATATTTTAATGTAATTTCATAGTTCTCATTATAGCGGGGAACATACATGAGCGTATGAATGCGACAGATACACTAAGACATTATTACATCAAAATCATGTAGGATAGAGAACAATATATAATAAAATGTTTTATTAATGTTCAAAAATTCTAATTTATATGTAATCCAAATAAAAAATAGTTGGTTATGGAGTACAATTCTAAAAAACTATCTCTTAGATTAGATACAACTTTCTATGACTTTTAGTCCTCTAGACCTCACATGATGAACATGTTTATACTGAGTTAATAATTTATTCAATTGGTCTACCACATTGTCTTATATGGATATTTTTCTCACTATATCTTTACATATTTGAGAAAAATATCTCAAGAGATGATAATTATGAAGTATGTTCTTTTTTTGTTGATGTGAACTTTTCTCTTTTGCGAGAGCTACCACTGTAGTATTATCATGGTAGATTGCAATAGGATATTTATTACTAGATATCATGTCATTCTCCTAGAAACTTTTTTTATATCCAAACTGATTCTTTAGCTGCCGAAAATTCCATAATATACTCATACTCTTATAATATCCGATTACCTTTCTTTCAGGTAAGTTTTAAACATTCTCTTGGTTTTTCTTTTCTGTTGTCTAGGTTTGGCCAAGAAGGAATTGGGAGGATACCCATAATAGTGAAGTCAGAGATTTGTTTGATTTTCAGTATAAAACCTACTAGTTTTATAACCAACTTTGAATTGAAAAACCTTGTAATATGGTTTCATGATGTTTGAATTCTAAAATAATAATAAATCCATTTTTTTAAAAAGGCAACAGTTTTTTTGGTGATTCTCATATTTATAATTTACATGTGTATTTGGGTTACACATCATATAAAGTCCTTAGAGTTGTTTTTGAATAGGAATCTCATATGAAAATTCTATTTCCTCTTCTCCATAATTCTTTACCCTTAGATAAAAACCATTCAAATGTGATTTTAGAGCCCTCAAAACCTTCTGAGTCATTTGGTTTAGTGATTCACCACCACTGTGGTTGCAGTGTGACTTTCTGGGTAAGCATGCTCTATATCTCTTCATATCTTTATCTTTATCTATTTCGAGTATGATATATCATCTTGGGATTAATGAATCTAAAATTCATATTATTTTATATTTTTTCAAGTTTTATTTCCTGGATCCTTTTCACTTTTGTTCTTATTATCGGGTTCCATTGTGGGCTTTATGTTTCCATGAAATAGGTGGGTAGTTCCATTTTTATTGGCCAATTTGATTAACCCTAAATTTCATGATTTAAATTCAATTATTTTATTTAAAAACAATTTCTTTAATTTTCATTCAATTGATCTATTAAAAACCCAATTCCATTGAATTCGGATATTTGGATTTGATTTGGCATGAAATTTGGAAAAACCCCCAATTCCATTTAATTGGGGTGTGTTTATGAAATTGATGGAAATTTTTGAATTTTAATTTTTGAATTTTAATTATGAAATTAATTTATTGAATTTATTTTAAATTTTTATTTGACAAAATGGATTAAAAGGTTTTTGATAGAAACCTAGTGGTTTTATCTTAGAAAAAATGCATATTTTGATTAAAAACTCATGAGTTCAGTTTTAAATGGAAATTGGAATATTTGAAATGTGGAATGGAAAGAATTTTATTTAAAATAGTTTTAATCATTGGTTTTCATTAGAGAACATAAAAGACTATGTAGTTAATGATTTATTAGGATAGCACTCTTTTTAATGCTTTACAACTAAAACAAAACCTACTGAAGTAGGTCACATCCCAGATGTGATGGCAATGAGTCGTCTTTGGATAGTGTTAGAGATAGATGTGTATACACATATTTCTGTTATCACCTTTGAGTGTGTATGGATCCTGTATCCTAGAATTATCTTACATTTTGGTCAATTACCATGTTTCTTATTATTTGTATTCTAAATATATTCCATTGTTTATTGTAAACAATTTTACATATTCCTTCAGAATTTATATAATTTTTTTTATATAATATGTTTATTAATGAATTTTTTAAAGTATTTCCCTCAATTAAAAAGGAAATGGTGAATTTTTTTAATTATTATTTTAATAAACATACCTTTTTATTAAAATTTAATGATTTATTTGGTTAATAAAATGTTTTCATCTTATTATGGAATTCATGGTGAGACCCTACTAGGATTTTATCTCACAGCCTACCTGTACCTTCAGGTGTTTGTAGATTATATTTTTTCAGGTTTGAGTAAGGTTAAGGTGTCACTTGGAGGTGGTTGTAGCAGTTGATACTTGGGATTGGGAAGTTGATCCCATAGGGACTTGGGTTTTTATCCTATTTTCTGATACTTTCTATAGTACTTTGGGTTATTTACCTATTTTACTTCATGTACAATACTCCTAGTGGAGTTTTCTTTATATGCATACTGAATTTTTTATCTTGCTTCTGCAAGGATTGTGTAAATATTATTCTCACTTTAATTTTGTATGATGCCAAGAATTTATTTCCAACATATGGGGATTTGGAATGCACTTCGGGCCAGGCCAGTGTTGGCTCAGTTATCAGGATACTAGGGTACCCGGGCTGGTTCATGAAAAAGTGGTATTAAAGTTGAAGGTTTTTTATCTTATCTTGATGTTAGTATGCAGTTATGTAATCTTGTCAGAACATAGGTGGTAGTTGTGATTGAGTGCCTGAACATCTCTCACCATAACGAACCTTAAGTTACCATGGGTGGTTAGGGAAAAATTTCTTGAGTATTAGTTTTTGTATTTTCCCTAATTTTGATTTGGATGGATTGAAATAAAAATATAGTTATATATATAAAGGGATTAGTTTCCCTTTTTCATATGTTGAGTTTTAATATGTTGTCTTCAATGTTGTCTACTAATGTTTTGTATCATCATTCCTCTTAGAAGACGTGTGAATCGGATCCAGAATGAAGCTACAAATGAACTTTAGCAAGCAAATCCCTTTGTGGAACCAAGACTAGTTAAGGTGATTGTGTGTACAATCCTAGCTCTAGGATAGGCACCACCACCCATTATCATTCAGGTTACAGCTATGGAACCTTATAGGGATGTTTTACATAATCTTTCTCTAGATTTATTTCACCAGAAGACACCAACGTTCAAAGGATCCAATGATCCTAAAGAGGATAGGGAGTGGTTGAGCATGATTAATTCTTTTTAGTTCTTGGGAAAACTTGATAGAATCAAGGTTAAGTGTGCCAACTTAAATATAGAGAGACTGAGCAGAAGATGGTGGGACATGATGGTGATGGAGAAGAAGAATGAGGTCTTAGAGTAGAAAGACATCAAGTCTCTTTTCACAGACAAGTTCTATCCAGATTTGATGGTGTTGGACAAGACTTTAGAATTCTTCAAACATGAGCAGGATAACAGAACTGTGATAGAGTATATGAACTATTTTTCTAAGCTAGTGTAGTTTTCACCTAAGGTTGTATCAAATCAGAAGATGGAGACTCGACGGTTTTATTTGGGACTTCGAGCTGATATTCATTCTTAGTTTTCCATGCTGAATTTTCCTTCTTATGTTGATGTGTTGGATAGAGAATTGATGGTTGAAATGGACCTGTCTATAATGTCAGGGTTTTCAGGAGTTCTTTTTTCTCCTAGTGGCAATGTGAATACCTATAAAGGAAAAAATGATGTGTGAGGGTTATTCTGGTGGTTCTCAACAACATGGTTTTTCTAAACCTCTTGAAATATCATGAAGAATCCCTTTGATTTTATACTAGTGTGTCAAGGTAGGGAACTCTAAGAGGGTTTTCACTGAGGCACTCAAGATATGTGGATCCTTCAAATGCATACGTCACTTACAGAATTTTTACCATATCTATTCCACTTTTCATAGTGTCACGAGATCATCAGCACGTTTTAAAACTGTGAGTAAATCATTTGATTCACAAGTAAAGGGGTTTTATCCATAGGCATCCAAAAAAATCTTCTTCATGTAGTGGAAGAGTCTCCAGAGGAAGATAATAGGGGTCAAGTGACTATGATAGGTACCATCACTATAGCATTTTCATTAGTGACTAATTTATTTGATACTGGTTCATCTCATTCATTTATTTCAACCTATTTTGTTAATATTTTAAATCTTTTTATATATATTTTGTCTTATGTAATGGATATTACTACCCCCTAGAACAAAGAGATTACAGGGTCTCTGTAGTCTTACTTGTGTTTTCTCTCTATTAGATGTAGATCTTGATTGTCATTTTCTGCTTCTCAACAAGTAACTTTTTGATGTCATATTTGGGATGGATTAGATCATTGCCAATAAATCCTAGATAGATTACTATCTTTTACGGGTCTCCATTACAACACCTGATGGTGTATTTCATATCATTAGAGGAGAATGGGACCTAAGGTTGAGTAGATACATAGATTATTATCTGGGGTTGGGGAATGTGATATATATTCTCACCTTTGATCTGGAGTGACAATATTTGAGTGTTGATCTCGCTCAAGTTGTTGTATAGTTTCCTTATGTGATTCCTTCTCACTTATCTAGTTTTACACCAGTAAGGGAGGTATATTTTACTATCAATTTTGTACCTGGTACTCAATTAGTGTCAATTCCTTCTTACCTCATGGAACCAACTGAAATGAAAGAGTCAAACATTTATTTGGATGACCTTTTAGGGAAGGATTTATACGCCTGAGCGTGTCACCTTGGGTGGCACTGATTTTCTTTGTTAAGAAAGATGATGGTTCAATTTTCCTTTTCATGGATTACTGAAAACTCAATAGATTCACGGTAAAGAACATGTATTTATTTCCATGGATTGATGATCAGTTCGATTAGCTGAAATAGGAAATGTGGTTCTTGAAGATCAATCTTTGATCTGGTTACAATCAGTTGAGAATAAAAGAATCTAGAAATTCAAAAAACTGCCTTTTGGAGTAGATACGACCATTATGAGTACCTTTTTATGATTTTAGTCTAACAAATGATCATGTATTCTTTATATATTTAATGAACATGATTTTATATGAGTATATTTATACCTTTGTGTTAGTATTTAGAGATTATATCCTTATTTACTCTATGTATGAGGAGGTTCATGTGTGTCATCTGAGGGAAGTTATGAAATTGTTGGGAAATCACTGAATTTATGCCAATATTTAGAAATGTGATTTATGGATTTGGGAAGTGAAATTCATGGTACATGTGGTTTCATACCATTGTATTTCAGTTTATCATTAAAAGTTAAATTCTTTATTGACATGGTAACAAGCATAAAATGTTTTCGAGATCTGAATATTCTTGGGTCTAGCTGGGTATTATCGCTGGTTTGTTAAGGAATTCTCAAAATTGGATTCTCTTATGATTTCTCTGACTTAAAAGAGAGTAAAATTATCATGGGATGAGAAATTTTAGAATTACTTTGTTGAGATGAAATTTCATTTGAATACTTCATCAATGTTGACTCTCTAATAGGTCGATCAGGGTTATGTTGTCTTTTGTGATGCATTGGGTTCAGTTTTGGGTGGCGTTATTATGCAGGGTAATCATGACAATGCTTATGGATCTCGTTAGCATAGTCCAAATGCGAAGAATTATCTAACCCATGACCTTGAACTTGTAGGTGTGATGCACGTGATTTAGAGATAGTGGCATTACCTTTTCAAAAAAAAGTTTATCATTTACTCTGACCATAAGAGCTTGAGTTATATGTTCTCTTAAAAATATTTGAATCACTACCAGAGGTATTGGGTGTAATACCTACAATATTTTGAATTTGAAATTACCTATACCCATATGAAATGTAATGTATTCACAGATTATTTGACCAAGAAACATCTGACCCAATCCATGAAAGAAACTTCAGAAAATTGTAACTTGATGGACCTATTTGAACAATTTCATAATGGAGTTCAAAAATCAGTACATCAGGTTTCTTTGGCCAGTGTTCAGCTGATATACACCCTTCTTGATATGATTATTTAGGAACATCAACTTGATGATGAGTTTTATAGCATTGGGGTGGGGATACTGTGACTAGTGGATTGTTCTCCACCGAGGGCATTCTATGTTATCGAAATCTCTTTGTTATTCCATTAGCGGTAAGGAAAGATATGATGGGGTTCAACCATAATTCTCGATGGGAAGTGAACCCAATAACCATTAAGATGTTCTATGATATGAAACATATATTTTAGTGTCCAGGTATGACTCTAGGCATTGCTGAATTTGTCTCTCATTGTTATATGTGCCAACAGGTTAAGGTATAGCACCAAAAACCTTTGGCTTTGCTTCAGCCACTTGCAGTAACTACTTGGAAGTGGGATGAGATCTCAATGTACTTTTTTTTGGGTTTATGTGTACCTAGATAAAGAATAATTTTATGTGGGTTGGGATTGATCAGCTGATAAAATTGGCTCACTTTTTACCCATTCATTATATAAACAATGTTAAGGAGTTGGTAAATAACTACATGAAAGAGATTGTCCATTTTTACAAATTACCATATACTATAGTCTATAATAGGTATCCCTGGTTCACTTCTCACTTTTTGAGAGTCCTTCAAGAGGCACTAGGATCTCAGGTCCATCTGAGCATGGAATATCATCCACAGTAGGATGGAAAGACAAAAAGAGATATACAAATTCTTGGGGATATGTTATGCACTTATGTTCTCAACTTCGATGGATATTAAGATAATCATATGAGGATATTTGAGTTTTATTATAACTATAGTTACAAGTATGTGATCAAAATGGATCATTTTTAGGCCTTGTATGTTTGACCTTATTGATATTTGTTGTGTTGGTTGGAGATTAGTGAAAGTTTCTTAATTGGGCCAAGATGGGTTCAAGAGAAGATAGAAAATATTCATTCGATTCATCATAGAATGTTAATGTCATAGATCTGGTATAAATATTATGTTGATCATCATATTAGACCATTGGAATTTTCAGTTGGGGACCCAGTGTTCTTGAATGTTTCACTTCAATAGGTTCATCGACGGCTTGAGAGGTAAGGGAAGCTTGATCCTCATTTTGTGGGTCCTTTTTAGGTTTTCTAGTAGGTGTTAAAAGTATAATACCTTCTATCACTTCCACCATAGCGGAAATTGATAGAAAATGTGTTCCATGTATCTCAGCTACAAAAGTATCTATCAGATCCATCTCATGTTTTGAGCATGAATGATCTTGACATTGAACCAAGTGTATCCATGACTGAACGGACAGTAAGTACAGTTGACTCTGAAACTAAGGTACTCCATGGGAGGACGATAACTTTTTTTCATGTGCTATGGCAGCATGGTTAATATTCTAATGGGAAATGGGAGCACGATATAGTAATGAGTGAGCAGTGGCCTCAATTTCTTAATATGGAAGCTTCTTGAAAGGATTTCTGGGGATATAAATTTTTTATGGTGGGGAGGTTGTAACATCCCATTAACATTATTTCAGGTATGTTTTAAACCTTTTCATGATTTTACTTTTTCATTGTATTTATAGGGCTGAGAAGGAAATGGAATGATATCTATAATGGTGAAGTCATATATTTTTTGGATTTTTACGCATAAAACCTACTAGTTATGCAGCATGTTGGGTATTTACATGTCGTGTAATATGGTTACATGATGTGAAAATTCTAAAATAATAATAAATATATTTTTAACAAAATGTGGTGTTGTTTTTACTGATTTTGGGATTTGTCAATTAAATGACATGTAATTGGGGTACAGATCATCTAATGTACATAGAGTTGTTTCATAACTGGAAAATTGACTAAAAATTTTATTTCCTATTCTCCAGACTCCCTTTCTCTTAACTAAGATCCATCCTCAAGCTATTTTGGATCCATCAAGCCCATTCAGGTCATTTCATTCAACGATTGACCATCATTGCGGTTGTAGTGTGACTTTCTAGGTAAGCAGTCTCTCGGTCTCATTTTCTCTTTCTCTTTCCCTCCTTATATTTTGAAGGATCATCTTGGGATTGATGAATCTAAACATTGTATTTTTGAATATATTTTTTTGGTTGAGTTCCTAGATCCTCTATTACTTCATTCTCATTGGTGGGTTCTATTGTGGGATTTGTATTTCCATGAAAAAGGTAGGTGGTTCCATTTTGATTGTCCAATTTGATTAACCATAAATTTCTTGATTTAAATTAAATTTTATTATTTAAATTTAATTTTTTGAAATTTATTTCAATTTATTTATTAAAACCCCAATTCAATTGAATTTGGATATTTGGATTTGATTTGGTACGAAATTTGGGAAAACCCCCATTCCATTGAATTGGGGTGTGTGTGAAATTGATGGAAAATTGTGGAATTTAAATTGATGAATTTAAATTAAGAAATTTATTTAGTGAAATTTATGTCAAAGTTTTATTTGATAAAAATGGATTAAACGGTTTTGATATAAACCCAAAGGTTTTATCTTTTAATAAGCATGTTTCGATTAAAAACATGTGTGTTGGTTTTTAAATTGAAATTGGAATATTTGAAATGTGGAATGGGATTAATTGTATTTTAAATAGTTTTAAAATTAATTTTCCATAATTGGTTGTTATTAGAGAACATTAAATCCTAGGTACTTAGTATGTTATTTTGGATATCACTATTTATGATTCTTTACAAATGAAACAAAACATAGTGTAGCATGTCACATCCCTGATGGGATGGTGTTGAGTTGTCTTTGTCCAGTGTCATAGGGATGTGTATATACACATATTTCTGTGATCACCTTTGAGTCTGTGAGTATCCCATATCCTGGAACTATCATACCTTTTTCCATATGATCATATTGCCTGTTGTTTGTATTTGAAATATATTCTATTGTTTGTTATGAAGGGTTTTACACATTATTTCTGAATTTATATAATTTTTTTTATATAGTATATTTATTAATCCATTTGTTTAAAGTATTTTCATCATTTGAAATGTAAATCATGAATTGTTTTGATTTTTCTTTAAACTATCTTACCTATTAATTAAAATTTAAAGATTTATTTTGTTAATTAAATATTGGAATCTTATTATAGAATATTTGGGGATACCCTACTGGGATTTTAGCTCACACCCTAGCTGTTTCTTTGGGTGTTTGTAGATTATATTATTTTAGGTTAGAGTAAGGGTAATGTTCCACTTGGAGGTGGTAGTAGCTATTTATCCTTGTTCTTGGAGAGTTGAGTCTATTGGGACTTGGGTTTTTATCTTGTTTTTTTTTGTACTTGTTGTAGTACTTTGGGTTGTTTGCCTTCTTGAATTCTTATAAACTACTCCCTATGGAGTTTTCATTATATGCATACTCGATTTTTTATCTTTGTTCAACAATTATTGTGTAAAATTTGTTCCCACTTTCATTTTTTATGATTTTAGGGGCTTGTCATCAACTCGTGAGGATCAGGGACATCATTCGGGCCATGTCAGTTTCAGCTCAGTTTTTGGGTTTCTAGGGTATCTAGGCTGGTTCGTGAAAACCCTACTATAGAATCTACAACCATAACATTCATTGAGCTCTTCTATATCACAACACCTCCATTGATAGTGAATATTTATGTATCCCATCATTGATTTTAAATTATCTTGATCTATTTTTAAACTATAATATGCATATCCTCTAATGACTAGTTCTTTATATCATCTGTAGACCGGGAACATATCCTTAGTATGCCTCAGATACTTAAGGATAGTCTTGAATATCATCTAATGGAGATCACCTGGGTTAGCTTGATATCTTCTCACTACACTTAAGGAATAGGGGACAACTAGCCTAGTATATAACATAAGATACATGACTAACCCAATCACATATTCTTATGGAATCCTTGTTATTCAAGGCCTTTACTCATTTTACCAAGGACACATTTTCTTAGAAATATGAATTCCATGTGACATTAGAAATAATACAATCTTGTATTATTTTATACTATGTATCTTAAGTATCTTATCAATATATGTATCATTTCTTAGGTCAAGTAGTCTCTTGGATCTATAATTTTGTATCTTGATCCCAATAATATATGTTGCATTGCTGAAGTCCTTCATGAAGAATCATTTATTCAACTTGTATTTAACAAACTGTAAGACTAGTATTTCATTTCCAATATGTAGTATGTCATTATCATACACTATTAAGATAATTATCACAATCTCAAAAAAAATATTTATATAAACAAGGATCACATTTGTTATTTATAAAAATAAACTCAATTTTGGATTCATCAAATTGAATATTCCATGATCTAGATTCTTTCTTTAATCAATAAATAGATCTATGAATTTTTTACCTTTTTGGCATTATTTAGAGTCACGAACCCTTCAAATTGTGAATATTTAATCATTTTTTTGGTTCTATTTAAAGAAGGATATTTTGAAATCTATTTTCCAAACCTCATAGACATGGAAGGCCATAATGGAAATTTGAATTCTAATGGATTTCAATATTTCAACTAGTGAAAAGGTTTCCTTATAGCCAATTACTTATCACTATTTAAACCTTTTTATAACTAATATTTCCTTATATGTACTGACATGTCCATCCATTTATGGGTTCATCTTTAATACCCATTTACAACCAATGGTATTTACATCCACTAGAGGATATACCAAAATAAAAACTTGGTTTTGGTATCTGGAACCCATTTCATAATTTTTTTTCTTGAAACATGGAAATATATGTGCTACTTACTACTTTCTTTCAGATTACAAGATTATTAACTTCAACTAATAATGATTCACCATCCTAACCGACTAGAAAACCATATCTTTTAGGCTCTCTAACATCTCTTTTACTCCTACATAGTGTCGGTGTCTCTAGAACTTCTTCCTGGAGGATTTGTGGAATTTATTTCTATGAAAACTATCGGGTATCTTGAGTATGGACTTAATCAGAGTATATGTCACCCCCAATATCATTTTTAAATATATGATCTATCTCATGTAAAGTGGGATTTATTTCAACCATAAAATTTTTATCTGAAGGATTGTATAGGTAGTATCCCCTTGTTTCCTAGGTGTATCTTATAAAGATACACTTTATTCTTTGGGGTGAAGTTTTGTTACCTATAAAGGCCTTAACAAACACTCCAAATCCCTGCACATGTAAGTATGATATCAAAGGTTTCATTCCACTCCACAATTAGTATGGAATATTATCTTATAATTTTATTGTCACTCATTTTACTATGTATGTTGTTATTTATAATATTTATCACCAAAAGGATAATGGAATACTTTTATCATTCATCATTGATCTCACCATGTCTAACAAGGCATGGTTCCTCCTTTCACTTACACTGTTCCAATAAGGTGTATAAGGAGGAGTGAGTTGAGTTAGATTAAAAAACTCCCATAAATAATAAATGAATTATTGATTAATATATTCTTCACCACGGTATAAATAGAGTTTCTTAATATTCATACTAAGTCGGTTCCCAACTTGATTCATGTATTCTTTAAATTATGGAAAAGGAAACTCGCTTATAATTCATCAAGTAGAAATATTAATATCTACTTAAATAATTAGTGAAAAGTTATTAAGTATGAGTACCCACCCCATGTATCAACAAGAAATGGTCCATGAACATTAGTAATAACTATTTCAAGAAGCTCTTTGGCCCTTTAACCTTTTCAGCTAAATAGGGATTTGATCGGTTTTCCTCGTAAACATGTGTGATATACACCAATTTTTTTATGTTCAAAGGAATATAAATATTCATGTTGGTATAATTTTTACCAATGATTTTCATTTACATGACCAAGCCAGTGATTCCATAGTAGGTTGTGGTATGATTCCTTTAAAATGTTTTGTTATCAATATCCATTTTTTGGTTTTTGTAATCCAACACATAGAGATCGTTATTTTGAAATGTGTCTTACCATAAAAAATTTAATCCTTGTAAAATAAGAAACATTTATTCCAAAAAATAAAAATAAATTCATTTGTATCAATTTGAGATACAAAAATAATGCTTTGAGTAAAATATGGTACATAATAAAAATATTTTCAAACCAAAAGCATTCTCATTACCAATGTAATACGGTAGTCTCCAATGGCCATGATGGAAATTATAGATCCATTGGCTTATTTTAAATGTAGATCACCTCATGAAATCTTTTATAATCTACTTGGTTCAGGTATATAAATATATAAATGATAATAACATGCTATATCTAATACCTAATTAGTATAAATAGATAAACTTTCCTCAATAACAAACACACTTAAAGATTTTCCTTTATTTTTTACTGAGTTGTATTTTTTCTTCCAATGGCCCTTATTTTCACATGTTAAACAAATATCATACTACTATATTTCTATTCACTTTATATTTCAATTATATTAAGGGAGTTTAGAATAAGTTTTGGGATTATATCTCTTCATTGGGCCTTTTATTTGGTTCACCATAAGGATGGAAGGATTTTCACAGTTGGTAATTTTATCAACTTGGTGAAGAAGATTAGTTAGATCTGGAAGACACTTATCAATGTTGTTCATATTAAAATTAACAACAAAGTTAAAGAAGCTATTAGGGAGTGATGCAAGAATGAGATCAGTGTTCAGTTATTCATGGAGTTTAAACCTTAGAACCTCTAGGTTCTTGATTTAGCTAATGATTTTGACTACATGAGGCCCAGCTAGTGCACCCTCTCTTATATTATGTTGAAATATCTCCTTGGATATTTCAAAACATTCCTATCTATATATCTCATGATATAAAACATGGAAATTATAAAGCATGATGTAAGCATCCATGTCTTTATAAGACTTTATTATCTCACAATATATAGATGAAATCATTAAAAATTGAACATTTACTTTGTTTCAAAAAAAATCATGTACATTGAATTCTTCATCACTCAAATCCATTGATGTTGGATCAAGAAGTGAGTATTATAGCATGTAATATTTCCATCAATAGATAAACAAAACCTAAAGGGGACCGAACCATTACTAAAATCTAATTCCAATAAGGATTTAGTCATTATCCAATATTGATCATATGGAAAATGTGGATGATGAACTTACCATTGTTCTAAAATTATAAAAGAGCTCATTATTAACACTTCACTTGATTTCAATTTGTGTGAGGCATACTGAAATTAATTTTATTAAGTCTCCAACTATTTTATCAAACCTCAACATCCCTTACCATTGAACTTGGAATATCCCATCAGTCAAGTTATTCTAATGGAAAGGATACATATTTAATTTATTTTAATCTATATATAGGTTATGAACATTATAAGAAATTATTTAAGTAGGAGGTCTTGCCAATAGTGATCTTGCAGCTCCTTGATCCTTTGAGTGGGATCCTTAATCCAAAAAACCTTACTCAAATTTCTTTCACACTTGCCTCCAAATTTTTATTAGATAGATGTAGGTCATTAAACCTAATACAAATTTATTTAAGTCAATTAATAAACTTAATTAAGACTTCTCAATAATTAAAAATTCTCCTGACGTAGGCTAAACCGACACTTTAAGTATTAATTCATCTTAATTCAAATAATGGAAGGATTAATGAATTAATATTTACTTGAGGGATTTTGTTTTATTATGAATAAATATTTTATGTTTTATACATTACATGTATTCATGATATTAATTGTATTTTACATAAGTGATTATTCATTTTTTATAAAACATTTATGCATAATCCATTTATTTAAATTCAATATTTTCACATTAATTCATTTATTTATGTGATATCAGTCTGGCATCCATAAAATAAATAATGAATAAGAAAATAAATAAATAAATAATCCAATCATGAGATTATATAATGGTTTATTTTTTGAGAATACAACAAATAAACATTTTACTTAGGAGAAAAAACATATTATGTCGGTCTTAGCATGAGTTGCAGTATTCCACCTTCCCACATGTGTATCACCTATGTTGGTAACATATCAGTTATGTCTTGAACCACCCCCACATGCCTTGGGATAATTCTTTTATTACATTTATTTATAAATCACATGCAGGTGAAGGGAACCAAAGGATTGGTTAAGGGGAATTACAAAAATAAATATGGACACACATTTCTATCATAATAATGGAAGGAGGGATTAGTCACAGACCATGATATTTAATATAATAATTAATAATTAAAAACCCATTAAATAAATTAAATTAAATTAAACAAATATATACAAGTATTAATCAAGCTTATGAACAGTCATACATATGAAAAATTAGAGTGGCCAACATTAATTTAAATTCATTATTTATTATTAAGATAAATATTCTTTCACTAAATAATTAATTAATTAATTATATTTTAACTTAATTACAATAAAAATTCTCTTGGATATACACATAATAAATGCATTCATGGAAAAAATGACATGACCAATAGTTAAAGACAATTACAATAAATACATTGAGAATTTTGATTTATTTAAAACATTTGTTACATTATCAAACACATCTAGTGAAAATAAATGTAGTTAGGATTTAATGAAGAAATTAATTATTTATTTTAATTATATTATATTCTTTATTGGGAGACTATAAATTATGTACTTACAAGCGACAAAAAACCTTCCTCAAATGTTGTGTACCCAGAATAAATGCCTAGGGGCTTTGGCATGTACCTCGGTCATACTAGATATTGTGTACTAACCATCTACACATCTTATATTGTTATTATCATGTTTTCATGCATCCTATCGAAGGAATAAATGTTTTATATGGACTTAAGACCATAGGATGTGTACTTGATCTATACATAATGTGTTTTTCTAGTTGTTTGTGTACATAATTCACCAAAAAACTTGGTGAGTATTTAAGATGGGGGAAATAATAAACTACATGTTGTGTATGTCAGCTATATGTTGTATATTTTATTAATGTTCTAGTTTGTCAGTATCATATGGGATAAAACTATGTATTTGACTACATAGTTTTTGTAACACCTTGAGATTTTGTGAATTATTTTTTTTCTGAATTATTTTAATATTTTTGATATTTTTCATTTCACGCAACACTAAAAATTGTTTAGTATATATTAAAGCATTATGCATGGATTGAATTATACACAACAATAAATTAACCATGCACTAAATTCAGTATACATTTTATCTTTCTATACATAGAACACCATGGCTAGCTTATGTTACATGTAAGACTGACTTTCCTTGATGTCTTGTGTAACATGCAAGACTGAGTGTTATAAAATAATAATTCATTAATAAAATATTATTTTTTCTGAATTATTTTAATCTTTTTGATATTTTTAATTTCACGCAACACTAAAAATTGTTTAGTATATATTAAATCATTATGTATGGATTGAATTATACACAACAATAAGTTAACCATGCACTAAATTCAGTATAGATTTTATCTTTCTCTACATAGAACACCAAGGTTAGCTTATGTTACATGTAAGACTGACTTTCCTTGATGGCTTGTGTAACATGCAAGACTGAGTGTTATAAAATAATAATTCATTACTAAAATATTATTATTTAATAGGATATAACATGAACATTAAAGTTAAGATTATAGGATTAAATAAATTATGAATACATATATAGTTGAATTAATTGGTTACGTATTAATTATAAAATAAGATATAAACCAAATGAATATAAAGCGACTAATTTTATAATACTCTATTTTTATATGAAAACAAAGATTTATATTAATAGGTTAAATTGATTACTAATAGAGAATTATATTAGTTAAATTTATAAGTTATATATTCAAATAAATACTGTTTATAATCATCCAATATATTTTATAGATATAATATAAGAACAAACCCAATTTGATGTTTAAAACCCCATATTTTTATAAAGGTAGTTTTATCGCCTTTTAATGGAGAACCCATTTTAATTACAATTTTTGGAACTTTTATAGATTTAATATGTCAAAATAAACTTAATATTTTATAGTGAAACATAAAAATTAGTTTGGGATAAATTTTGGTATTTTTTAGTAAGTTTTCATTGTTTAATGAATAGTTAAAAATATTGAATTTTAATTCAAAAATTTTTTTTCATATAATTCGTTTATAAGGTTAAATTATATTTTAAATTGATTTTAAAGTTTAATTGTATAATAATTTTATAAATCAATCTAATTCAGGTCATTGGAATCAATTTCATTTTAAAATTATGTATAAAAACTTAGCAATCCTTCGTAAATTTTTACTTTAAAAAGCTGTTGTGTCGTCCTATCATTGGGATTGTTTTTAAATTAATTTCAGCCAATTCTATTTTTATAATTTTGAAAAAATGATTCCATATTTTTAATCATAATAATTTATAATATATAATATTTCAAACTTTTTTTTGACCAAAAATATTAGTGAAAGTGATAAAAAATAACTACAACGATTAGGAGAAAATTTAGGTTAATAATGTACTAAACCATAAATTTTAGACCCAAAAGACTTGTAAAATTTTCTAACATCCATTGGATCTCCATTATTCATCCATTTACCTTCTATGTTTTAGTTTGGTTTGCTTAGTATGACATTTTTTAGGTAACAATGTGGGTACACCAAACTGTTTTTCAAAAATTCAATGTGTGTCATTTCCATTCCCTATAAAAGGCCACCACTTATCCCTCTTATTAAAACCTCTAAAACACATAGTTTTTGGAACCATGGTTGTTATATTCATGAATTGGAGTATTCCTTGTGTTTTTTTTTTCAATCCTCAGTGGAAGTTCAGAATGTGTGCCAGTAAAAAGATCATACAGTTCAAACGGACAACAGTATTGAAGGTGGGGTTTTTTCCCAGTGTTTGCCAAAATTTTGGGCCTCAAAATCTGAAAATGAAGATACAGGTTGTTGGAAAAAGGAGGTGCGCACAAATAATAAGTGGTGTGCGATATATTGGGAGGTGTTTGCGAAAAATCAAGGGTTGCACGAAAAACTGCGGGTTTCCGCGAAAAACAGTGGGTTTACGTGAAAAATAGCATGGTGCGCGAAATTGTAGAGCAATGTTTTTCATGAAAGAGGTGTTTTGGAATCAGAATTTCAAAAAATGGAAAATTACTGGGCTGTGCGAAAAATCTAGAGATGTGCACGAAAAACGATACATGCGCGAAATATTACGCGCTAAATTAGAGTTTTTCGCGCCACAGGGGGTTTTGTGCGCTGAGGTCTGAGATGCCTATAAATAAGAGGTGACCCTCCTAATTCCCTACGGGTGTATAATTAGTGAATATATAAGGTTTTATGCACGTAAAAGGTTCGCGTAAAGGGGTTTGCATGAAAAATTCTGAGTTGCATGGAAAATTCCAGGTTGCGTGAAAAATTCCGCGTTGCGCGAAATAATCTGGTTTGCGTGAAAAATCTGAGCTGCGTGAAAACTCTAGGCTACACGAAAAAGGGTGTTGTTGCACGAAATATTTTGTCACATGAAAATAAAATATTGCATGAAATAGTAATGTATTGCACGCATAGGGTTGGTGTTGCGTGAAATTGTCAGTGAAACTTGTTTGCATGTTCTGGTTGTCTAGTTCAGTGGTTCAGTGCATACAAGTGCATCATTAAAGGACTTCGATGCAAGCATAGTCTCATGCTAAGAAGAGGCAAAGACTTCAATGCAAATATATTGAAGAGACCTTCACATTTATAAACTGATTGGGACTTCACCAAGGGCAGTGAGCTAGGGGGAGTCAACAGGAGTGACCCGAGGGACGTAGTGGGCTATCCGTGAACATTTGTAAAGGAAGTGAACCTAGGACAGAGTGACTATTCCCAAACCTTTTTAATCCACAACTAGTGAAGAATAGTGGAATTTGGTACGACCTACAACCTATCGGCGTATGATCTTTGAACGTAGCCCTTAGTGGTGAACCAAGTAAAAAGTGTTGTGTTTTCTCTTTGCATGTGAATGTTTGATTGCTTCTCATATCCATCATATAGGTTAAACTAGTTCCTACCAACGTGGAACACGATCCATCAGTTTAAAAGAAAATTTGACACCCTCATTCACCCCTCCCCTCTCAGGGTGTCTTAGGGTCCTTCAAGTGGTATCAAAGGCAGGTTACTGGTGTTTGATCTGTACTTTGTCATCATGGAGAATGATTTCAATGCTAGGGGAATCCCTCTCTTCGATGGAATTAATTTTTAGATTTGGAAGAACATAATGAAATATCACTTAATATCACTAGGAATGGAAGTCCTCTTTGATACTGTGAAAGGAATACATGTTACTGATCCAACAGGTCTTGCTATGACTGATACAGATTGGAAAGTTCTTGTTACAGATGCTAAAGCTCAGAATTTTATCCCTACGACTCTTTGTGATCAGATCTATCTAAAGGTGATGAGTTACACCTCAGCAAAGTATATGTGGGATAAAATTGAAAATATCTATGAAGGAGACAACAAATTGAAGGAGGAAAAACTTCAAGTCCTGCACAACATGTTTGACGATCTAAAGATGCATCCTGGTGAGAATGCATATTCATTCTTCAATCAAATAACTGAAGTAGTGGGAGCAATTCAAGGGCATGGAGAGGAAATCAAAGGCATTGACATTGTAAAGAAAATATTTCGAAGACTTCCTCCTATGTACAATGCAAAGGTGTCAGCCCTTGAAGAAATAGACCTATCTAAACTATCACTAGATGATCTTATAAGAAGTCTAGTGGCATATGAGATGAGATTCAAACCTGAAGAAGCTACGACTCATGTTAGAAAGGAAATGGCATTCAAATCCATGTAAAAACTGAAAATTTCAGAAGATATTGTTGCTGAAGATGATGAGGAAAAAGAAATTATTTCTATCATTTCCAAGAAGCTGAAGAAGTGAAAAGGTAAATTTAAAGGTAAGTTACCTATGGCATGTTTTCATTGTGGAAGAGTTGGGCACATTGCCTCTCAGTGCCAAAGAAAGTTTGATGATGATGAGAGAGAAGCATAAGGCATCGAGAAGCCTCGGAAAATGGTTTTTTAAAAAGGGAGACTTCAAATTAGGAAATAAAATATAGAATAAGAGTTTTTTCTGTGAATAGGAAGATGATGATATTTAATTTTGTGAAGAAGAAGAACCAGAATTTAAAACAGAAAACTATGCTTCCATGACGGCTACCATTGAAAAGTTAGAACCCTCGATCAATAAAGGTAGAGATAATAAAATTACTCCTAATGGTGATCCAAATATTCAAATTAAGGATGCTTTCTCCAAGATTGAGAATAAATGTAATAGATGGAATAAGTGGAAGGAAATGGTGTAAGAATCATCAGAATATATTGATGAGCTTGAAGCAGAAATTGAACGACTAGAAAAACTAGTGCAATTTCAGTCTTCAATACTTCAAATCACAGATGAAATTGCAGAACTAAATCTTAGAATTGAAGAAAAATCAAAGGTCATAAATGACCTTTCATCCAGATTAGAAGAGAAGTCCAAGACTGTTGAGGGTCTTGAGAAAGAAGTTGTTACTCTTAGGAGTAAAATTAAATGTAAATCAGCCAAAAATGAGGGTAAGAAGAAATTTCATTTTGGAAGATTCTCAGATGTAGAATTATTGGCAAGATCCAAGTGTGGTTCATATGGGGTTGGAAAAATCTTGAGTGATCAAAGACCCACTTTCATGGGAAAGAGTGTAATTGATTGTGATGCTGAGACATCAACTACTGGAAGTGAAGAGAGCTAGAAGAAATACAAGATGAAAGTTAGACATGTTGAAACATTTCCTGAAGTGCTGAAAAAGAAACCCTCAATCCAAACTAATAGAAGATCTGAAAATTATCCTCAAACTTTCAAAAATGACAGACAGTCCCACTATTCTCCCAAGGAATAAGGAATGAGGATAAATTCAAGTGATAAGACATTTCCTCTCATGAAGTGTAAGTTCTATGGCTATCTGGGCCATACCATGTCATATTGAGAAGAGGCAAGGAGCTACTTGAATGGGGAAGATCCGGGACGTCAAAAAAGGAGACTGACTTCATATGCTCCATCTTATAGAATAAATAGTTTTTATGGATACTGTTTTCATTGTTCTAACTTTGGAGATAAAGCTATGTATTGCAGACAAATATTCGATAGGAGAGATTCATACAACTCTCAGAGACGGGTCAATATTCACCCTCCGGATGGTGTTGATATCACAAACAGGTCTTCTCCTCTGGAAGAAGATTATGGGTATGAAGAATCTGATTATTTGGAAGAAATAATTAGAATAATATCAATATCATATACTCAATCTAATGTCTCATGGAAGGAAAAGAAGAAAATTGAGAAATCTAACCTTGCAGAGGTGGCCCTCAAATCTACAAAAAGAAATAGCACCTGGATTCTGTATAGTAGTTGTTCGTCGCATATGACAAGTAATGCAGGCCTGTTAATGGATATCAAAAGGAAGGTTGATGGTACAGTACGATTTGTTAATGACAGAGCTCTGAGAATAAAAGGCAGTGGAAGTACTGAATTAGCTAATGGAGAGCTAAAGAGAACTGAATTCCTTTATGTAGATGGTCTACGCCATAATCTCCTCAGTGTGAGTCAACTCTGTGACTCAGGACTTATAGTTACTTTTAATCAGAAATGCTGCACTATCAAGGGAAAGATAGAAAATTCACTTATGAAGGGATGCAGAACAGAAGGCAACTTGTATCAGGTTGATAGTAAAGAAAATATTTGTTACATGACTATTGAAGAAGAAAACAATTTGTGGCATCGGATACTGGGTAACATCAATCAACAAGACATGGAGAAAATTTCAAAATTGAGGATTGTTATGGACATTCCCAACCAAAAGCATGAGCGTGAAAAGTCTTGTGATGCTTGCATTCATGGGAAGCTGGTTTGCAGTTCATATCGGCCAAAGAAGAAAATGGCATCTCATCTTCTTGATCTAATTCATACAGATGTATGTGGGCTGATAAATGTTGGAAAAACTCATGGAGAAAGGTACTTTGTCATTTTCATAGATGATTATAGTATAATGGCATGTGTAATGGTTATTCACAGGAAATGACAAGTGCTTGACTACATGAAAACATATCGGTGAATCGCTGAGAATGATACTGGACGAACAATCAAAGTGTTAAGATCTGACAATGGAAGGGAATACACGTCCATTGAATTTGAAAATTACCTGGAGAAGCATGGGATACAACATGAGGTGGCTTCTGTGAGAACTCCACAACAAAATGGAGTTGTTGAATGTAGGAATCGACAGGTGAACAACATGACATGAACTATGCTGATTGAGATTTGTATTCCACGACATTACTAGAAAGAGGTAGTTCAAGCTTTAGTTTATATTAAAAATTGAATAGGACTTTATATGGGTGAGACAAAGACACCAAATGAATTGTGGCATGGAAGGAATCCTTCTTTGAAATACTTTCATGTTTTTGGAAGTAAATGCTTCATCAGGAACAAAGAAGGAAATCAAGGGAAGTATGGTGATAATGCAGACGAAGGAATTTTCCTTGGATACTCAATGAACAGAAAATCCTACAAGTGTTTCAAGAATAGATTAGGAAGGATTGTATAAGGTAGTGATGCTAGGATCATTGAAGAGAAAACCACAAATGTTTCTAGGATTACATATGAAGATGTCATAGAAAGTGAAGTAGAAAATGATCATGAAGTAAATACAAACATAGGAATAGAGGAAGGTGGATGAAACACTCAACAATCACATCATGATGTTGACTCAGAGGAAGAATCTGAAGAAGAAACCTTGGATGGAGAAAATGCGACTGAACCTCACAGGAGAAATCGAAGAGCTGAGATTGATCCAACTAACATAATTGGGGACAAGAGTGCACCCACACAAACAAGGAGGATGAGGAATAACACACAATCTGAATTTTTTTTAGTTGTGGAGCCTTCCTATTTTGAAGAAGCTGTGAAGGATGAATATTGGGTGAAATCCATGAATGAAGAGTTAGATCAGATTCATAAGAACCGGACTTGGGATCTAGTCAAGAGATCCGAAGATCACAATGTGATTGGTACAAAATGGATCTTCAAGAACAAGTTTTATGAGCATGGAAGTGTTATTAGAAACAAGGAATTCTGGGTATGTAAAGGATATTCTCATATTGAAGGTATTGATGTAGAATAAACCTTTGCACCAGTGGCTAGACTAGAGTCAATCAGGCTTTTCCTCGCCATGGCACTCCAAAGAGGATATAAAGTATATCAAATAGATTTCAAGGAAGTGTTCTTGAACGGTGTACTTGAATAAGAAGTCTATATAGAACAACCAGTGGGTTTTCTTCTTGGTATTGATGAAACAAAGGTTTGAAAACTAAATAAATCACTCTATGGTTTGAAACAGGCACCATGAGCTTGGTATTCCCGACTGGATTCTTATCTCAAAAAGATGGAATTTAAAAGAGGAAGAGTAGATCACAATCTCTATGTGAAGAATTCTCCAAAAGATCAGTTCATGGTTCTAGTTTACATCGATGGAATTATATTTGGTGGCAGCAGGTAGAAATTAGTGGATGAATTTTCCAGTCACATGAAATTGGAAATTGGAATTTCAATGATTGGGGAGCTCACATATTTCTTGGGTCTACAGGTGACTCAAAAGAAATATTACACTTTCATCTATCAGGAAAAGTACGCAATTGAGCTGCTGAATAAATTTAATATGAATGAATCAAAACCAATGTCAACTCCAATTGAATTTGGAACCAAACATGGAAAGCATGAGGATGGGACCTTCGTAGATCCCACCATGTACAGGAGGATCACTGGGAGCCTATTTTACCTGACAGTGACACGGCCAGATATTGTCTTTGAAACATGTCTAGCAGTCCAATTTCAGAGTAATACAAAGGAGGAACATATGGACGAAATAAAAAGAATCCTGAGGTACATTCAAGGTACTCATAACTTTGGGTTATACTTTTCTGCAGGCAGGGACAGGGAATTATCGGCGTTTTCTAATGTTGACTGGGCTGGTGATGTAGTGGACAGAAAGTCCACCAGTGGTGGAGCCTTATATATTGGGTAGAAATGTGTTGTATAGTTGAGCAATAAACAAGAAAGTACTTCTCTTAGTACTGTTAAAGTTGAGTATATATCTGATACAAAGGCATGCACTCAACTGTTGTGGATGAAGCAACAACTAACAGATATTGGTGACGAGGTGAAACAACCAATGGTTATTTATTGTGATAACAAGAGTGAAATTGATCTTACAAAGAATCATGTTCATCATTCTCTTACAAAACATATTGAAATCATGTATCACTTTATCAAAGATAAAGTTGAGCAAGGCATGATTAGAATAGATCATGCAGGAACTGATGAGCAAGTGGCTGATATCCTGACCAAGCCACTATTTGTGGCAGTGTTTGAGAAGTATTGGTTGAACCTCGATGTTTAGCCACCTCCCAGTGCATAAGGAGGTTACAAAATTCCTCTCTCCCAAGTTATGTTAACTGTTTTTAATCTGCTTATGAATGTGACGCAGGTTTGTGGGGGAGATACTATCCAGGGGGAGTGTGTTGTGAGTTGAACAATGAACAATTATCGCTCTTTCGGTTGATTTCCAATGGGGGAGAAAGGAATAAATTCAGGTATGTTCAGGCATGTCAGGGACATGTAATTATATGTTCAGGCATGTTAGGGACATGTAATGCTTCTGTGACACTATAAGAGAATTACATGGGCGTCATTGAGAATTCCAAAACACGGGAACCCAATTCAAGCTTCTTCTCTTGTTTTCTACACCGAGCATTGCTCACGTAGACATAGAGTGTTGGCTGAGTTGATTCTTGTGTTTGTGGTTTGCATATGGTTGGTGCTCTATTGAATTTATTTACTGATTTCCAACAAACCCAAAGGGGGAGATTGTTGGAACCAAGGCCATTCTATGCATAAATTGGAGTATGGTTTGTGTTTGTTGGAAATCCTTAGTGGAAGTTTAAAATGTGTGCCAGTAAAATGATCATACAGTTCAAGCAGACAACAGTATTGAAGGTGGGGCTGTTTCCAGGTGTTTTCCAAATTTTTGGGCCTGAAAATAGGAAAATGAAGATATAGGCTGTTGGCAAAAGGAGTTGTGCACAAAGAGGAAGTGGTGTGTGATATATCGGGAGGTGTGCGCGAAAAATCAAGGGTTGCGCAAAAAACTGTGGGTTTGCATGAAAAACAGCGGGTTTTCACGAAAAATAGCATGGTGTGTGAAATTGTAGAGCGAGGTTTTTCGTGCAATAGGTGTTTTGGAATCAGAATGTCGAAAAATGGCAAAGGCACGGGCTGCGTGAAAAATCTGGAGATGTGCGCGAAAAATGATACCTGCACGAAATATTGCGTTCCAAATTAGAGTTTTTCGCGCCACAGGGGGTTTTGTGCGCAGAGGTCTGAGATGCCTATAAATAAGAGGTGACCCCTCTCATTCCTTACGGTTTTATACTTAGAGAATATCCAAGGTTCGATGCATGTAAAAGGTTCCCATAAAGGGGTTTGTGCAAAAAATTCTGAGCTGCGCAGAAAATTCCAGGTTGCGTGAAAAATTCCGCGCTACGTGAAATAATTTGGTTTGCAAGAAAAATCTGAGCTACGCAAAAGCTTCAAGTTCTGCAAAAAAGGGTGTTGCTACGCAAAATATTTTTCAGCGTGAAAATGAAATATTGTGTGCAATAGTAAGGTCTTGTGTGCAAAGGGTTGGTGTTGCATGCAATTGTCAGTGAAACTTTTTTGCACGTTCTGGTTGTCTGGTTCAGTGGTTTAGTGCGTATAGGTGCATCATTATGGGACATCGATGTGAGTAGAGTCTCGTGCTAAGCAGAGGCAAATACTTCAATGAAAATCTATTGAAGAGACATTCATATATATAAACTGATTGGGACTTCACCAAAGGCAGTGAGCTAGGGGGAGTCAACGGGAGTGACCTGAGGGACGCAGTGGGCTATCCTTGAACAGTTGTAAAGTCAATGAGCCTAGGACAGAGTGACTATTCTCGAACCGTTGTAATCCACAACTAGTGAAGAATAGTGAAATTTTGTATGACCGACAACCTTTTGTCATATGCTCCTTGGACGTAGACCTTAGTGGTGAACCATGTAAAAAGTGTTGTGTTTTGTCTTTGCATGTGAATGTTTGATTGCTTCCCATATCCATCATACAGGTTAAACTAGTTCCTACCAACATGGGAACAAGATCCATCAGTTTAAAAGAAAATTTGACACCATGATTCACCCCTACCCTCTCAGGGTGTCCCAGGGTACTTCAATAGGTTAGGCCAATATCTTCCAAATAAACTTTAAAACATCCCTACCTTCCTCTTATAATCCTAAACTTTGTCATAAAGCAATTCTAGGAATCCTTTTGGCACAAACCAAAATGAGTTACCTGATTAAGAGGTAACGTCTTCTCTCAAGGTCGTTTCTTTTATTTTCCTTCTTTACCCCATATAGTATCTTTATTACAAGATTTTATAAAAAAACTAGTATCTTCAACATAATAGGATGTTTTATGCTATGGTTTCTACCTACACTTACACACACCTCCATCTAATGGGTAACGAACACACAGTTTATCTGTATGGTGAACTACCACCTCACAAAATGATGATTATTCATATTTCCTTACCGCCTCTCATGGTGGAAATTATAATGTATAATATTTTTATATGTTATATATTATATTTATTATGCATTTAATATTCTTTAATCCTTTTTAAAACACATATCATTACACTTTCCATTTTTTTAAATATGATAATTTCGTTTGAGGAAGTGTGGACTACTGCCCCATCAAAGCGATGTGATTCGTTCACACACTACATGGAATGTATTAAGGATGGATTTAGAAAACTTATATGATATATATGATATAATAATTCTAATTTAATAATTATATATATATATACATAAATATAAATATATTTCATTTACCTTATTTTTTCTAATATGACAATGAAAATGGAAATAACATTCATGCGTACATACAACTTACCATCTCCATAAATGGTGTATTCCATTTCATAATTCTATATTATATATATTATTATAATAAAAATATACTGAATATAAAAAATATTTATTTCATTATTTATATTATAGAAATCATGATATAAGTGTAGGGACTAAAGATATAACAAATTAAGACACATGCGTAGAACAAAGCGAATATTACCTGAAGTGAAACCTTAACATAGGATTGTTAACAAGTGGGTAATATACGGTCCTAATTAAACCATATATGGTATTAGATATAATAATATGGTTCTAAAAAATATTTATAATAAATTTATATTTATTATACATGTGGTTTTAATGAGTACGATGAGGGTCAAGCCATAAAGTAAGGGGAATTTTATCTCATTTTGTATATCTGTGAGATACATGCAATGTTCACAACTTTTTTATTTTGTGTGGTGTAAATAATTCCCATAAAATTATGTATGATTCTTATTAATAAATTTTTTGGTATTGAAATATCAATTCTATTATCTTTCTTTCATGGGATTTATGTTTCAAGAGTTACCAAATCGATAAGATAGTTTTGTCTCAATTTGCCTACTTTGAGACACATGTTTTGTTATGCTGCTACATTATTTATCGAGGTGTATTTGATATGTCATGACATGAATCTCCTTATTTTCATGATATTTTAAAATTCATGTAATTCCATTTCCTTATAGGATGATTATGATCCCATGTTTCCATATCGAAGTGTTAATTGAAACAATCCAATCGTTTATTGAGATTGTTTATGATTATGACTCCATTGACAAAATATTATGATACATATCTCAAGAAAACTCAGGAGATTTATTTTCCTATATTTACTAAATATATCACCATGTATTAGTACAATTTTTACACTATTTGGTACTTAATAAAATTAAGAAAAAAGATTAAAAAAAATCTGATTGTATTTCTCTTTTCGGTCAAAATTATATTTTATTTCAAAAACCATGATTTAAAAAAATGTTTTCAGTATTATTTTATAATATTTATAGGAAAAAGGTTTGAAAATTTATATAAAGTCCTATTTATAATTTTTCAAAGTATTTTAATAGAAAATGGTTTTCAAAATGTGTTATGTTTTAAAGATCTTGTTTCCAAGAAGAAAGGATGTTTTCCTCATGAAGTGTTTTTAAAAGATATTTAAAAATTATTTCCCATCTAAGATAAAATCCATTGGTGTTTCTCATGACTTTATAGAGAAATGATTCAATGTTTCCATTCATATTATTTCTCTGAATGGTTTATGTTTTATATAATGATGTTTACAAAATCAGTTTATTTCATGGGTATATATCTATGAAACTCAATTATTTTCATGAGTTATACTTTCATGAAATGATTATGAAAACTATTTATTTTCTCATAGTATAAGCTATGGTTTCATTTTTATTAAACCCATTCCATTTCATGGGATATAATATGATTTTTTTTGTGATTTATTGGCACTTGTATGTATGATTTCATTATGAGATGGGTGGGACTTATATCTCCCTTCAATACATTGGGTAATGATAAATGTATTATGAGATAAAAGGGCACATGGGAGGGCATAAAAAGACCGAAATAAGAGGGAACAAGGGAGAAAATCTTAAGCCTGAAATAAGAGGGTACACAGGAGGATATCCCAAGACCGAAACAATTGGGAACATGGGAGGGCATCCAAATCCCGAAGTAGGTACATAGGTGATTAACCCAAGCTTAACATGTTTCAAATTCCTTGGTAGGACACCTTGACATTGGGTTTTTATATACTTATTTATCTGCCAAAATTCCATGTTTTATTCTTATATAATGATTTCACGGCACATGTTCTTTATTTTTTTTATAATTCATTTCTTATAAACTACAAATATTTGTTCCATGAATCATGTTTATGATTTTTTAAATGAATGGTATGATCTTATAATGATATTTATCATGTTCTCATAACCTTATGTTCATGAAATTCTTATGTATTTTATTTATCTACCATTACTAAGCATTTGAGCTCACCCTTTTCATGTGTTTCCCTTCCCCAGGTTATAAAGAAATTTTTTTAAGTAGAAATAATAAGGGGGGAGATGTTTTTGGGAAAAATTGATGATATTTTACTCAGTTAGAATATTTTTGTTCCATGTTTCCAAAGGCACTAAATTAATACGATCTTTGGACATCTGTTTTTGTAATGTTTTATGTATTCTAAAAAAGTGATGTAATGTTAATGTATGAAAATTAAGGGTCGTTATAGATAGTATTAGAGATAATTTTTATTTCAACTCTAGAATATAGGATCATAAAACCTTAGTGAGAACCCTAAGGATGCGTCTAAGGATAATTTTAAGGATAAGAAAAAGTATAAGAAAATATCCTGGAATTTTGGTGAAGGGGAGTGAGTAGTTTCCTGTAAAAACATCCTTGTTTGGATACTAAAAGTGGATGTGTATCTCGAACATATGTACTTAGGGGTAAGAACTCATAAAATATGTTTCGGGCTTGACTTAGGGTAATCTGGTATGTGACAATGGGCCTTGCTACACACTTGGTTTGACACTTCCGATGGATATGTTTTGGAAATTTACAAACTCTTCATGAAAAATAATGAATGATTTAAATAGAATTTGTCTATAAATAAACAATTATGAACCTAGGGTGTCATATATTAAGGAAGGTTTCATGATTTATAGATCTTATATAAGTTAAATTATCATGAATATGTGGTTTTTCTATGGTAATTAATGCTCACATTATGCTTTTGGTTTTAGTCAATGACATGAATTGGAAGGAACTATATTAAATTTGAATGTGATGGATGATTTTCTGATGAGAAATCAAGTGGGATGATCATTTTAGTGAAAGATGATATGATTATGCATAATCAATTTTCACAGAACATGATTAACAACGTGTACCTTAAAAAAATCTTAGACTCACCAAGTAAAATAAGGAAGGAGTTTGCTAAGAGTTTAGGTAATGGATACCATGGAGGAAAGAAGATTCAGTTTCCTCTGTGTTAAGAATGTGGAGGGAATCACCTAAGCGAATGTATTAGAGTAACAAGAAGATGTTTTGACTATGGAAAATAAGGACACAAATCAAGTGACTGCAAGGGAAAAATGAAGAGTTCAGTTAACGAAATGGATGAGAATACTATCCTCCCTATGGAATCATCAAATTTTATGTGTTTTAAGTTTGGAATAAATGTTTATTATGAAACTTTATGTCCCAAGAGGGATTCTCCTGAAGAGAATTAGTAAGGTGGTGCAAGTAATGATTTATTTCTTCTAATGATGAGACTACATATGAAATGTGAAAGGAAAGAGGTATTAATTATTAGGATGGGGTATCCTTCTTATTTATTATAGATGAAGTGGAATAATTTGGGTTTTCATGTATTTTTGATTTAGGGATTATTTTATATGAATGGTTAAATAAACAATGATTTTCCATTTTATGTTTTTTGCGAAGTATTTAAAAGATTATGTTGAATGTTTCTGATGGAATGGCAAAGTGATTTAAGGACAAGGTGATATTTTGACTAAGGTAAGATAACCCCTAATACGTTACTTATGTTAACATATTTTTATTTGGATAAAGATATGTGAGATATGAATAAGTAAATAGAATGGTATTGATTACCTTTGAATTAATTAAGGACTTATTGACAAGTAGTCCATGTTATCACAGATGACGTTTACAACTTCTTGGATTTTTGGAATATATCAATTAATCTATAGAATAAGGAAGAATTCATGTTTTTAAATAATAATTTATAGTAATTCAGGTCATTACAATGTTTAAAGAGAATATATGATGAGGATATTCACATGTTTGGAATGAAACAACAAAGAGATTATTTGTGATATATAGGGGTCAATGTTAAACTGGTTTAGTGTCATTCTTTCTAAAGTTTTGTATTCTCATCATTAAAAAGGGTTGTAAGGTTAACCATTCATGAAAATTTTAATCTAAACTTTGGAAGAAATATTTATTTATTGATATTGTATTGAAAACCTTGGTTAAAAGGTTATTTAGTGATTTACCATATTTCATGGATGCCCATCATATTTATTTTGGAAATTATATTAGTGTTGTTTTAGAAAAGGAAATAATGTATTTTGGGTGAAAACCAATAAATTCTATCAATTATGTAGGACTTCAACCCATGAAAAAAGAAGGATAAGGGTTTCATGACTACCACTAGCATATGCGATGTCCTGGTTAATGTATAATTATTTTTGATGAATAATTATTTATGATGAAATAGTAGTGTTAATTTTTATGTTTAGAGATTAAGGTATTAACCATATTTATTTTTAAGTATTGTTAGAGACAAATAGTTATACTTTTAATTATTTTATGTTCCCTAAGATCTTCTAAAAGTTTATTTTAGTCCTTTAGTCATCAAAGTTAAATTTTGGATATCCATTACTTGAAGTAATAAATGAATTAGAAATAAGAAAAATCACAACTAAAGAATGAAATTTTTTTCATAGAAATATATCAAGAAAACAAATTCCATATATTCTTGGTCAATAAAATAATTACTCAACGTCATTTTAATGAAAAAAAAATGTGTTATCCTAATACCTTAATTCTTTTGAGCTAATGTCCTTTTAAATCATCACAGAATTATGATTTTGAGGCCCCCAAATTTTCTTGATCATTATCTTTTTTGTGATTGATGGACTCAATAACTCCCTATAAATATTTATGTTTATCCTCCATGTATAATCTTTATTGCCAAACTATGCTATCCTATGTGGAAACCTAGTTATATATTACTTTGGGTAACTATTATTGTTCCAACTTTCCCTTTTTAAGGGAAGTTTTAGTATTCATTTGTACGATGTCAGTTTCTATGAATAAAACATTCATGTATTAAACCTTTTATAACCAATATGAATTTTGAGGGTGAAATTTATTTTAAGGGGAGTAGAATGTAGCACCATGATATTTTTTGAATTATATTTTTTTGAATTAATTTAATCTTTTTATATTTTTCATTTCACAAAACACTGAAAATAGTCTATTTTATATTAAATCACTATGTTTGGCTTGTGTTATACAGAACAAAAAGTTAATTGTGCACTACATGCAATATAAATTTTAGATTTCTCTACATGTAACACCGAGGTTTGCTTATGTTACATACAAGACTGACTTTCCTTGATGGCTTTCATAGCACGAAAGACTGAGTGTTAAAGAACAATAATACATTACAAAAATATTATTATTTAATAGAATATAAAATGGAAATTAAATTGAATATTATAGTATTAAATAAATTATGAATATATATAGTTGAATTAATTAGTAACCTATTAATTAGAAAATAATATAGAAACCAAATGAATATAAAGGGATTGATTTTATAAAAGTATATTTTCATGCGAAAAAGACAATTTATATTAATAAGTTAAATTGATTACTAGTAGTGAAATATATTAATTAAATTTATATATTATATATTAAAAAAAATATTTTTTATAGTCATTCAATATATTTGATGTAACGACCTGAAATTTTGAATAAATCTAGTCCGAATTTTGTGTGTTATTTTATTTTTTATATCAACAAAACTATTTCATTTGATAACATGAGTATAATTAAAATGAGACCGTTGGGTTTTGACTGTTATATGACCATTGGTCAATATGACCGCTGGAAACTAAAAGTTTTGATTATTGTCTCTAAATACAAGTAATATTGGTTAATTAATATAGAAAGAATATTTGATGGCCTCAACCAGTAGTCTTGGACTGATCGAAGCCCATCTAACAGAACATGGGAAGGAGGTAGCACCACTGGGCTTTACTCTGGACCAAACCCAAGCCGAACTTCATCGTGTGAAGCTAGAACAGAATCGCCTTTGCGAGAAGTTCAAACTAATAGAAATTACTACTCGTGCGATGTTGGCCGAGCCTCCCTCGGATTCTCTCACCTTAGCACACCTTACACTAAGGTCATATGCTGGTGTGATAAGGGGCTATGTAAGGAGACCATAACTGCCTTGCGTAATCCTTTATTTTAAATAAAAAATTGGGATTTCTTCTTATGATGAAGTTTATGAATTTTCAAATGACCGGATAAATATAGTATTCATATTTTTGATGCATTTTAGAAAAAGGGTATTTTAAAATTTTTTATGTAAACCTTAAATAATTAAAAATGTGTAATTATTTTCAAAAAAAATGGTCTTCTAAAATTATGTTCAGTATGAAATTTAGAGTCTAATAAGATCAACTTGATTTTTGATGAATAGTAAATTATGAATAGTGATTTTATGCTTAGGATTAGTAATGTGACCAAATGGATTAGTAATCTCACTTAAATAAAGTATTAATATAATCTAGGCACCTTGATTAAGTAATGGGATTCAATAAAATGGTTAAATAACGGTTTCATAAATTATTAGTCAAGTATTAGTTTTTTCGAGTGAATAGTGTTTTTAATTAAAATTTAAATTAAAAATATTTAGAAATTTATTTTTATAAAATAGATTTCATTTTGGAACTCAGAGCATCGATATTATGTTAAGGTAATTTTTGGGAATTTTTCTAAAAAAATGAATTTTTGGTGAATAGTGTATTTATTTAAAAATTAAATGAAAATTATTTAGAAAATTATTTTTATAAAATGGAGTTCATTTTTGAAATCAGAGCATCTATATTTGGTTAAGGTGAAATTTTTGGATTTTTCTGAGAAAGTTGAATTTTTGATGAATAGTGCAAATACAGTTTTTAAGTTACCGGTGTTTAATGACATCATTAAATGATGTATTGAGTATTTAATCAATATGGTCGACTTATGAATAGTAATATAAGGTATGAGGTGTACCAATTGGCCAATACCATGGGAAAATACCATGGGAAAGCCCATGGTTTTTCCAAAACCACCAATGAGGTGTCCCTTGGCCATTAATGCCTTGTCCCCTCACTTTCCATATAAATACCAAGTCATCATCTCATCCATTCGACTCCCAACTCTCCCCCAACTAATCTCTGGTCTCATTACCTCCCAAGGATTCCTACCAAGGTGCCCCCAATCCCTCAAGGTCCCAACCTTTGAGTTTTAATAGTTACGTTTTAAGGTAAGGGATCGGATCCCTCTCTTTCTTTTCAAGTAATCTCTTTTATGTCATTTCTTTTATGCTCCATGTTCTTATGTTGGAGTATGTTATTTTATATTTATTATACTGTCCTTTTTATCTTCATATAATTAGAGACCCCCTCTTACTGTCATCATTTCGTTTTATGAATGTTTAAGTGGCGCCGTTAGGCTGCCGAAATTTTTGTAACGGATTCTTTCACCCTTCTCATTTTTCAAAGTTCTACTTTCATGTCAAGTCTTTCAAGTTAATTTTTATTATGTTTGGGTATGATCTATATATCTATCATACTGATATTTTATGTTCATATGATTAGATACCCTATTTTATCTCTTCAATTCATTTTTTGATGAAGTTTAAGTGACGTCGTTATGCTGCCGAATTTTTAAGGGATTCTTTCACCCTTCTCATTTTTCAAAGTTCTACTTTCATGTCAAGTCTTTCAAGTTCCTTTTTATTATGTTGGGTTATGATATCTATATCTATTATACTGATATTTTATGTTTATATTATGAGATACCCTATTTTATCTCATCAATTTATTTTTATTTTTTTTTGAAGTTTAAGTGACGCCGTTAGGCTGCCAAATTTTTTAGGGATTCTTTCACCCTTCTCATTTTTCAAAGTTATACTTTCATGTCAAGTATTTCAAGTTCCTTTTTATTATGTTGGGGAATTATCTCTATATATATCATACTTATATTTTATTTTCATATTATGAGAGACTATATTTGATCTCTTCAATTCATTTTTGTTGAAGTTTAAGTGACGTCGTTAGGCTGCCGAATTTACATAAGAGAAATATTATTTTTGTCTTCCTTTCATGTTCTTCATTTCATATGGTATATCTTTCAAATTTAATTACCATGTTCTTAAATCCCTTATATTCTGTATCCCTGCTGTTTTATGGATCATTTATGAGTGGGTGACCCATGTCCCCTCTCTTTTCAATGTTTTCTAAAACCTTGTAACATAGCCATTATGCTGCAGAATTTCCGTCTCAAAATGTCTCTCTCTTATTCTCTAATTAATTTATTTTATTAATTTAATACTAAAATCTCTTTCTACTAAAGGTTTATTCACATATATACCAAAATTTTCTATTTTAAATTCCGGGATTTACATACATGAGACCTTCTTTCCCTTTCTGTGGGTTTAAAGTGACATAAAGATCATGTCTTTAAAGCAGTTTTTAAAACATTATAGTTATGAAATGAAACCCATTTATTTTATTCTATATGGGTTGTTTATGAAATTACTGACGATGATATATGTGGATCACATGATGATAAAGACAAATTTAAGGGTGCTCCCTGATAGCGCTCCAATGCATTGGGTAAAGACTTAATCTCTAGATATGACCATTTAGACTGATACCTTGGTGAATAACCTTGGTAATTTTTAATGACACCTTGGGGATGGACCTTGTTGAAACAGAATGATTTTCAATGTTAAATGTTGTAGCCACATCTTCAAGTTATGAAATAGGTTATTTTTATTATGATATGACTCATGATTTCATTCTCATGCCTTAAAGTTCTTTTCATGACTTTATTGATGTATCTCAAGTTCACATGATAAATGTTTCCCTTGTTTCCCTTACTGGGCCTTCTGCTCACCCTTTATTTTAATGTATGTACCCAGGTTATGAGATTCAGTAATGAACCTAGGATGAACATAAGGAGAATCCTTTCAAGTGTTTAAGAAGAATGTTTTTTTTCATGAATTAAGTTCCTGGTTTCCAAGACACTAAACCTTAAAGATCCTCAGTTTTGTATAATGTAATGAAATTTTATGTGACAAAAAGGCGGGATGTTATAGTTGGTATAAAAGGATGGTTTAGTTATTTTTGGAAATTAGGATATGAGAACTTTAGGAAGAACCCTATAGAAAAGTTTAAATAAAGGAAATCTTCCTGGTATTTTGGTGAGTATTGAGTAAGGGGTTGCCAAGAAAATACATCCCTGTCTAGATACGAGTAGGTAGAGGTGGCTCTGGCACATATGTACATAGAGGTAAAACCCGAAAACACCACTTTGATCTAGACTCGAACGGGAACTGGTATACGACAACGGGCCTTGCTGCACTCTGGGTTTCGAAAATCCCGGGGGATATGCTTGGGTAAATTCATAAGCCTAGTATGAACCATTATTAAAGGAACAAAGATAAAATAAAATAACGATTCACATAAGAATATATGATCATGGATAACCTAGTTTGAAACCTAGGGGATCACAAGTTAGGGTATACTTTTCTTCTACAAGTTATCCTTTTATGCTTTAAGTTCCTTTTCATGATTATTGGCTAAGTATTTAATCCCCTAATTATACTTTCTTTTCTTAATTAATGGTGGGAAATGGAATAACATGTCCCAACAACCAATGTGATAGGAAATGCAACGATTGTCGTATTAATATGACAGAGATGATCAGGGGATTAAAAGATGATTATTATTTTGGATGATGTTCACTATTTTGGGAACCCTATTTGATCGAGGTAAATAGATTACTATGGTATTTTCTTTGAGGAGTAAAGGTTGACTTATATTTTGAAGAATCGATGAATTAAAGGAGAACTTATAGTAATTTAGGTTACATACAGAAATGATTAACCTATCTTGGGGAAAATGTGATTAGGTTAGTTACTTTTTTTATAAGATGATAAGAGTGGTTGATGTTGTTTGGAGATGAACGATAAAGTCTATCTTGGAAGACTATGTTATGAGATCGTTCTTATAATTGGGTTTCAATCTTAGTTTGGTTTATTTTGAGGATTTTTAAGGACAGTTATTTGTGGAATGTTCTATGATGAACTTTGGGTAGTACCATGGAACTTTGAAGATTTAAAAGTAGTTTCCCTTCCTATGGGATTATTTCTTTTTTAAGAGTTTTTTTATCATACCCTTTCTATTATTGGGATAATGTTTAAAGATAGAAGAAATAGATAGTTAATCTTTTGTGGATTATGTGACTCTCAAGAAGATGATTCTTGTTCTTTGATGAGACCAAGTAGTTTTGAATGCTCATCGTTTAGAGAAAAGATTAGTTTCGGTAGAAACTTAATAAAGGATGAAACTCTACTTGAAGGTAGGTATATTTCCTTATGTTTTTGTTCTATGTAGTAAATGAATTCCTCAAAATTATGAAAAGGAACGTAAAACAAAAATTTTGTTGGTTTACATTTCCTACTAGGTAATCAAAGACCGTTTACACACATCATTAGTTTGTGATTTTCTTGTGGTTAACTTTATCCTAATCATGTTTTCTATCACTCTCCCACAGAACTTAACCCTTTGTTTTTTCTTCCATATCCATGTTTTCCTACATGGAATCCTAATATGGGTTAACTCCGGTGACCTTTGTACCTCCCTTTCTTTCTTTTAATGTAATAGTTTTATTGACTCCTTTTCTGATGTGGGACTTTCAATGAAATTTCAAAACCCAATTTTAAAAATTGCGAGGACGCAATTTCTTAAGGGGGGAATATTGTAACGACATGAAATTTTTAATTAATCTTGTTTCCTAATTTTGTGTGTTATTTTATTTTTTATATCAATAAAACTATTTCATTTGATAACATGAGTATAATTAAAATGAGACCGTTGGGTTTTGACTGTTATATGACCATTGGTCAATATGACCGCTGGAAACTAAACGTTTCAATTATTGTCTCTAAATACAAGTAATATTGGTTAATTAATATAGAAAGAAGATTTGATGGCCTCACCCAGTAGTCTTGGACCGATCGAAGCCCATCAAATAGAACTTGGGAAGGAGGTATCACCACTGGGCTTTTCTCTGGACAAAACTCAAGCCGAACTTCATCGTGTGAAGCTAGAACGAAATCGCCTTCGCGAGAAGTTCAAACTGATAGAAATTACTACTCATGCGATGTTGGCTGAGCCTCTCTCGGATTCTCTCACCTTAGCACACCTTACACTTAGGTCCTATGCTGGTGTGATAAGGGGCTATGTAAGGAGACCGTAACCGCCTTGCGTAATCCTTTATTTTAAATAAAAAATTGGGATTTCTTCTTATGATGAAGTTTATGAATTTTCAAATGACTGGATAAATATAGTATGCATATTTTTTATGAATATTAGAAAAATGATATTTTAAAAAAATTTATGTAAACCTTAAATAATTAAAAATGTGTAATTATTTTCAAAAAAATGGTATTTTACCATTATGTTCAGTACGAAATTTTGAGTCTAATAAGATCAACTTGATTTTTGATGAATAGTAAATTATGAATAGTGATTTTATGCTTAGTATTAGTAATGTGACCAAATGGATTAGTAATCTCACTTAAATAAAGTATTCATATAATCTAGGCAACTTGGTTAAGTAATGACATTCAATAAAATGGTTAAATAACGGTTTCATAAATTATTAGTCAAGTATTAGTTTTTTCAAGTGAATAATGTTTTTTAATTAAAAATTAAATTAAAAATATTTAGAATTTTTTTTATAAAATGGATTTCATTTTTGAGCTCAGAGCATCGATATTATGTTAAGGTAATTTTTGGGGATTTTTCTGAAAAAAATGAATTTTCGGTGAATAGTGTATTTATTTAAAAATTAAATTAAAAATATTTAGAAATTTATTTTTATAAAATGGAGTTCATTTTTGAAATCAGAGCATCTATATTTGGTTAAGGTTAAATTCTTGTATTTTTCTGAGAAAGTTGAATTTTCGATGAATAGTGAAAATATAGTTTTTAAGTTGTGGGTGTTTAATGACATCATTAAATGATGTATTAAGTATGTAATCAATATGGTCGACTTATTAATAGTAATATAAGGTATGAGGTGTCCCAAGTGGCCAATACCATGGGAAAATACCAAGGGAAATCCCATGGTTTTGCCAAAACCACCAATGAGGTGTCCCTTGGCCATTAATGCCTTGTCCCCTCACTTTCCCTATAAATACCAAGCCATCCTCTCATCCATTAGACTCCCAACTCTCCCCCAACGAATCTCTAGTCTCATTAACTCCCAATGAGTCCTACCAAGGTTCCACCAAGCCCTCAAGGTCCCAACCTTTGAGTTTTAATAGTTACGTTTTAAGGTAAGGGATCTGACACCTCTATTTCTTTTCAAGTAATCTCTTTTATGTCATTTATTTTATGATACATGTTCTTATGTTGGAGGATGTTCTTTTATATTCATTATAATGCCCTTTTTATGTTCATATGATAATAGACCCCCTCTTACTCTCATCATTTCGTTTTATGAATGTTTAAGTGGCACCGTTAGGCTGCCGAAATTTTTGTAACAGATTCTTTCACCCTTCTCATTTTTCAAAGTTCTACTTTCATGTCAAGTCTTTCAAGTTCCGTTTTTATTATGTTGGGGTATGATATCTATATCTATCATACCGATATTTTAATTTCATATGATTAAAGGCCCTATTTTATCTCGTCAATTCATTTTTTGTTGAAGTTTAAGTGATGACATTAGGCTGCCGAATTTTTAAGGGATTCTTTCACCCTTCTCGTTTTTCAAAGTTCTACTTTCATGTCAAGTATTTCAAGTTCCATTTTATTATTTTGGGGTATGATCTCTATATCTATCATACTGATATTTTTATTTTCATATGATGTGAGACCCTATCTTATCTCGTCAATTCATTTTTTTTTTGAAGTTTAAGTGGCGTCGGTAGGCTGCTGAAATTTTAAGGGATTCTTTCACCCTTCTCATTTTTCAAAGTTCTACTTTTATGTCAAGTCTTTCAAGTTCCTTTTTATTATGTTGGGGTATGATATCTATATCTATCATACTGATATTTTATGTTCATATGATGAGAGATCCATATTTTACCTCTACAATTCATTTTTTGTTGAAGTTTAAGTGACGTCGTTAAGCTTCCGAATTTTTAAGGGATTCTTTCACCTTTCTCATTTTTCAAAGTTCTACTTTCATGTCAAGTACTTAAAGTTACCTTTTATTATGTTGGGGTATGATCTCCATATATATCATACCTATATTTTATGTTCATATGATGAGAGACCCTATTTGATCTCGCCAATTCATTTTTGTTGAAGTTTAAGTCTGTTAGGCTGTCGAATTTTCATAAGAGAAATCTTATTTTTGTATTCCTTTCATGTTCTTCATTTCATATGGTATATCTTTAAAATTTCATTACCATGTTATTAAATCCCTTATATTCTGTATCCCTACTATTTTATGGATCATTTATGAGTGGGTGACCCATTTCCCCTCTCTTTTCAATGTTTTCTAAAACCTTGTAACATAGCCGTTATGCTGCAGAATTTCCGTCTCAAAATGTCTCTCTCTTATTCTCAAATTAATTTATTTTATTAAGTGAATACTCAAAGCTCTTTATTATAAAGGGGTATTCACATATATGCCAAAATTTTATATTTTAAATTCTTTTATTTACATACATGAGACCTACTTTCTCTTTCTCTGGGTTTAAAGTGACATAAAGATCATGTCTTTAAAGCAGTTTTTAAAACGTTATGATTATGAAATGAAACCCATTTCTTTTATGCTATATGGGTTTTTTATTAAATGATTGATGATGATATATGTGGATCACGTGATGATAAAGACAAATTTAAGGGTGTGCCCTGATAGCACTCTAATGCATTAGGTAAAGACTTAATCTCTAGAGATGACCATTTAGACTGATACCTTGGTGAATAACCTTGGTAATTTTTAATGACACCTTGGGGACGAACCTTGGTGAAACAGAATGATTTTCAATGTTAAATTTTGTAGCCACATCTTCAATTTATGAAATACGTTATTTTTATTATGATATGCCTCATTATTTCATTCTCATTCCTTAAATTTCTTTACATAACATTATTGATATATCTCAAGTTCACATGTTAAATGTTTCCCTTGTTTCCCTTACTGGGCCTTCTGCTCACCCTTTCTTTTAATGTATGTACCCAGGTTATGAGATGCAGTAATGAACCTAGGATGAAAATAAAGAGAAGCCTTTCAAGTGTTTAAGAAGAATGTTTTTTTTCATGTATTAAGTTCCTGGTTTCCAAGACACTAAACCTTAAAGATCCTCAGTTTTGTATTATGTAATGAAATTTTATGTTACAAAAAGGCGGAATTCTATATTTTATATATATAAGATAATAATAAACCTACATTTATGCTAAAAAACTTATGTTTTTATAAAGGTAGTCTTATAACCTTTTAATGGAAAACCCCATTTTAAATCAATTTTTTGGAATTTTTATACATTAAATATTTAAAAATGAACTTCATAATTTAAATTTAAACATAAAAATTAGGTTAGGATACATTTTTGGTGTTTTTCTATACGGTATCATTTTTTAATGAATAGTTAAAAATACTGAATTTTAATTCAAAACTGCTTTTTTATCTAATTAATTTATATAATTAAATTATATTTCAAATTGGATATAAAGTTTAATTAGATAATAATTTATAATTTAATCCAATTTAGTTCATTTTAACCAATTTCACTTTGAAATTGGTTATAAAAACGTAGAAAACTATTGGATCTTTTTTACTTTAAAAACTCGTAGTCTCATCCCGTCAATGAGATTATTTTTAAATTAATTTCTGACAATTATGTGATTATAATTTGAAAAAATTAATTCTATATTTGGAATCAACATATTTTATAATTTATAACAAGTTAAAAAAAATGGCCAAAAATATTAGTGAAAGTCGTTAAAATTAATTACAATGATTAAGAGAAAAATTTGGTTAACAAAGTACTAAACCTTAAATTAAAGACTCAAAACAACCAAGAAACATTTACAACACCAATTTTACGGACATTTTTCATCTATTAAACTTTCATTATTGAGTTTTTTGGGTTTGGTGTGATATTTTTAGGTAAAAAGTATGGGTACACCTAACTTATTTCAAAAATGCCAAGTGTGTCCTTTCCCTTGCTTATAAAAGGCCACCACATCTCCCACTTATTAACACCTCTTAAACCACTTAGGTTCAGCCAATATCTACCCAATACACCTTCCAACATCCCTAAATTCCTCAAATAATCCCATTGGTTATAAATCAATATAAGTAATACTTTTGGCATAAACAAAAAGGAGTTACCCAATTAAGAGGTAACGTCTTCTCTCAAGCTCCATTATTTTATTTTGTTTCTAGACCCCTCCACTATATTTATTCAAATATTGTATAAAAATCATTTTATTCAATATAATATTATTTTTTTAATTTTAAGGTTTATACCAACACTTACACACATTCATCTAATGGGTAGAAAACCTATTTTTTATATGCACGGTGAACTACCACCTCACAAAATGAAGATTGTTAATTTTTCCTTACCACCTCTCATGGTGAACATTATGAAAAAAACTCTATTTGTATATGTTATATATTATATTTAGTATGTATTTAATAGTATTTAATACTTTTAAAACACATATATTTATACCTTCTATTTGGTGTAAATACGATAATTCTGTTTGTGGAAGTGTGGACTACCGCCCCTTCAAAGCGATGTGATTCGTTCACAAACTAAATTGAATGTATTAAAGATTGGTTTAGTTAAATTATATGATATATATGATATAATCATGATAATTTAATAATTATATATATATATATACATATATATACACATATATAATTTACATTCTTTTTTTTCAATATGGAAATAAAAACAGAAACAGAGTTCATGCGTACGTACGACTTATCGTCTCCATGAATGGTGTATTCTGTTTCATACTTCTATATTATATAGATTATTATACTAAAAATATAATTAATATACATGATATTTATATCATTATTAAAATTTTTTAAATCATGATATACTTATAAAGACCAAATATATAACAAATTCAGACACATAAAAAGAACAGAGAATATTACACAAAGTGAAACCGTAACATAGGATTGTTAACAAGCAGGTAATATATGGTCATAATAAAACCATATATGGTATTATATATAAGAATATGGTTTTTAAAATTATTTATAATAAATCTATATTTATTATACAGGTGGTTTTAACGAGTACAATGAGAGTCAAGACGCAAGGTAAGGGGAATTTCATCTTGCTTTATATATACGTGAGATACATGCCATGTTCACAACTATTTTATTTTACATGGTGTATATACTTCCCATGAATGTATTATATGATTATTATTCTTAAATTTATTGTTATTTACATATCCAATCTATGATATTTTTTTCACGGGGTTTATGTTTCAAGAGTTACCAAATCGATAAGATAATGGTGTCTTAATTTGCCTTCTTTGAGACAGATGTTTTGTTATACCCCTACATTCTTTCCCAAGGTATATTTAAAATTTAATATCATGAATCTCATTATTTTCTTGATATTTTAATCTTTATGTAATTTCATTTTCTTACATGTAGAGTTTTATCCCAAGTTACCATGTGGTAAGAGTTAATTGAAACAATCCCAAAGTTTATTGGGATTGTTTAGGATAATTCTTCCATTGATGAAATATTATGATCCATCTCTCAAGAAAACTCATGAGTTTTATTATCCTATATTTACTCAAGATATCTCCATATATTATAACCATTTTCAACTCTTTTGTACTTAATATAATTAATGAAATCTTTTTAAGAAAAGATTGACCGTATTTCTCTTTTCAGTCAAAAAGTTGTTTTATTTCAAAAATTGTGTTTTCAAAAAGGTTTTCAAAATGTTTTCAATATTATTTTATAAGTTTTAAAGGAACAAGTTTTCCAAAATTATATAAATTCCATCTTCAATGTTTTCAAATTATTTTCCAATAAAATGGTTTTTGAAATGTGTTATGTTTTAAAGAGCCTTACTACTGGAAATTTAGGCTATAGCCATGGTTTGAAACCATGGATATAAGTAAAAAAAACTATGGATATAGGTTATAGACATGTTTTATTACATTGTGGTTGGTATTGTCATGGCTATAGGTAAATAACTATAGCCATGGTTGGAAGCCATCGCAGAACATTAAGCCACACAAGGCATATTTCCACAGTTCAAACCCATGGATATATGGATTTAGACATTGATTAAAACTGTGGAAATAGTCCTACAGCCATGGTTTTAATTCGGGGATCTAGGAATTCTCATTTAACAAAAAATCACCTCCCATATTCCCCCTCAAACACCCCCATCCCCCCGGACAGCCCACTTCCACCCCCTTATACACCCCTACACCCTCATTCCCCCCTGGATAACCCACTTGCACCCCCCCCCCCTAGATAGCCCCCTTGAACCCCCTTGAACACCCCCATTCCCCCCAGGATAGCCTCCTCGCACCCCCCTGGACATCCCCCTTGAACCCCCTAGGACAGCCCCCTTGAACACCCCCCTACACCCCCATACCCCCCTGGGCATCCCCCTTACACACCCGGGATAGCCCCCATGAACCCCCTTGAACACCCCCCTACACCCCAATGCCCCCAACTCTCCCTGGAAACCCCCCTCCCACATGTACACCCCCCCCCCTTATGAACACCCCCCTGCACACTCATGCCTCCTTGCACCCCCTCCTGGACACCCCCTAGACATTCCACTTTAACACCCCTTAGCACCCCCCCCCCCCCCCGCGCAGTATCCCACCCTATGGACAGCCCCATTTCACCCCTTGAATAGCCCCTCTCACCCCCCCCCCATAGTATCCCACCCCCTGGACAGCCCCCTTTCACCCCCACCCATGAAGTAGCCCACCCCACTCCAAAGCCCCCCTAGCCAGCTTCCGAACCCCCACCCCCCCTATCCCCCTCCTAAACACCCCTCCCACCTAGACACCCCCTCCCTATGGACACCCCCCCACCTAGAAACCCCCTCTCCCTTCTAGACACCCCCCTCTTGGACACCCCCTAGACCCCCCCCCCCCTCCTGGACAACACCCTTGCACTCCCTTGAACTCCCCCTTGCACCCCCTTGAACACCCCCCCCCTGCACACCCATGCCCCCCCTCCTAGACACTACCTCCTTCCTAGACCCCCCATCCTGGATACCCCCCCCCCTCCTGAACACCCCCCTTGCACCCCCTTGAACTTCCTCCTTTCACCCACATGCCCCCAACCCCCCCCCCCCTCTTGGACACCCCCTCCAACCTAGACACCCCCTCCCTCCTGGACACTCCCCTACACACCCATGCCCCACTCCTGGACACCCCCCCCCCCCCCCCGCACCCCCTATACACCCCCTTGAACACCCCCTACACCCCCCCCCCCACCACACACACAGTAGCCCACCCCCTAGACAGCCCCTTGCACCTCCTTGAACACCCATCCTCCCTTCAGTATCCCACCCCCTTTCCCCCCTTGAACACCCCTATCACCCCCCCCCCCACAGTAGCCCACCCCTAGATATCCCCCTTGCACCCCCTTGAACACCCATCCCCCCTGTAGTATCCCACCCCCTGGACAACTCCCTTGAACCCCCCCCCCCCCACCCCTACAGTATCCCACCCCACTACAAATCCCTCTTAGATACACCCCCCCTCTTAGACACCACCCCCCCGGGACATCCCCCCACCTGGACACCCCCCCTCCTAGATAACCCCTCTTGGAACCCCCCTACACCCCTTGGACATCCCCCTTGAACCCCCCCCCCCCCCCCCCCCGCACACCCATGCCCCTTGACACCCCACCCTCTTGGACACCACTCCCACCTGGACACCCTCGCTCCCTCCTAGACCCCCCCCCCCTCCTCTTGGACACCCCCCCCCCCTCAAAGACACCCCCTTTCACCCCCTGCATAGCCCCCTTGAACACCCCCTGCACACTCGTTCCCCCTTTCACCCCCCTGGACACCCCAACGAAAACCCCCATGCCCCGACCCCCCCCCCCCCCTTCTGAACACCCCCTTCCACATGGACACCCCTCTCTCCTGGACACCCCCCTGCACACCCATGATCCCTTGATCCCCCTCCTGGACACCCCCCTTCACCCCCTGGACAACCCCCTGGCCCCCCTTGAACACCCCCTAGTAACCCCCCCCCCCCCCCCAATATCACACCCCCCAAGACATCTCCCTTGCACCCCCTTGCACCCCCCCCCCCTACAGTAGACCCCCCCCAAGATATCCCCCTTTCACCCCCACCCCTACAGTAGCCCACCCCCCTACAAAGCCCCCTTGGACAGCCCCCAACCCCCCCCCCCCAGACACCCCCTCCCTCCTGAACACCCCCTTGACAGTCCCCCCCCCCCCACCTCCCTCCCTCTCGAACACCCCCTGGACCCCCCCCCCCTCCTGGACACCCCCTTGGACACCCTCCCTCCCTTCCTGGATACCCCCCTTCTGGATACCCCCACCCTTTCACCCTCTTGGATAGCCCCCTTGAATACCCCCTACACACCCATGCCCCCTTTTACCCCCCCCCCTTCTGGACACCCCCCTTGTACCCCCCCCCCCCAGACATCCCCCTTGCACCCCCACCCCCATGCAAAGCCCCCGACCCCCCCCCCCCTCTTGAACACCCCCCTTCCACCCCCTTGGATAGGCCCCATGAACACCCCTACATGTTGAAAACCTAACCTATATCTATTTTGAAATTTCAGAAAATAACTATCAATTTTTTATAGTTTTACTAAGAATGGATTGAAAATAAGTTTCCTTATGGGGGATTGTGGATTTGATATCAAAGTCATCTAACTTCATACCTATTCGTGAATCCAATATGTTGGAAGACTTTCCAAACCATTTGGTGTAATTGTGTGGATCCTAGGTTGATATCTAGTGTCAAGCCATCCAATTAAACTTTAGAAAGGAGGCATAACTGTAAAATAATTCACTACATGAGTCATTACCTCTCAAGTTCCATGTTTACCATGTTCGGTTCCATTTAACTCATTCAATTCATTAAGTTAACCTTGCACCCCCTGGACAACCCCCTTGAACACCACCCCTGCACACCCATTCCCCCTTGCACCCCCCTGCAAATCCCCCCCCCCTCCTGGAAAACCCCCCCTACACCCCTAGATAGCCCCCTTGAAAACCCCCTGCATGTTGCAAACCTAACCTATATCTATGTGGAAATTGGATAAAATAACTATCAAATTTTTCATAGTTTTATAAAGAATGGTTTTAAAATAGGATTCCTTATGGAGGATTATGGATTGGATCTCAAATTCATCTCACTTCATACCTATTCATGAATCCAATATGGTGGATGAGTTACCAAACCATTTGGAATAATTTTGTGGATACTGGGTTGATATCTAGTGTCATTCCATCCCATTAATCTTTAGAAATGAGGCATAGCCATAACATAATTCACTACATGAGGCATTACCTCTAATGTGCCAAGTTAACCATGTTCTATTCCATTTAACTCACTCAATTCATTATGTTAACCTTGTTCCCCCCTGTACATCCCCCTTGAACACCCCCCTGCACACCCATGCCCCCTTACACCCCCCTTCCACCCCCCTAGACAGACCCCTTGAAACCCCCTACATGGATATAAAAAGAGTCAAGTACGATGTGTGCTTTACGACGAAAAATAACATCAAGTATAAGGAAAACATAAATGCAATAATTTCATGCAAGGTATACCACTATGAGTTTTTACAGATAGCGCACCTCCGTTGGAGGGGTTTTATTGAAAAACCATGACTTGTTTATCAAATGAAACAATTATCTTAACTAACACTTATTCAAGAATTTCAAATTAATATAAAAATCATAATTAAGAAGGAAACTAAATTAAATTTAAAACATTATTGAATTAAAGAGGCTAGGATGGGGACCCTACCTCAAACAATCTAAGACACACACGGTGCTTCAAACTTTTATCAGCGATAACTCTAAGATGCTTCATCCATTCTCTCAGCATATGCACCTTTTCATAACCCAGTTATCACCCTCACACGTATGAATTTTCCATATATATACATAATAACACCTATACTCTTATATGTAATCATGCTACCATGGGTGGATATACATATAATGGGGGAACTTATTATATATATGCTTACCTATGAAAATGTGTTGAGTTGATTTTGACTCTGGTTGCCACAGCACACATGAACGGGTTCTGGGAGACTTCAAAAACATGCCAGTGACCTGATGAATCATCATTAATTAAACCAAAAAAATAAAGTGGGAGGAACATTATTAGTGATAAAGGCAATAATAGAACATGTGTTGATGATAACAACATCAACATGCAGCATCATCAGCAAGATTAAGACATCGGGAAAAAAATATATTGTTGAAGTAAACACAATTTCATGCAAACTCATGGGTGAAATGAGATATTAACATAAAATAATACATTCAAGGAAGAACTCATTCAATGTTCCCAGTAACTAATTCCCCAAGTACATAAATTTGTTTACAATATGAATATTTATCATGCATGATTTATTTTAAATAGTAGAAAAAATCACCATTTCAAGCTCCCTTGATATTTGAAGGAAATATGTGCTGAATTAACAGTGTAAGAATAAAAAGAAATAAAATAAGTGAGTGTATGAAAAACTAACAGTGTCATTGAAAAATGATAATCATATTGACATCATGTCATATGCTATACTACAGTCATGATTTCAGAGAAGTACATGCCACAAAAATGACTTCCAATGTGGACATCCCCCACCTCCTAGACACCCCACTCAGGGATATCCCCCACCTGGATAGTCCCCCCTGGACATCCCCCACCTGGACACCCCCCCCCAGATAGCCCCCTTCCCCCCGGACAGCCCCCCTAGGCACCGCCCACCTGGAAAGGCCCCCCGGACACCCCCCTCCCCTGCACCATATTAAGCATTAAAGCCCAAAAATATTTTTAAACATAAATAAATAAATTGGATAGGTTAACTTACATAATCACTATAATTATAAAATTGGAAACAAGATGAATATTGACCATATCTACCAGTATGACCACACTCCTGAAGAATGTGAAGATAATTATTGATTTTGGATTAGATGTAACAAACAATTTTGAACTTCTGCCTTATGTACATAGCATTAAAAACAAAACATCAATATAAATTTGGAAAACTAATATGATGATAGCATTCAATAGAATTTGGCATGGAATGGTGAATCACAAAGAGGACACCAGTTTTATTGATACCTGAAATAATACTATGAACACATGATGTTAACTGCAAACAAGTAATAAAATAGGTGCATATTGCTCGTGCTGATAAAGGTTGTGAAACTGTGGCTATAGCCACCCCCTAGATAGCCTCCCCACACCTACCCTCCACCCCCCCCCCCACCACCACCAAATTAACTCCCAATACCACCCCCCCCCCACCCTTCTCCCCAACTCATTTGAACCCCCACTGCCGCCACCCCCCAACCTTCCCCACCCACTACCCCCTCCCCCCCACCTAAACCCCCACTACCCCCCCCCCCCACCCACATGCACCCCCACATCCCCCCCCCCTACACCTACACCCCCACTCCCCCCCACCCCCACCCACCTACACCCCCCACCCACCTTGCACCCCCACCTGTACCCCCACTGCTCCACCCCTTTCCCCCTTCCTTGACCCATGCACATTACCCCCACCCCAAAAGTAGAAGACTCACATAAAGCCTTATTCTATGAAAAAATAAAAATATTACGTATGTGTGTGCATTCAAGTTATTAGCATGGTACTATATACGTTTCCTTGAAAGTAATATTAGATTCATTGGCTAGAGAATGTGATTCATCCATTAATATGAATAAATATGATGATGCTTATTATACACATTCAAATTCTAAAATCAAGTGGTATGTTCCATGATTCAATTTGAGATGAAAGAAGGACCAACCGATGAAGTAGATCAAGTTAAATAAATCTCAAGCTAAAAGAAAAAAATTAATAAGGAGATAATAATGATAAAGAAGATTTACCTATTTGGAATAAAGAAATAAAATCTGACTTCATCATGCTAATATCATGATGATACCTAACCAAGAATGAATATTAAATAACTGTCTGAGAATTATAATGGTAAGAATATAGATAAAACTTATAATTCTAGTGAATCAGATTTTTTCTATGAAGATAATGTAATTGAAAATTCTTATCATGAAAGTTCCTCTGATGAATCAATAAAAAGAGGTCAGGACTATATTTCCAAAGATCTATTTATTAAGTAATATGCATATTCATGTGTTTACTTTGAGTAAATCTAACAAATATTTCCCAAATATGTTGTTGCTTTTATTTTTATCCCCTTAAATAATTTTAGGAATAATTCAATTTTCTTGAAAAGGAATTAGAGATGAAGGTGAAGTCCTTAGACAAAAATTATATTGAATGTTTAAATATTACTACTAAAATATAGTCCATAAAAAAGAAGTTTTAATTTTAAAGTTAAGTACTCCATATTTGAGATGGATTTGCTGAATTAAATCCAAGAGAAGGAAAAATCCTTGAAAAGGATGTATGTATGGAACCATACTTGTAAAGAAGTAGTTTTTGTAATGAATAATGAACTAGATGTAAAAGAAAATAATATTAAATAGTTTGACCATGTGTTATTGGAAAAGAACAAAATTCTTGATGATAAAGTTGATAAAATCAAGAATCCACATAAAGACAAGATAAAAATAATTGATCATGAAAGAAACATATTCAATATGAAATTCTTATAGCTTGAAGTTAAACATAAAAATCTAGAAGTAACTCAACCTTGGACTTTATTGGACATTGGGAGAATTTTTGTTCCACACATTGTTCAAAGGGAGACTCTTAGGAAAAAATCTCTACAATGGGTTCCAAAAACATCTTGAGATCATCTAATGATCAACATTCGATAGCTATAAAAATAAAGGTACTAACCACATCTGAAAATTTTATTTCTAATAAATCTATTTTTGTACATAATGTATGAATAAACTAAAAACCTATACAAAATTGGATAAAGAGAAATTAATAGAAATAAACCACTTTATCTAAGGTTTCTGAAAGTAAGTGTATGAATTTATTTTTCTTATATTGAGCCCAAATAGTTGAAAAGAATTACCAAAATTGGTATACTATAAGATCTAAAAAAATACCAGTAGTATGGAGTTAATAAAATAAAAATAATTTTTGAACGTCATTACTGGTATTATAATAGGTTTTGGCAAAATGCATTAAAATTTTTGTATAATATATCTCTTGTTGAAATTTAGAGAAATCCATTAATAAGAGGGAGTAAACATAAGATATGGAAATAACTATAGTTGAAAGGGAATAACCTATATACTATAAACAAGTATTAAAATTTTAAAAAACTCTATTGTATGTGTAATTGTAGTGGTCACATTTTTTATTCATGTTTATCTAAGTATGTATCAATTTAAAATTATGATAAAATATTACAAAATCTAATAAATAATGGTGAATCAACCTTGGAAAAGAAATAGAAGAAAGATCAACTTTAATGAATGTCCAAGAAGTTCATGATAAGTGTTACATTTACTAAAAATGATGTGAAAAAAATAAACCTCAAGAATCCATATGAATAATCCTAAGAAGCTATTAATATACCCAATAATTATTTAGTTATATCACCAGCTAATTTGGAAATGGAAAAAATGAAAGAAGAAAAAGATAAATAATGTGATAAAGAAAAATATTCTATTTCATATGAAGATGGAAAATAAAACCCTCATGAGGGATTATAAAAATGTAACAATCCTAGAACTTATGAAATGTTGTGTGGGAGGTTTAAACAGGCTACTCAAAACTCATAGAGTTTCTTGAAAATTTCACCAACCCAATATGAAATCTTGAGAACAATGAAGAATATAGTAATTGATGTATGTGATTTTATGGAACATGTTAAAAAGAAGATATCATACAAATAAATAAGAATATAATTCATTCTACCCAATAATTTTATGAAAAATATAAAAGATAGTGTGAATAATTTACATAAAATTAGAGTAATAAAAGAAAGAGTTCCATGGTTGAGAATAATTTCTTAGCCTTTTTTCCACTCTAAGGATTTAAAATAGGTTCCACCTTATTCCTTTATCATTTGTGTTTTATTTTTGTGAAAACCATTTAGGGAATTAAAGGTGATTCTTGTTATCAAATAGAGATCAAATGAAGAAAATTAAACTAGAATAATAATTCAATATAAAAAAATGTAATCATATTTGTATGATTTATCAAATGGTATTATAAATTATATTTGGATAAAATATATATCCTAATGAAGTAAAGTAGGATATCATCCCTTGAGGTGGAGTTACATAAGAATACTTCATAGTCAATAATTCATACATATATGAATTCTGGAAGGTTCATGTGAAAGTGTAAATAATGTTTTACCATTGGAGTTCTTGAGATCCATTCACTTATGGAAATGTTGTTTGAAGTTAAAGATCGTTTCTTCCATAATTTTTTAATAATCATAAGAAGTAGAGGAGATTATATAAAAATATTCTTGAAATAAGTTGAGATATTGAAAACCAAAGGGTTTATTAAAGTTCTTCTCAATTCTATATTACTCATACTACTATTTGGAAAATGGAAATTTATGTGTTTAAAAAATTTGGATAGGTCTCTATGCCATCACATGAATCGAGTAATGAGGAATAAAGGAGGCGACAACCAAGCTCAAAGGATGGATTCCATCTAAGAAAATAATATGTGAATATGTAGAGATCTTGTATGGGTAAGTGCAGGTATCAGGGTGCAGGTGGGTAAGGGGTACTTAGCATTCACATATGCAGGTTGGAACAGAGGGCCATGAGAGAGTACCAAGACATATTAGAATTTATCAGGTAGCTAATGGAGGGACATTTTTTATAAGGTATAGTCTTAGTGTGGTACTGATCAACCTATTAAAACATGTACATGAGTGGCATTTTTAAATGAGATGATGTCATCTTTATCATCTTTAACCTCAAGTCTAAAGAGAATCTTTCACTAAAAACATTGATAACACTCTGGAATAGTCGAGTAATTCTTTATACAATATTATGGTGATTATGAAATGAGATTATGGACTATATTTTTTATGTGATTATTTTAATGAAGTGAAAATATTTATTTTAAGGATGTATTAATAGCATGATATCCAAATGAAACACTATAGAGAAGAATATTTGGGTATATATAAAACAGTGAGATAATGATAACCATTCCATAGTGATGATAATGGTGTGATTATAAACTAAATATGGAAAATGGGAAGAATCTGCCACACCAAATTCAATTCCATAATGATACCTAGAAGTAGGAGACTCATATAGGGCCTTATTACATAAAAAAGGGATGATAGAGTGTATACATGTGTGTATGATTCATATGAATCCTTAGAAAGGTACTATGTATGTGTCACTAAAAGTTGTGTTTGGGTCATTGGATGGAGTATATGAGTCACCCAATCATATGAATAAATCTAATAATGATTATTTTAAAAATTCAAATTAAAAAATCATGAGGTATGTTCCATGATTCAAGATGATATAATGGAAATAACTACCAAAGAAATAGTTTAAGTCAATAGAAGCCCACATTACAGTATGGCATAAAGTAAAATATAGTGAAATGGAAATAAAAAGAAGTTGGTCATGCCATAGTGGAAACCATGGTGATAATTTTGGTTTCAAAATAGGTAGGAATTGGACACTATACTGTAGTGATGATAATTTCAAAAAGAATTTTTATCTATGTGAAATGTTGAGTTAAGTGTTTGATGTATAGTTGACCATGATGATTCAAATGATATATGAGAATCCACAGTGAAGAATAAGAGGTAAATATTTCTATAAAATATACATGAGTGAAATTTAATGGGTTAAAACCCTAAATACCTTAGGTGGGACAAGGAGGAGGATGATCCCCAGGAGGTGGGGTAGCCATGTCGGAGGCGCACCAGAGGAGGAGGTGGGGTAGCTGTCTCATATCAGTGTTGGCAGAGTGACCGCGTTGGGTGGGAGACGTAGTGAGAGAGGTCGTCGGGGAGGAGGGAGCCACTATGAGAGAGGTCATTAGGGAGGAGTGTGTCGTGGTGATAGAGGTTGTCAGGGAGGAGGGTGTCGCGGTGAGGGGTGTTGTCAGGGAGGATTTCAACACGGTGAGAGAGGTCATCGGGGAGGAGGGTGTTGTTTTGAGAGGGTCGCGGATTGGGGAAGGAGGGTGCCGCAGTGAGAGGGTCGCGGTTTGAGGGAGGAGTGCATCACAGATCGGGGGAGTAGGAAGAGTCTGACAGGTATCGAAACAAAAAAAATAATCACTAATCTTCAGCCACAGAGTAGTAATCAAATTGTGGATATAAACAAGCTATAACCACAGACCTATAAAATCGTGGCTATATGTCTGTGTCTATAGCCTAAAATTCTAGTAGTGTGGTTTTTCAAATGATGAAATGGTGTTTTACTCATTAAATGTTTTTAAAAGATCATTAAAAATTATTCCCTATGTAAGATAACATTTGTTAATGATTATTTTCTAGGGAAATGATTCAATGTTTCCATTCATATTATTTTTATGAATAGTTTGTGTTTTATGGCAAGGTGTTTCTGAAATCTTTTTTTCTTTCATGGGTTATATGTTTATGAAATTTTCTTATTTTCACAAGTTATGATTTTATGAAATGATTCTAAAACCTGTTTCTTTTTCCACAGGTTAAGTTATGATTTCATGTTTATTAAACCCAATTAATTTCATGGGATATGATATGATTATTTATTTATTTTTTGGAACATGTATGTATGATTTAATTATGATATGGGTGGTAGCTATATCTCCCTCTAATGCATTGGGTAATGAGAAATATTTTATGAGATCAAAAGGTACACGAGAGGGCATTCTAAGAATGAAGCAAGAGGGTAAATATGAGGACATCCCAAGCCCAAAATAAGAGGGTATATGGGAGGACATCCTAAGCCTGAAACAAGAGGGTACATGAGTGGTCATCCCAATCCCAAAGTAGGTACACATGTGATTAACTCAAGAATAACATGCTACAAAGGCCTTTATATGCCACGTTAATATAGGGTTTTTTATATACTTATGTGTCTTCCATAATTCTAAGCCTTATTATTATATTATGCTTTCATGTCTCATGTTATTTATTTCTTTATGATTCATATCTTATGAACTGAAAATATTTATTCCATGATTCATGTTTATGATTTTTTTATATGTTGGGTATGATCTTCTAATGATCATGATCATGTTATAATACCCTTTTGTTAATGATATGATTATGAATTCCATTTATCTACCCTTAATGAGAATTTTATCTCACCCCTTTCATGTGTTTCCCTTCCCTAGGTTATGAAGAATAATTTTAAGAATAAATACTCTGGGGAGATCTTTATGAGAAACATTAAAGATATTTCACTTAGTTAGAATATTTTTGTTCCATGTTTCCAAAGGCACAAAGCTAATATGGTCTTTGGGAATCTGGTTTTGTAATGTTTTATTTATTTTGAAAAAGTAGTGTAAAGTTATTGTATGAAAAGGGAGGGTCATTATATTTTGAGAAAATTTCATTGTTAAACCATTTATACCACAAAACATGTACACTGGATACACATTGTGTAATCTAACAAGTCATATTCCATGCTTTCTTGGTCGACATGCGATGTGTAATAAATGCACCATATATACTTACTTATTGGCATGTTATGAATCTTGCAGAATGTCCAGGTGCGATAAACCTGGGTACATGAATTGTAATCTGGCTACACATCGTGCAACCTAATCTCACCTTCCATAATCTATGGCACATCCTGATAAAATATATGGTTGTTCTTCATCTATTCTTATTACTTAAGAAAATATGAATATTTAACAAATTAATTAAAATATTAAAATCATGATGATTAAACATTAGATAAAAGAATGAATATTCTAAAAATGAAACATCAAACCACTATTTAACATAGATATCAACAGTTAAATAAATAATTATAAATTTAAAACATGACACCTTTGATACCACATAAAGGTTCTAGGTGCAGAAAAAGAACCTTCGAGATCCAATAACTATATATGTTTTTTTATTTAATGGATCATTCAAAAATTATTCAAGATGTAAACTTTATGAATAATGAAATTTTTCCATCGAATATTAATATAGATAAAAAATGGAACTTGGAGAAGATATTTTCATGTTAAATTTATAATTAATAAATATTTGATATGAAAAAAAGAATACATGGTCTGAGAATCTTTCTTATGGGATATTATTGATCAAATGAAACCATTTTTAGATTACCTTCATCGTGTAGGGTGGATCCAAGTGTAAAATCCCACTAGAAGTGATCCACACATTAACCATTGATCTTTGAATGAAACTGATTGACTTTCGGGTACTCGCATAGAAGATTGATTGTCTTATGTTGTTTTTCTTGATTACTTAATGATCATTTAGGCTTGAAGGTGTTCTTATAATTCTTGATAACATCAGATAAGGAATAATTTGAAAAATAATTCCTTTGTGTCCAATGATTCACAATTCTCAATTTTTCAATTAACCATACACCATAAGAATAACCATCAATTTATAGAGCTACGGTATTGGTTAAAATCATATTTAATTATGTATCAACCATTAAATAATATAATAAACTATTTTTGATCCCATTCCATAATAATATAACTAATATTACTATTTTTTTTGTGTGTAATAACTTTTGAAATGATAAATATTATATCTCTAGCTTGTAAATTAATATCTATAACTGGACATGATCTTGGTTTACTTGAAATCCTCACCATTTATTAAATACTCAAGTAAATATTTTATTCATAAATAAATATTTTAGCCACAGACCAATGAATAAATAATTATTAAATATTTTATAAATTATTTTGATCGATAAAAAATAAAAAAAAAATATTCACTGATCTCGAGAAGAATATTTATTCCATTAATTCAAATAAAATAAAATTTAATCTAGATAAACTAAAACACTTAGTTTGTGACCCGATAAGATTTTTTATCATTGGAATTAGGTGGTATTTACTAAATTCTAAGATTACTATCTAGAAATGGGTAAAATAGCCAAACATAAATAATTTAATATCACAAAATCATCCACCAAATAAAAAAACTCATTGTGTAATATAATTACATTGTCACAATATCTCATCAAGTAGGTTTCACATCTGTATCATCAACCTATATTCTTGATACATATTTCTTTGTGTTCTGGAAAAAACATGTTTTCACCATGACCATGGAATTTAACGTGATAGTTCTCTTCCATTCAAAGAGTAGACATATCATCTTTTATAAATATGTAAGGGACAAATCATTCCTCAATGTATCCATTAATAAAATGTCATTCATGATGCACCCAACATTTCTGACTTATCCATAAACTGTATCATAATGGTTTATGAAATACATATAAGTGTATGATTCATGGAATGCATTAATAATAATCCTAAAGTATAAGGACTATTAAAAATTCTCAAATATATTAATATATGATGACACATAAATATGTGAAATTCATACATATCGGATTTTTCTCATAATATTCCATATTAGAGATTACCAAGTTCAAACATATTGAGAAAAAGTCTCTTCTTCTTACGATTACTCACACCTAATTGTCAAAAATATATGTATCCCATCATACTATGTTATCTGATTGTACAACTATATTTAAAAATATATCCATGACGTCTCAAGGTTCTCATCATATAGGGGAAATTCCATTACCTTATCAATGAAATAGATACCCTGGGACATTATTACGCTAATTTCATGAAGAAAAATGAAAAATATTTAATAGAATGTTTTATTAATACTAAAATATTAGAATATACATGTAATCCAAAGTACAATCAGTTGGTTCTAGAACATTAACTCCAAAATTTTATCTTGAAAAAAGTGACACTTATATCATTCATGGTAACTACTACCAAAATTAGTTCCCTTCATGACAAAAGAACTTACCATATATTTAAAATTAGTATTCTTTTCCTCATTATAACTTTTCAATTTTTTTCTTTCCTTAAACAATTAAATGAGCACTTTTAGGTGATTTAAATTTTAACCTTTATTCTTTTTTATCACATATTTTGATTAAATCTATCATTTTTTATTTCTCTATTTGAGCATTATAGATGATCTTAAAAGGACCAAACTGAAAAGATAGAGATTTAATAATAAAATAAACAAGAAAACCTTCTAAAATCTCTAATCCCATGGACTTAAGCTAAGAGGACATATCATTAATTATTAAGATGTTCCTAGAAACACCACTGACACCGTTGTACTTCATGGTAGCCATTTTGGTTATTAATGTGGTAGAAAGAATTTAAGAATTACTTGGATTTTTTTATTCAACTAAAGTGAGGAAGGTCTTAAAATTTTCAGTTTCTTTATCCTTTTCAGAATATATAGTTGTATTAGAACCTATAAATCATTCTCTAATTTTTGATGTTATTAATACCTTGATAATCATAAGTGAAAAGCAATTAGACTGCTCCCACTTTTTAAAAGGAACTTTTTCCTTAGGGGAAATTTGATCTCTATGTGTGTTAGGTTTATCAATATGAAATTCATATTCAAGGTCTATAACACTGAGGATAATAATAACTTGTTCCTTCCATTTCATAAAGTTTCTACTAATTAGGGTCTTAATGGATGAAATGTAGCTCATAAGTGAAGTTGAATGGTCTCAATAATAATCAAGTACATTATAAATAATCATGAAAAATATAAAATCATAAGTATCACAAATTAATAAACGTGGATTGAACTATTCACAAAAGAAAATAAAATACAATAAAATTTCTTATTTAAAATTTTCTGAGATTTGAAACTTCTATTGGTCTAAAAACAAAAATACACAAAAAAATATCCTTAAACATAAGTATTAATAAAACACAGAATTAAATCACATCACTATTGGGAATAAACATTTTAATTCCATATTACATTGAAAATTTACACTCGAAAAATTAAAATCACAATTATATATTAGGCTAATTAATTATTTTAACTTTAAGAGTGTGGTATAATTATTTTTTTAATAAATCCTTCTTCTTCAAATAATATTTTTATATTTCGTTATCCATGAATAAAATAACAAGAACCACATATTAACATAAATTTTCCATGAGGATACTCAAATAATGAATATAAAGAAATAGGGAAATCCTAAAAATTATGAAGATAAAGAAATAGTCACCTAAAAACAATGATATTATACTTATTCAAATAAAAAATGTGTAGTTGACATTGGTGAATATAAAAATTAATACAAAAATGGAAGATATGATCAAAATATAATAATTTTTATTCTTTTATATTTGAATATTATTTGAATTAAATTATTATTAGAAGAAAAAAATTGATTTGTCATAATGAAAAATAAAATTATTTCTAATTTGTTAACTAATATATCTAAAGAAATTCATATACCTGAATATAATTAATACAAAAAAATAGTTGCAAAAAAATCAATTATGTATATATTATTTAAAAAAACATGTAACTTAAACTCATGAAAATAAAATTTAATAAAAAAAAAGGAATTATCAACATCTAAAAAATTATAATTCTATGTACCTATATTTGATTAGAAATAAATGATTTTTAAAATTAAAAAATTTGATTATTAAAAATAAAAATGAAATTATATATATTTTTTAACTAATATAGATGAAGAAAATTTCATACTTGAAATTTATAAATATAAATAATTCATCATAGTAGATCAATGATTCTAGTATTTTTCAACCAAAAAAATATAAATGAAACTGATGAATATAAAAATACAAAAATGGAAGAAATAATCAATATATATGGATTTAAATTTAAAATTTAAAAAAGTATTTTTACATGTGTAAGTTTCATAAAACATAAAAATGCATATTTATCATAATAGTTATAAGAGTAACATAGTGTTTTCCCATATCCCTTCTATGAGTTCATTATCTATCTCATGGAATTTATCTACATCACTGTCAATATTATCCTCCTATAATCATGTCATAGATAAATAAATATCATATAAGTATATTACATCATCAACATACACATCACCCAAATAAATTTTTTACCCTTCCAATATAATAAGATATTAATCATTTTATGGGACAATAACATAAAATATGTAGTAAACATGTGTCTCTATAATAAATGGTTCATCTTTACAATTAAATATTTTCAAAACAAAAAATTTAAATCCATAATTATCATATTTAACACCACTCTTAAAATAAAACTTGATAAACTTAAACATTAGTGCTCAAAATTTAGTATAATAAAGTTCCCATATATCGTCAATAACTCCATGATATGTTATCGATGCAAAAAAATAGGTTTTTATATTTTTCTCATGAAAAATGCATTACTTCAATGATGAACACTTTAAGATCCCATCAATTTATGGAGTTGACTCAGGATCATTTATAGGAACTCTTTTGTTTTAAATTGGGTAATTTTTATTTTGATTTTACTTTTGGGTGTATTTGGGAGGAAATTGAGAAAAAATGGAAGAAAAGGGGGATATTCATAGTTGGTGCACGGTTAGAGAAAACCATGGGGCCCAGCCTAAGAAACTGAGCAACCCTAGAAAGTGGGGGGTTTATCACAAATGGCCCATGGATTTCAAACCGTGTGCCCTAAAAAGAAAAACTATACACCCCAAATATAATTGGCACATAGTTGATGCACAGTTCGAGTAAACTTTGTGCCCTTGCCCAGGAAACCGTGCACAATTTTTGAAGTGGCCTGAAAATTAGTTTTTAATTCCCCTGAACCACCAAAAATCACTCATTTTGACCCAAACATGGGACCTTATGGTTTTGTACAATTTAAAATATTTACATAGGGATTATAAGGCCATTTGAACATTGTTCTTCATGATTTGGTGCTCGTATCAAAGATCCACACCCCTCCCAGTAAGTGGATCATATCACATTGCTTTCTTATTCATCGTCCTTTATTATCTCTTTAATTTGGTGGTATTTATCTTCTATTTATTATAGATCTAGATATATATTTGGTGAATATATATCTATTATTATGGATATATATCTATAACTAAGAAATCTTAAATTTTTTAATCTTGATTTAGAGATATAGATTCGAATCTAGATCTACATCATGTGCTGCTCAATTTTGGGGATTATTGTTGGGAGATATTCATCAACAAATTGAGGTAGGTGGTATAATATTAAAATCTCATATTCATGATTGTGATTACATGTGTACAAATTTTATAATTGGTATGGTTGTTTAGAAATTGAAGTTCTTGATTAAATTAATTAATTTAGGGTGAATTAATTAATGACAGAATTATTAAATTATGGGATTTGGGATTAATTAATTTTTCAATTAATTATGGGATAATGATGTTATGAGTTGAATAACTAATTTGTGAATTAATTATGAAGTATTAAGTTTGTGAATTAGATAATTAATCATGGAATTAATTATGAGTTGTTGGGATTTATTAAATATATTTAATTAATTGTTGTATTAATTAATAGAATGTATGTGATTAATTAATTATAGAATTAATTAATGGTATGAGTGTTATTAATTAATTGTTGGATTAATTAATGAGAATTATTTTTATAATAGGATTAATGTTCATTAATATTGATTGATATGATATAGTGACTTCTTTTGTGATATTGGTGATAGATATATATCTTTGTGTGATATATATATATATATATATATATGAATATTTGATGAATGTGTATGGGTAATGGTATGTGGGTTCCAAATACCATGTAAGTGGGACATGGTTTTATGTTTCTGAAACCAATAGTGATAATTGTGTGTGAGACATGGTCAGATACTTCCAAATCTCAAGTGTGCGGGACATGGTCTGCTGATTATGATGCTCGTTGTGATAAATAAGTCTGGGACATGGTTTGCTACTTCCAAAGCCCACAGGGTCCTAGGCATGATGAACTAGACCCAAATTGTTGGCATTGGACTATGGTTCCAATTATCCATATTATAAATTGGAATAAAATGTATAAACAAATATCATTGGTTTAAGAGATTGTTAATTGATAATGTGAAATGGTTCAAACTCTGGAACAGGCCAAAGTGGGTATTGAGGTTCGGTTATCCTCGAGAACTAGGGAGTTTATATGGATAAATAAATAATACTTTAATAATGTGATAACTATTTAATTATGCATTATATTTATTGATTTATACAACTTCATACAATATTGACTGGATATTGTTTTAGACATCGTTGGTGGTGGACTGCTGAGTTATACTCACATCCTACTCGGGTTGCCTAATCGGTACCCAAAAAAACATTGTGTTTTTTGGAAAGGTTAAGGGAAAATTCCCTGAGTAAGATTTCTCATTTGGGTATGGATCTTAGATGAGGGAACCATACATTGTTCAGGGCCCACTTGGGATCCTTCAGTGTATTTAATTTCTTTTTCCATTTTAGACACTTGTCACTTACTTTAGCATGGATTTTTTTCTATTTTAGTTGGATATTATATATCCTACTATGACTATATTGAGAGATTGGTACTTTTTATGATTATATATGATTTTGATATTATTTATTTATTTTTTCTGGTGTATTACTCTAGAAAAAATAGGTTATATTTTTTCCAAGATCAACTTACCAGACCCTCGTTGCTAGTAAGTAGCCTCTAGCGTACAAGGAAGCACGCTTGAGGTCATGTGGTTAACCGACTCAAGGTATCAGTGTGTGGAAATTGGGGTACACTTATTGGGAAACATCATATCAGAGGAAGTTGTGTCATTAGATCTGAAGAAGTTTTAGGTAGTGGTTTATTAGGAGAATCCCAAGAACATATTTGATATCGATAGATTTTTGGGGTTTGCTTGATATTATTAGAGATTAATCCATCACTTTTCCCATTTCTAAGTGTTTCTTTCAGGATTGAACAAGAAAGGGGAAAAATTAATGGTTATAATCTTATGATAATGTCTTGAAAGAGTTAAATAAGAGTTTTACATCGACACTAATATTGATCGTACCCAAGCCAGGTGAGGAGGATACAATGTATTGTGATGCTTTTGGGATAAGACTCAGAGAAGTGTTGATGTGGGGAGATTAAGTTATAATGTGTGGATCTTAGTATTTGAGGCCACATGAATAGAAAAACCCTACACATGACCTAGATATGGATGTTTTGGTTTATTATTTGAAGTTGTGCTGACAAAATCTGTTTGGGAGAGAAGTTTACGGTGTATACAGATCACAAGAGCTTAAAATACATCTTTTCAAAAAGAAATTTGAATCTTCATAAGTGGAGATGGGTTCAGTATATATATTTGTTGGATTTGGAGCTATCATATATTCCTGGAAATGGGAACAGTGTTGCTGATTCTTGGAGTAGGAAAACTCATACTCAGGTAGTTCATGAGTCTAATGCTGAGCGGAAGATGGTGAACTTGCTGGATGAGATTCATGTTGTGGTTTAGGAGAGTCAGGACCATATGACTCTCACATTAGTTTTATTGGAGTATATACATTTGAGACAGATCAGGGATATATAGTATTAGGATCCAGAGTATTTGACTTTGATGGAAATCCTTGAAGGTGGTGAGACACCATCAGTCCAAAGCATAGATAAAAATGAGATTATCTATGTCTATAATTTAGTTGTTGTTCCTATAAGCATGTGAGAGGAGCTGATGAGGGAAATTCATGCCTCTAAGTGGGTGGTACATCTCAGTGTGAAACAAAACAATCATGATAAAAATGATAATTTTGGTGTTCGAACATGAAAAAGGATATAATAGGGTTCGTGGTACGATGCAACACCTATCAGTAGGTGAAGGTAGAGAATCAACGGCCTATAGGTTTACATTAGCTATTTTCCATTCTAAAATGGAATTAGGAAAATGTGACTATGGATTTTGTTGTGGGTCTCCTGAAGATACCTAGAAATAATGATATTATCTGGGTAATTGTGAATCAAGTAACAAAAGTAGTGTTTACCTATATGGGAAACCTTCTCAGTAGAGTAGTTGAGAGGAATGTATATTTGGGAGAAAGTCATCTACACGGGGTGCCACAAACTATAGTCTCATTTCATGACTCACACTTTACATCATGTTTCTAACATGGCTTGTAGAAGGTGCTTGGTACCCAAGTATTTTTGAGTATGACATTTCACCCATAGATAGATGGGAAGTTGGATCATACCATACAAGGGCTTGAGTATACATTGCAGTCATGTGTTCTTAACTTCGGTGGGTCATTGGAGAATTACTTGTCTTTAATAGAGTTTTCCTACAACAATAGTTATCAGGAAACTATATAGATAGAAAAATATGAGGCTCTTTATGGTAGGCCCTGCAGATCACCTCTATGTTGGATGGAGGCTGGTGAGTTAGAGTTTGTTGGGATCGAGTCTTGTGCAGGAGACATTAGAGAAGATTCAACTAATTTGAAGATGTATGGCTATGACATATAGTAGGAAGAAGATTTATACTTATATATGGAGATAACCCCTAGAGTTTAAATAGGTTGATTGTGTATTCCTTCGGGTGTCACCTAGGTTGGGTCATCATAGGATACCGAGACAGGTATAGTTGGTTCCTAGGATTTTTGTAACATTTGAGGTAGTGGAAAGAATCAGTCTGGTGGCATAACGATTGACACAGTGATATGAATGATTTTTTCCATGTATCACAACTATAGTGGTGTCACCCTAACCATTATCTTGTGATTGAGTTGGATGACATTGATCTTGAGGTAGATGCATATTTGAGGAGAATCAGATACGTGTCTTGGATCATAGTGAGAAAGTGTTGTAGGGAAATATTGTGCCAATATTTCATGTATTATGGAAACATGAGCATGTGAAAGAGGAAACATGGGAAAGGGAAGTGGATATGAGGGATCAGTGGCACAATATTTTTGACTTGGAATCTTAAAGAAGCTTGGGAGTGTAACTCGAGGATGATATGTTATAAGGTGGGGAGATTGTAAGATCCTGACCTTTTCTGGTGTTTATACAGGCTCATTTGTAGGTAATTTTTTGTTTTGTATAGGGTAATTTTTGTTTTGGATTTACTTTTGTGTGTAGTAGGGTAGAAATTGAGAAAAAATGGAAGAAAAGGTGGTTGTGTATAGTTGGCACATGGTTAAAGAAAACTGTGTGCACCATCCCATGAAACCATGCAACCCTAGATAGTGGGGATTCACATAGATGATGCATGATTTTTCAAACCATAAACCCTAAAAATAGAATCCATGCACCCCAATGATAATGGGTGCATGGTTGGTTCCCGATTAGAGAAAACTGTATGCCCTTTCTGAGAAAACCATTCATGGTTTCTAAAGTGGCTCGAAAATTAGTTTTTAATTCCCCTAAACACTTAAAAATCACCCATTTTGACCTAAACTCGGGCCCTTATGATTTTGGACGGTTTCAAAGATTTTTTAAGGGATTATAAGACCATATAACCATCCTTCCTACGATTTGAAGCTGGTATCAAAGATTTTCCCCCCTCCTAGTGAGTGGATATTATCTCGTTGTCTTCATATTCATCCTCCTTTGTTCTCTCTTTCCTTTGGTAGTAGTTATCTTATGTTTTCTCTAGATATAAATCCAAATTTAGGGAATCTAGATCTAGGCTTATGGTTATATATCTAGATATAATAAATATTAAATTATATAATCTTGATTTAGGTTTTTAGACTTGGATCTAAATCTATATCCTCGTGCTGATCAATTTTGGGGAATTTTGTTGGGATATCTTCATAAAAAAATTGAGGTATGTGTTCTGATATTCAAATCCCATAGTCATGATTTTGATTATGTGTATGAAAATTGTATAATTTCTAGGGTTGTTTAGAAATTGATGTTCTTGATTAAATTAATTAATTTGGGTGAATTAATGAATAAAGGAATTATGAAATTGTGGGATTTTGGAATAATTAATTATGGAATTAATTATGGGATAATGATGTTATGAGTAGAATAATTAATTAGTGAATTAATTATGCGGTATTAAGTTTTTGAATAAGATAATTAATTGTAGAATTAATTGTGAGTTATTGTGATAGCTGAAATGGATTTAATTAATTATCGAATTAATTAATAGAATGGATGTGTTAAATTAATTATAGAATTAATTAATCGTATAAGTTTGATTAATTAATTATTGGATTAATTAATGATAATTATTTTGATAGGAGGATTAATGTTGATTAATCTTGATTGATGTGACATAGTGATTTCTTTTGTGATATTAGTGATATATATATATACATATCAGTGTTATATATATATATATATGTGTGTGTGTGTGAAAGTTTGATGAATATTTATGAGACATAGTCTACTAGTTCCAAAGTCCATGTGAGCAGGACATGAACTGTTTTTTTTTAATTATTGTAGTGATAAATGTGGGTGGGACATGTTCTACTACTTTCAAATCCCATGTGTGTGGGAAATGGTATGCTGCTTCTGAATCACATCATGATAAATATGTTTGGGACATGGTTTGTTGCTTCTAATGACCACGGGTTCCTCGGCATGATAACCTAGACCCAAATTGTTGGAATTAGATTATGGTTCCAATTAGTCGTATTATAAATTGAAATAAAATGGATAATGAAAGCCTATTGGTTTAATGGATTGTGAATTGATAATGTGAAATGGTTTAGACACTCATTATGGGCCGAAGTATATATTAATTTTTGGGTGTCCTTGGGAGACTAGGGGTTTATGTGATTAAATAAATAATACTTTAATAATTTTATTACTCTTTAATTATGTATTATATTTATATATTTATAAAACATAATACGCTATTGATAGGATATTGTTTTAGACACCATTGTTGGTGGCCTACTGATTTATACTCACACCCTACTTGAACTTCCTGATCAGTACCTGAATAGAAATTGTGTTTTATGAACTGGTTAAGGGAACATGCCCTAGGTTAGATTTCTAATTTAGGGATGGATGTTGGATGAGGGAACCAGATGTGGTTCAGAACCTACTTAGGAGTGGTTGGTGTCTTTATTTTCAGTTTTCATTCTAGAAACTTGACACTTACTTTAGCATGGCATGTTTTCTCTTTCATATGGATATTGTACTTCCTACTTTGACTATCTTAAGATATTGGTATTGTTTATGACTATATATTCTTTAACTATATTTTATTTATTTCTTTCAGTGTATTACTCTCATAATAGAGGGTATAGTATCTCCATGATAAACTTATCATACCCTTACTACTAGTCAGTAGCCTCTAGCATAGGGGGAGGCGTGCTTGAGTACATGTGGAGAACTTGCTCAGGGCACCAGTACATGGAACCTAGGCTGGGATTTTACAAGCACTAATCCACTATTTGGAAAGGTATTATTGTTTTCCTATTTTTTATTCCAAATTTGTAACCATTAATGTCAAAACCATACAATATGATCATATTAAAACATTATCCCCAGTTAACCATTTCAATGTTTCTAGTGAATATGAATCAATGTTGACTTTCTCCTTACATCATGAAACAGATTCATTTTTTCTCATCAATTAACCATAATTTATTTATTTTCATATATCTTATATTAAATCCCATAATATTGGATGATACATAGGGTTTAACCTCACCTATATTATTCAAAAATTATAAGTGTGTATGTGTCACTACATCCAATGCATTTAACATTACTTTTAATCCATATATCCCCTAACCCAAACTATTTAATGACTAATTATGAGATATAAGGCAACCAATGTGATCTAATTCATACCATAATTCAGTACACAACTCAACCACCTCCTCTAATATATATTTTTAAACAATATAACCCTCTTTGAATGCAAATTTTTAACATATCCCTTTATAATTTGCATACATAATTTAGAAGGATACATCCAAAATAAATATAAAATCCCACATATCCTTATATCTCACACCAAATTAATAACTAGATGAACCATTCTATCTAAAATGGTAGTGGAAAATACATCTCCAGCTAAAAAAGTATGAGGAAAAATTCATTCTCCAAAAAAAATAACAAATTAAATTCCAAAACATTGATTCAAATGAATTTTAAAAAGTATCCCAACATGATGACAAACTTTATAAAATGCATAAAAAATATACCATGAAGTGTAACTGGTGGTAGTAGTTTCCACAATACATGAGAGGAATAATATTTAATCCCTATAAACATTAAATTTTTCAATAGAATAATTTTTTTAAAATTTTATGAATACTTGATAGGTTCATTAATTTTATGCATTCATTGATATAAATTCATCTTTTCACTCTTTCATAACAGGTGACATTCTAGAGATAAATAATTCTTTTTACTTTCATAGTGGGATCTAACTCCAAACTTAGTCCCATAGATATTAAGTCTAACCGATTATCCACTAAATGAGGCTAATATTCAATGGTAATATATATAATATTCATGTTCTTTATTATTCATAAACACCATTTTATTTCATTTTACACTTTGAACATCATTTCACATTATGATTGTAATACCTTCTTAAAATACACTATTATGTGGTACATTTTTTAACATCATTTAAAGTACCCAATGATTCATATGATTTTAAGGAATATAATTATACATATTTTAATTTTATATTTTAGTAAATTGATATACACTTAAATATGAACATGTTTGATTCAGGGATCAATGGAGAATTCATGGATGATGGTGGAGATATTTGGCAATGAAAGGAAGCAATTCTGGAGAAGGCAGATTGGAATCCATCCCACTGATGAGACTGTGGGGCCCAAAATACAGGACCAATTAATCCCAAATTTCATTTAATTATATAATACATGTATAGGAACAAATCAATATTCATAATCCAATGCTAATTCGGCCTCCATGGTGTCCATTTAGGTGGCCCAAGTTAGAGATAAAATTTTGGGCCAGATTCTGCGGCCTAGAAAAACATCCCACTAATATGATCATATCTAGGAATCCACAACTCCAAATGGGCCCAAATTTTAAATAATTTTAGAAGACATCCTAGGATCCATTTTATTATTTTATCTCCCACTCTGATTCGGCAGTCTAGAAGGACTTACAAGCGCGTATGTTCGGTAGAAGCAAGCTGGCTGCCACCTTGGGTCAAGGGTGGAAAAGTCTTCTATCCCTTAATTTCCACCACACTAGGCCTACCATACTCAAGTTGGATCCTTTGTACTATTGGAATATCGACCCAAGGCTCCCAAAATTCCTATTTGAGGAAGTGTTGGTGAAAGAGTTTTTAATTTTTGGGGCTTGGTTCAATTGTAATGTTATGCTGCGATTTTGTTGTCTCAAATTTGTCTTTCACTTGTAAGTTGTTCAATTCAATTTAGTTTATTAATAAAATTTCTTCTTCTCATCTTATTATTTTGTTCTACATATCACTTTTATACTGTTTCCTCAAGGTGTGAATTTATTCACACCAAATCTTGTGAAATTATTCACACAATGGTGGAGTGATCATTTTATTTTTGTTGTTTTCTTTACTTCTCCATGTCCTCCCTCATGAGTCTACTTTCCGCTTCCATTGATACCATCGAATCAATGGAGGGATAAACCACTTATGGGTTGATCCAAGGGAGTATCAAGGGGCTGGATTGGATGTTATTTATCACCCCATTAATGTATAATCACTTCTTAAATTGAGATTTTTATTTGATGATTTTTAAACTCCATCGTCCTTGTTGAATTTAAGGACACACACTTCATGTGCTAATACGAACCTTTACCTTGAAGTGCTCAAAACTTTGATCCTTAAAGTGTATAGGATATTAGTATTAAAGGGTGTAGGCATTGAACCAGTAAGTTATGATGTTGTTTTATCTTCTTAAATGAACACATCTCAAATATAAGAAATTGAAATCTTTGAAAAGGAAATACGTCCAATCCACCCCGAGCGATAACCTAGTATCAACTCATTCTTTTAAATTGAATTCACTTAAATCTATTAGATATCCTCTAAACTCATCTAAAATCAATCCAAGTTGGCCACTTTATATCCAAAAACAATCCATATAATGTATGTGTCTATAGGTTTCTTCTTAGGTCTCTGAGGATTCGATAACCCAAGCTAAACTACAAGGACCGTTTTACCTTCATCTCTTGGGTAAATTTGAGTGAGAATCAAATTTTAGTGTTGTTGTCGGGGACCTAAGTAATTTATCTTAGACACTAGCATCCTTTTCTCATCCCACTTTTCTATTCTCATTCCCTATTTCACTCTAATGGAAATCCCTTTTGAACAAACCCAAACATGGGGAACCTCTCCCTACTTTGATCACCCAACCCCATGTGTGATGTAAAATGACCATACAAAATTATACTTATGGGATAATCAACAACATAATTAACCACAATGTTTTTACTCCTATGATCCACAAAACATCCCAACATATAATGAGTTTCAATCCCCACAAAGCCAATCTGAACACCCTCCTGTGCAATTCCAACAACTTAATTATCCACCTAGAATAGACCATTCGGATCAACCCCTTATCCATACTAATCCACATCCGTTACTTGAAAAACTATGTCAACAAATTGAGATAATGAATTTTGAGGTTTCATCATTGAGTTTAGAACTACAAATCATTAAAACTTGTGAGGAACCCATCCCTACACAAACTATACCCTCCATAATCTTATGTGAAGTGTCTAGTTTCCCACAAACCCCACAGGAATTTATTGAAGAACCAACCTTTGGATTTGGGATAGATAAATAGGATCAAGGAATTTCTGAAGGGTCTTTAAATAAGGAGGAAATTGACTTTTTGGATTCAAAAGAGGAGAATTTGACATCATGGATTGAGTCTCCTAAGTATAACTCCATTAATGAATTTTCAAAAACACCAACCATTGAACCATTGAGAGAAATCACAAACATTGAGTCCATACCCATTCCTAAAATTGCTCATTACAATTTTTTGGTTGAATCTTCTATTCAAAAGGAACCAATTCTGTTGAGTAATTTTGAAAATGAAATTGAGTTTGATTCAAAGTCACAACCTATGTTTGAAAGTGTTAGCCTACCCAAACTTGAACGAAAGGACTTTCCATCCACCCAAGAGTTTCAATTCATTGAGGATAGACAAAAACTTCAAATTTTAAAAATTTCTTATCTTGAAACCAATAAAGAGGTGATTATTCATAATGTCTTTGGAAGGACTGAAAAAGAAACTGGATCAACTATTTTTGATATTCCTTGGATTTTAACACTCATTATAGAACATAGGTTTGCACACGACAAAAATTATAAACAAATAATCAATCTAAATTTAGTGGACATGGAGAAATATGGGGTCCTTAAAACGTTGAAAATTAGTATTGGGTAAGTTAGGGGGTTCATGTCGAGCTAACGACATTAAACAAAGCGTTGCATGGGAGGCAACCCATGTTTTTCAAGTTTCCTATCATTTTGTTGTTTTAATAAAATTTATATTTTGATTAATCATTTTTATATTTTAAAAAAAATATACTGTTGACTTGTTCTTCTATTATGGGTACGGATGGGTATGAAAGGGGAGAACCATATTCATCTGTGTCACGTGGTGTGATCCTTGAGTAATGCCTTACCTAGAAATTTAAAAAGAATAAAATGTATCATCAGTTTGTTTTATTTTAATGTTTTTGTAGGTTAAAATAAAAATACAAAAAAATAAATAATAATAATATAATAATAATAATAAGAAGAAGAGACACTTCGTGGGTCGTGGGTCAAACCCCGTCACAACCGGTGAAGCCGCGGGGATTTGAACCCTGGACCGAAGGGAGATAGGGGTGCGTGCTTACCACTGACCTACAACTTATTGTGCTTACTTATTCTATAATTTTTATATATATACCTATATTTTACTTATATATATATATATATTGTTTTGTTTTGTTTGTTTGTTTGTTTTCCTTTTTCCACTAGGGAACTATGAAAGTGACATGGATATCAAAGGACTAAATTGGAGCGGCAAGAATTTCAAACTTTAACCACCAGGTGACTTCATTCCATGATCTTCATATTTCAATTTCCTTATTGAAATCCATTTTTTTTGCCTCTATACCATTCTAAATTTTCTTTTCTTCAAACACTAGGGATGGTGTTATTTTAAGTTGGGGGGGGAGATGAAATATAAAAAAAATATTTTGTGTCAAAAAAAATGATAAATTATTTGAAAAAAAAAATGTGAAAATGGAAGGAAAAATTCCTTTAACTTTGAATATGGTAATACACATTGAACACTTTGAAACTGTATATCAAATAATTTAGCATACCCTAATTCTGATTTTAATCCTTGTATAATTTCATGAGCATATATTTTGGAAAGTGTGGTTGTCCAATGTGATATTTCATCATTTATATTTTCATCCAAACAAAAAAAAGATCACAATGCACGTCCTTTGGATAGTGGGGTGTTAGTTTGAGTTCATGGGGTCCCCAAAATATATATCATAGGTTTAGTGATCATTTTAGGTTAATATGAGTATTCAAAAAAAATTATTAAAAAAAAATTACACGTAGAGCAATAAAATGACCTAATGTGTGTCTTTAGGCACTTGGGGATCGTGACTCCATAGTTGTCTAGCCCAGAGTTAGTAATTTTATCTCTATTTTTGGTAATTTGAATTTGTTTTTGACTGAGTTAACTTGAGATGATGCCCGTGTATGTGGGCTTCACTTGGTGCCCTAAGGTCTTTGAGCCTAGGATTCATCAGCAAAGTCTCGCTACAGGGGTTGACTCTTTTGAGTGCAACTTCAATTACCATGGAAAAATTGCAAAAACAAAAAAACAACAAAAAAAATTATACAAAAAAAATGAATACTCTTCTTAATATTGAAATTTGATTCCACCTAGCGCTTCTGTAATTTCCCCCTTGAATAAAGATGAACCCCCATGTCAATTGTGATGCACAACACATCCTCATACTTAATTGATATTGGATGAAATATGGAAATGAATTTGAACAAAGGAATGGGCTTGGGATTGGGATCTTCTTATGAAACTATCTTGTATTAAAATATTTTGATGGGTTTCATGATTGTTTGGTATAAGGTTTTTTGGTGATCATTGTGTATTAAAATGTTTTTTGGAAAAGGGAATTCGAATTTCATATTGTTGAGATATATTTTGCTCGGGACTAGAAAAACTCAAGTTGGGGGGTTTGATTAGCCACTAAATGAGGCTAATATTCATTGGTAATATATATAATATTCATTTTATTCATTATTAATAAACACCATTTTAGTGAATTTTACACTTTGAACATCATTTCACATTATGATTGTAATACCTTCTTAAAATGCACTATTATGTGGTACATTTTTTAACATTATTTAAAGTACCCAATGATTCATCTGATTTTAAGGAATATAATTATACATATTTTAATTTGATAATTTTGGGAATTTATCTACACTTAAATATAAACATGTTTGATTCAGGGATCAATGGAGAATTCATGGAGGATGATGGAGGTATTTGGCAATGAAAGGAAGTAATTGTGGAGAAGGCAGATTGGACACTAGCCCACTGATGAGACTGTGGGGCCCAAAATACAGGCCCAATTAATCCCAAATTTCGTTTCATTATATAAGACATGTATAGGAACAAATAACTCTTCATAATCAAATTCTAATTAGGCCTCCATGGTGTCCATTTAGGCGTCCCAAGTTAGAGATAAAATTCTGGGCCAAATTCTGCGGCCCAAAAAAACAGCCCACTAATATGATCATATCTCGGAATCCACAACTCCAAATTGGCCCAAATTTTACAGACTGTTAGAAGAAATCCGGGGATCCATTTATTTTTCTATGGGCTACTCTGATTCGGCTATCTAGAAGGACTTACAAGCGTGTCTGTTTGGTGGAAGAAATTTGGCTGCCACCTCGGGTCAAGGGTGGAAAAGTCTCCTCTCCCTTACTTTCCACCACCCTAGGCCTACCATACTCAAGTGGGATCCTTTGTACTATTGGATGATCGACCCAAGGCTCCCAAAATTCCTATTTAAGGTAGTGTTGGTGAAGGAGTTTTTAATTTTTGGTGCTTGGTTCAATTGTAATGTTATGCTGCGATTTTGTTGAGGGCTAACCCACTTATGGGTTGATCCAAGGGAGTATTAAGGGGATGGATTGGATGTTATTTATCACCCCATTAATGTATAATCACTTCTTAAATTGAGATTTTTTTTTGATGATTTTTAAACTCCATCGTCCTTGTTGAATTTAAGGCCACACACTTCATGTGCTAATACGAACCTTTACCTTGAAGTGCTCAAAACTATGATCCTTCAAGTGTATAGGAGATTAGTATTAAAGGGTGTAGGCATTGAACCAGTAAGTGATGATGTTGTTTTATCTTCTTAAATGAACACATCTCAAATATAAGAAATTGAAATCTTTGAAATGGAAATACGTCCAATCCACCCCGAGCGATAACCTAGGATCAACTCATTATTTTAAATTGAATTCACTTAAATCTGTTAGATATCCTCTAAACTCATCTAAAATCAATCCAAGTTGGCCACTTCATAGCCGAAAATAGTCCATAGAAAGTACGTGTCTATAGGTTTCTTCTTAGGTCTCTGAGGATTCGATAACCCAAGTTAAACTACAAGGACCGTTTTACCTTCATCTCTTGGGTAAATTTGAGCGAGAATCACTAACCATGCATACAATACATATTTTGTATTTCCTTTTAAATCCAAAAAAGTTTTGATCAAATTTTCACCTATTTTTTATCAACATTCATAACAATAATGTTATGTTTTACCTCAAAAAATATCCAACGATGTAGATCGAATAAGATGGACTATTTATTTCATGTGTTTATTTGATGATTTTAACTTTCTAAATTTCTAAATGTGACATCTATGTTTTTGTCCTTGTTATAATATTATATAATTGAAAATGGATGGGGGTAATTCATACTCTTTTAAACCATTAAATTATTTTTTAATCTTTAATAAGTTTAATCCATTCTTAAAAATATTCAATAACCCTTGTACACTTTCTTTATCCCATTCTTCAGTTGAGGATATGAAGTCCCTTCTTCAAAAATTGGAAAAGAATTATGTTCCATAAGAACATATCTATATATGTTTCAATATATAGAAAATTCATTTATAATTAACATTACTATAACATGTAAAATAAAATAGACTTTCTTATATGCATACAAAAATTTAACACCCTCTATATATAGAAATTTCCAATCATCAATCAATAGTGACAGATAAAAATCAACATAATTTTTGGGTTTTTTTTTCAAAAATAACCATGCTCATCATCGCATTTTTTTTCTTTGAAAATATTTGTGAATAAAAGTTATAAACTATCACTATAGGAAAAATAGATTGTACAAATGGTTTTTTGCAGCAGTTTTCAAAACCATTGCTAGATGACTCATTTATATTATTTTGATGTTGTGTTTATAAAAACATATTTAATTCAAGATGATTCAATAAAAACAACTACAATTTAGAAATTATTTTTAACAGTGATTAAAACCATTACTAAATTGGTGATTTTGTTTTTTTCATTATTTATTTAATTTTAGATGTATATTGTAAAAAAAACTACCGCTAAATGAATTATAATTAATCATTATTATTATTTAATTATTAAAATTTTAATTTTTAGTTAATAATTAATTATAATTATTTATTATTTATTTATTTTTATATAATATTTAAAATTTCATTAATTATTAGCTAAATTAATTATTATTTATTTAGTAATTATAAACTATTAATTAATTATTAATTATTAATTAGTAATTATTTATATTTGTATATATTTACATATAAACACACACACAAAAACATATACATATTTATTCACTTAATTAATGTTCTAAGAGAAGTTGAAAATGATATTTCAACTTCATTTGACCAAAACATTTAACCCCGGTATCCATTTGGTATTTTAATACTATCCAATTGAAGCTTAAAAATAAATAGGATCATTTTAGATAACAAAATATAATAACTATTGGTAATGAAATTATTTATGTTTAAGAAAAATTAAAAATAGGACTTTAACTTAAAAAAACCATTAGTATTTATCCTGGAGTTTTTTTTGGGATTTGATACCTATCAAATCAATTCTTAGGATGGGCCATATGACTTTTAAAAATACTCCAAAATTTTAGATCTTTATGTGGTCTTTCTACATTTCTTAAAATGTATTTCTTTTTCTTTTTGGGTTGGGTATATATTTATTCCCTAGTTTTATATTACTATCGATATGGTGGTTTAAAAATTTTATTAGTATTCACTATTTTGGTTATTTATTTTCCTAATGTGTCTTATGTGCTTGTTTTTTATCTATTAATCGCAAATACTTCTCTCATGGGAATGATAAGGATTGAATTTGGATGGAGTTAATGATTAAAATTTAGTATTCTTTGACAATAATTATGGTGGAAAGTTCATGGTAAATAAATGTGTTTGTAGTTTTATATTTATAAATATTAAAATATTATTTTATTTATATTTATACCAATTTATGTATATTTATTAATATGTATTTATGAATATCTATGTGTGCATATATAAATATATATATATATAATTGTATATATGTGTGTGTGTATTTATATATATGTGTGTGTGTGTGTGTGTTATGTTGGTGTGTGCATGTGTTTGTTAGGTATAGGGGATTAAAAACCACAAATAACACATACACCCAAGCACCCCAGTGGGTCAAACCTCATCTTTCTCTACAATGAATGACAAGAACCCACCGGAGCTATTTTATTCCATATTTATAGCCTGAAATCCTTTATTCATGGTGGTCTGAAGGCCCAGCTGAACATGGCTCAAAGTCCCCAGAAGGACATGACCTAAAGGGCTGGATGAGTTTCTTGTATTATGTCATGCTACCAGTCTTAGCCCCCCCCCCCCCCCCCACACACACAAACACATAGTAGTCATTGTATTGTGTGACCATTCTAAATGACCCCATTAAGATATGTTGCATTGTTCTACCCTCAAATGTATTGTGGCAAGGAAACCCTCATTCTCACATAAAAAATCCATGTTTTAAGAGGTTCATATAATAGTTTTCAATATACTCATATCTCTTTCAAGCCTCCCAACTAGAGATTTATGTGTGGAACCTCACCGCATCACCAGCTTATCACATCGTGTTATCATATTTTTTCCGTTGTGTAGATAGTCCTTTGGTGGGGTATCCCCTTTCCAAAATCATAAGTCCATGAGGATGAAGGGTTGGTTGATAGTAACCATCACACCCATCTATGCTTTGAGGTTTCCCACCCAGAATCATCTACATGTCACCATGAAAACTTCCTACCTATTGCACTAAGTTGTTCATCTGGTCTTACCACGACCCTTTCTTTCAAACGATGATGGCTTGACGATCCAGTGGCATGAAGTCCTTTAATATACTAGAGGCCCTATAAACTGAGGGCCCATATCTATTGCATTATAGTCTAAATTAGGTTAATTGTAACATTATTACAATACTTGCTATAGTATTTTTATAGTGTCTGCAAAATTACTTCCTCAACCGAATTTGAACTCAGGTCTTCCATTTAGGATTATAGGGTGCTTATCACTATGTCAAATCCCAAATGCATATATATTTATATTTATATATAATTATATTCAGTTTTATATATATACACACATGTGTGTGTGTGTGAATTTTTTGACAATTATATATATTTATAGATATTTATATTTATTTATGTATATTTTTATATATTTTTGTTCATATATATGTATATTTATATGTGTTTTCATAGATGTTTATATATATTTATATTGATAAATAATTATATATATTTGTTTGTGTGTTATATATATTTATGTATATTTATTCATAATTATACTTTTTTATATATATTTATACATATTTATTTATATTTATACATATTTATATGTATTTATATTTAGAATATATTTATATATATTATTTCGGTATATCCTATATGTTGTTATATATATTTTTATTTATATACAAATATATGTATGTATGTTTATTTATATACATTAATGTAAATTTACTTCTATTTATATATATAATAAATATTTATATATGTTAGAATATATTTATAAAATTATATATAACTATGTTTATTTAAATTTATTTGTAATTATATTTTTATATATATGTATTTATAAATTAGGAATAAATATGTGTACTCATATATATGTATGTACGTTTATTTACTGGGATATATGTATAAGTATATTAATGTTTTTTAGTCACCACATAAAGGAATTGGTGGGCTTATGGTGTAGTGGGTCTCGGTTGTGGTGGGCCTGATATGGGACAAGACTGGTGTGGGGAGGGTCCTAGGTTAGAGTGGGCTTGGTTCGGGGGGTCTATGATGCCCTAAGTGGGTTAGGTGTGCCCTACCTAGTCCTAGTGGCCTTGGCCCTAAGGGTGGAAGGTGCTGGTTGGAATGAGTGGGACTATTCTAGATAGGCCCATGTTAGGCCTAGGCTGGGTGTGACCGTGTGGGGCATAGGTTAAAAGGGCCCAACATAGCAATTTTTTTTAAAAAAATATTTTATCTTTTAAATAAAAAAATTAAAACCACCGCTAAAAAATTAACATATGTTTTTAAGATTCCTGCAAAATAAATGTTTATTAAATGTTTCATTAAAAAAATTAAAAACAAAACTACCACTAAATAATATAAACCTCTGTGAAATGATTCTCAAAAGTTTTTAGAAGAATTTTGAATTAATATATAACACTGGAATACATTGTGTGTTATGGAAGAGGCAAGATCGAATGATGTAGAATTCACACAATATGGATGAAAGAAAGATTGAGTAAAGGGATTTGATTCACGAATAAGAGAATAACAAACAATATATACAAGTTTATGGAAATAGAAACAAAGAATGATAAAGGAAAAAAATTATAGATGAAGAACAAAGAGTATTTACATTCTTAGGACCATGATGGTCTTAAAATAATAATAATAAAACCACAACAAATGTATATTATTATACAAAAACAATGTATCAGGAGACATACAAAAAATATGAATAAGAAAGAATAGAAGCACAAACAGGACCATGCAAGGTATCTAAACATAGATCCCTTGTCACTTCAAGATCCAGAAATGAAATCAGGCTTATGGATGGTAACATAAACTTATGAAATGTACAAACTCAATCATTCAACCCTAGGGGAGATTAATACAATAAAAGGAAACAATTCCAAACCAAAAAACAATGTCAAACAAGCTTACTAAACTGGGAATACACCAAGAACCGAGAGGTGGTTATTGAGAAGAATGAGTGGAATTGTCATGTATGGTACTCCTTGAATGTCATCATGTTCCACCATAGATATCCAAAGGTTCAAAATATTTTCTGGAAGGATTAACTTAATGAATTTTCATGAGTGAGGCCATCAAAATAAGATACATGGTCTTCTTCTATCTCAAATTCTCTCTAAAATAACAGTGGTGGAAGCTGAATGCCTAAGATCATCTCTCACAAAATGAAAACTAGGCACCTTGAGAAGAAAAGTGATGGGATTATGGTGGATTAAATGAGTTTAAATCCTATAATAGAAGAAAGGATAAGTGTTTGGTGGATCATGCATGGAAAAATCCTAAAACCAAACTGGTTGAACAAACATGAAATAACCTAGGGCCAAGTAGCACATGATAACTGAAGGAAACCCAAGGGCATAGATTTCCCAAAATTCTAGGAGCAAATAAACATTCCATGAAACAAAAAAACTTTAATTCATATCCACTAGATCGATATGATAAATAACTAATAAGAAATACTAATGGAAAATAAAACACTCCACATAGGAAATCTTTCCATGATAAAAAGCCATGATTAGTGAGAAAGTCCAAAAACTAGTATACATAACCCCTTCCCATAAGATAAAATAGAAAAGGCCTCACAAAAATAATTTCATAATAAAAAATTTAAAAATAATATTGTATCAATGAAAAAATTTAAAGGCGTAAAAAAACAAAAAAATAAATCTAATGGAATGAAAAAATCATCATTTAATTTGTTATAAAAATCCATGAAAAGATTCAAAAATATCATCCTCACAAATAAAATTTAATCATAAAATTCATGTATCCTACAAAACTCCCACTTATTTGATGGTTTGGGTAGTTTTCACGAAATAGAAAACCCTAAGTCTAAACATAATTTTTCTAATATAATTATTACTTATCATGTTTCATGGTGAAACATGATTTCCCATACCCTTTCATTTACTACGATCTACTTCTAATAATTTTATAAATTTAAAAAATACATCTAAGAAAAAACATTTACCAATTCTTACCAAATACAATACTTAAGTATCCATTTGAAATGAAGTAATTATAGTTCCAAGGATACACAAACACCTAAAATCATAAATGACCTTCCTTGGTGGTCAAAGTAGTAGTCATGAATACTCAGAAACAAAGCCCAAAAAACAGAATGTAGTAAGGAAGTTGAAACATAAAAAAATCAATCAAATAAAAAAACAATAAGAGAAAATTCTCCACTTGATCCCAAATAGCTCAGGATATCCCAAAACTCACCCAATCTTCCATCCATTCCCCCTATAAATCACATGTAGGTCCAGTCTTATGAACTTAGAAGAAAGAAAACATAGAGTTATGCATAAACCTACTTTATGGGCTGGTAAACACATTACAGTACATTGTTAGTGTAAATTGGGGCATGCCACGTTATTTTGGGCCATATTATCCTTACGATTAAAATTGGGGTAGTATCTCTTTATTTGGTCAGTCTTAGAATACTCATAATGCTATAAAATCATAAACTAACTATTATTTGTATCTATACTATTATTTTTGGATGAGCCTTTAATGTTAGTCAACTAGAGCATAGTCTTGACCCCACTAGACTGATATGCTTACAGTTGATGTTGTCCCTTATGGGATACAATATTATCCTGGAGGATTGAATGAAGTTGATGGTAGTCTTGATGAGTTTAATAGTCAATATTTGGTCAATGACTTGACAATTTTTCAATATGTGAGACAAACACTAGAGTATGAAGACATTTTGGGTTTTTTGGATGTCGTTCACATCGCACTAGATGCCACCACTGATTCCCCCACCCCAATGGGGGACATAGATGAGCCTAGTAAATCTTAATGAACCCCTCAATATGTACATGAAAAATCAAGTCAATATAAAGATGATTTCTTCCACTCAAGTGATCAAAAATGAAAAAAAAAACAATGATGGACTCAGATGGGTTCATAATCCCTCATTATAAGAAGATGAGGAAGAGTAGGGATTATTCTAAATTAGAGTGAATCATTGTCATTAGATCCTTGGGGAGATGTACTAAGAAACTAAACCCTCCTCTATAGGTACATATCATCATGGATCCCCCAACACACTCTTTGATGATGAAAATCAAGATGTTACTCACAAGCATAAAAATCATTATAGTATTATCAAGTAGGGCCTCATAGAATAGATTTATCCTTGGGTCGAAGAGCATGACACTCTGGCCTTCCAAAGATATCAAATGGGGGAGATAAATGCTCATAAATATTTTTAGATTAAAGAGTGCATTATTTATAAAATTGAACTGGGATTTGAACAATATCACAACTTTGACTACTTCCACCTTTATTGGGAATAGATTATGGTTAAGTGATTCGAGGCTCGCATGCGGAGCTGATATTGAAGATGTTCATAATAGGGAAATTATCTTTTTGCTAATTATTTAATGGTTGTTGGTTATATTGGTACTAAAGATTTAAAATTGTAGATGTTTCATGATGTTTATTTAAAATGCTAAATTAGGATTGGTATTGATGCTAATAAGATCTTTTATTATAATGGATTTTTTTGGATTATTTTAAAATGCACTATCATTGGTTACTTCTTCCATCTATTGGAATTGGATGATGGTTGATGAAAATCACTAAGGATATCAATTTTATCCTTATTAATGAATTTATGAAGCTGTTAAGTAGTGAAAAAAGTTAAATGGGGCTACAAAACATTCATGGATTTGTGTTGCATCTAACCAGGCCTAAAAGGACTCTCTTATGAGTTGTATGTGTGTTGAATAAATCATTACTATGGGAATAAAATATAAAATAACTCCAAGGGTGAATTGGGGATTCATATATTGGTCTATGCTTCACTTGAGGGGAGGATTTCACTTAATAGAAGTTGGTTTATGGGAGCTGGAATCATAGCCTTTTTACAAGATGTGGCTACAAATTGGTGAATCAGCAGTGGGTGACTCTTAAAGCTGGAATCATCATTGTTTCTCATATATGAAATCAGTGGTGTTTTAATTATAGTCTTGATATAGGAATGGATGTGGGACTTGAAATATTACTTTTCATTCCAGCACTACATGGTTTGAATATTTTTCATGGAGCTTTGAATGTGGATTGAACAGTTTTGGTTGGATGATTGAACCAAATCTAAACTTAATTTAGGGGAATTTCATTGACGTACATATGATGGAATGTATTATTTTTACCTCAATTTCTAGATGGTTAAATATCATTAAATATTATGTGTATACTAATATTTCATTTTTATTTTATAAAATTTTGGGGATATGGGTTGGTTGACCATGCAAGACTTTATTAAATTTATTGAGATGAACCTTAGAAGAGGTTTAAATGAGACATTTTAAAGGTATAAAGTCTCATTTTCTTATAAAAATTATTAGTATGGGACTTAGTCACATACTAGTGTTTGAGGTTAAACCAAATGGATTTAGAATTAGTTTCATAATCTGCCTCATGCACGAACATACTTTTTAAAAATGGTACCAACACACAATGGACTTTCCCAAGAACCCTAGGGTCAACATCAATGTAGGTAGTGGAAAATTATAATTCATTGTATATGGAAATAATGGGTTTCTTGGGGCCTAAAAAAACATCTAGAATTCCATTATATACAAGAATATTTCTCATCATAACTCTCTATATATTAAAAACGTTATCACTATCAAACTTATCAACCTCAATTTCATGTGAATACATCACAAACCTAATATACTAGCTCTAATACTATTTTTTGGGGTAAAATAAGTTATGAATGATAAAAAACCACCTAATAGGTATGAAAAAAAGGATCGAGTAAATAGATACAATTCAAGAAGAAAATAAAAATAAACAATAGAAGCAGTTTATCAAAAACTTAAAAAAATGGTGATAAAGAATTAAAAAGATGTAGAAAGATAAAGAACTAAAATTATTTTCTTTATTCATACTATGTTTTCCCTACGTGTAGGGAAAGAACACCACTATAGATTTATTTTATTATGAAATAACAAAACAACATAAGGGGTACAATAATACTGAACAAGAAAGATGAAAATTACAAATTTGACTATGAAATATATCTGAGCATAGGTCCCTTTTCACTCTAGGATCCCATGAAGAAAGTGGTCTCAAGTATCGTAACATATTCTCTCAAACTATATGTGCTCAATCACACAATATTAATGAAACTAAATACAAGTAAAGGACAAAATGAAACATTTAATAATAACGGTAGATAATTTTACAGAATCGGGCTTACACCCAAAACCCAGAGATATTCATCGAGAAGAAAGAATGACATTTATAGGGTTAGAACTCCTTGAAGGGAATCATGTTCTACAATAGAGCTCACATGGTTTCAACTCTTCATTAAAAGGGATATCCAGATGAACAAGATTGAGAGTGTATAAAATGACAATTTCAGGTAATATTCACTCTCAAACACTCTCTAAAATAGAGGAGGAATTTGGATGCCCAAGAACCCCTATCCATGAAAGAATATAGGGTTCCTTAGGAAGAAACGTGGAGTAATTATGGGTGATAAAGTGAGTGGTTAGCCGCAAAAAAGTACAAGCTTTTGGTTGATGGATAATGGAAGAATCAAGAATCCTAGTTGGAGGGACAAATACAAAACAACCTAGGGCCACATGGAACACAACAAATAGAGAAAACTTAGGGGTATGGGTCATCCCAAATGCTGAGAGAGAAGAAACATACCAAGAAATAAAAAACTCCAAAATCATAGCTTCCCGATTGGTATGATCGAAGGCCTGGAAGAAACTCTATGGAATAATGAAACTGGCCACAAAAAACTAGATAATGAGAAACAATCCAACAAAAAACCTAGCAGATATATGCTAAGAAAATATACCCACATGGGAAAATAGAGCAACCCAAATAAATATAATTTCATAATAAAACATTTAAACTAAATATTTCATGAATAAAAATAAAAACAACCAATCATGGGAAAATAAAATGGCATAAAAAATTCATAATTTAATTTTTAATAAAAACACATTCCAATTCTCACATCACAGTTTTAAAACCCCACTGAAAATAATTTCATTGCAATTTAAACTACCTATAAATTCTAAAAAATGTTTTTAAATGGCATTTTTTGCATAGTGTTCTAATATAAATGGATATAAACTATGTCTCCTATAGATACTCTGATATGGATTCATTCTCTACATTCATAGTCCCATTCTAAGATTTCTAACTTTATTTATTAAATCATTAAAATATGGACAAAATATCTTTTATTATGGTGAATCAGTTGGTTTACATAAGTTTTTATTGAATATTCCCTCATATTTATGTCATCGTATCCTATTTTCAAAATTTGAATTTGAAAATAAATGATTTAAATGAGAAATTATTGGATGATACCATATTTTCATTATAGAATATTTGGTTTGTCTATGTGAGAATGAATCCTAGTTAGATATCCTATCCATTTTATATTGTAATTTCAAAAAATTATAAAATTATCATAAACATTCACATTAATTCATATATAGAACAAATTCATTGAGGAAAAGATGTGTTTTCCTATACCCTATTTCTACAGGACATAACATTTTTTGCATCATAATTTGAATATGGAAGAAAATTTATATTTGGAAGTAACACTTTTAAAATATCAAGAAATTTTGTGAAACATTTTTCACTATAAACATTTATTACTTTTATGTTAACCAATATCAAAACTACAGATAGCATTATAAATTTAGTACAATGTGGGAACAATTATTTTTCAACATATTTATACAATTTTTCAACACTTGAAATTTTTCAATGGTTTCAACACCTACACCATGAATAGATCCATCAAGATAATCTATTGTCTCATACTGAGAAACTCCATCAATGTTATATCAAGAAGTATTTTTTATTTCACCATGTAAAATATATCTTGTATAAATATGATTAAAACCATTGTAAATCAGTTGGTCCTTGATTTCTCTAGACCATAATTTTATTATATTATAACACTTCACACAGGGATAAAAAATCATGTATTTATTTTCAAAATTTCATTTTATAAATTCCAAGAACTTTTCAACCACTTTCCCATATTCATCACTAGTTTTTCTGTATTTATCCAATTACAATTCCTTAATTACCTAAAACCAAAAATATAATATACGAACATATTCAAATATATAAAGATATATATAAACATATAAACATAAAAATAATAATTTTAAAAAGACTAAATTACACATATAGTTCACTCATCACCATTGTTCCCTTACGTCTACCTCAGATGTGTGGTATCTCTCAGATCCTATTTTTCATTATCGTAGTAATAAATGAGAAAATGAAATTACTATCTACTTATCATTGGTTGGTAGTTAAAAATGGTGGTGTGCATGGAAATTTGTTCTCTATATATTATTTAATTCTATATTTGGGCTCTTATTTCATCCTTTTATTGCTACGAGTTTTGTGGAGGAGGGTTTTAGTCAACCAGAGATGGAATGGGGTCATGTGGGAACTAGGGTGTGTTGCGAGCCCCAATTCAATGTGAGGTAAATGTTCCCTAATAGTTCATTATAGGGTGTTAATATGGGTGATGGGGTATGGATCTAAGTCAGTTATTAACTATGGTGGTGTCCATGATATATTTGGGATTTGGTGGTCTTCAGCATCATGTAGGAAGAATCTAATCTGATTTACCCTATGTATGATTTCAAGACTATTTGTTTGACAGTTTTTAGGTGTCATTGTGACAAATTTCTTTAGTCTCAATGAATTTGGTTGGTGGTATCGCTTGTTTTCATTAAAATTTTCATCGATTGGGTGGCCTTGAATGAGGTATGGGTGTTTTGAAATGCATCATTCACTCGTCTGCCCTTATTTGGGGGCGGGGGGGCATATGGGAACCCTACCTATAATCTCATTGCACAGTGACTTCATTCAGTTTTTTCAGAGCTTCAGGTTGATAGTTTCATGTGCTTCTTGGAAGCATTGTCGGCTGGGAGGCTCAAAAGAGAGATGGGTGTGTTGGCACCCATCATCCTACCCTCCTCTCACGTGTCAATGTGGATTGGAAGGGTGTTATTCCATGTTGTTCTGTTCCATCATGGTGTAACTTCTTGGAAGGGGCAGATGCATTATTCTGGTCTGGAATCACTAGTGCAAGATCTAGAAGGGGTGACGAGATGACTGGATGGTGATTATCATGGAATATTCTACCTTTTGAGATTTTGATTCTTCTAAGGGGGTATCGGTGGTGTAATTCAATGCATGCACATTTTTTTATCCTATATAATTTCTCAAGGCCTTCAAGTTATGTTTCTTTCAATAATTTTCACATTCAAGTCTTTGGGATTTGTAATGGGTTCCCTATTTTCCCATTCTTTAAAGGGGTTCTCTTTTTTTTTCTATCAAAAAAGGGGGATTAACCCTCACTCTCTTAAAAAATAATAAATATATTGATATCAAATAAACATATTAACATATTATAGACTTAAAACATATAAACAAATAAACACAAAAAATATAAATATAAATTTATAATAAATAAATTTTAAAAATATAAATATATAAATTTAAAAAAATCTAAATATATATTAATGTATATATAAATTAAATATATATATATATACACACACTAAAATATATATATATAAATATATGTATATTGTGTAAATCATATAAACATATATATGTATACAAATATATATATACAAACATTTAAACATTTATAAATATATATAAATATATAAATATCTAATCATTTAAAAATAATTAAATATATTTATAAACTTGTAGAAATATATATAATCATGCAATAATTTTTTCACATCTATAAAAAATTATGCCAAAATAAAATATGTCATCAATATAAATAAACCTTATAAATATAGAAAAAAATAATTTAAAACTCATAAAAATGGGGATGCTAGTAGTAGATTGTGATTAAGGGAGGTATGTAACCAAAGGCGATGGAACACGAAAAAAAAGGTGGCAGAACACATCCTAGGGTGGAAGAACACACCCTAGGATAGTAAAACATGATAGAGGGAGGAAAAACATGACCAAAGTTATAGGAATATAATAGTATAATTCAACTAAAGGAAGAAGAGAGAGGCCTCTTATGAGTTGTATAGGTAAGGATTCTAGAAAATAGAGTGAAAACAAGTGAGGATAAAATATATAAGCATGAATTTTAATTTTTAAAAAGGTAAATAACATTAGTTATATAATAACCAATATTAAATATATCTTTTAAGGTTGGTTATTATATAAATCGAAATTAAAATTATGTGTTTTAACATCGATTATTATATAATAGATATTAAACCCCTACAACATAGGGGTGTTAATATCGGTTATTCCTATAACTAACAATAATTTTTTTTAACATCCCTCCTATAAATAACCAACATTAAAACCCAAAATTAAAGGGGTATTAACATTAATTATTTTATAATCGATGTTAATATGCCGACACATATTATACTTTGTATGCTAGTGTAAAGAGATTTAAAATACATGAAAAGGAATAAAATACACCCAAGAATAGGGCTTGACCCAAGATTTACACCCAAACCCCTCCATTACCAAACCACTCACACTAAAACATTGTGTCACGACAAAAAAAACAACAACAACATTATTATTATTATTATTAACAAAATTTAATGAAATTATAGAAATTTTTAGATTATATATAGTGGTGTTTTTTTATAAATTATTACTAAATTTTTTTTCATCTATTATATATATAACATATATATGTTATGTTAATAAATATTATAACATGATATATATATATGTGTGTGTGTGTGATCTATAAGAAAAGGCTTTTATGTGTGTGTGTGATTTATATAAAAAAATTAAACAAAAAAATGACAAAAAAATTATTATTAATATTAATAGTATTATTATTATTATATAATTTATAAAACATAAATATTATAATAAATTAAATTCAAATTATCATTATAAACATAGATAAAAAATAAATATAATAAGGTTAAGTCAAATAAAAAACATACTTACACCTACTATTTAATTTAACATAAACTTTAACAAAAAACTAAAAAAAATTAATATTCAATAAATAAAAACAATAATATATGTACCTCATGATTTTTTAATTTGGATAAAGTTGGATGGACAACATATTTGGTAGGGTAACATACAACAATGTGGTTAAATCCATGATCATTTAACCCAAATTTTATTTGTACAAAAAAATAAAATGAAAAAAATCATCAAAGCCTAGGAAATCGAAGCATTGAAATTAGTAAAGGTAGTAGAAATCGAGTGAAATAGGTTGATCATTATTATAATAATTGTGGAAATACATGGGTGTTAGTGATAAAGGAATGTTTGTTGGAGTGATTCAGTGAGATCTATAGAGGGAAATTTAAAAGTGGAAGGCTAGGAAAGTTAGTGTTTGTGTGACATATAGAGTGAAATTGTATATTGGATATATGTGTTTTGAATTTTTAATATATCCTTCACATAAGTTATTAATATAACCTATTATAATCATAATTATGATAGGAAAAATCATTTTGGTCTCACACCTAATGATCCCTAACAGATATGAAGATCTTATAAAAACATAAATAAAACACTTAAAGAAAAAAAACTAACCTAGATTGATCACTTCCAAGTTATTAAGAATGGTCTTCAACCATTTTATATATAAGATGATATAGAGTCCATATGTATTTTAGGGTTAGGGTTTTATACTGAGAGGAAGAATAGAAAGATTTAGGTGGAGTTATTGTAAGTCTCTAATCTAGGAATGAGATATATTTATACACTTCCTTGATATCCCTAACATGTATCATAAAAATAGAGCAAGAGGTGGGACCATACCATATTAAATATAATTACCCAGGAATCCATCAAGGTCTAGAAATCATGCCTTAAGTTATTTATATATGGATTCATTAATTTATTTGACCAGTATAAATCTATGAATAATTGAATCCTATTAGAAAAAATTACAGATTGGACCTCATTGAGTTCAACATTCTCCCATATGGATAAAGGACATAAATAGTCTAATAACAGATCACTATCAATAGTTTTACATACCTTAAAAATAACATATTTCATCTAAAGCACTGAATCAAATCAAGTAAAAATATAAAAATAGCATTCATAGATTCATTCCTTGGTTACAATTTCAGTACGATTGATAACAATAGTTAGAATAAGTTAAGATCATGAATAAAATATAAATAACATAATATTTATCCATGTGTTCCCAAATAATATTTTTCCATAATTATTAATCTTAATGGGAAAATTAAAACTAAGAAAAAAATCAAAATAAATTCATAAACCATGAACCCCGGTATTAGGGGATCACAATATCAAGTATCCAAATCATCAAGAAATGTCTAAATTAAAGTTGTTAGAAAATACCAAGTTATGCATGTGTTTGTGAAAAAAAAAATTTAAAAGATTGTATTAGAATATCTAAAATAATATCATTGGTTCTAATTTTATCTATGGATATCAATTTATTTTGGATTCTTTCTTTAACAAATAGATATTTAATGTTAATATGATTGGAGGCACTGCATGACTTATTGTTATTAGAAAATAAAACTACATCCTAATAGTAATAAAATATCTTCAATGTTTTATAGATATTATCAACCATATGAAGTCCCATAATGAATTTTTTAATCCATATAACATGAAAAATCAATTCATAATGACCTAAAAATTAAACTTCCATATTAGAAGAAGCTATTAGTGACTATTTTCTGCTTTTCCATGAAATATGTGCACCAGAAAACATGAAAATTTATCCTGAAGTAGAATTTTTTGTATCAAGACATCAATAATAATTGATTATGTATAGTTTATTTCTTCATGAAAATATAACTTTCTATAAATAATCCATAAGTAGTTTATACTATGTAAATAACTCATATCTTTCTTAACATTCATCCAATGATCCTGTCATGGATTAATCTGGTAATGTCCAAGTATGCCAAAAATATATGTGATATTAGAGAATGTACAAACTTGATCATACATAAGGATTCCAAATACCAATTCATACATAATTTTTTCTCTCTCATCAAACACTATTTGGATTATAGGACAATGTGACAAGATAAAATATTCACCCTTGAAAACTAGTTCAAAGGTATAGGAACAACCTTGCATGTTAAATCTCTTGAGGAAATTTTAAATATAGGCCTTTTAGGATAAAACCGATACTCAATAATAAATATGTTGACAAATCTCAATTACTATAATGTAAGAGGATTCACTAAGATACTTCATGAAAATTTACTCACATATAAATACTTAAATCTCACGTAATATAACTGAGTCATTAAATGAAAAAAATATGTCATCTACATAAAGTATTAAGAAGATGGACTTTCCCCCACACACCTTTATAAATATTCATTAGTCAACTACATTTTATTTAAAATTGAATTCAAAAATTACATTATAAAATGTTAAACACCACTACTAAGAGGGTTTCTTAAGTCCATAAATGTATTTCCCAAATATGTACACCATATCTTTCATTTCCTTGATCAGAAATCATTTTCGTTGTCTCGTGTATATATCCTTATGAAAATCACCATTAAGGAATACATTTTTATTCCAATTTGATGTATATCTAAATAAAAATTATCTACAAGTTTCATGGCTATTTTAAATGAGTCCATATTATACACAGGAGAGAAGGTATCACTATAATCAATTCCTTCCCCTTGAGTGAATTATTTTTCAAAAAACTAATCCTTGTATCTTTGAAACTTTCCTTCAGGATCAAATTTGGTTTTAAAACTCCATTTGGATCCAAAAAATTTGGATCCTTTTGGTAAGTCTACAAGTTACCAAACATCATTCACATTCATTGAGTTTAACTCATCCTTCATGGATTTAATCCATTGAGTGGATTGGTTGCTCTCAATAGTATCCTTAAAGGATTTATGATCACCTCTTATATAAGAATAATATTTATATAGATATATATAATCATCATATAATATTTCTATTATCACTCATTTTGAATGCCTAAGTAGTGGTTCTTGAATAGTAATAAGATAAGCTTAGCTATTGTGGTTTTAAACATTAGGTTTTCCTCATTAATATCCATATCTCCCAAAAAAGTTGTAGATGTTGGTGGGACTAGAGTCATAGAAACATGTAAATGATCACACTCCTCTTCAAGGATAACAGTGTGAGATGTTCAAATACCACATGAGTCAACATCGTCTAAAATTTTTTATATCTAGCCTCAAAAATTATAGTTGTGTGGTATGGGAAGTAAAATCTAAAACAAGTTTACCATTCATGAAAGCTAATAAAATGACACTTTATGGTCTTAAGATTAAATTTTTTAATATTTGTGTTTTAAATCTTAGCATCTGCAAGACATCCCATTACATGAAAATATTCCAATTATGGTTTCATTTTTGAACATATTTAATATGAAGTTTTAGGCACATACATACTAATAAAAAATTAATTATAATCATAGTTTTCTTAAGATCTACAATTGATAAAAACTTAGATAAAGATATTTGGCATATCATGCTCTATAATATTTTTATAAGTGTAAAATATCATCTCTCAACAACTCCATTATACTAAGGTGTTCCTCGCATAAAAACCTAAATAATAATTCCACTTTCTTGAATAAATAAAGGAAAATTCCTTGAATTTCAACCCGAATAAGATAATTTTAAATAATATTATCCTCATTTATCAGACCTCACCGCTTTAATTTTATGATCTAGATAGTTCTCAACTTTAACTTCATAAGTATTGAACACCTATAGAGACTTATATTTACCATTGAGAAGATAAATATATCAAAAACATGAATGATCATAAGTTATGGTAACAAAGTACAAGTTCCCATTAATTCCAGGTGTATAAGGACTACTGATATTAGTGTGAATTAGTTCTAATATCCCTTTACTCTTAATGGAACCTTGTCTATTTCCTTTTAATAATTTACCTTTTATGAATTTAATGAATTTATCATAATAATAATAATAAAGTTGATGAATAAATCCATCCTTAATGAAAATTTTCAATATGTCTCTAGATATATGTCATAAACACACATTCCATATTCTCAAAGAGTTTTCATTCATTTGTTTCTTTCATCAAAAGGATTGTGCTGTAAAAATATCATACATGGATTCTAGTAATTTATTAAAATGAGAATTCAAAAATTATTTATAAAGGTTCCCCTCTTGAAAACTAGAGTATAAGAAAATAGTGAAATCATTATTATAAAACTTAAATAAAAAACTATAAGTTTCAAGTTGAGAAAATGAAATAAGGTTTCTAGTAATACTTGGTACATAAATAGTATCTGGTAAATCTATAATGAAACCCCTATTAAATAATGAACAAATAGTTCCAATGGCTTTATCTGGAACTTTTTATCTATTTCTTACTAAAATGTACCAGTCTGCTATATTTTTCTTCCTTATAAAATAGAATCCCTATAAATAATAAGTTATATGAATAGATGCACTAGTTTCAACCCACCATGTATTTAAAATGAAAATTAGAAATAAAGGATTCATATGAACATATTTAGGTGCATTATCTTAATTTTCTATCCATTACTTAAATTTTGGTCACTCCTTCTGAATATGTCCTTTATGAAGGTTTTGGGAAGAATAGAATTTCCCCAGATGGCTAAAAACTATATTCATATTTTTCGATTCAATGGATCATTCAAAAATTATGCAAGACACAAACACCACAACCTATGAAATTTTTCCATCAAATATTTTCATTGAGAAAACCCAGAACCTAGAGAGGATATTCGCATGTTAAATTTATAATTAATTTATATTAAATATGAAGAAATAATACCTAGTGTAAGGATATTTCTTCAAAGATAATGGTGATTTCCTAAAACCATTTTTAGATTACCTTTGTTGTGTAGAGGGGATCTAAGTATAGAATTCCTATAGGGGTGATCTATATGCACTCCTTTGATATCTGAATGACACCGATTTATTTTTAGATTCTGTCACGGAGGATCGATCATATTTTTCTTTTCATCTTAATCGCATCAAGATCCTTTAGGATTGGAGGAGTTCTTCTCATTCTTGAGATTGTTTTAAAAGAAAGCATGTGAGAGGGATGTTTTTTGTGCATGATGATTCTCAATTCTTAATTTCTTTAATCAACCTACAAAATTGATATATCATCTTTTTATAGATCTATATTTTCGGTTAAAATTTTATTAAATTATGTACCAGACATTAAATAATATAATAAACCATTTCTAACCAAATGTCATAATAATGTAAATAATATTAATATTTTTTTGCGGGCACTAATTCATGCAATGATAAATATTATTTTATCGTCTTTCAAATTAATATTTATCACCAAACAAAATCTTATCTACTCAAACTCCTAGGCCTTTATGGAATACATGAATAAATTTTTTCTTCATAAATAATTACTTTATTCATAAAATAATGGATAAATATTTAATAAATATTATGTAAATATTTACGATTGATAAAACATGAATAAAATTATTCCACGGACTTGATAATAATATTTATTCCATTAATTAAATTCAAACAAAATTTAGTCTCAATCAATAGAAACACTTAGTGTGTGACCCTCTGGGGTTCATTCTCGTTGGAATTAGGTGGTCTTTCTTAAAGTCCAATATTAATTTCAAGTAATGAGTTAAATAACCCAATATAAAGAACTAAATGTTTCAATTTCAATAGTAATATACAAGTGATCACTATATAATATTATCCCTTTGTAAAAATATCTCATAAAGAAGAATCCAAATACATGTCATCAATTTATATTCTTGATACGTCCTTCTATGACTACCTGAAATAAACACGTCGTTACACCATGACCATGGAATTTAAGGTGATGTATCCATTCCAATAAATGTTTTGAGATATCATCTTCTAAAAAGAAAAAAAGAAAAATCCTTCCTCAGCTTATCTATTAATAAAATTTCATTCATGGCGCATCTAACGTATCCAAATATCCATGAACTATATCGTCAAGGGTTACAAAATAAATCCAAGTGAAATAGTCATAGAATGAATTAAAAATAATATTAATGTATAAGGACCATTAAACATGCTCAAAATATGAATATTTGATGAAACATAAACATGTGGAAATCATACATGTGGATCTATTCTCATAATATATCATCTTGGAGATAGACAAGTGCGAACATCATGAGAATATGTCTCATCTACTTTGATTTCTAACACCTCATGGTCAAAATTATATATATCCCATCATAGTATGTTATTTGACCAAAGAACTATATTTAAAAATATCATCACGGAATTTCAAGGTTCTCATCATAGTAAGGAACTTCCATGAACTTGTCAATACGATAGAAACACTAGGAAATTATTACATCTAAATCATAAATAACAATGAACAATATGTAATAAAATGTTTTATTAATATTAAAATCTTATAATTTACACGTAAAAAAATTAAAAACAGTTGATTCTAGAATACCAACTCTAAGAAACACCCACTTGGACTATATCCAACTATATATAAATTTTAGCTCACTAGAACTCACATGATGATCATGTTTCTAATAAGTTAAGGCTTTAGTCAAGAGGTCTGTCACGTTATCTTCTGTGGATAATCTGCTCACTCAAACTTCAACTATTTGAGAAAAATCATTTAAGGGATGATACTTATGATGTATGTGATTTTTCTTCTTATGTGAGCATTCCTCCTTTGCAAGATCCACCACTATAGTATTACCATGATAGAGTGTATTAGAATCTTTATTACTAGATACCACATAAATATCTTGAACAAATTTTTTTATCCAAATTGCTTATTTAGCTACCTCAAAATCCACAATATACTCAGACTCTATTGTAGAATCTGCGACCACATCTTTCTTTGTGATATTCTCGTTCAAAATACCTCCATTGTGATGGAATATATATCCTCTCTACAATTTCATATCATCTTGATCTGTTTGTAAACTAGAATCTCCATATCCTCTGATAACTAGTTCTGCATCTCCTCCATAGACTAGGAACATATCCTTAGTATGCCTTGGATATATAAGGATAGTCTTGAATACCATCTAATAGAGATCACCGGGGTCATCTTGATATCTTCCAACCACACTTAAGGCATAGGTGACATTTATCCTGGTACATAGTATAACATACATGACTAACCTAATCACAAACTCTTATGAAATCCTTTATTTAATTTTTCTTTCCTCGTGTTCTTGAGGACACATTTTCTTGAATATATGAATTCTATGAGATATTGGTAATAATCCCTTGTTAGATAATTCAATACTAAATCACTTTAGTATCTTATCAATATTTGTATCATAACTTTGGCTAAGAAATCTCTTCAATATATCATTATGGATCTTGATCCCAAAAATATATATGCAACTTCACCAAAGTCCTTATGAAGAATCATTTATTCAATCAGGATTTAAAAAACTTTAAGACTAGTATTTCATTTCCAATATGTATTATGTCATTAAAATAAACTATTAATTTATAAATCTCACTCCCATTGAAACTCTTATAGACATAAGGATCACATTAATCCCTTATTAAACCAAATTCATTTATGGCTTCATAAAATCAAATGTTCGAGGACCTGGATGCTTTCTGTAATCAATATATGGATATTTTCAATTTTCAAAACTTTTTTGAATACTTTGGAGTGTCATAAAACCTTCAGGTTGTATCATATAGACATCTTGATTTATTTTACCATTAAGAGATTATGTTTTAACATATATTTTACAAATATCAAAGTCTTGTGAGGAAGTAATGGAAATTTTAATTCTGATGGATTTTAGTATTGAAACTAGTGGAAAGGTTTTTTCTATCCAATGCTTTGATGTTGTTTAAACCCTTTTCCAACCATTCATTCCATATATGTAATGACTTGTCCATCCATGTCAAGTTTCTTTTTTAATACACATTTATAAACCAAAGTATTTACATCAACTGGAGGATATAACAAAATCCAAACATGGTTTTAGTAAATGGAATGTATTTTATAATTCATATCCTATTTCCTCTTAGAAACATATGTTTCACTTACTACTTTGTTACTGGTTACAGGATCATTATCTTTAAATAATAATGAGTCGCTATCCTTAGTGACTAGAAAACCATATCTTTTAGGTTATCTAACCACTCTTGTACTACTATGTTGTACCTATTTCTCTAGAACATATTCTTATATGAGTATTTTTATAATCTATTCCTATGTCAACTCTTGTGTATCATGAGCCTAGACTTCATCAAATTTTATCTTTCTCCCACTATCTCTTTTACAGATATGATCCTTATCAAGTAATGTGGGATGTCTATCAATCATAACCTTTTTTTCTGATAGATTCTATATGTAGTATCCCATTGTTTTCTTGTTATATCCAATAAATATGCACTTTTTACCCCAAGGTCCAATTTTGTTACCTATATAAGCATTAAAAAACACTTCACATTCCCACACATGTAAGTACAACAACACAAGTTTCTTTCTACTCCAAAATTGGTATGGAATACCATCTTCCATTATGGTTTGCACTCGATTTATTATGTATTCTTCTATTTGTAACTAATATCCCCAAATTGATAATGGATGACTTTTAAGATTCATCATTGATATAACCATGTCAAACAAGGTGTAGTTCCTCCTTTAAATTACACTATTCCACAAAGGTGTATAAATATGAGTGATTTGATATAGAATCCAAAAGTCTCATAAATAATCAATGAAATTTTGACTAATATATTCTCCACCATGTTCTCATTAGAGTTTCTTAAAATTATTATCAAGATGGTTCTCAACTTCAATCTTATATTCCTTGAATCTGTCAAAGGAATTTGACTTATGCTTTATCAAGTAGAAATATCCATATATACCTAAATCATAAGTAAAAAAGTTATATAGTATGATTACATAGCCCATGTATCAATTGTAAATGGTCCATACACATCATTATTAAATAATTAAAGAAGATATTTATTCATTTCACATTTTCAACAAAATGGGAATTTGGTCATTTTTCCTTGTAAAAATGCATGATATACACTAAGTAGTTTTACTTCAAAGGAATTTAAATATCTGTGTTGGTATAATTTTGTCTAATGTTTCTCATTTATATGACATAGTCGACGATTCCATAGTTGGGTGTGGTATGATTCATGTGAATTTGTTTCATTATTTATTTCTATTTTTTTGTGTAATCCAACACATAATGACCTCTATTTAAATGTGTCTTACCGTAAAAAATGTTATCCTTGTAAGAGAATTAAAATTTATTCCAAAACATGAAAATAAATTCATCCATGTAAATATTGGATACATAAATATTTTTTGGGGTAAAATATGGAACATAATAATAATTTTTCAAAACAAAAAAAAATCCAATTAGCAATGTAAGGTGGTAATCTCAAATGGCCATGACAACGGTTATAGATTTGTTGGTTAATAAAATATCTACCTACCCTCGTTCAATATTTCATAATATAATCAGTTCTTGTATTTAAATAAATATGTAAGAACCTTGTTCTATATCTAATACCCTATTTATATAAATAGATAATTTACACTTGATAAAAAACACACCATAATTTTCTCCTTGCTTCTTTACTTGGGTGAAGTTTTTCTTCTAGTTCCCCTTCTTTCAATATGCGAAACAAATATTATCCTGCTCCCTTGATTTCCACTCACTAAACCAAATTCATAATTTATCTATGGTTTTTTAGAGGCAACTTATTAAACCACTGAAAAAATGCAAGGATTTTGCAGTGGTTTCTTTAAAAACACCTCTAGATTTTATCCATTTTAAAAAAAGGATGATTTCTCCCCCTAGAACTCCCCCCTCCCCTAAACCCCCCCCCCCCCACTATCCCCCAAGCATCCCCTACCCTAATTTCTCTCCACCTCAGTATTCCTCCCCTATTTAGTTCTCATGTGGTTTCCCCCCTCGTTGACACTCTTGTTTCCCCTGAGCCCCCCCCCCCCCCCCCACCCCTCAAGCCCCCTCCCACTCTCCCCTAAGCATCCCCCAACCCTGAATCCTCACCACTATAGTATTTTATCCCTATCTAGTACTCATGTGGGTTCCACTCTCATCGACACTCTTGTTTCCCCCAAGCCATCATCGGTGCTCATTGACGCTTCATTTTCCCCTGAACCCCTAGAACCCTCACCCTCTCTAGTTCTTAAGCCTCACTGGACCTCTCCCTCGCTGGTGCTCTTTAACAATTTTTCCTTCTTCTCGTTCTCCTCTTCTCCCTTGGTTGTGTTCCTTTTGGGAATAACCCCAATGTTACTGTTTTACATCATGCCTTGTGATTAGTCATTTTTAGGGTGTTCATATACTCTTTCAGGTTATTTTTATCTTGTATTCAAAGTTCAAGATTTTTATCCTTCGGTTTGGAGTAGTTTTCTGCCTGTATTATCCTCTAAATTTTAAAAACTTGATTTCTTTCCTATTTTAATTAATTTTTTTAATATAAAATGATAGTAATTAATATCTATGATTAGTATGGGAATGAAAATTTGGTTTTTAACTTACTTTTCATGGAAAATTATGGTTTCTCCTTTATTTTCAATGATGGAAATTGTTTTAGTCGAATACGAACAACCAATGTTTGACGGACTACTCAAAAGGATTTTATTATTGAATTTTTAGATTTATAATGGATTTTTGGTTTTTTAATGGGTTTCAAAATGTTCTTACAAAATATTAAAAGGTGATATTGGTTAATTAAATATTGGTTGTGAGGCACATTTTACACTTTGGAAGAGTATTTTTCTTAATGAAATTTCCCTTGGAATATACCCCTAACCTGATTTATTTAAAATGTATGATATCATCCCTAGTATAAGACACATTTATAATTTTTTGAGTAAGGGTATATTCCTGAGAGGGGTTCTTAGAGGTGATTATTTCTTAGGATTCATCTTCTGTATAACATGTATCTATTTTTATATTATTGTTTTACTACTTGTTGGGTCACCTCCATTTTCTATACCATGGGAATTGAGAGTAGCAAGTGGAACTTCCCATGACATATGTTGCACTGGTTTTAGATCATGGTATTACTAGTATTAACTATTGCACATAAGTATGTATATTTTTTTGTCAGTACTGGTCATCTATTTTCATTTCTAAATTTTTTCTGTATGAACTTTTTAAAATATATGTTCTGAAGTTAATTTTATTTTATTAAATGACATGAATGCAAAGGAAAAATAATTTCACTAATCCCATTAAACTCCTAGTTGATGTTCCCTCGATCACATTGGTAGATGATAATCCATTGGTCTCCCTCCCTATAGCATCTGAGACACCCTCTGTTTTCCCCCCTCCAACATCTCTCACATCCTCCATTCCTTCATCATCTAGAACACCCTCCTTCTCTGTCCCATCAGTATCTAAGGCAGTGCCTCCTCATTCAGTAGGATTGGTAGAAATGGAACAAGACATCACTCTATTTAATTCATGAGTATATTATAGGGCGATATTTATGGGTAAAAATTGTAATGTGAATAAAGTTATTTCACTTTTTTTATACTACAAACTATTTTTTCATAAAATCTGAAAACAATGTCACTATGGAGAGAAATATTAATAGTTTAGATTTATGGAATCTGAATGGAATAAATATAGTTATCCCATTTGACTATTATGGATTCCCCGTGCATTATTCCATAGTATTATTTGGCTAGATTATAGGCCAGATGGTGGTGGAGATGGTTACCCTTCCCATTACCTATACTGATTGGAGTTATGTGCCTTAATCTTGAAAAAATGATGTCTTTGATTTTTAGATAAAGGTAATTTTAATACATTATGGTGTAATTGAATTTCATTATGTTATTAAATTATAATATTTTAAAAATTAATCTCTTTGTATAGGAAATGATTTTCAAAACATAAGTTTCTGAGGTATAAAAAAATCTATTTGTATAGATGTCATTCAACTTTACCACTAAAGATCTTATCACAAGAAAGTGTACATTGAAAAAGTTGGGTAAGAAATTGAAGGATTTAAATGGATATTATGGAATGAATTCAACAATGATTTATTAACCACTCAGTATTTGTATAATAAGGAACATGAAGGGATACCTAGAGAGAAATGGAAGGGTTTTATTGATAGAAATCATCATGATAAGAACAAGGTATTGAAATATATATTATTATATTAATATTATTTTACATATATAAATACATATGAAAATAATATGACATTTCATGAATTACTATTAAATTAAATTATATTTATTTTAGGATTTTTCAAGGAAAAATACAACATGTTGAGATAAACAAATCATCCCCCACACTGTCAGGTCAAAGTGTTTTTCCAAAAATAGGTAGAATCTAGTAATATTTTCATTAGTTTAAATATTTATAAGATAAAATTATCTATTTAATATATTAAATTTTTGCTTTATCTTTGTTTAACGTAGTAAAAGAATTTATGGCATCAAGTATCCTAACCAGAACTTTTGGTTTGATGTTCATATAAAATCTTATGGGAGTTATGTTAATAAGAACGCCAAAGAATTTGGGGTATGAATTCCTTTTTCATTTAATAACTTATTTTCAGTTGTAAATATGTTAATATGTATTGCTTCAAATATAGTTGATATTTGATTTATAGGTAAAAATAAAATAACTATTGGGTTTTAATCTCGTGTTATCCTTCTCGGTCTACCAGGATTATCTCATTGGTCAAGTCCTTGGAAAATAGCATTCTGGTCACGTACACTAGATGGGTTTGGGATCATTACCATTGGAGATCTTTGGCAGGACACTAGGTATTGGAACATAATCTACCCCTGGTTATAGTTACTCCATAACTCAATATGCACATAGAGAGTTTGTTGAAATGTAAATCGAAATTCAAGAATAGGAAGAATATATAAATAATCAAGATGCAAAGTTCATTTCTTTGTAGAATGAATTGGTTGAATTATATTAAAAGACAACTGGATCTCTCCCTGATGATATTGCCTTGATGGATAGTTGTGAGAAGGTAAAGTGAACAACTTCAAAATCATTTAGTACACAAACTTTTATTGGTTTTAATTTTAAATTTAAATATACAACACTACATAATTTTCAACATAATTGTAATGAAGGTGTCAGTGGCAGGGAGTGGAGATGTAGACAGAGAGGGTGTCAATCAAAGTTCATTGGGTAGTGATTATTGTTCTATTTGGATTTAGAGATGATTCGTAACTAAACTTATGATACGCTAACACTAATATGGTGATTCAGAAACCATGTTGTGGTTTCTAGTAGATATATCTACATTTTCCATATATTACATAAAAATATATGTGCTTGGTTCATTTTCTATGTTTTATTAAAAAATTTACCTTGTGGTTTTTTCCCTTGAATATTTTGTAGATGATGAATCATGAAACCCCCATACCACTCTTATATTAAATATGATATAATTACTTTTATTTTAAATTTTTCTGAGTTTGGGAATTTAACATTGATTTTTCAAAGGCCTTTTTATAATTAAAGGTTTCCATATTGTTATGTGTATCTATGTATAAAAAATTGTGATTAAGGAAAAAAAATGCAGATGAATCTTATGTTTGGGCTTTCCCTATGGCATAAATAGTTAGCATGTTAGTTATCTAAAATTTGATGAATATATTAATCATTTAAATTTTTTCATTCTCATTATTCATGAAAACCCATGGTGTTTAAAAACAATCTCATCAGCATATTCTTTCTTTAACTATATTGAATCATTGTTATCCAATCTCTATCTAAATAGATTTTCATAGGTAGTAGGCACTGCATCTTTCCTTTACCTAATTATTATGGGTATCTCCATTACTTTTTTTAGGTGGACACTCAATTTATCATCCATGATATCAATTCCTATCATTTGAGAATAAGTAAATAGAGATGGGATTATTTGGTTCCTCTAATATCTTCTCATCTTGGATAATAGGGATAAGATAGAATTATCAACCTAGTGAGTCCTTTCATTGAATGTCTAAAATATTTTGACTACTTTATTCTTCCACTTTATTTTATTTTATAGATATATACATTACATGGAAGAATGTAATTTTTATTAATTTTATATATTTATTTTATGTAAATAAGTTACTTAGATTTAAAAACTAAAAAAGTTTGATTTTTTTTAGCTTTCTTTATTCTCATAACCTCTTCTGAATTTTCAAACCATAAGATCAAAAAACTTTTAGCCTGATGCCATTATTTAATTTTTTTTGTATGCTTTATTATAGTAGAAGTATCATTCCTGAAACATTGGTTTAATTATTCATTTACATGTTTTTAATTTTATAAGATGAATACTCATGTATCTAAAATCCATATTTCATATATTCTTACATGTTCTGCACAAATATTTTTCAGCTTTTGGCCTGCCCATTTTTTCAAGCATGTATACCTCTTCATAAGGAGTATAAAAAACTTATCTGATATAGTAACTCTCCCTTATATGTATTGTTTTCTAAATTCCAAATTAATCCGATATGATTTAAATTTTTTGGAATTCATGAAATGTTTTATTTTGTAGCAATTCCTTCTATACTAAAATAATATTTTCCTTATTGGTTAGACATTGTTATGATATATCTTCACAACTTTCTTGGGTGAACACTTCTTCCCAAATTTCATTGGTATTTTTCCAATGAAAACTCACCACTTTTCCTTCGATTTTGGACACTCTATCATAGAAAATCATTTAAAATATAAGAGAGTTATGTTGGGTAGGTATACACTAACACTCTTCATAATAGTTCTCTTTTTTTTGAAATAATCAAATAATTTTTCCAATAATACAATTTTTTTCTTCATTGATAGATTTATCCTATTTCATGAATTAGTCATCAGTCCAATAGATTTATATTTACATTTTTGGTTTTTCCCCTTTTTTAGGACATCTATAATCTCCATAGGCTGATAGGTTATGATAATATTCAATAGCCCTATGCTAGAATCTCCAAGAGTTCTAACTCCTTCCAATTATTATATTCAATTATCTTTTTCATGTATTATATCTACGTTAACACCCTGGATGATATTGTGTTGGATAAAAAAAATAAATATCCTTTATGGGGAAATATTTTCTACGTAATACTCAGCTCTATGCTTGACTTACAAGTGCATTTACCACCATTTTTATTCTATTAGATTTAATATAATGACACAATATTAATGTACACAGACATTATATAGCTTTTTCAAAATACTTAAAACATTATACAAATAGACTCCCAAAGACCATATTAGTTTAGTACCTTTGAAAACATGGAAACATTAACATTGTAGCAGCAGAAGTTTACTATAGCAGTGGCGGGTATTATGTGGTACTGTAGCACTGTAGCAGTACTATTCACAGAATGGGCATTGGGCCAAAAAATAGGGCCTACGAGCCATGTAATGGGCTAAATGAACACTGTGTCTTTGGGATATGTAATGGGTCTCCCTCTACCCAGTTAAAGAGGTCTTTGATTTGATATAATAATATATGACGCTTTGGCCCCAACCTTTTAAAAAATTGTAAACATTAACACTGGTACATGAGAGAGCTACATTATCTCCCACAAAGTTCACTAAGACTATAACCAATCTTAGAAATATTGTAGAAGAAATATATCTTCTTAATATAGAGAGGGAAACATAAAAAGGGGTATGATTAGATGCTTAATAAGAGTAAACAAGGGAGATATGTAAGTATAAACATGAGCATAGGGTTATGAGAACATGATCACAACATTAAAAGATCACACCCTACATATCAAAGATAATAAACATGAATCATGGAATAAAACTTGGTAGTTCATAAGACATGAATCATAATGAAATAAAGAACATGATCCATGGAATCATGACAAAGGAATTAGACATGGAATTTTGGAAAACACATAAGCACATATAATGATTTTCATAGTATACAAGGTATTACTGCCATGGCCATCTTAGTAGAATGGGTTCACTCCCCATACTGTCATGGTATTCATCATGCAGTCCCATGACCATCTTAATAGCATGATTTCACTCCTCATACCATCTTGGCAGTCATGGTTCACTCTCATGGTCATCTTAGAAGTCAAGGTTCACTCCAAAGACCATGTCACGACCCGTCCTCGGGGCCCATGCCGTGACTACCCCAAGCCCACCTTCCATAGGCCAGGGGTTGGCGACTAGCACCAAGGAGAAATTCCTGATAAAAAAAGGGAATGCATTACCTTTATAAAGTAAACAAACACACCGAGTAAGCAAGAAGAAGTAAACACTAAGTAAAACTGGGTACAATCGTAAGTGTGGAAAGGTAAATGGGACAGAATACAAACCCAAACTGAAAGTAAAGTACAACTGGAAAGAAAGTACAACAACTGAAAATAAAGCAGCAACGTCGAGCCATCCACTGGTACTCCCATATGAAGGGTGGGTACATATAGCCACCTCAGCTCCTTGGGTCCAGCCGTTTGCTCCATGTACGTCCCGCCCAGTGGTCCACCTCCAGGTACTGACTGCTCCACTATCCTCTACCACGATCAGCGCTGTCCGTCGTCTGCATCCAACACAACGTAGTACGGGCATAGCCCGTGCAGGGGTGAGTATAAGCTACTCAGTAGGGACCCTAAGACCCCCAAAGGTCTCCCAGAATCCACAAAGGATAATCCACAAAATAAGGATATAATCACGAAGTAACAACCAACACTACTTAGGTATATGCCCATACATATACCTAAGTCATCAATTCTAGTTCGTCTCCAGCATCTGAGACCAAGTTCGATCACGTCCACACAGGATAACACAACACAATCCACATAGGAAAGCAATTCAATCATATCGAAGATAATGATTGTAAGTCAAGACACAGCTCACACAGGTATACTTCTTTGTAAGATTATAGAGATGATCAGATGTAGCCACTGATTCATCTAAGCCGTTGGACCCACACAGGATCGATAGGTACTAACCCCCGCAATGACCCACACAAGATCGATAGGTACTAACCCACACATGATTTGACCCACACAGGATCGGTATGCGCTGGCCCACACAGGACCGTTGAGCGCTGACCCACATAGGATTGGTAGCACTGATCCACTCAGAATCGCTGAGTGTTGTAGTCTTCATTGTCAAACCCATGGAGGATTTCTGTACAGTCATCATCGTCATCGTAGTCGCAGCCAGCTCTAGGGTTCCCACACACAGCAAGCTCATTCGGGGAGGTTCTACTCCACGAGCCGAGGGGCTGATACATCAACTCACACGAAGTCCAGAGTTGATGTATCTAAAAGTTCTGTATCGTCAACAGGAACTGAACGTGACATACGGCGCGTCAATCTGACGACCGGTCTGAGAGTTATTGGCATTTTCATCCCGGAGGCCCGGTTGGTTTTTAAGTCAAAACCAACCCGACTTTACTCCAACTACATCCAAACCTCAAGCGGAGTAATCCAAAAGGTCTGTCTCACTAAGAGGAATCCAACAAAGTCGACGGCACGTCAATCGGACGTCCGGAGCTCAAGTTATAAGTGTTTCCGCTCCGAGGGCCCGGTTGGTTTCGTGTTCGAACCAACCCGGCCGAACAAAAGTTCTCCAAAAACCTTGAATAAAATATACCTAAACGACCGTCTCGATCCAAGGATTGCATCTCAACTGACGGTGCATCAATCGGAGGTCCGTAGCCCAAGTTATGGGCAAAAGACCGAAAGAGGTCCGAAAATGGGGGTTTTGGGCTCGGACCGACCCGGCCCGACACCCCCTGGGTTGGCCCGAACCGGGTTGACCCGGCCCGGGTCCGGGTCCGGCCCATTATGGCGCGGCCCAGCCCGGTGGGCGCGGCCTGGTCTAGCGCGCTCGGCCTGGCCAGAGTGGCCAGGCGGCTCGGCCGAAACGGCCGAGCGGAAGGGGGGGGGGGCTCGCTGCCCCCCCTATTTGTGAAACCGCGGCCCCCATGTGGGGGGCCGCTCCTTTGTCTAGCTGAGGGTTACGACCCCAGGCTTCTTGGAAGCTGGACGAACCGGTCCGGCCGGCCGGTTGCTACTAACGTGGGAACGCCGGGGTCCCACCCTCCTATTCCGGCGCCGGCGGCCAGAAGCCGGCCGCCACTTCCTGCTTCGTCGTGGCCGAAGGCCACGGCCTTGGTCCAACCGGTGCGGCGCGACGGCGGCGCACCCCTCCGCCGCAGCCCCGCTCTGGCCGCGGCCTCTTCGAGGTTCTCTGGTGTGATGGGACAGCGCCGCGGCTTTGTTCGTCTTTGTCGGCGTGGCGCGACGGCGCCGTGCTTCTCCGCCCATTCCTTATTATTTCTGCACGGTGCAACGGCACCGCGCTGCCTTGCTCGTGCCGCAAACAATTCAAACAATCAAGGGGGGGAGGAGGGTCGGCTGTGTTCGTGTGGTCCGGCCTCCTTTTGTTATTGCGATAACAGGCGGCTCAATTAGAGACGATGATCGGCGATGAAAGTATTCACTAACAGAAACAAAATAATCCCCTACCTCAAGAGTTGTCATCGAGTGAGGTTTTTCACGGAAAGGGACGTCATGGAAGGAGACTCCTTAAGTGTCGCGGAAGGAGGATCGTCGGTGTCGCGGAGAAGAGAATCATCGGTGTCGCGTCATCGATCTCCGAGGATGGCGTCACACACTGGATGCGGAGAGGGAAGAAGATAGTACGACGTACTCCCCTTTGCGGTGACGGAGTTCTTCGTCGAAGGCTCAGTGTTCTTCGCGTTCTTCGATGAGGAAGAAGATGTTCTTCAAGAGTTAGAGAAAATCCTCTCCCAAAATCCTCTCGCACAACCAAAAAAACAACTTAATGAAATAATACCTTGTCTTATTTAATTTACACACAAGCCAACTTAAAATTTGAAAATTGAATTGAATTCAAGAATTAATTACTTTGAATAAGTTAATCGATTAATGAGTTGACTTTTCAATTAATGGGGGTGCGGGTGCGTTACCTAATTAAAATATGGGGTTTGAGTAAGTTGAATAGGTGGGACTCATGTGGGCCCCACCCCACAAATATCCTACCTAGTGGAGTAGGATATAGTGGGTCCCACTCCAACCACTTAGCTTAGGTTAAACTACTTTAAAAAAATAAAATTGGTTGCACCATTTTATTTTATTCTTTTACTTAACCCAAAATTTTAATTACCACACCCGAGCAAATGAAACTCCAAAAAGGTGTTCCTAAGCAATTACAGGCGTTGCGATTCCATCGGTGTCCTCGGATTTTGATTGCGAGCACGGGTTCAAAAGTTAGGAAATCTCTCTCGTTCGTTCACTGAACGTACCCGAGCTAAACTTCGGAAACTTATTCCGGGCTTACCGGGCCTCGGAATCAAGTGCCGTCAAAAACTGTGTTCTTGTAAAATCCAAAATAAAATTAATAAAAAAATTTCCCTTGAATTTTACGGGTCTTTACAGACCATCTTAGTCTATCTTATTAGATATAAATCTTTACCCATTTCATTGGAGGGAGATATAGGTCCCACCCAACTTATAGTTAGATCATACATATATTTACCATAAGATAATTAAAAAACATATCATAACCTATGAAATTAAATGGGTATCATAAAAATGTAATCATATCATAACCTGTGAAAAAATATATAGGTTTCATAATAATTTCATCAAAACCATAACCTGTGAAAATAAGTAGGTTTCAAAAAATATAACTCATGAAAGAGAAATAGGTTTCATAATCATCATGCCATAAAAATATAATCCATTCAATGAAATAATGTGAATGGAAACATTGAATAATTTCCCTAGAAAGGCACCAGTAATAGCAACGGATTTCATCTTAGATGGGAAATAATTTTGAGAGATCTTTTGAAAATATTTTTTGAGGTAAATATCCTTTATTATTTTTTTTAAAAAAAATGAACGTAAAAACTTTTGAAAACCATTTTCATGAAATTAAACAAGAAAACTTATAAAAGAATCTTTCAAAGAATTTTTGAAAAACTTTTCCTTTCAAAACTTCTTGAAAAAATATAATAATAGCTTGAAATTTTTTTGAAAACAATTTAATTTAAAATAATTTGAAAACTAATAAAGAAATATTGAATTTTTTTAAAAAAAAATTTCATTAAAAATACTTTTAAAACATATAAATAAATATTTAAAACGTTTTAAAAACCATTTATTTGAAAATACATTGAAAACTTATAAAGAATGCTTAAAAATGTTTTAAATACCATTTATTTGAAAATACTTTGAAAATTTATAAATAAATCTTGCAAATATTTTGAAAACCTTTTTACATGAAAACTTATGAAATAATCTTGAAATTTTTTTGAAAAACCTTTTTCCCCTTAAAAGTTATAAAACAAGCTTGAAAACATTTTGAAAACCATTTTCTTGAAAAATACTTTAAAAAATGAATTTTCAGAATATTAGGAAAAAAATCTTTAAAAAAATATATTTTTAATCATGTAAATTAAGCTTCAATGTAATTATGTTCATGACTACAGGTGAATTTGTATGTGTCGAACAATCCTTTTGTGCCGTAAAAAGTTTAGAAAAGTACGTTGACCAGAAAACAATAATAAGATTACTTTCTAAAAAAAACCATTTTTTAAGTTAAAAAATGGGGTAAAATTTCATTTAAATATCATAGGATAATATTAGAATATTTTTTGAAACCATATATAAAATATGGTTTTGAAGGAACATAGAATTCAGACTTAAGAGAGAGGTAAATCCAGACTTTCATAAAAAACTTTCTTGACCATATTATGAACCAATGAGTGTATAAATGGTACCATTACTTATATATAACATTAATAAGTAGAGTTTTAGAAAATTATTGAAATTTATTTATATATGGATCATAATATTTCATCAATCAAAGCATAATCATAAACAATCTCAATAAAGGATGATATTGTTTCAATAAACTCTTACCACTTAGTAACTTTGAATCATACTCCTAATGTAATAAAAAAATTAAAATAAACTTAAAATTTAATTAAAATATTGTTATTAATAATATAACTTGTAAAATGGAATTATATACACCTCTAAAAATAATTTTGGTGCATAACAAGACATGTGTCTCGAAGAAGGAAAATTGAGATAAAATTGTCTTACCGATTTGGTAACTTTTGAAACATTAACCCTATGAAAGAAATATCATAGAATGTATAGTTAAATACCCATATATTTAATAATAATATTCATATAATACATTCATGTTTAGTATAGGTACCACACAAATTAATTGAGCACTGAATAAAGAAAGAATCTCATGAAAATAAAGTGGGATGAAATTCTCTTACCTTATGTCTTGAATCTCATTGTAATCATTCAAACATCATGTATAATAAATATAGGTTTATTACAAATCTATAACAGAATTATATTCTTATATATAATACCTTATATGTTTTTATTATGACTTTATATTACCCACTTGTTAATAATTCCATGTTTAGGTTTCACTTTGGGTAATATCTGCTTTGTTCTTCACATGTGCCTTAATTTGTTATATCTTTCGTCCTTATACTTATATCATAATTTACAGAATGTAAACCATGATATAAATATCATTTATATTCATTATATTTTTATTATAATAATCTATATAACAAATATGTATGAAATGGAATACACCGTTCATGGAGACGGTAGGTCTTACGTACGCATGAACATTGTTTCCATTTAATTTTTGTATTGAAAGAACGAAATAAAATTACATATATGTATATATGTATATATTATTATTTAATTAACATTATTATGTCATATATATCATATATTTTCACTAAACACATCCTTAATACATTACATGTTGTGTTTGAACGAATCACATCGCTTTGAGGGGGTGGTAGTCCACACTTTCTCAAACAAAATTATCATATTTACACAAAATGGAAAGTATAAATATATGTATTGTAAAATAATTAAATAAGTTTAAAGAAATTATAAATATTATATATATTATATATAATCAAGGTTTCCGTCATAATTCCAACCATGAGATGCGGTAAAGGAAAAAATGAACAATCATCGTTTTGTGGGGAGGTAGTTGTCCAAACACAAAAACAATGTGTTTATTACCCATTAGATAAAAATGTGTGAAATTGTAGGTTTAAAAATTTTCATAAAAACAAATAAATATATTTATGATACTTTTTTTTGTTTTATAATCATGTAATAAGTTATGTTGAGTGGATGGAGAATGAAAATATGATAAAGGTGTTTGAGGAAGGATGTTACCTCTTCTTTGGGTAACTCCTTTTGGTTTGCACCAAAGGGCTTACTTAGATTGATTTTTGACAAAGTTAATGTAACATCCTAAGTAAATAAATAATAATACATTTGAATGTTAATTAATATTTTTAAATTAAATATTTATTTTACTTTAAAGGAGATGCTATGTTCGATAGCGTACCCAATATGCAACAGCGGGTTTCTTTGAAATCTTACGTTGCACACTAATAATATAATATTATTATTTTAAATAGTAGTTAATGCCTAGAAATTGTATCGGTGGGAATGAATTTAACTAACTAAAATACTATTATACATTTTTGTTAAATTTTTTTACATTTATCCAATAAATGTTAGAGGCTTAAAATGTGAATGAATCAAATTTTAAGCATAATTTTCTTTAAAAGGTCGATTTACCACCTTTTAATGAATAACCCTTTTTAAATATGGTTTTTGTCACTATTTTATGTTCTATTTGACAAAATTAAATTCTTATTTGGAACTGGGGCATCAAAATTTACTTTGTATAAAATTTTGGTATTTTTCTGATAAAATTCATTTTTATGAATAATGAAAAATATTGTATTTTAATTCAAAAGTGCCTTTTTATATAATTTATTTATATGGTTAGATTATCTTTTTAATTGGTTTTAAAGTGTAATTAGAATATATTTTTACCATTTCAATCTAATTTTGGTCTTTGTAAGTAATTTCATTTTGAAATTGGACATAAACAAGTGTCAATCTTTTGATCATTATTATTTCTTAAAAACACAGTTTTTGTTTTGATAGTGGGAATTAATTTTAAATTAATTTCTTCCACTTCTGGGTTTTGAATTTGTTAAAATGAATTCAATATTTGGAATAATTAGGTCCAAATTGTGTAAATAGATAACTTTTATTTTTAGACATTTTAAATATTTACTTCAGTAAATATTTTATTTTACCATGATTATAAGGGTAAATATAGTTAAATATAATATTTTAATAATATTAAATTACCCTAACATGTGTCATAATCCAATTGTCTGATACATATCCTACCATGAGAATCTTTGTGTCGAATTTGGGACCCCATGGGGCCAAATGGGAGTAATAATGACACATTATATTAATTAATTTAAAGTAAAGGCAAAAATGACATAAACAAATATCTTTTAGTAAATAAATTTTTTATGGGGTTATATAAGTTATATTTTTGACTATAAATATTATTTGTAAATCTAAATATATTTCATACATCATGGTTTTTTTATAATATTTAGACATCAAATAAATTAAATTATTTATGACACAATAATGATGCAATATTTACCTCATTAATAAATTATTTAAATAAATAAGATTAGAAATATTAAAAAAAATATCCAAAACCTGTCCAATTCTTATTGGATTATTTTATTTCGACCATCAGTCATCTAAAATTTGATTTTAATGAATATTTGACCTTTTGAAACTGAATATGAGGTTATAATAAAATAATTTTTTCAAACTTTCTTAAAGAGCCCCTCCTCTCCCTTATAAAAAGCTCTCAATTCTAACTCATTCCTCACACTTCTCGAAATTTTGGATCATCAAAAATCTACTTTAATAAGTTTCCAATATCGCTATCTTCATCCTATAATCCTTAACTTAGGAAAAAATCACCTCAAGAAACCCATTTGGTTCAAACCAAGGGGAGTTACTCAATTTAAAGGTAACGTCTCCTCTTAAGTTCTTTTGTTTTATTTTACTTCTAAAACCCCATAAACTCTTTTTATTACTTTATTTTGTAACAAAAACAGTATCCTAAATATATTAGGATGTTTTTATGATAATTATTCAAACTACACTTACACACACCTCCATCTAATGGGTAAAGAACATATTGTTTCTATGGATGGAAAACTAACGCCTCACGAAACGATGATTGTTCAATTATCTCCTACCACCTCTCACAGTGGACATTAAGATGGAACTATGTTTATATATGATATATATTATATTTATTTTTCCTTTATTCTTTTTTATTTTCCATTTAGAGCATACCTTTATGGTTTCCATTGTGGGTAAACGTGATAATTTCATTTAAGGAAGTGTGGACTACCGCCCCCTCAGAGTGATATGACTCGTTCATACCATACGTGGTACGTATAAAGGATATAATTAATGATATTATATATGATAATATACAGGAATTATAATGTAACTATGTATCATTATGTATTAATTTCATTAAAATATGAAACAGAAATGAAAGTAGTGTTCATGCGTACGTATGGCTTACTGTCTCCATGAACAGTGCATTTCATTTCTTACCTCCAAATGTTACGTACTATTATAAATACATGTAAATAATAGATATATATGATATATATGATATCTAAATAATTAATATTATTCTGGATATAATGAAATTTTGACCACATGAACAACATGTAATTATAAGAAGTCTATTTTTTACTCAAGTACCAAATATTGACAAAACGACCATTATTAACTTAAATGATTACCTAATGTTTATAACATGGTAATAAGTGATATAAAAGGAATAATTAAATTTAAAAAGGTTCTTAATAAAGTATAAATTAACTTTATTTTATTATTCAGGAAATTAAAGAACAAACGGGTCAAGTCAGACACAAGGTAAGAGAACTTCTTAACCCAATTCTCATTCTTTGGGCTGATCTTATCTTTATTATTTATGTCGTTCTTTAATTTATACATGACATTATTTTATATGGTGTATAAAACCTTTTTAATTTTATTCAAAAGGAATCTTTTCTCTATGAAGCGTTTTACTAAATGAGAAAAAATATGTTTCTTTTTAACATACACGATGACAACGTCCTTTTCGCCACTGCGAATATTATTTGATCTTTAGCTTTCTTAACAAGCCATAATGTTTTTAAAAGGTAAATAAATACCACATACTATTTTACATATTTTGGTATTGAAAATGGTTTTTAAATGGATTGATTATTTCAATGTATTGAAATGATTTCTTGTGTTTGAAAATGAAATGTTATTAGTGAAATGTTTTTATTTGTAATACTTTATGTGTTATGATTTTATTTGACGTGTGGTTATGTGATAAACCAAATGACGAGTTGTGCCATGATAAACCAGGATGGGAGGTTACGTTATAACCTTCAATGTAGTGGGTATGTAATTTGGCCGTATGGCTATTCCATTTAGTGATATGTGTGGAGGTTGACCGTATGGTTATTACATTTAAGTATGTTTATGTCCCAAGTTACCTTTATATGTTATGTGTTCTTTGTATGGGTTTTATGGTAATATTTTGGTTAAAAAAGGGTAATAAATGATCTTCTATTCATTGAAGAGTATTTACTACTTCATAAAGGAGAAAATTATTACTTATGATAAAGTATTCATGGTTTACTTGTTCTTTTGAAAAACTAACATTTTTCCTTCTTTGTGTATCCCTTACTGCACTTTTTGTGATCATCCCAAGTTTTTGAAATGCTTTTCACGGGACATAAATTGTAATAGGGTCAAGGATGGGATCATGGAAAAGTCATGTTGTCTGAAACATGGAACTAAACATGAATCTTTTTTTCAAAGAGTTTATATTTTGTGGAAAAAATGGAAACTGAGTATAAGTGTTTACTTTTTCATCTTTTGAGATGTAATAGTTATGTCCTAATTCTCTATAACTCTAAACCTGAAAAGATCCTCAATGTGAATTATTCATTTAATTCAATATTATGTAATTTTTTAAGGCTTTTTCCATATAGTTAAGGATTCTAGGTTGAGGGGAGTGATGTTTAGAAGTTATTTGGTCAGATCATGGTAGATAAAAGGTATCTTTAGAGGTCTAAATAAGTGGGATAGTTCTTGCCTTTTTGTAGTGGAAGGGTAGTGGTACTCTTGTAAATACCAAAACGTATCCATTAATTGGAGGTATAACTTCTCTAATGTGCCTAAAAATGAAAAAATATTGTATTAAAGGGGAATAATGGTCGATAAAAACCTCCACCACCCAAAAATATGTGCATTTTAATAATTTGGTTCCTTAACTTCTAAGTTTCCCAAATTTTATTATTTTTGTTTTTATTAAAGACACTAGTTTTATAACCTATGTATTTTAAACAATAAGAATAAATTAAAGTGATATTATTTTGAAAATATAGATCCAATTAATTATAAATATTATCCCCAATTTACCAAATAAAAATCTCCTGTGTTTTGGAAATTAATATTAAAACAAGCGTATGTGAGACGCATAAACACTACTTAAACCCAGACCGTGATAAAAATGTTTTTACAATCTATGGGTCAATATGTTAATTATAAAAGATAAATTGGACCATTAATAGAACATATTTAAAATTTATTAAAATTTTAAATTCACTTTTCATAATATAAGATTTTGATTAATTTTAAATCATTTAATAAAATATCATTTATTGTAAAATAACATTAATGTCAATTTTTAAATTATTTATTTAATTTTAATTTTAAATATAAAAAAAAATATTGGAATTAAAATATATTGAGTTTACATCTATTTAACATGATATATTTTTCTCAATAATAAATAGAGACAATAATTCAATCAATTTACTTCAATTTAAATATTAATCGTATCATTTATTTTAGTTAATTATTGACTAAATAAAAATAACCAATTTATATTTAAAAATAATGATAAATTATTATGATAAAAATAACCAATTTATATTTTAAAATTGTATGTATAACCGAAAATATGATGTTTTGTACGTATATTAAATTTTTATAAATTTAAAGGTAAGGAAAGTTCCCTTTTTGTCATTTTCCTTACTTAACCTTTTATATAGGTAAATTTCATTTAATAATATCACAATAACCCATAAAATTTGAACCAAGAGTTGATATGGTCTAATTATTGGCAACCAATTTCCTTTGGACAACTGTCTAGGTCATTTTGATCCTTAATATTAAGATTTTGTCCCTTATTAAGCTTAATTTTACTTTAATCATCGTAATTAATTTTAATTAATTTCACTTATATTTTTGGTCAAAAATTAAATTGATATTATTAGTCCACAAATATTATTCTAATTACAACCTTATATGTTTGTTTTTTAAAATTCAAATCACAAAAGTTGTAAAATTATGTTTAACACTAATCCTGTAGATGTGGCGAGAAAGTGGATTTTTAAAGTAAAAATGTTCAAAAGTTAAATAAGTTTTTATATCTAATTTCAATATAAAAATTATTAAAATTACCTATATTGTATTAATATATGTATAATAGATCTATTGTAACTTTATAAACCAATTTAAAATATAATTTAACATTAATAATTATTTAATCGAAGAGGCGATTTTTAACTAAAATACAGTATTTTTCACTATTCATCAAAAAAAGAAGTTTTTCATAAAAAACACAAAAATTCATAATAAGTTAATTTCTATATTATTAATTAAAAATGATGTTTATTTTTTAAAATAAAATTCATAAAAGTTTTAAAAGTTTGTATTAAAAAATAGGTGTGTCATTAGAAAACAATAAAACTCAGTCTTGCGTGTACCACAAACTAGCTTAGTGTTTCATGTACCGCTAGCTAATCTAAATTTATTGTTTCATGAAAAGAAAAAAAAATATTAAATATTAAATTAATTCGAAAAAAATCACAAAATCTCACGGTGTTGCATTCTGCTCCCCTTAAAATTAATTTCACCCTCGAAATTCATTTGGGTTATCAAAGGTTTAATACTTTAAAGTTCCTTTAATAGAAACACGCGTTTTAAAAATGAACGCTAAAACTTAATTTAAGAAATAAATTTGGAACCATAATGGTTACCTTGAGTAACACATCATAGGTTTTCCATGTAGGAGAACATAAGTGGCAGGTGAAAACATGAACATGGAAGGGAAATATAACTATCAGGTTCGGGAGGAGAGTGATAGAGAACTTGGTCATGAGAAAGTTAACAGTAAAAAATACACAAATATTTGATTATCTAAGGGAACATTTGATTTATAAAAAAAGATATTGGGATAACATTTTTTGTTTTAAGAACATTTCCCTAGAGTTTAAGAATTTTCATGTGAAGTTATACTTACTTTATTTCATTTACTTTCATAATTAAAATCTCGCCTTTTGGTCATGTCTTGAAAAATTTCCACATCACCTCTTTCTCCAAAAAGGAAGGTGATATTTTCATTCTTTAAGCATTAACAGATCATGAGATCCATGATAATTCATCCCATTTTTCATCATTTATCATCAACACAAAGTGTTAGAACATGTCATCCAATATGCATAAATCCTCATGTGGTGAGATAATACTTTAATCTCACAAACATCATCTAAAGTTTAACATAAAAATTCTATAAATGGTTAACCTTATTACCCATATAAAGGATGAAAATCATCTTAACATTGATCCAAAATATATCATAAATTATCTCTTGTTTGTCACATTCCAAACATGTGAATACCTTCATCAAGTGTTCTCTTGAAATATGGTAATGACCTGAATTACCATAAATACTTTTGTAAAACAAGCATGCTTCCTTATCCCAATGGTTACTGGATATATTCCTTAAATCAAATAAAGTTTTAAACTTCATCCATTATGAAATATACCACTTTATCAACAAATCAATAATCAGATCCAATGTAATCAGTGTTATAAAGTTTACTTTATCCAAATCAATCATCTCTTTAACCAAGATAAAAAAATCTCAACATCCTGATCACATTGAGGGTTACCTTCCCATAATATAAATATCACTTTTCTAATTATTCATCACCATTTAACATATAATTTTTAATCCTTAATTAAAACTTATACTAGAAATACTTATATATTTCATTATTCATATAACATAATCTTTTAATTCCAAAACATAAATACTTCATTCATCCAACCTTATTCTTAAATTATTACTCAGGATTCATCAATTTATTCCTCAATACCTCATTCCTTGAATATGAATTATGAATCATATAATAGGGTTCCTAAACCTTAATCTAATCTTGCATCTTATGTTTAATGTAAACAATACTTGAAGAACATCACATGCCTTTAACATGTTGTTTATGGTCTCTTTATCTTCGTAAGTATAACCAATACACATACCACCTTCCTAATTCTCTTTATGAGATTTCCACTTGGGAAATAAATTTTAATAATTCTCATACTTTCAAAATCTAAAACATTCAATGTTAACCATGTTCCTTCTAGTTCTCACCATTGACTAAAACCATAAATCACAGGGTGAGAAACACATATCATAGAATAAAACCACATAATCATGAAAAACTACTTATAGGATGTATAAATCATGACACATACCTTGTAATAAATGAAATAACAATATTATCATAGATTATTCATAGTAATATTCTATTCAAATCCTTCATGATGTTATGTAAAGAGTTTGTGAATTTCCAAAGCATATCCCCCGAGAATGTCAAACCAGGTGTGCAGCAAGGCTTGTTGTCATGTACCTGGTTATTCTGAGTTAGGATCGAAACACCTTGTTAGAGTTATTACCCATAGTTACATCTATTCTAGATCCACATACACTTGTATTATCTAGATAGGGATTTATTTCTAATAAAGTACTCACTTTATCCTTTACCAAAATTCTGAGACATTTTCCTAAATGTTAACTCATCCTTATAATTATCCTTAGATACATCCCTAGACATATCCTTATAAATATTCCTAAGGATCTCACTAAATGTTTTTCATTATAGTTTCCAAATGTTTACTAAACATTCACTCTGATACAAACTATAATTACCCAGTCTTAACGTACACATACATTACATAACTTTTGGGGAATACTTAAAAAAATTTACAAACAGCCGCCTAAAGACCATTTTAGTTTAGTACCTTTGGAAACATGGAAACACAAACACCAGTACATGAGTGAGCTACATTATCTCCCCTTAGGTTCTACAAGACTAGAACCCATCTTATATATATCATAGAAGAAATATATCTTCAAAACCTAGGTAAGGAAATATAAAAAGGGGTGAGCTCAAATGCTTAGTAAGGGTAAACAAGGGAGACATGTAAGCACGAACATGATTATAGGGTTATGAGAATATGATCATAACATTATAATATCACACCTTTCATATAAAATATGATAAAAATGAATCATGTTATAGAGATTGGAAGTTCATTAGACATGAATCATAAGGAAATAAAGAATATAATTCATCTTAATAGCATGATTTTACTCCTCATACCATCTGGGTTGTTATGGTTCACTCCCATGCCCATCTTAGTAGTCATGGTTCACTCCCATGACCATATTAGTCTATCTTATGAGATAAAAATCTTCACTAAATTAATTATAGGGAGATATAAGTCTCACCCATATCATAGTGAAATCATACATACATGTTCCGTAATATCATTAAAAATAATATCGTAACCCATGAAATAAAATGGGTATCATAGATATTTAATCATATCATAAACTGGGTAAAAAGATACATGTTTCATAATCATTTCATAAAAACCATAACCTATGAAAATAATAAGGTTTCAAAAGAATATAACTTGTGAAAGATAAATAGGTTTTATAAACATCATGTCATAAAAAAATAAACCATTAAGAGAAATAATTTGGATAAAAATACTGCATCATTTTCCCAAAAAATGCCTGAGTAACACCAATGGATTTCATCTTAGATGAAAAATAATTTTGAAATATCTTTTACAAAAAATTTCTCGAGTAAAATATATATTATTATTTAGAAAATGTTTTTCTAAAACATAAAAACTTTTAAAAACTATTTTCATGAAAATAAACATGAAAACTTAAAAGGGAATCTTTAAAAACCTTTTCATTTAAAAAATTCTGGAAAACTTATAATGAAATCTTGAAAAACTTTTGAAAACAATTTTATTGAAAAAACATTTAAAACTTATAAATTATCCTTGAAAATGTTTTGAAAATCATTTCATTGAATATAAATTTAAAAAATTTAAATAAATCTTGAAAATGGTTTGAAAACCACTTCTTTGAAAATACTTTGAAAACTTATAAATAAAGCTTGAAAATGTTTTGGAATCCATTTCTTTGAAAATTATTTGAAAACTTATTAATAAAGCCTGAAAACATTTTTAAAATATTTTTACTTGAAAACTTATGAAAGAAGCTTGAAAAAATTTTGAAAACATTTTTACATGAAAACCTATGAAATAACCTTGAAAACGTTTTCAAAACCTTTTTCCACTTGAAAATTATAAAATAATCTTGAAAACATGTTGAAACCCATTTTATTGAAAACAAATTCAAAAAAATTAATTTCCAGAATATTAGGATAACATTTTATTTTAAAAAATAATTTTTAATCTTTTAAATTAATCTTCAATAGAATTACAGTCATGATGGCAGGTAAATCCATACATTCCAAACATTTCTTTTTTATTGTAAAAAGTTAAGAAAAGTGCCTCGATAGGAAAATGATAAAAAGATTCATTTTTAAAAACACTTTTGTTTTAAAAAGTTAAAACATGGGTAAAAATTTCATTTAAATATCATAGGATAATATTACAATATTTTTTTTAAACTTTTAGAAAATATGGTTTTTAAGGAACATGGATTTCCAACTTAAGAGAGGTAAATTCAGAATTTATTAAAAACACTTTATTGATCATATTACATACCAAAGAGTGGGAAAATGGTACCATTAATTTTATATAACATTATTAAACATAGTTTAATAAAATTCTTGAGATTTATTGAGAGATATATCATAATATTTCATCAATGAAATCCTAATCATAAAAAATCTCGATAAACGATGAGATTGTTTCAATAAACTCTTACCACTTGGTAACTTTGAGTCCTACTCCCCGTGTAAGAAAATGAAATTACATGAATATTAAAATATAATTAAATTAATGGTATTCATGATATAACATGTCAAATTTAATTATATACTCCTTGAAAAATAATGTTGGTGCATAACAAAACATGTGTCTCAAAGAAGGAAAATTGAGACAAAATTGTCTTACCAATTTGGTAACTTTTGAAACATTAACCCCATGAAATAAATAACATAGAAAAGATAAGTAAATACACACAAATTAAATAATATAATTCATATAATAAATTAATGGGCAGTATACACACCACACAAATGAAATAAGCGGTGAATAGGGCAAGAATCTCACAAAAATAAAAGGTGAGTTGAAATTCCCTTACCTTGTGTCTTGAATCTCATCATACTCATACAAAAATATTGTATAATAAATATAAGTTTAGTATAAATATAAAACAGAACCATATTCTTATATCTAATACCATATATGGTTTTATTATGACTTTATATTACCCGCTTGTTAAAAATTCCATGTTAAGGTTTCACTTCGGGTAATACCCACTTTGTTCTTCACTTGTGTCTTAATTTGTTATATCTTTGGTCCTTATAATTATTTTATAATTTAAAGAATTTAAAAAATGATATAAATATCATTTATATTAAGTATATGTTTATTATAATAATCTATATAATATATAATCATTAAATGGAATACATTGTTCATGGAGACGGTAGGTCGTACGTACGCATTAATGTTGTTTCTGTTTGATTGTCGCAATGAAAGAATGAAAGAAAATGAAATATATGTGTATATGTATATATTATCATTAAATTACCAATATTATTTTATATATATCATATAATTTCACTAAATACATCCTTAATACATTTCATTTTGTGTGTGAATGAATCACATTGCTTTGAGTGGGCGGTAGTCCACACATCCTCAAATAAAATTATCGTATTTACAAAAAATTGAAAGTATAAAAATATATGTTGAAAAATAATTAAAAAATATTAAATAAATTATAAATATCATATATATTATGTATACACATGGTTTCCATCATAATTCCCACCATGATAGGTGGTAAATAAAACTAAACAATCATTATTTCGTGATTCGGTAGTTCACCGTCAACATAAACAGTATGTTTGTTACCCGTTAGATGGAAGTGTGTATAAGTTTAGATCAAACCCTTGGCATAAAAACAACTCTATATATTTAAGATAATTTTTTATAATATTGGAATAATTATAGTTTAGGTGGTGGATAATTAAAATAAGATAAAGGATCTTGAGGAAGGATGTTACCTATTCTTTGGGTAACTCCTTTTGATTTTCACCAAATGGATTCCTTGGATTTCTTTATTAAAAATGTGAGAATTATAGGTTGAGTGTATATATTTTTAGGATCTATTTTGGTATATTTTTTTTATATCCAATATGTATTGATATGTGTGAGGAAGTGGGAGAGTCCTTTCCTTTTTATAGTTGAAGGATAGTGGCACTCTTATAAATACCAAAAGGTATTCATTAATGAGAGGTATACCTTACCTAATGTGCCAAAAAAATGAAAAAATAATGTATTGAAGGGTAATAATGGTTTATATTAACCTCTAACACACACAAAAATATGTTCATTTTAATAATCTTGTTCCTTAACTTCTATGTTTCCCCCATTTTATCATTTTGGTTTTTATTAAATACACTAGCTTTCTAACCTATGTAGTTTAACCATTAAAAATAAATTAAAGTGATATTTTTTTGAATATATATAAACTAAATTATAAATATTATACCTAATTTACAAATCAAATCACATTTTTTTTAAATTAATTTTAAAACAAGCACATGTGATGTGTAAAAACACTACTTAAACCCAGACCATACTGAAAATGTTTTTAGAATTTATGGGTCAATATGTTAGTTATAAAAGATTAAATGGTCTATTAATAGAACATATTAAATATTTATTAACACTTAAAAGTCACTTGTAAGGATATAAGATTTTTATTAATTTTAAATCATTTAATAAAATATCATTTATTATAAAATAACATTAATGTCAATTTTGACATTATTTATTTAATAATAATTTAAAATATAAAAAAATTAAATTCAAATATATTGATTTTAAATCTATAAAACAATATATATTAATCTAAAAAAATAAATAGAGACAATAATTCAATCCATTTACTTCATTTTTAATATTTATAGTATCATTTATTTTAGTTAATTATTAACTAAATAATCACTAAGTTGGCATTTCTTAAGCATGTTAAGTAACTAAATAATATCTAGATATTAATAAAAAATTATAATGATATAAATAACCCATTTATATTTCAAAATTATATGTATAACTTAAAATATAATTTTTTCTACATATCTCAAAGTTTTATAAATGTTAAAGGTAAGGAAAGTTCCCTTTTTTATTTTTCCTTACATGACATTTTATATAGAGAAATTCCATTTAATAATATCACAATAACCCATAAAATTATAACCAAGAGGGGATATGGTTGAATTATTAGAAATAAATGTCATTTGGACAAGTTTACAGGTCATTTTGGTCCTTAATATTATGTTTTAGTCTCTTATTAAGCTTATGTTTACCTTAATCATTGTAATTAATTTTAATCACTTTCACTAATCTTTTTGGTCAGAAATTAAATTGATCTAATTATACCAAAAATACTATACTGATTATTACCATGTACGTCCATTTTTTAAAATTTTAATCACATAAGTGGGAAAATTATGTTTAACGTTAATCCCACAAACATGGTGAGAAATCGGGTTTTTAAAGTAAAAGCGTTCAAAAGTTTAATAAGTGTTTATATCTAATTTAAATATAAAAATTATTCAAATAACCTGAATTATATTAATATTTATATAATTGATCTATTTTGTCTTTATAAACCAATTTAAAATAAAATTTAACATTAATAATTATTTAAATGAAGAGGATATTTTTAACTAAAATACAATATTTTTCACTATTCATCAAGAAATATAGTTTCTTAAAAAATTACAAAAAATCATCCTAAGATGATTTTTACATTATAAATTCAAAAATTATTTATATTTTTATAAATAAAATTCATAAAAGTTTCAAAATTTACTTTTAAAAAAATAGGTGTGCCATCACAAGGAGGTAAAACTCTGTCTTGTGTGTACCAAAAGCTAAATAAATTACAAATAAAAAGAGGGGAAATCCCCACGAAGTTATACTCATGGTTTTTTAAACTGTGGGTATAGCCTGAATATAGTCAGTCTATACCCATGGTTTATTTAAAACCATGGGTATAGGTGATCTATCCCAATGGTTTTTAAAAACCATTAGAATGGAGGGGGAAATATTTTCACCATGACCACGCTCCCCCACCCCCTCTTCACTCATCATGCCCCCCCCCCCCCCGTAGGTGTCTTTCCCTTCCCCTATGTTTCCCTCACTTGACGTGCATCCCCCCATCTCCTCCTCCCATCGACTCACATCCCCCCATACTATTTCTCCTCCAGTTTACATACATCCCCCTCCTCCTCTGGTAAATTTTTGTTTCCCTCACCTGACGTGCATCCCCCCTAGGTTGATCAGTGCATCCCCCCAAGATCAAGTGGTGTTTCCCTCACTCGATGACTAACGCTTCTTCTGGTCCATCATTCTCCACTGATTTGGTGTTTTTCTATTCCAATCTTCTTTTACATTGAGTCCCTAATACTTCTTCTTGTATGGTTAATTGATTCTAGTATAGTTTGGGGTTTTTAATAGATTTGTATCATTTAATATTGTTTCATTTATCTTTGATATCTGATTGATTTTAGTTTTTTTCAGATTGGTTATATTTAACATAGTTTGGGTTAGTATACATGATTTTAGGTTGATTTGGTTCACCATTAAAGTTGTTTCTATTTTGGTTGAGGTAAACTCTGTTGTTTTAATTTTCAGAGCATTGGTATTTCATAGTTTTGTTTAGTTCTATGAGATATTAAGGTTTAAATGACTTTGGATTGAAGGAGTAAAGTTTGATGTTGTTTGTTTTGAATTTGGTATCATATTGTGGATTATTTATATATAGATTTGTTTGTCTAAATTTATCACTGTTGTTTTTCACACTAGGTTAGTCCATGAAGACTTAGATTTTATTTTTTAATGATAAATATGATTCCACTTGATTTATAATATCAATTTATTAATTTTAAGTACTTCCAATAACATTCAATAAGTGATATGTTTTTTTGAAAATTTTTTTTAAAAAAAATAGCCCTACACTATAGAAAACTTGATTATTTAGGATCAATAATTTTCTTTGGGTTCTCCATTTAAATTTCAATTAGAATCATGTGAAACATAATATCTCTAAACTCTAGTGAACTTTGTTATATGGTATCTATAATTCACATCGGGTTTAAAATTTATGTTTCCCACAAAAATTCCTCAGATATGAATCTAAATACTTGATGGTTCGATGTTAACATCACTAAAAACCTTATTAATGTATATGTAATTCTCAAAATAAACTCATTCTATCAAAAGTTTTTTTTATTCTGAACTTGATATATTCTAATTATAGAAATATCAATGATGTTATTAGTTGGTACTTGGATACATTGATCTTGGGTATCAAATCTCCTATCAGTTGAGAGTGAAATTTATTTCATCCATGATTGGTTGTGTTTGGTAATAAACATACTTTATGGAATATGTTTATTAATATATAGTACTTTATGATTTTTTTTTAGTTTTGATATTAATTTTTTTTATTACATTTAACTATTTAGTTTTTATGTTATAATAGTTTTATTTTTTATACTATATATCCCTTTTTAAAAAAATTTATTCTATGATGTATTCTATTTGATTATAAATTGTGTCCTCTAATAAACTTTTATTGTCGAGTGGGTTAAAAATAGAGTTTTATTTCATATTAAATTTACTCCCTCTTAATGTTATTGTTTGGTTATATAAAAAAATTAGAGCTTTCCTTATTGATTTTATTTTTCTAATATATTCGATATTAATGATTCTTGACAGCAGATTTTGAAGAATAATGATCATAGTGTTTCACTATTGAACATCAAATATTCTTGAGACCAAAATAATTATTAATTATGTATACTATTACACATTACACATAATACTAGGGGAGTATAATAATTAGAAAATTATTATTTACCAAATCCATGATATTTTAATAGTTTATTTTAAAAAACAACATTCTTATGAATATTAGGAAGAATACTACATAAGCTCACAGGAAGAGATTATTTGATGCTGATCGTGATAGAAGTGAGTGTGGGTTGTCACCTATGGTTCCTTTAGTGAGTATAATAATTTTAATATTAATATTTTTCATTACATATAATGTAATGTTCATAATCTTTATCAAATTTATTTCGGAATATACAGCTCCACCATAGTTGACTCCTCTTAGCAGCATGGGTCTGAGCAGGGATCCTCTTAGACCAAGATGAAGAACCCATCTTACCACTACCCACACTGACCCATTAGTGGAAAAACTATATACCACACATTCATATCCTCCTCCTGAGACTCCTTTTATGTTCCCATCTATGCTCCCATCATCATCTCATTTATCCTATTCTTCTCACTCCTTGTCTACACTGACTCGACCGATGTTCCCAACTTTCCCATTTCCATATCCATTCATGTATCCCCAAACCTACTACCCATATTATGACATTTCTACACCGCATAATTTTCCTACCATCCATCCTACATATAAGGATTCTATTCCTTCATCTTACACTCCAGTTCATGAAGTTCATCTAGAGCATGCAGTGGAACAGATACATCCTTCTGAGGCTGCTGATCTAGGACAGTCTACGGATACATCATAGCCTATTCAAGATCCTACATCAGGTTTTTTTTATTATAATTATATCAAATTATATCATTTAATTTTTTTCCTATTATATCATCACATAACTCTTATTTTCCCCTCTTATCTTATTCAGTGGGATATTCTAGTAGACGGTGTGGGCGCACTTGTATGTAGGAAGCATAGAATCACGAAACTCATATTATGTGGATGTAGTATAGAAGTTTCATGGACACTTTATCCAAATACCATGATATCGTTTTGATGGAACCAGTCTCATGGAGACATATTATTGATGACATCAAGGATAGGTAATGGGCATAGATATGGGTAAAAATATCTTATAAATTTATAGCTACATTAGTAATGTATTTATATGAATTAACATGTTCATTGTAGATTCATTTTAACTTTCCTAATGAAAAATATTCCAAAGATTCTAGGTTAATGGATCTTTTAGAGTTATGGTGGGCATACAAGCATGAGTTATATATTGGTTGGATGAGCATAGTAGGTACTGATTTATATGGTGTACCCACATACCCTCACTATCAAAAAACTCAATATCAAAAAATGATCACACATTGGAAGATTGAATATTTTAAGGTAATACAAATATTTAATGGTTTAAATTTAAAATTTAATTATTATTACCTTTATTGAGTTTTTTTAGGAAGTGTCAAAGAAAAAAAAAGAAGAACAAAGATGGAATGACATATATACACACATTAGGGCACACTACAAGGCTCGAGCATGAGAAGTGATAGGTACTTTCATCTAAATTAAAATAATGTTCTATTTTATATTGTTACTTAGTTACCTTTTCATAGCCAATTGGAACAAACCTAAGATCACACACCTTACTACCTAGAAGAAATAACATCAACAAAGAACCACCACAAAATGTATTCATAAATTTTTTTATTGGAACCGTTGATGGATTTATGTTCACTAATTTATTTCATTGATAATATCTCCTTATAAATTCATCATGGATTCCCCTTGGTTAGACCATGTTTCCTATAAATGACATATTATACGAGTAGGAGAAGGCTTCTCTATAATTTCTACAAAAGTAGAAAAATTACCTGAAACCCACTTTAGAGTTAATCCTTTAAAGAGGTTATTCACCAAACCAAACATATAAAAAACCACCAATACTTTATGAGTGTCATCTACCTCAATGTTTTTAGGTCTATGATGAAGCTTAATTAAATCTATATTTGTGAATTTCTCATATATGGTTGTAATCCAGATTTATACATTTCTCATTTGTAGCAAATTGTATTGGGCATCGAAGGTCTAGTACCTCATGCAAAATTATTTTTCTCCCGTAGAAAGAAATAGAATGGAAGTTCAGTAAATCCACATACACAATATAAGATTGTAAGTTTTTTTATTTATATTTCAAATATTTATATGAAATAAAAAATTTAATATGTTGTTTATAATTTCAAAAGTCTTCCAAGGAGGCCCTGGATGATAACTAAGCTGAAAACTTTGAGGCACATGATCATTTGAGTCAGGTATTAGGTGTGGAGAACCTGGGGAGAGTCTTATATCGACCAGGTAAAAACAACATCCCCTATAAGTATTGGTCCTCATTAGGATCCTCTTAATTCTCTCAGACCTCTGAACTGGAAAGCTCTTGTGCATAAGTAGTTGAGGCCATAAAAATAGCTTTAGAGGAGCTTGAAAGAAGAAAATAAGAGCGTAATAGAAGTAATCTGATGAGTGAACTTTAATGAAAGCTATGTTAGTTTTGAGTTAGTCACTTCTATCATAGGATTATACTACTTTTCTTTCATATATAGCGTCAATTTTCTCTTTAAATGAGGTTTCGAGTGATTCCAATGAGGGTCTTAATGGAGATGAAGGTGTTAGAGATAGATCTATTAGTGGTGAGGATGTTATTGATGTTGTTGTTAGTGATGAGGCTACTAATGATGTTGTTGATTTTTCTATTGCTTATGAGGATACTGATGATGTTTTTAATGATGATGATGATAGTCTTGGGGATGGGGATGGGGATATTGGTGATGGGGGGATATTAATCCCCTCTATTTTTGAATTGGAAGGGATAATTTTTCAAGTACATTAAAAACTTGAATTGATTTATTGTATGTATGAGGATGTACATGTATGTTTTATTTGATTAACAGACGTAGTGTGGTTTGTTTTGTTTTGGAGCTACTTTTTTTTGGACTTCTGTACTACTTGTATGATGTGAATTTATTCAATCAATGAAATGAAATTTGATTATTTTTTCATCAGGGGTGTTAAATGATAATTCTTTAGGTAATTTTACATATTTATAAGTTCATGCATTCACCTTTTCTAAGAACTTGAATTTGGTTTCCTTAAATATATACCCCATAATAATCACATTTAAATGGATTCTATTAAGAATATGTCCATCCAGGTATTCCATAATAACAACAGTACTTTCCTTAAGCATATACATACATTGCCTCCACTTAAACCTACGTCTTTCTTGAAATACTATCTTTTAATTCCTTTTAGTTATATTCTTTATGATTTCTGAAAGCACGAAGGTTTTATCTTGAGAAATATAAAGATATATAGGCTACCATGATTCAATGGAGAAAAGACTTTGGTGCAGACGCTATTTTGAAGCTTATATTGGATAGTTGTTTTCTTTGTTGAAAAAAACACCCTTTATTCCCTAAGTTTTTCATGATGGAAGCGGCCCCCAATATCATCTTGATATGAATTTGAAGATGAATCATGTGGGATTTTTGGTTCATGTAAATATTATACTACAATGATGGTCTGGTAGCAAAAATTAATGGAATATAGGGTAAAAATGATGATGGAAACTATAGGCAACATCAAACATAAAAAGTCTGGGATTAAACCCTAGTAAGGGGGATTCATTTGGTTTTCTTTTCTATTCAATGTTATTTCAATAATTATATGTACTGGTTTATTTGTGTTCTATTCCTTCACATATATGGTACTCCTTTATTATACATAGTAAATCTCGTGATGATCCTTCCCTATGTACGTTGGATAATTAGCAAAAGCATATAAATCCTTATGCCTATTTTACTACTTTTATTTTTTACTTTATTTGGACATGAAAGTCGTTGAATGGTCACTTATGTTTGGTTGACAATGTTTCATCTATTTTAGTGTTTTTAATGTAAAAGATAAGTTTTTTTTCTCTTTTGTATTCTTCAAACATCTTGTTGAATCTATATTCTTGTTTGGAAAATATATTTCTGCCTTATGTAATTCATAGATTCTATTATGTTTAAGTTTATTAAATATTATATTTTTTTCCTTCTTGATTTATTGAATTCATTATAGTTCTAGAATCTGTTTATTTTTTTAAATATGGTGAGATGTTCACCATACCTTTTGTGTAATATAGAAATGGCAGAATTGAATTCTTTTCTTGCATTTTTTATTGTCTGGAAATTGAGTCATAGTGGAAAAGTTATCACCTTGCTTATATTTTCTCCCCAACTCTACTAGATAAAGTTTAACTTGGATTTATACCTATAAATGTTGTGAAGTGGGTTTCTCCTCTGTGGGATATTGGAATTTTCAGTTTCTCTGGCTATGTTTACTGCCAATAATATCTTGCAGCTACTCTAGGAGGAAATTGATTGGAAGTGAAACTGATTTTTTGAGTCCTATAGGAATGTCGTTTCTATAAAGTATGATCCATGATTTGAGGATTAAATTAGTAGTAGGAATTACCATTTAATCATTTATTCATGAAAGGACCTAACTTTGAAGACATGTTAAATGTTATGTAGACTATACACACAACAAATTTTTTCTCTTTAATTGCTTCAGTTCATCAGTGCACTGGCCTATGGAGGCTTGAACAGGTGGATTTACTGGCCTTATAAGTGGTTAATTTACCCATAGTATCCCATTAATAATTAATACAAAATCATGGTCCTTGAATATTAGTTTTTACCTTAAAATATTCTCTTTATTAGTCAAAATACTTCTTTTATTTATTTCAGACACTTTTGTTGTTGAACATTATTTGTTTTAATTAGTTATTGTTCCACTTCATGTTAGATATTAAATTAGTATAAATGGCCTAAACCTTTAGAATCCGATTTCATTTATAGTAATTTCCTTCAAAAAAATTATCTATATTATTTTGAATCATGGTTTGATCAGTCTTCCATTAATCAAGTCTTGTCATCAATTGGATCATTAATCAACACAAAATTTCTTGCTGCATTTTTATCAACTACTGGGAAGAGATCATTTTAGTCCTTTGATTCTGAGGTGTCTAATCTAAACGTAATAGAATTTAATCCATATTTTTTTCTAATAGGCCTTAAAATTTATTTCTACTATTTTGACTGACTTGCTTCTTTTGATAGTGGGATGTTGGAATTCCAGTCAAGAGTAAAAAAAATTCATTTGTGGTTGTAAAATGTATTTCTACATTATGTAATTCATATATTATATTATGTTCAAGTTTATTAAATATTCTATTTTTGTTCCTTCTTGAATTATTTAATTCATTATAGTTCTACAATCTATTTATTTTTTCTTGACATGTTGTGAGAGTTCTTGTAAGATGTAATTTGAGACAATAGTTTCCACTGCCACTTTTCAGTGTTATTGTTCGTTGATGAAATCATTTTGTAATTTTGGATCTAGAATTATTATTATATGAATATTGTTTCTATTTATTTGTTTCATGTGTGATGAAAATGGAATATAGACACCATGTTTAGTTTTTTTTGGGTCTTATAAAAAACCATACCAAAAATATCTTAGTTGTTGCATGTGCACAACCAATGTAGTGCATACCATGACACCAAAAATTGACCATCTTTTTAAAACCACAAAAAATAAAACCTAGGAACCAATTGATATCACTATCACTCCAAATATCTGACACTATTTATAAGTTATAAAACTTTCTTGCAAAACTCTATTACCCAACATCTTATAGGTTAAATCACACAAATTTATGGGTTAGAACTAATGGAAGGATCTCAGATTTTTCAACATATTAATCAGTTCAAGTGATTCATCATAGGTATCATTGTGAAGATTTACACATCTAAATTAGCATTGGATAAAATTGTTATGATCTTTCTTGATTATGTCCCATTTTTTCATGTAAAATTAACCAAGGAAACCTTTTGGTTTAGGATAACTCTACAAGTTCAATGCTTTTATGGACACACATATTTATTCCTTATATGGGATATCCTTGATATCCCTATTGTGTTGATCATGGATAGATCATGTATTTCTCTTAAATAAAGGATAATTATAATATCATCCAAGGTAACCATTAATTCCCAATAGTATTTCTATTAGAATCATGTTTATGTGATATAGAAAGAGAGTTCCCATGTTATTTAGGTCACTAACATAACTTCCATATTCAACTTAAATATTTATGTTCCATGTAAACTTACAATCTATGATACATGCATGAAAGAATCTAGTGGGATTTTCACTCTATTTGAGCCACAGTCTTTGCGATCATTCTCTAACTAATCTCTCCTCATGTAGTAATGTATCTAATATGTGACTCTAGTTAGTAACCAATGTCATGAATAGGTCATAATACCATTATTCATATAAGATATCATCAATATTCTATATATACCACTCTAGTTCCTTGATGCTATAGGTAGCAATAGGTTTCTTTGGATACCACTCTCAAAGATCATACATCAGCTATCTGATTTTATACATTACCACTACCTAGGGGTTCCCATGAGTAGGTTTGGTTCATGAATCCTTAATATCTTCAATTAAGATTTTATTTTTCAAGTTTAAATTTAATAATAGTGCACATGGAGTTTTGTGATTAGAATTAGAAATGGAAATTAGTAGTACAAAGTTGTCTAACAAAGAGTGGGATTGATGAGTGACCAGGATGTTAAGGAGATAGTTAATTCCATGGAAGTTGGATAGGAATATTTCCAACAAAATAAAGATATTGTTTATTCATTTCCAGTAGTTATAGAATTTATACTACACTCTTCATAAGCTAAGTTCAATGAGGTTTTCATTAGAAAAATGTTGTTTAATTCTTGTATGGATTTTCTAGAGAAAGGGAATACTCATGTTTTTATCTGATGAATAAAGTAGGGTAATGAAGTACCTTATGATGAACTTGGGTTTATAATCTATGTAAAACTATAATAAAACATTTTAAATATCATCCCTTCCAAAGATGTCACAATTTGAATAGATGAATGGTTTTTTTATTTATGTTGGGTTAAAGAATATTCATTGGGACATTTTGTGATGAGAAATCCACTAGATCCAATAATATATGATACTTCCCAAAAAACCAATATATGATGGATTCATGGGAATTCCTATATATTATATTCCAGAACAATTTTGATTCCAATACCATTTGAGGAATATACATTGATCTTTGGTTCAAGTATAGCCTCATGGGACTCCTATGTAGATCATATTTATGTTGTTAGGTATTAATTCTTGGTTGGGGATCCAATATATCTATAATAACATATAATGTATGATAACATTGGAATAATATTTAGGAATTAAATCTATTTTTGATATTCCCAAGTGGATCTATTTGTATCTTGACTTCATGGTTTTGGGATCTAATTAAAGAGAATACTTCTCCATTAATAGAAAATTCAAAATCCCTAGTGAGGGGGGATATAATCCCTTTAATATCCAAGGAGGGTTTAATTGAGACAAACATGATAGATATCATAAAGCAAAAAAACTATACTCAATTATAATGAATATGTTTTCATTAGGTATAAGGAATACACCTAGGTATATGAATTATGAGATTATACAGTCCCACTATAATAAACATTATTCCCCTGCTAATCATCCCACTAACGATTCTTTAGAATTCATTACATACTTTTACAGTTATATGTAATAATTACCTATATACAAAATGATTGAAGAAAAGATTATGTTTTGGATGTTTCCATTCAATCTCTAGTTAAAATAAATCAATTATTCCCAAATCATTTAATTGATATTTTTTCATGAGACATGGGATAAATTTAGATCATTCTGTAATAAATTTCATTACAACTAACTTTCTCACAATATTCTGATGGAAACCTTTTACAATAGTCTTATAGTGTCTAATAATGATTTAATTAATTGATATTGTGGGGAATATTATTCTCTTTTGAATAATGATGTGCACAAATATCTCTTTGAAATAATTGTTCAAAATTCCTATGAAAAGTGTTACAAAAAGATATTGACTCATTAGGATAAAACAAACTATTAGGATACTACTATTTTTAATGAAAACACGCATAGATAGTAGTTTCATCACTGTATAATGTTTTAAAATACTCAAAACTATTGAAAAAAATTGAAATCCCATTTCAAATAAAGGAATGTTCTTTAAATGTGTACTATATGGCTATGAAGAAAGGAAACATAAATAAATTTTCAAATGAATATAATCTTGGCTATCAGAATCACCCAACATGTCTTGGAGACCCCCTGGGGTCATTAAACAACCTGTTTCTACCCTTTTTATTCCTAAAACACCAATAAATTAGTATCAATTTAGCTGGACCTCGAAATTATAAATATAATATAGAGGATATTTTTAGGAAATTTATTAAGAAAAATTAAATCTGAATAGCCTTTTATAGATAATCTTCAAACAAAAATGGGAGAAATGACTAGATAATTGAGTTTTAGAGATAGTATCATGCTACCCTGCACAACTGTTTAAAACTAAAAGAAAATGTGATGGTTGATACAATTAGATTATGCTTAAAAACATGAAAACAAGATAGAGTGAAACTTATAAATGGTGGGATTGAGTATATAACTGAACTTGTGAACCCAAAACAAGAAGATGGAATACTATGTATTATGGTTGTGGTTGGTAACTCATTTGTATTTCTTTTATAAGTCAAGGATGGTAAGAAGGTTGGTTGGTACTGGTTTTATAGGAAAAGTACCAATACCCATGGTTCAATGAACCATGGTTATATTATGTTTATTGTGATAATATATACCCATAGTTTTGTAAACTGTGGTTATAGATATATGCCTACGGTTTAATTAAAAACATGGGTATAGCTCTATAAAAATTCCCCAGCATCCCATGGTTTTAGGGTCTATACCCACGGATCCAAACCATGGGTATAAGCTTGTTTTCCAGTGGTGAGTGTTGCTTTTACTTCTAGATAATCTAAAATTAGTGTTTCAGGAAAATAAAAAATATCTAAAACATTAAATTAATTCAAAAAAATCAAAAAATCTTGAGGTGTTACATTTGTGAAGTTTTTTATTTTAAATATATAAATTTAGGGGGAAAATACTTATGGGATTTATTTTTATATAATATTATATTGGAAGAATTGATATTGGATCTCATGCTCTCTTTAGCACCAAAATGAGTCAATTTTGAGGTAAAAACGTCTTAGACACCTAGGTGGGAGCACATTTCTTCTCAGCTATTTTTTTAAGAATCAGATTTTGATAAAACTGGATTTATTAGTTTTACTTCCATCTCCATGTATATAAAATTGAGATTATTCCATTAACACATAACTAATTATATTATTTTATCCAAATCCGCCTTAAACATTTGAATTCACTCATCATTCATCTTTTCTTCTTTAAATACTTGTTAAGGTCATTCATTCTATTGGATTTGATACTTGATTGGAAATCCATGATATTAATAAATGATTTTTTACTTTATTTTTTAGTATGTATTATATCCTTAATAATTTTTATAACCCTTTCATTCACATAAATATATACTTTCAAATTATCTTAATGGTTCTAAATTTTTCACTCATTTATTTTTAAATATTGCTCCATTTCTTTGAGCACCTTGATGAAAATATTTCATTTTGGAAACTTCTCAACTATTTCCTCTTTGTATTCTTCTACATCATCAACTAGATAAGATTTTTCAGTATAAAAACTCCTGGAAGAACTCAAATAAATATTTTATAATATCACTAGAGATTTTAATCTTTTATTACCAAACCTCAATGTACATTCCATCGATGTATTTCACATAGCCATCTTTCTCACTACTTGTAAATGAAAAATTAGAGGACTCGTAATCATGTAATTTTAAAAAATAATCCTTACCACTCTAATTACATTCATCTAATTTTTTTGGGTTTTCTTAATTGAGGTATTTATCTACATTCTAGCCTCTTTCTCCTAGTTATTTAGTAAGGACTTGGGGGGAACTTACAGATCTATTATGAATGGGATAGATACTGATTAATCCATATCAGGAACTCCATCAAACATATTAAATCAAAATTCCATATATTCTGGTAAAATAATAGGAAATATGCAGTAGATACAACTTGAATAAACCTTGGCTATGATACCAACTGGGAGTCCTATAAAGACCGTTTAGACAAACTTGAGTGTGGGGTAAATTACATGTGACTAATTTTTAAAAAATACTAATTTATTATTTTAAAATTTTTATAACTTTGGTCATTAAAAAACTAATTTTGATTTTGTGAAATAGACCACTAGTAGTTTAACTATTAAATCACTTATGTTATATGAATATAATGTAGTTAAAATGTCGCATGTGTTTTTACATGGTTTAGTCAAAATGTAAGCCCACTCCATGTTGTAGATTGTTATTATCTCAACCCATATATTTTCTTTTATGAATATTATTATCAATACATGTGTATTTTCATATCTTTTTTTTGTTCTAATTATTATTTTTCTGATTATGTTATTATTACTGCTCTGATTATTTTTTTTGTATATTTTCATACATGTTTTTTTTTGGTTGTTTTAAATTTACAGATTATGTAGTTGTATTTTTTTATTTTGAAAAGTGATAGATAGTGGCGGTTTTAACCACTGCTATTTATACAGAATTATTTTTTAGAGGCAATTTAAACCACTGAAATATAAGTTAGAAATTTATTTTAGCGAGGGTTTTTTGGTTTTAGCAGTAGTTTCTCCTCCCAAAAAATAGAGAGTGGATAGAAACGGTTTAAACCATTGATATTTATTTAGAATTTTTTGGGAGGGTAAAATGCCTATAAAACCAAAAAACCACGGCTAAATAAATTTTCTATGATAGTTCCCAGAAACCACCATTAAATAGACCAAACTGATGCGAGTTGGATGTCGACGCAAACATTAACAATGATTTTTTGAACCTCTAGTTTCTCAATATAGCTAATTATTTTGACTAAGTGAGTCCCATTTGGTGCACCCTATAACATCTGGGATTTTACATGTATTATTTTTAGAAATTATTTGGAAACATTATGAGACTAAGAACTGAGACGACAAGTGATTCTGAGGCTTGATGTGCCCAGAACAATTCATTTAAAATGTTAAGTTTTTAATAGTACATGCATGTAGATTTCCTTAAAAAGAGGAATGTCCATTAAAAGGGTGCCCGGATCAGAAATTTTAGGGCACTGTTGAGCTCAGAATGACAATTTTACCCTAGGCACGACCTAACTTTGGTCGGCACGAGTCACCTTAAAAAAAATTCACCAAGGACGTAACTGTAAATAAAATTATTAAATAAAATTATTTTATTTTAAAATCATAAGAAATCATGAATGGTTACTCATATTGGAAATCCAAGACCACCATTGAGTTCATAATGTGGTTTTTTCCATAGGCGTGACTTAACTTTAGTCGACGCAGGTCATTTGTGGAAAACCCCAAAAGGGACATAATCATCATTAAATAATTTAAAGATAAATTATTTTATTGAAACAGTGAATTTTTCTCCTTTAAATTTATGGTTATATAATTTCCATAGTTTTGGCCTATCAATTTCGAGAGATTCATACAACTGTTGGAGAGCTTTTCTGGTGAACGATGATGGGTCAAAGTTTGGATCATGGATCATCGTGCCGACGGAGTTGGAGTATCTCTTCAATGATAGAAACACAATCGTTCTTCCTCAATGATTGATCCAAACTATATGTAGGGAGGTTTTTTCTTTTTGATTTACCCATTCTTTATTTTCATGATGAATTTGGGTCAATCCACAAACATATTGACCCACGGATCGATCATTGTGGTATGGTTGATAATTGCATGATGTTTTTAATGGGAGATTATTTTTAAATATTATTTATTATTATTTCTAACGACAAAGGATTGAGGATGAAATGAAAAAGTTCAAGGTCCATTCCTCAAGGTGTTCTTCATGCATTTCTCTCCCTTATTCATTGAGTTCTTCGTCGTTAGACCCTCGTGGTCATGGATCGACTTGTCGGGAGGCTCTGAATGAAATCAGACCTTTGAATTGGAGTAAAACTAAAATAGAGGCTGTATCTATGTATATCGGGACCCAAAAATCATGGATATTCCTTAATTTTAGAAATATGAGCATTGGAGGTGGATTGTTGGTCCGAAAAAGGGACCACCGGTGGGGGTCTGGTGCAGCGGTCTGGCAATGTGATGTAAGGCAGCGTGAGGCGGCGCGAGGTAGCACAACTATTAGAGGTGGTGTCTATAGAGGTAGGCACAGAAGGTGAAATCAAGACACATGGGATATGGAAGTATGCCATGTATGATGATGGTGGGCTGCGGATGCGGCGAGGGTCTGTGTGCAGAGGTGGCGGTCACGGGGTGTAGTGACAATCGCGTGAGACATGGCTAGCAACCGCATTGATCGGGACAGACGGACCGCGCGCGAGCGAGATGGGCTAGAGGAGGTGGGCCAGCCTAGGAAAAATGGGTCAGGCCTAGTGGAGTTAGGTCAGGCCCAGTGAAGAAAGACTAGGTCAGGTTGGACCTGAGCGACCAGACCATACCATGCTCGACCGAGATGTCGCGCGACCGTGGTAGCTGGGGCATGGCCAACCACCAAATTAGGTTGAGTTTCCATGGGGTGATTAGAACAGGTGGTTGACCTCCATTGTAAGTAGACCAACCGCACGGTCGGTCCAAGGCCCAGTGAACCCCCCTTCTAAAATTTTCAAATAGCCATAACTTTCAAACCAGACATATGTTTGATGAGCCATCAATAGTGTTGGGACCCTTAAAAGGATAAGGTCATTTCTATATATTCTAAGTGGGTTTTTGTGTGAGTTTTCATAAAACCTAATGTATTGAGGAGTGATTTATCCCAGAACGAACGCACTTCAAGAAAAAATTTCTATGGATGTCTGTGACCTCAAGACTGTGTGTCTTAAAGAGGTAGTGTGTCTTAAAGAGACGGTGTGTCTTGTGGAGACTATGTGTCTTACGGAGACTATGTTTCTTATGAAGAATGTGTGTCTTATGGAGAATATATGTCTTGTTGAGACTGTGTGTCATATTAGATTGAGTATATTGGGATGTTCTTGATATATTTGTTGTATAAATATATCTGTGCGGAGCTGACTATGCAGTCCTTTGTGGTATTCCTTTATGGTATTCCTTTATGGTATTCCTTAATGGTATTCGTTTGTGTTATTTTTTGTGTTATTTCTTCATGGTATTTACTTTGTGGTATTCCTTTTTGGTATTACTTTTTGGTATTCCTTTGTGGTATTTCCTTTATGGTATTTCCTTTGTAGTATTCTTTTTTGGTTTCAGGGTGTCCTACTGAGTATTGTTTTACTCACCCATGCACAGTATTTGTCTGCATGTGTCATGTCTTGTGTAAACGATCAACCCTCTGATGAATTCCTAGGCGATCCAGGACTAAGTGGTTCTTAGTGAGTCCAAACATATGAGGTGTATTCTTTCAATTCAGACAGAAGTCCTGGTACCACCTTTCTTAAAGGTTGGAATTGTGGTTATAGACACTTGTTGGTGGGGGTTTTTTGGCCCTATTTACTTTCCATTTCTTTCATTTTTGTACTTTGTTTGTGGAATATATTGGTTTAAATTCATTATTTACTTAGTGTTTTTTAAATTTCATCATTTGTGTCTTGGAGATGTGTGTGTGCATATAAGTACTTAAGGCTAATGCTTCCCATTTGTGGGATATTCCTATTTAGTGCTAGTTACTAGCCTCTGGACTATTTGAGGTGGGCTTGGGGTAGTCATGACATGAGCCCCTCTAGGACTGTTCATTCCATAGTGGTATCAAAGGAGTTTGGTTCTACTTTAGGTCTGGGACTCTGTGAGGTTGGTTTGGGGAAATAATATTAAGTGTCTCAAGTTTGGCTTTCAAGCTAGGGAATCCAGTATTGGTGTGGTGGACAACGTATCCATACACTAGGACTCTAGGAACCTTCTTTTTGACGCAGTATATAGAAACACTGGTTGCAGGGAAAATAATGGTATATGCATTTTATAGGAATGGATTGTGTCTTCTGTGTCCTTATTGATTCAGCGCTCCATATATACTTTATTTACCATGGTACATATTATTTTACTTCAAGATGTATCCACATAGACAGTCACCTGGGATTCCACCGCATGATCATGAAGATGATCCATTAGGTGATGATACATTGGTATAGATATTTTTACTATAGATATCACCTCCAGGTGGTGCACCAGCTATACCACCACTTATAGAGTAGCACATAGTACCCACAGTACCAGTAGATGCCTACCTTCACTCTCAATTCTCCTCTCTTCTGCGAATCTACCTACAATTTCTTCCGGAAACCCTCTTATTTGGAGTTGATGGCATGTTTATTCAGCATCCTTATTCCTCTTTTTCTCCTCCCCTCCTCTCTCCTCCTACTTCTTTCTTTCTTCATGCGACTCCTCTAACTTTTTCGGGTCTTCATCTTATCTTCTCACTCTCCTAGTCTTATAATGATGGTTGTCTGCTATTGTTGCTCTTGGTTTATCCTCCTATGGATCTTCCCTCATTATACTTAGAGCCTCTCTAGGTCATATTTGGTTCTTTGATTTAAATAGGTTTTGGGTTTTGTAATTCAGCAGTCGGTGATCCTCATGGCACTACTCGGGTTGGTCTGCCCCTACTTTCTAGGTTCCCAATTTTCTTCCTCGTCAAATATTTCTATCATCCAGTGTCCTCGGACACTATACTACTACTATGACCTCACTTTCTACTGCTCCTCTCCTTATCAAATCTAGAGCATTGGTAACATTGAAGTTTTTGGAGGTGTGGTTTGGAGTTCATCAGGGTTCCAGGTGTGTGTCCCCTGACAATGGCTTTGGTCTTTTGATTCTTTCCTCATGCTTTCATTGCTGGTTTGTTTTCTTATTATCAGTGGTTGATCATATTTATGATTTTTTTTGGTGTTTCTATTTGTGGATCTAGTATTTTTTTTTTCTTAATTCTAGTTATGGTGGTAGCTTTTGGGTTGTTCTCATTGGTATCGTGGTGATTTTCATACTCTTAATCTCTGTATTCATGGTATGGTTTTTTATTATTCATTGAGGGATGATGATGATTTTGTGCAGGGAGATGTTTCATGGAGGTTTTGGTTTCTGAAGATATGTGGTGACCAGTTTTCATAGTGTTTGTAAGATTATGTTGACGTAGTGATGGATGTTGATGGTGAAGTATGATTGCTGGTGATAGGGTGATGCAGTCAATCTTCAAGTGTGATTCTTATATGTAGTTTGATTTTTGAATTTTTAATTTGGGTGAAGTTGTTTTTTGGGTTCCCACTTGGTCTGTAGGTTAACCTTAATCCATAAAAAGTGGCTTCTGTAAAATCAAATAAAAATATAATTTTCAGATAGGAGCGCAGGCTGAGCATGCTTCATGAGTTTCAGTGAAAGAGACCCCTCATGTTCCAAGGATAGCCTAATACATTAGAAATTGAGGACTGGCTTGAGGCGGTGACCTATGTTTTCTGTCTAGTTAGGACACCAGCAGATCAGATGTTGGTCCTGACGGCGAGCCTTCTACACGGCTTAGTTGGGTGATGGTGGGGATTGGTTACCCAATCTTACGATGAGGAGAATATTTCATGGATATATTTTTAGAACCTTTTTCAAAGAGTATTTGTCATCCTATAAGATAAGGGTTATGCATTTCCAGGAGCTTCTATAGCTCTAAACGGATGACATTTCAGTATCTGAGTATTGATCGAGGCATACCAACCTTTTAAGGTAATCGATGGATATGATACATGACTAGTGCCTCAGGTCACAGACCTTTGAGCGAGATATTCATAGGTACATTCGATCCAACATTATCCCTTTGTGAATTCCTACCTATGAAGGGGTGCTAGAGTGAACCTTGTGGTTGAGAGTTTCTTGGTTGGCTAGATATAGTAGGTGGTAGTCAGTAGTGGGCAAGCAGGAGCATAGACCTTGATAGAGGGAAGCTAAATTCAGTATTAGAGACTTGAATGTTCGATAAGTTTCAAGAGGTGGTCCCAAGATAGGGGATATACAACTCAGGTCTCACAAGGTGGGTCTAATCATCCTAGAGAGAGGCAATGCTTTTCATGTGACGATAAGAGATATCTGGCTAGAGATTGTCCAACACATCGTACTGCTGATAGAGAGATTGTGGATATATCACCAAGGCAGAGACAGTAACATAAGTAGATAGATCTATATGGAATATAATGTGGAAGAGGATTTGGGAGAGAAATAAGAGGTTGTTGATGTTTTGACATTTTGCAACCACCACCCCCAGGTGGTCTACACCAGGCCTAAGCAGCTGAAGGATAGGGGAGGGGATAGCTGTAAGCGATAGAGGCTTATAACCCCGGTGCTCCAAGGATGATTCTAGGTATGATCTGTCTCTTTTATACCTTAGATACAGTTTTGATAAACATAGGTTCTAGTCATTCCTTTCTTACCACAGACCTTGTTTGGGGCTCGGAGATTCCTGTTAAACTATTGACTCGACCATTACACTTAGAGACTACTATAGAAAGAGATCTGATGATCACACACTAATGTCGGTAGTGTGACCGTACTCTTGGAGGCGATATTTTCAGTTGGGATCTCTTGGTAGTGGTGTCTAGGCCTTACAACTTCATTCTTAGTATAGACTAGTTATCCATAGTTCATGCTTAGATTGACTATTTTAGGTGCAGAGTGCAGTGTATCCGTAGTGATAAGGTGAGGTTTTCTTTTTTTGTTGAAAATTAAATGTAGAAAGTGTGGTTTTGAGTCCCATATAAGAGTGTGAAGTCAATCACTCATCAGTTTTCTATCCTAATCATCAGTGCGGTGGATTATTTGAGTCCAAAATTTCCTACAGTGGTGGTAGAGTATGAGGACATCTTTCCTGAGCATGTTCTAGGATTACCTCCCCATAGGTTGGTATACTTCTACATTGATCTATACAATGGGAAGGTACTGATATCTACACCTGCATATCAGATAGATCCTACAGATCTCTGTGAGCTAAGGGTGAAGTTAGAGGACTTATAGAGGAATGGCTTCATGATACCTAGTGTTTCACCATGGTTAGCCCCAATTTTGTTTACCAAGAAAGAAGATGGGAGCTTGAGGTTATGTGTGGAATTATTAAGCCTAAAACAGGTGACCATGAAGAATAAGTATCCACTACCAAGGATCTATGACCTTTTTTATTAGTTTAAAGGGGTTTAGTGGTTCTTGAAGATTGGCCTCAGATCTGGCTATCACCATCTACGAGTACGGGATAAGGATATACTGAAGAAGGCCTTCAGATGACGTTATGACTATTATGAGTAATTGGTCATGCTATTTGGAATGATAAACTCCCCAGACTTGTTCATGATACTCATGAACTGAATCTTTCAGCCTTAGACCAGCTCATGGCACTACAAGAAAACTTCCCTTTAGCGGCAGTTATTTCTGCGTTTAGCGGCGGTTTAAACCGCCGCTACATGGGTTGGCGGCGGTTTATAAAAACCGCCACTAAATTTGGAATTGGAAAACTATTAGAGGTAGTTTTTTTTCATTTAGCGGTGGTTTAATAAAAGCGTCATAGTTGCCTCATTTCGCGGCGGTTTTCGTAACTTTAGTGGCAGTTTTTAAGAGCCTGAGATTTTATTTAATTAGTGGTGGTTATAACCACTACTAATAAAATAAAATCCATTAGCCGTAAAATGGCCGTTAAAGTCATGAGAACCTCCACAAATGCACGCGGGTGATGCGACTTTGTATCGGCGGTTATAACCACTACTAATAAAATAAAATCCAGTAGCCATAAAATGGCCGTTAAAGTCATGAGAACCGCCACAAATGCACGCGGGTGATGTGACTTTGTAGTGGCGGTTAAAACCACCGTTACACATAAAAATACTTACATTTAGTATTGGTTAAAACCACTGCTACTGTCTTACCTGTATACTCTTAACAGCGGTTAAAACTACCACAAAAAGCTAACCAGAAAAAAAAATTCTACTTCCACTGCACCATTGCCCTGAAAAACAAATCAAACCAGACACAATCTCATAAACTAACATCAACTCAATGATGTGTTGGACCTTTCAATGATGTTTTTGGATATATTGATGAAGAGTGGACTGGGTTTATGGCCACCCATGGGGTGTGCCAATCCCTTGAACATGTGAATTTAGTTACTAAATGATAAATTGAAGGGTTTATGAGATTAAACCAATTATAGATATTTTTAGCATGTCTAAATGGAATAAGTGGTTGTTTATCATAACTTTTATGGTTAAATGTGTTGTGAGATAACTAAGGGGATAAATAATGAATGGAAAATGTGGGAATATCCATGTTATAAGATGGAATTGAAAATATGTACAATAGTTTTGTTATGAATGAATAGTAAAATAGAATAGTTATGGAATTACGTTAAGTGTAGTGAAAGTGATAAACTATGTGAATATTGGTGAAATGAATTAGGTTCACCCTTGATATTGTAATTTGTTAAAAAGTTCAAGTGTGTTTGACCTTGTGGAATGTGTATTGATGGATTAGTAAATGATGAGGGACACAATAGATCCCACCCATGGGTAAGAATTTTTTTACAAGGAATTCCTTATCTTTGATGTGGGATGTCTAGACATGAAATTTGACATAATGGACTTGATATGATGTATATGGAGTTTCCTATGCTTGGATAGTGTATTGACATGTTTTTCTAGGCACTAAAGCCTATGAGTATGATATGAGTGAACTGATTAGTGCACCACAATATATGAATTTGAAATGATTAATGAATTACCATTGTTGTTAATAAAAATGTAAAACCCATTTATATTAATGGAATATAATTTTGACATGGCTGAAGAAGGTTTGGTGGGATTTGATGTCATCATAAAACCGAAGGATATACAGGGTTAAATGCTTGATATTTAATTATGGAACTTATTTACCTTTTCTTCTTTGTTCATTATTTAATTGTAATTAATGTACAGTATTATTGTTATTATAGTATTTATTTGTTTAAACACTATTGGTGGTGACCTATTAACCTATACTCACACCCTTTTTAGGATTCCATTAATACCTGAGTAGATCTCATGGATGTAGGGAAGTATAAGGGAAAATCCTTTTGATAGATGGTTGGTTTGGGATATGGTATGAAGCATTTATTAGGGAACTGGATGGACATAGAGACCCATTTTAGGATTTTTATGGGGTTTTTTATTTTGTTTTTTCCTTAAAACATGACAATTGTATGAACTGACATGTTTAATATATTGGTTACGGGGATTTACCTAATTTTGGGAATTGAATACATCATGCATGATTATTCTTATAACATACTTGGTTATCATTTAAATTGATTTATACTGTTTTTTTACACTGGTAATGATGGTATATTATCCCCACATACCTCATTGGACCCTCAATACTAGTAGGAAGCCTCTTGTATATGACAATTCATTCCTATGGTCATGTGGCACATTGGTTTGGGGAACCATTTTAGTGGAACCTAGGTAATGGCGTCACAATGTTGTATCAAATCCATTTTATTTTCTATTGAATAATTTTTTTGAAAGTTTTATATGATATTATGGTGTTTGAGTCCTTGGTTATGTGTTTTTTTGTGGGATTATCAAACCCGTATATGGGGGAAAACCTAGGTTCTCGGTGTGGGATTGTTGTTCTTGTTGTTTGATGTTATAGTTGGATGTTATCTCACCTTGTGTGATACGCTAACTGTGAGATATTATTGTTTTCTAAGGTTTTATTCATGGAATGACATGTAATTTTTTATATATTCATGAATAATTTTAGGAAATCAAGATTTATATAACATGAATCATATTAGGCTCAAATAGAAAACAAGGTTATGTTTGTGTTATGGAAAATGAAAATCATTTTCTATTGGTTTCATATAAAATAGTTCCTAATAAAGAGATATTAATCCACATGTTTTTTTGATTCACAGTGTCATAGGATACCAATGCCAGAAGGGTTTACCTTCTTGGATGATGATATTGAATAATTACATATTATAATATTAGGCATCGAGAATTTATTCAACACATCAACGATGGGTTTAACTATTAGTCATCCAAAATCTCGACTACCAATTCAAACACCAGCCTAACTGGAATGATGTATACCACACTCGAGAAATCAAGACATAAAGGAAACATCAGAAATCAAGAAAATGTTAGGACATGAAAATGTTTGGTGACAACTATGTGCCACACATGGTACATATACAAACCAATTGTTCCCATATTTTTTCAACATATCAACAATACAACTACTCACAGTCCGATGATGTATCGTCACCCTCTCTACTTCCATCTCCACTTTCTGTTGTCACCTGTAAGAACATTATATTGAAAATTAAATAGTTTTCCATATATATATTAAAACTTAAAACCAATGAAAGTTTTAAAACTAAATTATTTTGATTTTTGTGATTTACTTGCTGACCACCAGTCAATGCACTACCACCGGGGACATATCTTCTCATCTATTGATATATAGCAGTCATCGCTTTCTACAAAGTGGATATTTGAGCCCCCTGATCTTGAATTGTGGTTCGTAGAGAAGAAATCTCCCTATGAGCATATTTGGGTATGGACTGACTATAACCAGAAGTAGATGTAGTTGGAATCCCTATTGGCATTCCAAATACCTCAGATGGTATGGGTCTGAAACCCATCCTACGCACTCTACCAGGATGCTCCTTCCCATGGACTTTAGCAACTGGGTCATCTTGGGAGACTAAGTAGGACTGCTCAAGATTGGCATCCCATAGTTCTTTAATTTTTACCTATAAATAAAATATCAATATATATTAACATAGTAAAAACTGATAATAAGTTATTATAATAAAAATTTGACTTCATACCCCAACTTCTTTGGCAGGATCATTAACAAAACTTCCATCTGATTTTTTGTGAACATCCAACCATAGTTCAGTTCGGGATGCTTCATGCCCTAAACTCTGTGACTTCATTAGGAAATGATAAATCAATAACTAAATATATTAAATGGATAATATTTTATTATAAATAATTAAAATAATTAAAATATTACCAATGTTGTTCAGCTTCTAGATTAGTTTTTGGAGCCCGCAGTGTGAGGGATGACTTGCTTAGCCCGGTTTGATGCATTCTGTCTTGAGATATCCTGAAATAAATAAAATTCAATTTAACAGTAATGTATTCAATATCATATCCTCTTCATATGCATGTATAAATTTAAACTAAGGATCATATAATAATATATATTTCAATACCATCCGCTTCTCATCACAATGTCTGTCAACAAAAACTTTACATTGTTCTTTCAGTACCCCACTGGGTAGATTCTCATACATTTGTTTCATGGTCAAAGAAGTATCGTTGACATAACACCACAATCTCCATTTGAAATCTTTCCATTTCTTACCAAGATTTTCAATGTCCACTTCCGTGCTATCACATCAGCAACTGTAAAGTGGAAGAACATCTGTATATAGAAATTAATTTTTAACATATCAGTATCATGACATTGAATTAAACCATAATGTAATAAAATTAAGTTTATTTGGGAATAAAAAACATCATTTTTCCATCTTAGATGCATATTTCTCCAATCATCATAAGAAATAGGAAGGGAAATGGGCTCTGCTGCCAGTTGGCCTAAAATATGGCCAAGTAACCCCGCAGCGTCATCCGTAGGGACCCCATAAGAATCAAATGGCATGACTATCTTCTCTCCATTCATATTCCAAACATCTAAAATTTTTATGTTTTTATCCACAGTTTCATTTTTTTCATCTTCAATGAGAAAGTAATTAGTATAAAAAAAATACAATAAATTTATTTAATTAAAATTTGTACCTATGACAGTGACACTCCAGTATGTCCGTGATGAACTGGAAGGGTGTGTCGCCACCCCACTGCTGAGGCTTCTAAAGGGGGAGTCGACGACTCAGCCTCTAATAGTACACCCACATATGGTGTGAGAGATGGTACAGGGGGAGATGGTGCAGGGGTGTAGGCAGATGGTGCCTCAGATGTTGTGGGGAGGGAGCCAGATGGATCGCCATCTATCGCAGAACTAGATGAAATAATGTACCGCTTTTTCCTTGGCATTCCTGTCATTTAATCAAATAAAATTTAGTTCAGAATATATATTTCAAAAAAATTATGCAGAAAAAAAAAATTAAAATTGATAATAGATGCCCAGTACTAACAGAAAAAAATATATATAACAATGATAATGAATGACTGCATAAATGAAACAAGTGGTTGCTGAATGAATAAATAATTGTACATACAATCATTTTCCCCTTCAATAATGTTGGTTTCCTGATCCATTTATTCATCCAATTCATTCATCCTTTCTAGACTAATATTTTCAATATCATGACGGACAAATAATTCTACTTCCTGTTGTTGATGAAATTTAATTTCAGAGGTCAAATCTTCCACTTCATCACCCATATCATACAAATCTCTTTGTATTACGTGAACAACTACACTCCACCCTTCATCCACAACATCATTCACATAATATACCATTTTTTCTTGCGATGCTAAGATATATGGATCATGCAGTTCACGATCACCAACATCCATCAATCAAGAGAAGTTCACATAAGTAAATTCCAAGGAATCTCTTTTAACACCTCTAATAATATAGACCCATTTTCATTTGAATAAAACAATAGAAAAATGTCCATGGTTGTAGAGACCTGAAGCATGACGTAAATGGACATTACATTACTTTTTCGGAATACTTAATACATAACAAAAATAGACACACATGGATCGTAATAGTTTAGTGTCTTTGGAAACTCGGAATATAAACTTCTAATCATGTTGAAAGATCTTCAACAACTCCCATAACGATCTTCCCCTTTTTGTTTCCTTAACTAAAACCTTTCTTTATTTCCTGGGGAAAATAAAACATAAAAAATGGTGAGCTCAAATGCTCATTAAGGGAAAACATGGAGAATATAAAACAATCCATAAACATTTGAAAGCAAATACTTGAACATGAAATCAAAACATTAAAACCTTGAGAAAAGACATAAATCTTGGAATTACGTAAGGAATTTATCATAAAGGAACATCAATCACGATAAAATAGCATGGGAATAAAACATGTAATTGTGGAAACCATTCATCACTTTTTATGATTTCCATAGTATCCAAGACATTGCTGCCAAGACCATCTTAGTGGACAAAGTCCCTTTTTGAATCGAGTTCACTCCTCATTTTAGTCATGTAACACTAAACCGGATTAACTTACCATTCCACCCATGTCTATATCATGAGATATAAATCTTTACCCAATGCATTGGAGGGATATATAGGTCTCACCCATCTCATAATGAAATCATTCTTACTTGTGCCACAACATAAACATAAATCATTCATCATAACCCAAAGAATAAAATGGGTTTCATAAACATCATCTCATCATCACATAATCCATATAAAACAAATGGATATCATTTCATCATAATAAAAGTTAAACCATGTAAATCATAGATACATTATACTTTAAAAATAATCATACTAAATAATGTCATCTTAGATGGAAAATAGTTTTGACAAAACACTTGAAATGAATTCTTGAGGAAAATATCCTTTCTTTTTCAAAATCATTTTCTTTTCACAAAATGCCATGAAATTTTAAAAGAAGCTAATTTTGTTGAAAATAGTCATGAAATATTATAGAGAAAGAATTATGTAAATAAGGCATTTAGACATCGTAAAAATCTGTTCACGCCGTATAAGTTAAAAAAACATTCTTCTCGTACTTTTTCCGAAAAAGTCCAAAAGTACCTCGTATGGTAAACAAAAGAAAGATTCCTTCCATACGATGTGGTAAAAGTAAGAAAAGGGTAGAAATATCTTAAACATAAATGGAAGGAAAGTAAAAATTTTATGAAAACATTTTTAGAGCATATGGACATGGATAATAAACATAACCCCGAGTAAATACTTACGAGTAAACAATCTTGGAAAAGAATGAGATTGGAATAATTATCCCTTACCTTAGGTTTTATATGCTTAGTACATATCCAAACATCCTGTATAATGATTTAAATAATGTCATTGACTTATTACAGAATCATATTCATTTTTATGATATCATATATGGTTCACTTATAACTTTATATTACCCGTTCTTTTGTAAATTCCATGTTAAAGCATCATTTTGGGTAAAATCATTTCATTTATCGTACGTGTTTTGACTTGTTGTTCTTGATATTATTAATTATATAATGATTTAAATAATTCCATAATGTAAAACATGATTTATATATAACATATATTCAGCATATACATATATATATGATATAACGATAAATGAAATGAAATACACTGTTCATGGAGACGATAGGTCGTACGTACGCATGAACGCTGTTTTCGTTTCCTTATTGAATTGAATGGAATTAAGTAAATGACATACATATATATACATAAATCCAGTATCATTATTATTTCATATATTTAACTATTATTTATTATATATACTTTATAATCATTCATGAATGGTTAACATGGAGAATGAATCTCATCGCATCGTGGAGACGGTAGTCCGTACGTACGCACGAGTGATGATATCATTCCCATGATCGTGGAATTGTATTGGAGTGTATGTATACTATTTCAGAATCAATATCACTTTAAAATAATCATATATAGTTATTATTTACACCATTATACTCATCCAAGTAAGGTGGTGGTGGAAAATAGATTACACTACGGTGTGGAGACGGTATTCCGTACGTACGCACGAGCGGTGATTTTATTTTTCGTAGGATGGATAGATGGTGAAATAGGGTTATTTCATAATTATAATAACATTTAATTATATGAGTGATACTGATGTTATTACTTCATAATGAAACAACTAAAGAAGAATAAGTGGAAGAATAAATAAAGTTGAAAGAATCGGTAACGAACATTACCTCTTCTTTGAAGCGCCTCTTTGAGACCTCCTTTTAGGGCACTAAAATTGGTATTTGAAGAAGACCAGGACCTCTAGTATGTTTCTAGGGAAGTGTAGAAGAGAATTTTTCAGGGGTTGGCCGATCATGAAGGCTCAAAGTGGTGTGAGGAAGAGAGGGAGGAGGTTCCCTTTTTTAAGGGAGGAGAGGGGCACCTTTGGAAAAACTAAAAATATTATTTTATTATAAAGTCATATTCGGTTTTTAATATCTCCAAATTGATTTATTTCTAAGATATGGTGGGTATGGTTCTGAATCCTCTCATAAAATATAATTTAGACAAGTTTAGGTATCTATTTTAACCTTATCATTTAGATTTAACTTTAAGTTAAATAATTTTACTTTTACCGTGTCTTCTTGTTTTCTTACACTATAAGGATAATAAACTTACTATAACAAGCCAAAAGAACCCCAAGTTGTTTATTATTAATATATATAACCTTATATAAGTCATTTGGCCTAACCTTATATTTTTAGGAATAAAATAACAATTAATAATATAATATTTGTTTTAAAAACAATTTTAAGTCAATTTTGACACTATTTGGTAATTGATTTTTGTGAAAATCATAACAGAAATATTAGTTCGAAAAAAGTTAATTAAATCACTACTAACATGTCATATTAACATTTAAAATTATTTTAATTCATAAAAGTATCAAATTACATTTATTTGGGTATTTATAAAATAAATTATGTCAATATTTCATTAATAATATAATCATGGCATCATCATCGTGTCATAAATAAATTAAATTATTTAAAGTCTAAAAATTACAAATAAAATACCATTATTTAGGAAATATTTTTTTCTTTCTAATTAATATTTATATTCGAATTTATATTATGTATAACCCTATATTAAAAATGATTTACTTATTAAACTTTGATTTTAACTATTTTAACCCTTCTTTAAATAAATTAATATTAATGTCCTAATCTAATCCAAGTGGGCCTAAATGGTCATATTTTATTCCTAAGGTTGTTTGGTAGAATTACACTTATCCAATAGGATTAGGACATGTGTTAGGGTAATAATAATATCATTTTTACCCTTAATTACCCTATTTACTTTTAACCGTGGTAAAAAAAAGTAAAAAGTTACTATTCACCAAAAAATATTTTCATCTCATTGAACCACATTTTACTTACTGAAATCAACCGTGTCTCTCGGATTTTTGAAATTCCATTCACAAAAGCGGTAAAATTATGTTTTATGTAAATTTTCAAATTATCCTAGGAGGTGGGTAAAAGACGGTCAAAAGTTCAATAAAATTTTTATATATCTAAAATTATTATAAAATGACTCCAATGAATTACATTGAACTTATATAGGTATTACGTATCAATTTTGTCCTAAAATAAATTTAAATAAAATAAATAATTATTTAAATAAAAAGTCGGTTTTTAAATAGTAACCCAGTGTTTTCACTATTCATTAAAAATTGAAAGTTTTCAGAAAAATACCAAAATTTCACCCTAGGCTAATTTCGATATTCCGAATCCAAAAATTAAGTCCATTTTAAAAGATGAAATTTACAAAATTTCAAAAAGTGGTTATTACTATTCATAACGGCTAGTTTTTAATAATATTTTAATAGCATATTGTTGTTTAGTGAAACTCGGTATTGCGTACAACACACGCTATCGAGGAATGTCGCGATTGCGTGTACTACAAGCCAAGTTAGGGTTGTGTGTTGTGCATGAATCCTTTTTTGTTTAGTTATAACAGAATCCAACCATTTTTCATTTATACATTGAATATATATATATATATATATATTCAATGTTGTGTAGAATGACTATTATCAAACGAACTTGAAATTTTGTGTAACACAATCTAAGAATAGTGTTGCGTATACTACAAGCGAATACGGTGTTGCGTATAGCACACGATAATCTTTTTGTATCATAAAACACATGACATCAAATAAATTAAAAAGAATACTTATCATAAAATAATGGGTTGTTACATTCTACCCCCCTTAAAATGAATTTCGCCCTTGAAATTTTTCGAGATTATACATGGTTTTCTACTTGAAAGTTTATTTAATTGAAACCCACATCGTAAAATGAAATACCAAAACTTAACTTTAAAAACTAAATTATAAAAAGTAACGGTTACCCAAATTAACTAATCATTGGGTTTCCACATAGGAGAACATAGGTGAAAATATGGATATGGAAGAGAAATCTAACCATCATGTTCTGCTGGAGAGTGGTAGAGAACATGGCTATGAAAAAGAAATTAATCACAAAGCCATAAATTTGTGATGATTTAAGGTACCATCTGATTAATCGGATATAAGGGCACTAGGACAACATTTTTGGTTTTCAAGTTGATTTCCCTAAAGTTGAAGAAATTGGAATTAGAAGAAATACTTTCTTGATTTTGGTATAGTCTCACCATTGGTCGTTCCTTGGACAATTTCCGCTTCATCTCTTAAATAAATGAAGTTGAATTTTTCATCCGTGAAGTGTTAGCATATCATGTGATAGAATGATGGGTCATTCCATTTGTCTCAAACAAAAGGTTAGAAAAAATACATAAGTCCATCTATAGTGAGATTAATCATATATGGTTCCTAAAATGGACTTATACTTCATATATCATACTTCTTAATATAATAAAACAGGTTTCTACTAAACAGGGACTTCTTGTAGGCTAGTGGTAGGCGATAAAGGCATGTCGCACTTCGGTTGTGGGTTCGATTCCCACAGCCTTGTCCGACGCGATGGGTTATCGCCCATCCTGCAGGTTTTCCTTTTTCTAAAACTTCATTACTTTAACATCCCATCAATAATATTGAAAGAAAAGTTATATCCTTAAACAATACTAACTTATGTCCAACATAATCCATTCCAATCTTTAGGCTTATCCAAAATATTGATGTCCAATCTCATATTATAGTGAAAACAATTACCAAAGAGTTCATATAACAAGCATGTTAATACCATCATTGATCCCAATATATCATAAGATATGTATTGTTGGACACATTCCAAACATTTGAAGGCCTTAATCAAGTATTCTCTTGAAAAAAAATGAATACCCATTGAACCTTAGTGAAAACATGAATGCAGTTAAAAGTTAACACTTTCCACATACCAAAATCCTCAAAATTCTATATACTCAAACCATGATATCACTTATTCCTTATATCAATCATGATCTCATGAATACAGTCAAACATCTCATTATCTTTTTATCCCTTCATTATGCATATATCATCTACTTTCCAAAAATATATGAACAACCTTTCATGGTTACCGGTACCATTCATCATACACTTTCAAAACTTAAGGAAAGACAACAGTGTAACAGTCCTTAGATGTCTCTTTATTCCATAGTACCATACATTATTCTTTATAAACATACAATCATTCCACTGACTTCTTAAACCACTAACTGAGATTCATCATTTCTTTCATCTCATATTTCATTTGTAGTCTCTTCATCATTATCCACATAAATACTACTCATATGACCATGCTGATTCTCTTCATGAGATTTTCCCTTAGGGAATTGGTTTGCATAATGCCCATACATTCCACAGTTAAAACATTTAACTGTTGTTGATGTATTAGAAATACCGTTATCCTTGTCCATGGTGTTAACTAAACCTTTTCCTTTGCAATTACTGGCTTTGTGTCCTTCTTTTCCACACCCAAAGCATCTTCCTGTTCCTTTGAAACATTCTCCCTGATGCCTCTTCCCACATGATTTACATGAGGGAAATTGAACTTTCTTTCCCCTATGATCATCATTAAACTCCATCTTTCTCTTATTATCTGAGTTGGGAAACTTACCAAAGTTGAGATTATTGATCATATTATGAGATTGTTGATTAGGCATAATAACGATGTTTGGAATTCTAAATCATGTTTCATTTGGTTGATCATGAATAATATCATTCCATTGTCCTTCATATCCTCCATTATCATGAATCTTCCTGTTTCCAGCCATTTTCTAAAACCCAAAAAGAATAGTGTGAGAGGAAAAAATCATGCTAGGGAAAACAACATAGTAAAGGGGGCGTATCCTCAATATCTAACATCTTAGGCTAAATTCTAAGATCGTTACTGTAGTTCTAAGACTATATCCTATACGTATACTTATCCTTAGGGACATCCCTAGACATACCATAGAAATATCTCTAGGGATCTCACTAACATTTTCACATCCTAGTTTCCAAAGGTTGACTAAACCTTTCCTTTCATACCAACTGTAGAGACCCGAAGCTTGACGTACATGGACATTACATTACTTTTGCGGAATACTTAATACATAACAAATACAGACACACAAGGATCATAATAGTTTAGTGTCTTTGGAAACTCGGAATATAAACTTCTAATCATCTTGAAAGATCATCAACAACTCCCATAATGATCTTCCCCTTTTTGTTTCCTTACCTAAAACCTTTCTTTATTTCCTGGGGAAAATAAAACATAAAAAGGGTGATCTCAAATGCTCAGTAAGGGCAAACATAGAGAACATAAAGCAATCCATAAACATTTGAAATCAAATACTTGAACATGAAATATAAACATTAAAACCTTGAGAAAATACATAAATCTTGGAAGTACGTAAGGCATTTATCATAAAGGAACATCAATCATGATAAAATAACATGGGAATAAAACATGTAATTTTGGCAACCATTCAGCACTTGTTATGATTTCCATAGTAGCCAAGACATTGCTGCCAAGACCATCTTAGTGGACAAAGTCCCTTTCTGAATCGAGTTCACTCCTCGTTTCAGTCCTGTAACACTGAACCGGATTAACTTACCATTCCATCCATGTCTATCTCATGATATATAAATCTTTACCCAATGCATTGGAGGGAGATATAGGTCCCACCCATCTCATAATGAAATCATTCTTACCCACAATATAAACATAAATCATTCATCATAACCCTTAAGAATAAAAATGGGTTTCATAAACATCATCCCATCATCACATAATCCATATAAAACAAATGGATATCATTTCATCATAAGAAAAGTTAAACCATGTAAATAATAGATACATTATACTTGAAACATAATCATACTAAATAATGTCATCTCAGATGGAAAATAGTTTTGACAAAACACTTGAAATGAATTCTTGAGGAAAATATCATTTCTTTTTCAAAATCATTTTCTTTTCACAAAATGCCATGCAATTTTAAAAGAAAAGAATTTTGTTGAAAATAGTCATGAAATATTGTATAGAAATATTTATGTAAATAAGTCATTTAGACATCGTAAAAATGCGTTCACGCCATATAATTTAAAAAAAACATTCTTCTCTTACTTTTTCCAGAAAAGTCCAAAAGTACCTTGTATGGTAAACAAAAGAAAGATTCCTTCCATACAATGTGGTAAATGTAAGAAAAGGGTAAAAATGTCTTAAATATGCATGGAAGGAAAGTAAACATTTTATGAAAACATTTTTAGAGCATATGGACATGGATAATAAACATAACCCCCAGTAAATACTTACGAGTAAACAATCTCAGATAAGAATGAGATTGGAATAATTATCCCTTACCTTAGGTCCGATATGCTTTGTACGTATCCAAACCTCCTGTATAATGATTTAAATAATTTCATTTACTTATTACAGAATCATATTCATTTTTATTATATCATATATGGTTCACTTATGACTTTATATTACTCGTTCTTTTGTAAATTCCATGTTAAAGCATCATTTTGGGTAAAATCATTTCATTTATCATACGTGTTTCGACATGTTGTTCTTGATATTATTAATTATATACTGATTTAAATAATTCCAGAATGTAAAACATGATTTATATATAACATATATTCAGTATATACATATATATATGATATATCGATAAATGAAATGAAATACACCGTTCATGGAGATGATAGGTCGTACGTACGCATGAACGCTGTTTTCGTTTCCTTATTGAATTGAATGGAATTAAGTAAATGACATAAATATATATACATAAATAAAGTATCATTATTATTTCATATATTTCATTATTATTCATTATATATACTTTATAATCATTCATGAATGGTTAACATAGATAATGAATCTCATCACGCCGTGGAGACGGTAGTACGTACGTACGCATGAGCGATGATATCATTCCTAGGATCGTGGAATTGTATTGGAGTGTATGTATACTATTTCAGAATCAATATCACTTTAAAATAATCATATATAGTTATTATTTACACCATTATACCCATCAAAGTAAGGTGGTGGTGGAAAATAGATTACACCATGGCGTGGAGACGGTATTCCGTAAGTACGCACGCGCGGTGATTTCATTTTCCATAGGATGGATAGATAGTGAAATAGGGTTGTTTCATACTTATAATAACATATCAGTATATTATTGATACTGATGTTATTACTTCATAATGAAACAACTAAAAAAGAAGAAGTGTAAGAATAAATAAAGTTGAAAGAATCGGTAACGGACATTACCTCTTCTTTGAAGCGCCTCTTTGAGAACTCCTTTTAGGGCACTAAAATTGGTCTTTGAAGAAGACCAGGACCTCTAGGATGTTTCTAGGGAAGTGTAGAAGAGATTTTTTCAGGGGTTGGACGATCTGGAAGGCTCAAAGTTGTGTGAGGAAGAGAGGGAGGAGGTTCCCTTTTATAAGGGAGGAGAGGGGCACCTTTGGAAAAACTAAAAATATTATTTTATTATAAAGTCATATTCGGTTTTTAATAGCTCCAAATTGATTAAGTTTTAAGCTAAGGTTGGTATGGTTCTGAATCCTCTCATCCAATAGAATTTAGACAAGTTTAGGTATCTATTTTAACCTTATCATTTAGATTTAACTTTAAGTTAAATAATTTTACTTTTACCGTGTCTTCTTGTTTTCTTACACTATAAGGTTAATAAACTTACTATAACAATCCAAACGAACCCCAAGTTGTTTACTATTAATATATATGACCTTATATAAGTCATTTTTCCGAACCTTTAATTTTTAGGAATAAAATAACAATTAATAATATAATATTTGTTTTAAAAACTATTTTATGTCAATTTTGACACGATTTGGTAATTGATTTTTGTGAAAATCATAAAAGAAATATTAGTTAGAACAAAGTTAATTAAATCAATACTAACATGTCATATTAACATAGAAAATTATTTTAATTCATAAAATTCTCAAATTACATTTATTTCGGTATTTATAACATCAATTATGTCAATATTTCATTAATAATATAATTACTGCATCATCATTGTGTCATAAATAAATTAAATTATTTAAAGTCTAAAAATTACAAATAAAATACCATTATGTAGGAAATAGGTTTAAATTTATAATTAATATTTATAGTCGAATTTATCTTATGTATAACCCTATATTAAAAATGATTTACTTATTAAACTTTGATTTTAACTATTTTAACCCTTCTTTAAATAAATTAATATTAAATGTCCTAATCTAATCCAAGTGGGCCTAAATGGTCATATTTTATTCATAAGGTTGTTTTTGGTCGAATTACACTTATCAAATAGAATTAGGACATGTGTTAGGGTAATAATAATATCATTTTTACCCTTAATTACCCTATTTACTTTTAATCGTGGTAAAAAAAAGTAAAAAGTTACTATTCACCAAAAATTATTTTCATCTCATTGAACCAAATTTTACTTACTGACATCAATCATGTCTCTCGGATTTTTGAAATTCCATTCACAAAAGCGGTAAAATTATGTTTTATGTAAATTTGCAAATTCTCCTAGGATGTGGGTAAAAGACGGTCAAAAGTTCAATAAAATTTTTATATATCTAAAATTATTATAAAATGACTCCAATGAATTGCATTGAACTTATATAGTTATTATGTATCAATTTTGACCTAAAATAATTTTAAATAAAATAAATAATTATTTAAATAAAAAGTTGGTTTTTAAATAGTAACCCAGTGTTTTCACTATTCATTAAAAATTGAAAGTTTTCAGAAAAATACCAAAATTTCACCCTAGGCTAATTTCAATATTCCGAATCCAAAAATGAAGTCCATTTTGAAATATTAAATTTAAAAAAATTCAAAAAGTGGTTATTACTATTCATAACGGCTTGTTTTAATAATATTTTAATAGCATATCGTTGTTTAGTGAAACTCGGTATTGCCTACAACACACGCTATCGAGGAAGGTCGTGATTGCGTGTAATTCAAGCCAAGTTAGGGTTGTGTGTTGTGCAAGACTCCTTTTTTGTTTCGTTATAACAAAATCCAACCATTTTTCATTTATACATTGAATATATATATATATATATACTCAATGTTGCGTAGAATGACTATTATCAAACGAACTTGAAATTGTGTGTAACACAATATAAGAATAGTGTTGCATATACTGCAAGCTAAGATGGTGTTGCGTATAGCACACGATAATCTTTTTGTAGCATAAAACACATGACATCAAATAAATTAAAAAGAATACTTATCATAAAATAATGGGTTGTTACAATGGTAGTTTAATTCAATAATATCATGCAGCTTTCCATAGTATCCCACTTCAGCAAATGTAAATATACCACTATTCTGTGTTTTCAAACCCACTTCTTGATCGACTGTACGAAATATAAATCCATTCACATTATAAGCGTCAAACTTTATAACTTGTTTTATAGGACCTCAAGTAAGAAACTTCAAATCTTCTTACAAGTCTGCTCGAGTATCAGTATTCATGATCTGAAAAAAGAAATATAATTTAATAGATTTACAAAATTTAGGTGTCAAACTAATATTCGTATTTATTGAAATATTTATGAACTTACACGTCGTGCAAACCATTCTACAAGCTCTTTATTCCCAGCTTTCGTTATATCTTTCTCATTTTGTGTCCGGCCTCTCATTCGTCTCTTTGTTTGTATCTTCAACTCTTCAATAAATGGATCTGAAATTTCACTATTCAGCAGCCCATATCTATGTGCATGTAATAATTCCAATTCTCTCAGTGTCACATTTGAGGTCCTCCCAACTGATCGGCCAATAACAGGAAATATTTTTGATTTCTGATGCATTTGAGATTGAGTTGATGTATCATCAATACGTCTAACTTAATTAAATCTTGTCTCAATATCATCCAAATATCTGGAACAAAAGGTAAGACACTCCTCATCCAAATAGCCTTCAGCAATAGAGCCTTCTGGTTGAGCTTTATTTCTCACGTTTGATTTCAAATGCCCAAGATATCTGTGAAATAAAATAATAATATTATGCATTTATTTAAATGCCAAAAAATGTTTACTTAAATGAAAAACATATAAATAAAATACCTCTCAATTGGATACATCCATCGATAATGAATGGGGCCTCGTAATTTAGTTTCCTCAACCAAATGCATAGTTAAATGCATCATGACAGTAAAAAAACGATGGAGGAAAGATCATCTCTATTGCACAAAGGGTCAATAAAAACCTCTCCTGGAGGTTGTCAAGTTGAAATGGATGTAGATATTTCTCACATAATTTCCTGAAAAATGTGCAGAATTGGAGTACAACAGTAGTAACTTTTTTAGGTAATAATGTACGCAATGTCAATGGTAGTAACTGTTGTAACAAAATATGTGAATCGTGACTTTTCAATCCATGTAACTTATGATTATTAAAGTCAACACACCTCGATATGTTACTCAAATACCCATCAGATACCTTCACATTATTTAAAATTTGAAAGAATGTATCTTTATCCCTATTTTTCATTGCAAAAATGGCTAGAGCATACTTTTCATTCTCATCTGGCCAGAGATCACGTTTTATGTTCATTACTTCTAATTCTTTGCGAGCATTGAGATGATCCTTAGACTTTCCATTCTTATTAAGTAATGTGAAAATAAAATTATCACATACATTATTCTCAATATGCATCACATCAAGATTTTTCCGCAAGAAAATAAATTCCCAATACGGGAGTTTGAAGAATATACTTTTTTCTTCCATTGTTGCGTTCTGATTTCACATGACGATGCACTTCGGACCCATTTTTCTCTATCATTCAAATAATGAACCTTCCCAAATTCTGTTTCAACATTTTCAAGCTGTGTCAATATTTCAGAACCAGTTAACAACTTTGGAGGTGGTCTACGATCAATGGAACCATTAAATTTTGATATGTTCAGCCGAAATCTATGAGATGCGTCGAGAAATCTTCGATGGAACAAGAAGAACCATTTTCTACTGTGAGGTAGCCATTTGGGATCAAAATAAAAGTTACAAATGGGATAATCCAAACCTGTGTAATTGTTCCAACTAGATAAATTTCCAAGCACAGGGAAGTCACTAATGGTCCACATTAAAGCATCATGAATTTTGAACATTGTTTTAGAAGAAGCATCAAATGTATCAACATTGTTGCTCCATAACTCCTACAATTCGTCAATCAAAGGCTGCAAGTATACATCAATATCATTTCTAGGCATTTATTTTCTAGGAATAATCATCTAAATGATAAAATATGTTTGTTGCATACACATCCATAGAGGCAGACTATAAGGGATCAAAACAACTGGCCAAATGCTATAACTGGTACTCAAAGTCCCAAATGGGTTGAATCCATCAGCAGCCAATCCCAATCAAAAATTCTTAGGATCATCTGAGAAATATAGATGTAATGAATCAAACTTCTTCCATGGTTGGGAATCTCGTGGATGTCTTATTAACCCATCATTGTTTTTATCTACAGAATTCCACTTCATGTGTTCGGCGGTTTTCGATGACATGAATAATCTTTTCAATCGAGGATTCAAGGGAAAGTAACACAAAACCATTATAGGTTTGTTCCTTTTCTTCTTCTCTATGAAATTATGTTCATTTAGACTTCCAAAATCACCCTTTGACTCCCATATAAAAGAACAACATTTCTTGCAATTCTGTCTACTTGAATCCTCTCCCCAATAAAGCATACAATCATTGGGACACGCATGTATTTCTGTATAATTCAGACCAAGATTGTTAACAACTTTTTTCATATCATAAAAATATTCTAGTATTTTTGCTTCAGGAAATTCATCATGAATCAATTCCAATATCATGGACATTGCCTTATTTGTAATTCCACATAGACATTTGATATGGTACAATTTCAACAGAAATAAAATCTTTGAATATTTTAAACACCCACTATACAACTCTTGATTTCCATCATCAACTAAATCATGAAACACATTTTTCTCAGTGAAGTTTTCTCTTACATTTGGCTCCACAGAATCAAGAGGAGGATCCAATGATATGTTACAATCTTGATCTGCTTGTGTTATAGTCTCAAAAACATCACTTGTCACATTGAAATTTGTATCACCCTCTTCTAGTTGTTCTGATATGTTTTGATGATGATATTGGTGTCTTGCAGTGTCGAATGCATCATTTATGAGGTTTTTCATTTCATTTTCCATTTTCGATGAACTTGGGACCTCATTCTGTGGATTAACATCAGTACTCAATCTTTCTGTAACGTTCGATTCAACATTCCAAACCCAGCATAAATATTGATTAGGGAATTTCTTTAGTATTAAATTTTTATAAACTTCATCTCTCTTCAACCATGTTCTAAATTTATATTTAGGACATTTACATCTTATTCTCCCTTCAACAGATTGATTAGAAATTGAAAAATCTAAAAACTCATTCAAACCCTTAACATACTGAGGTGTGTTCCTCGATAATGTGATCCATCTTTTATCCTTGTATATCACAATGTTCCTACACAATAAAAAAAAATTAAAACCCATAGTTACTACTAAATAGAGAAAGAGATTAATATATACGATAGTGTAAGATTACAGAAACATAATATAATAAAGATGAGCCCCTTAGTTAGATATGAACCCTCTAGTGTTTGGGATAGGGGAAGTTTCTTTGGTAAAGAGAAATAGTGTGCTAAAAATACCATATTACTCAACTACCACATGGTCAATAATAAAAGTTATGCTAAACAATATTCCTATCATGTTTCTCTCAAATATCCAAATTTTCAAACCTTGACTTTTGAAATCCTTTATAGAATCAAAATATAATATTAGATAACAAAAATTAACATAAGAATAACTTGGTTGGAATCACAGTTCATGAGGAGGATATATTCTTGGACTAGCTATTCCTTTCAGGAAGTGATAAAATGATGGATAAGATCATATAAGTTCCATTAATTGAACCCAATTGTGCCGAAGCCATAAAAGAGTTGGAGAAGAAACTCCACTTTATCAATATTCTCTTCTATCCCCATGATGATAGAAAAAAATTGTCACCAAACACATTTTATCACAACTTAGTTTTTTACAGTGATGTTGGGATCCAAATACTATTTACTTGATTCTATAAGTAGGAAGCTAACGATACTGTAGAAGCCTCCCTATTTTATCCCCCCATGAAGCCACTATAACCAAAAGATAGAGAAAATAAGAATGTATATGCTCTAGGACAACATGTAAACTAGGATATTGTTCAGAGTATAGAACATGATTTTGTGGAAGTTGTTAAGGGACCTGTAAATGTGGAACTTCATTAGGTAAATAATTTAATAGAACTTCTAAAATAGAATCCACTGACATTTTAAGGGGATTTTAGACCCAATAAATCATATGTGTTTTTGTATAGGAGGTCCAGTTTTTTTTAACATTAAGGGGAAACCAGATGAGATAAACGTCAAAGTTGGAATGAATATTCTTAATTACCCGATGCTAGAATGATTAGACATAGTTGTTTTGGATATGTTGTATCAATACCTCACTTGGAAAGTATTTGTATACTTGTAATGTAAAATAATTATTCTTGAAAACCATTGGTGGGATTTAAAGCTAGTATAGTCCACCAAGATTATTAGGTATTGTGCACATCTCTATATAGAGATCTTCATGAATTCACTTGGAATTTAGTTATAAATACAGTTAGAATTAAAAATATACTAATTGTGGTTAGAAAAATCAAGGACTAGTTAGTGTTAAAAAATTTGATTGCCACTAATGAAACATGAAATGTAACTCTTCTTATCATAGTGGATTGACACACCAACATCTTTCCAAATGATTTCTCTAGGTTACCATCCAAGAATGAAATAATATATTATATCAATCTACTTCAATGATCATTCCCATAACTAACTATTTATATCCCATTTATAATGAATAACCCATTAACATATATTCCATTTACAATCACAACTCATTTATCACATATATCAATTCCATACCTTAACACATTTAACAAAATCAAATTATACGAAATTCCCCCTTATGTTATGTCATAAACAAAACACATTTATCACTTATTTCATTTAATAAAACAAGTTAAAATGAAAACCTAATTTTTGGGGGTTCTATCTCACTAACCCATATATCATTTAAATGACTATGTTCTCAACATATCTTTAAAATCAAATCATGGAATAAAATACAATTCAAGATACTCAAATTGAAATAATCTTGAATCCACCCTTCAAAAAACGAGTCTTCCTCTTTTAAAAACTCAACATGTCCCAAGAATTTCATTTCTATTTACAACCATAAAAGGGTATTTTAAATCATTTTCAAAAAAGGGGAACCACACCCTCATTTCTAATCACCATTTGAAATCTATTAAGATAACCCCTTTTTTCCTATAAAATTGAGGTCAACACCTCCTTTTCAAAACAACACCCACTTTCAAAACAGTGTTGTCATTCATGGAAAACCATAACCAAATCAAAGTGAAAAATGATTATTTTAATCCATTTCAGAATCCAACTAGGCATTTCAAAAAAATACCAATTTCATATTTCAAATATCTCATTAACCTTGACTACATACCAACTTACAATTCTCTACCCATTAACTTTCATAATTATATTATTAAAACATTTTAAAAAATATTTCACCAACCTTAAGGGGTTTTCATAACCCAAGGGTAGACCTAGGTATGATCTCAAACATCAATGGACACAACAGAGTCCTTAGAGGGTTTCATACATCAATCTGAATCCTAATCTCACTTTTCTTACTCAGGAACACAAAACATAGTAAAGAAGTAAATTGGAACAACCACATACACATATAATACATAAAGTATATGAGAAAAATCTTCAATACCACCTAGGGTCACGGGGTCACCAGGGTTGCGGGGGGCCGGGGTCGCCTGGGTCGCGGGGTAACAGGAGTCGCGGGGTCACCAGGGTCACGGGGGTCCAGGGTCGCAGGGGTCGTGGGGTCACCGGCATCGCGGGGGTTGCGGGGGTCCGGGTCGTGGGGGGAAGTGGGGGAAGCGGGGAGAAGTAGGGTCAGGGTGGGGGGGAAAGGGTCGACAGCGTTAAAAAAAAAAATTGCGGCGGTTTATAATAAACCACCGAGAAACCATTTTAAAAAAAATGTTTAGCAGTAGTTACCAAAACTGCCACTAAAAAAACACCGCTAAAACCAATTTTTGTTATAGTGTGGTGGCATTCATTGATGTAATCCTAGTGTACTTCGAGTCTAAATAGGATCATGCAAGACACTTGAGGATGGTCCTGGAAACACTTTGAGAGCACCAGCTTTATGAGAAGCTCTTAAAGATACATTTTTGTATTTGGGAGGTCCATTTTCTAGGACACATCATTTCTAAGGCTGGAGTTGTAGTGGATCTAGAAAATAATGAGACAGTACCTTCTTGGGAGACACCCAAGAGTGTTACCGAGGTTTAGAGTTTCCTTAGTTTTTCTAGGTACTATCAGAGGTTTGTACCCGACTATTCCAGAGTGGTATAATATTTAATAGATTTGACATGAAAGGGACAACCTTTCATGTTGATAAAGAATTTCTAGGAGATTTTTCTGCAGTTGATGTGGAGATTGACTTTCACTTCCATCTAGAGATTTCTATAGGAGGTTATCGAGTACGTAGTGTTATGAGATTCATCAAGAATAGGGCTTGGTTGTGTCCTGATTCATGGAAAAGTGGGGATTTCATATGGTTCACTTTAGCTAATACCACATGAGAAGAATTATGTGACCCATGATCTTGAGTTAGCAGTGGTAGTCTTCACTTTGAAGATGTGGCGACACTACCAGATGGGCGTGCGGTTTATTTTCTACTCTGACCACTAGATTCTCAAGTATATATTCTCTCAGAAGGATCTAAACTTGAGAAAAAAGGTGGTGGATAGAGTTCCTCTAGTACTATGACTTTGAGATTGTATATACTCATAGAAAGGGGAACTTGGTGGCATATTCTCTTAGCAGGAGATCTAGTTCACAATTTCTGAATGAAGCATCAAAGAAGTTGGCCTCGTTGCATATATCTTTTGTGGATGGGAATGTAGCATTTTATCTCCAGTCAATGGTTTTTACCCCTACAATATTATAGCGAGTCGGGGAGGCACAACTTGGGGATACCGACTATGATACTTTACGTGCTCAGATGTCTAAAGGGAATGCCACTGATGGATATTCAAAAGTTGGGGATCATGTTATTCTTTTCATAGGTCGCACAGTAGTACTAGTGAAGTTTCAGGAGGATTTTTTAGGAAGTTCCATACATCCCCTTTAGTGGTACATCTAGGCGTGTTGAAGATGTACTATGACCTTTCATGTTAGTTTTGGTGTCCAGGGATGAAGAAGGGAGTTTCAGAGTTTTTTTCTTGATGCCACACTTATCATAAGGTGAAGGTTGAGCACCAGGTTCCAGCAGGTCTGACTCAACCCCTTGAGGTTCCATAATGGAAGTGGTATGGGATATTTATGGACTTCGTGATAGTTTTACCATATACGTGTAGGGTACATGATACCATTTGGGTGATCATTTACCGACTCACCAATTCAATCCACTTCCTAGATATTTGAGAGTAGAGTTTATTAGAGAGTTAAGATGCCTATATGTGTGGGAGGTAGTTTGAATCCATGGAGTTCCATCAACGATAGTCTTAGATCGTGATGTTAGATTTAAATACTGGTTGTGGAAGGGATTGTATTTGGAGTTTGGGAATCAGTTACTCTTGAGCACAACATTTCACCCATATACGGATGGCCAAACAGAGCAAACTATACAAGTTCTGGAGGACAAGCTACGAGCTTTCATGTTAGATTTTGGCCACGGTTGGGAGGATCACCTACCCCTAGTGGATTTTTTTCACAACAACAACTACCATTCTATTTCAACCCACCTTTGGAAAGAAGATAGATGGGGCGGAAAAGTGTCCCACCCTTCCTTCTTCAAGAAAAAGATGAGATAATGACCCCCAAGTCCCGCCTCCAGTAGGCCTTTGAGTGGCGACTAGAACCAAGGGTATATATTTTCACAATATGGGAGGCATTTCCCTTTTATTATTTTAACAAGATCGGGAGATAAGAGAATCAAACCACCAAACACCAAGGTACAATATGTATAAAAATAAACCCAAAGACAAACCCACATGCATGTTTTAAACAAAACTAAAACAAAAGTAAAATAATCTTCAAAGTTAAATACCAAAAAGGAAAAAGGAAAACTGAGTAGCAGTAGGAAAACTGAGCACTTTCCAGCAACAACTCTGAACTTCTAGACTAGTAGGGTCCCGCACGGTCCTCAAATCCCTCCTGGAAACCTGAAAGTAAATGTAGAGTGATCATACAAGTATACTCATTAGGGAACCTAAATCTCTCATGCACAAGTGGGGAGACATTCTAATGCCCTGTGAAAAACAGAAGTAACTAGACACTGAGAAAGGAAACTAACCACCAAGACTCATGAGGAATACTCCCCAAATATCATAAGCCAAGTATATAGTAGTATAGAATATCATTACAGGGTACCCCGCACCATCCTCCCACTGGTCATATAGAAATCCTACGTCTCAAACCTCCCCCGCAAGTTCCACTGCCATATATTGCCCGCACACACCTGGTCTACAACCATTCACATATCATGCCCGTAAACACTTGGTCCACAACCACACAACCTGCCCACAGACACCTAGGCCTATCACAACCACATCCCATACAGTTCTACCTGAACACACCTGGGCTCCACAACAGTCACACATCTCACCTTAAAGACACATGGGCCTCATCCCGAAGACACCTGGGAAACTACAACCACACCTCTCACCCGAAGACACCTGGGCCTTATCCTGAAGACACTTGGGAACATTCTTCCTAGAAACACCTAGGCCTCATATCCATAATATAAAACTGCCTAAAGATTCTGGGCTAAAACAACACACCATGCCCGAAGATTCTTGGGCTAAAGTAACCACCTCAGACCATTACAGCCTCTAAGAGAGGGAACATAAAGGAGATAACGACCAAGGAAAACACCCCCCCCCCCATGAGATGGGGGTGTTCGACACTAAGTGATTAACATGGGTGGAGTTCATTCTAAACATGAAGAAAATACATGATTAATATTGAAAAATCACTCTTCCCATCCTATGGCTTCTAAAACAAAGATCCAAGCACATCCCACAACACTGCTACTCCTACGGCATGCAGAGAACAACCATAAAAAAACTCTTCGTTCAAGTTATCATGTTTGAAAATTTATAGTTCAACTATTTCTTCACTACTGGGAAACTAACAGGAACAACCATAAGCAGGAACAACAAAAAAATAGAAATAGAAAATCAGTGATTTAACATTTCACTTGTATTTTTTCTTGTATGCAAAAAAAACAAAGGGAGATGCCTCAAACCACGTCCCCGCCGGCTTGCGTCCACAACACAACCAAAGGCAGTTCAGTTGCCTACAAGATCATCCAGTACATAATCGATCATCCTATCAATATTAGGTTCTATTCCACAACAAGTGCCACCCCGGGATCTCAACAACACCACCACATAACCTATACAGATCATGAAATAGATTCGTCGTGCATATCATTAAAACTGATCAACCAGTTTACATATTCAACCAACACTGGTCACCATGTTCCTCCTTTTTGTTTGTTTAACTAGGGATATCACATAGGGGTTACTTCCATCAGGCATCCATTTAAACAGCTAGGTATATGTGATTAACCTTTTTTCATGTTTCACCTTTTTAATCACTACCATGTCTAGAAAACAGAACATTACCAGTGCGCAAACAAGGACCACTAATGGCTACAATTTTCAGTAGGCTTAAGCCTGTACAATTCATAACATAGAAAAGAATAATAACAACAATATCTCTGCCCCATCCCCCTTCAATTTAACATCCATTTATTATCTTTGTTAGAGTTCTAGTTTCAACTATGTATCATGGAAGCATTGTCGTACCCACCCTACATGATACACCTAAAAGAGAGATAAAGGTAGAGTTTTTTACCATGATGATCAAAGATCTTCGTTTCTTCCTCACATTAAGAACTTATATTGGAACTTGATCGATACCTCTCGGTTGCCCCAAAATAGGGGGGTTCAATAGGAGTATTGAAACCCCAAGGAATGGAAGATCTAAGGAGTGAATATTGATACCATGACTTATTGGGAACATAAGAAGGGTTCGAGCACCTCTCACCAGGGAACAAGAATGAAGAACCAAGGAAAAAAGGATATCTCATCCCTTAATATGATTTAATGGAGAAATGATTTAAGATACACTGAATTTTTTCATTAATTCGAGGATCGCCTTAAACCCCATAGTTTGACAATGTAAAGGTTTCCCCACCATTACAAAAAATTAAAATAGGATTTATGGCCTTTTAATTGGCCTTAGAGTCCTTAAAATGAGTCTTTAAATGCATTTTGTGTCAAAGAAAATGTCAAAGGGGAGAAACTGTAGGAAGTTGGAAACATTGTACACCAAACATGAAATTCGAAAAAGTGTTGGATGACTCACCATTCTAGAAAACTCACTGGTCTAGAAACACCAAAGAACCTCACTGGTCTGGAAACACTGTTCATGAACTAGAAATTTGGAAAAGGGAATAGCCTGTTGTTGGAAATAGCCTACTATTCTGAAAACACTATTCATGAACTAGAAATTTGGAGAAGGGAATAGCCACCTGTAGGAAATAGCCTACTATTCTAGAAACATTGTTCATGAACTAGAAATTTGGAAAAGGAAAAAAGCCTACTGTTGGAAATAGCCTGCTATTCTAGAAACATTGTTCATGAACTAGAAATTTGGCAAAGAAAATAGCCTACTGTTCTAGAAACGCTGTTCATGAACTAGAAATTTGGAAAAGAAAATATCCTGCTGTTGGAAATAGACTACTATTATAGAAACACTGTTCATGAACTAGAAATTTGGAAAAAGAAATATCCTATTGTAGAAAATAGGCTACTATTCTAGAAACATTGTTTATGAACTAGAAATTTGGCAATATGTCATGAATAAGTCACCTTGACCTCCCAGAACACCTCAAACACCAGATTTCAGAAAATTAATGGACTCGAGAGGTCTGATACATTACATTTGATACCTCTCAAAACATTCTCATCCCTGAGAATTCAAAACCAACCCAGAAGAAATGAGGGGGCCGAACAACCACCCCGTAAGATTCCTCTCAGGGGAAAACCACCCTGAGTTGTTCGAAAGCTGGAACAAAACCTTGACATCTGAGAACACTCCCCCCAAGAGTTATCACATTTAAACAACTAAACAAACCCCAAATATCACACTATCTGGACACATGGTTCAGGGAGTTCCTTCCTACATGTCTGGATATTATCCGCTTTATCCGGCACTGACTCGCCTTCACAGGTTTAATCACATCCACATTAAGGCATCATGATTAGGAGTCAGGTCATCCCTTACCCACACATTAAAACACATTATAAAAATCTATAGAACAGGGGAAAATCATTCCATTCCAAAAAATTTAAGCATAACATCACATCAAAGGTACAAAAAAAGCATCAAAGAAAAACTCATCACAACAACTTAAAACATCTATGGATACTAGACCCACATCTGGGACTCCCACTCCTAAGTACTCTCCTTGATTCCATCATGTCACCACAAGACATAAAACAAGGGAATAGAATGCCCACACAACACCTTATCCTTACGGTCCTGAATCTCTACTAGCCGCTCCTTGAAGGTCACATCATCGTCAACATCGATCTCTCTCCAATCGATGACGTGTGATTCGTCATGAAGATAATGACGGAGCTGTGATACATGGAAAACATCATGTATCCGGATCATATATGGGGGAAGTTCTATCTGATACTCCACGACTTCATCATGATCCAATAACTCAAAATTACCAACAAACTAGGGAGAAAGCTTACTCCCACGACTGAACCTTTGTTGCCCACAATGAGGGAAAAATTTTAAGAACACATGGTATCTGACCTCTAACTCTAAATACCTCCTCCTATAATCATCATATGACTTATTCCGATCCTGATCTATGTTCATCCTCTCATACACAAGATGAACTTTCTCTGTAGTGATCTGCACCACCTTCGGCCCAAGAACACCTGCCTCACCAACCTCTATCCAGCACACGAGTGAATGAAACAACCTTCCATACCAAGCCTCGAATAGTGCCATGACAATGGTAGAGTGGTAGATGTTGTTTTAGGAAAACTCTACCAGAGTCAAGTTTCATACCCATGATCCCCAAAAATGTAGAACACATTCCCATAGCATGTCCTCCAACGTCTGGATAGTTTTCTCTCTCTGCCCATTTTTATGGGGGTGGAAGGCAGTGCTAAGGCGTAGCTGGGTACCAAAAGCATGTTGCAATCCTTTCCAGACTCTTGAGGTAAACCGTGTATCCTAATCTGAGATAATGGACCTCATAACTCCATTAAACTACACCACCTCATCTATGTACCTCTGTGCTAAGGCACTCACCAGGCTTGACTTTTTGATCGCCAAGAAGTGATCGGATTTCGTCATCTGATCCACCACTACCCAGATAACATCGTATCCTCCTTGAGTCTTGGTTATCCCTATGAAAAAATCCATTTATATTTCATCCCACTTCCACTCAGGGACATCTAAAGGTTGTAATAAATGTCTAGGAACATGGTGTTCAACCTTTACCTACTTACACTCCAAGCACTTTGCCAAAAACTCCACCACTGCCCATTTCACCCAGGGCCACCAAAACTATCCCATCATGCCTCAGTATATATTGGAAATTCCAGGGTGTACCATTAGGGATGATCTATGGAACTCATGAAGAACTTCCCCATGCATCACCTCTGGAACAAACAACCTTCCACATAAAAACATCTAATTCTAACCATCCTCCGACCACCCATCAAGAGCATTGCCTTGGTCAACACGATCATGCATCACTTTATCCTCTAAGTCTCCCCACTGAGACTCCTCCACATGCCACATCAGATATCAATACACCGTCATCTGAAAAAAAAATCCTCTTCTACCATCCTCTTTCGCATCTATGTGTAAGGCATCCAATTCTCCCATTGTTATCCAAGCATCTGCAGACTCTTGAACTACTTCCTTCTAGGATTTTCTGCTCAACGCATCAGCCACAACATTCCCCTTACCTTCAGTGTAAGAGACCTTGAAGTCGTAGTCTTTCAGAAACTCCACCCATTTTTGTTGCCGCAAATTCAGATCCCTCTGGGAAAATATATACCTTAAACTCTTGTGATCAGTGAAGACCACAAAGTGATCCCCGATGAGGTAATGTCGCCAAAACTTCAATGCGAACACAAATTCTATAAGATTTATATCATGGTTGGAATAGTTATTCTTGTGAGGACATAACTTCCTAGGCCCATAACAGATCACTCCTCGCTACTTCATCAACACACATCCCAAACCATGACCGAAAGCATCACAAAACACCTCAAATAATACTTCTTCCTCTGGAAACTTTACCACTGGAGCACTGACTAGTTTCTCCTTCAAATAGATGAAAGTTTCCTGACATTGATCACTCCATGCAAAAGCCTGGTCCTTCCTATTCAAAGTCTTTAATGAAGTTTCAACTTGATAGAAGTCTGGCATAAACCTCCAGTAATAGCCTGCCAAGCCTAGGAAACTATGAACTTCCACCACATTCTTGGGTGTTACCCAAGAAACAATTGCCTCCACTTTCGATGGGTCTACTTCTACCCCTTGTTGAGACACCATGTGACTGAGGAAGTTCACTTCTCATGTAAATATATTTCACCTGGATAACTTCCTATAGAGATGGTGGCGTCGAAGGACCTCCAAGACTATTCTGAGATGCTCAACGTGATCCTCTTCTGACCTAGAGTATATCAAAATGTTTTCGAGGAAAAAAATGATGAACAGGTCCAAAAACTCATGGAAACTAGAGTTTATGAGGCTCATGAACACAGCTGGTGCATTCATGACACCGAACAAAATAACTACGAACTCAAAGTGCCCATACCTTCACCTAAAAGTTGTCTTTGGGATATCACTCTTATTCACCCTCAACTAGTGATATCAAGACCACAAATAGATCTTAGAGAACCATCCTGGTCCCTTAAATTGGTCTAAGATATGTTTTATCCTTGGGAGAGGGTAACTTTTCTTGATTGTTACCTAATTCAAGCTATGGTAGTCTATGCACAGCCTGAGACCACCATTTACCTTCTTTACAAACAAAACTGGATCACCCCATGGAAACATGCTAGGTTGGACAAAACCCTTCTTTTTTAGGTCATTAATCTGAATCTTCAACTCTCACAATTCAGAAGGTTCCATCCAATAGGGATCCATCGAAACCGAACAGGCACCAGGTTGTAAGTCTATCCCAAACTCAACTTCACATTGAGGGGTTAGAGTCAAAACCTCCACAGGAAATACATCTAGAAACTCTCTGACAACCCCCAGAACTCCCACCATATTTGTATCTTATGACTCCACTAATAGTACAACCATCATAGAAAAAAGAGGCTCCACATTCCAGCTTCCCATATGACAACTCCACTCACCAAAAAAAGCCACACGTTGACCTTCCTTGTCAGAAAACATGACTCTTCTTCGAAATCATTCGATAACAGCACACACAGAGAAAAACCAATCAATGCCTAGAATGAAATCATATGGCTGAATATACAATATAAGAAGATCCCCACTAGACTGGTGTGGCCCTAACATCAGTCTACATCCCTGGAAAACATAAAAAAACTGTTCTGACCTCCAACTAGTGTACTCAACACCATGGGCACAGGAAGTCTTTCTGCGTCCAGACCCAGAGAGTGGGAAAAATTGAGTGTAACGAAGGAGTACGAGGTCCCCAAATCAAACAAAGCATAAACAAGAGTGTTGAAGAAATAGATCATACCTCGAACGACCTTCGGCCCCAATGGCACTGCTAACTCTGCAGTGTGCAACTATCTGCACCCAGCTCCTCTTCCTCTCTACTATCAACCACCTCCTCGACCACACCCCAGTCGAGGTCCTTGAGGATCACCCTGAGGTGGGCCTCCCACCGTAATGTCTTCCCTTAGAGGATCAGGAGCCTGCTGCTGAAAATACCTTGCTAGAAACTACTGCTACTGAGGTGGGTAATGAACATGTCCACCCCCACCGTACTGAGATTGAGCTGGGAACCGACTCTAAATGTGACCAAAAACTCTCTAGGAAAAGCATCTCAGTCCTAGTCCCATAGGAAAAGAACATGGACCAGAGTATCAAAACTAGAACTATTGAGGCCCACTCCCCACTAGTCGAAACCTAGAAGGCCCTATCACTAGAGATCTGTTGCTAACTGACTTTCCCTTTGATGAACCTGGCCGGCTCCCCTCTCATGGAATTCCTCCTCATGAGTGCATCCTTTCCACCGTATCATCCTTCTTCTTCACTGCCAAGTACGTCGATAGGGTAAAGGGAGTAACAACATACTGAAGAGATGGTCGAAGCGCCTCCTTTAAATGTCTCTCCCAAGACTCCTCATCTGAAAATAGGTCCGGAGAAAAATATAGAAGATCATTGAACTTGATCCCCAATTCCCTCACCGACATACTTCCTTGATGAAGGGAGAGAAATTTTTATCTCTTCTCATCTTTTCTCGTGTAAGAAAGGAATTCCTATCGAAACTCCTTGAAAATTGCCCACAGATCCTCTGTCTCCATCTTTTCCCTGAGGTAGAGAGTCTACCAATGATTCACTACTCCTCTCATATGGTTGACCGCCAATGGGACCCAGTACTCCCTTAGAGCATGGGTCAGAGTGAAGGTGATCCCCAGATCCTCGAGCCAACCTCCTGTTTCAACGTCAGAGATGCCGACCTCGTATTTCCAGAGGGTATGTCACTGGAAGTAACGCAGAGTCCATTGCCACCTCTCATCCTCCTCATCTTGATCATCCCTCTTCTAATCAACTAGAACAATCTTCTGAGCCACAACTACCCGTGAAACACATGGATGATGTCTGGGTTCCATAAATGAAAGGTAAACAAGGAATGACTATGTCCGAGTAACAATGAATTTTACTTAATATTTCTTTATCATCTTATTAAATTTTCTACCCAAGACACCCCAATTAAAGTAAGAACACAAGTCATTATGATGCATGTAGCATTCCTAGGGTCTCTACCTTATAATCAATGTAGGCTCACTTGGTCATTAGATAGGCTCAGAGTACTTGCATTGGATCACAAGGGTCCCTAAAATCCCATGTCCTCTTTGGTCTTCTCTAGACTATGTCACGCACCAAGATTACCTAGAACGTTTTCCCCACCATTCCATGCAATTCTCACTGTTCCTAACTCCGGAATCCATCCTATCTCTCAACCATCACCTCTGATACCATTCTTTCATGACCTGCCTTGGAAAGATGAGGGAAGGGGTAGAAAAGTGCCCCTCTCTTACTTCCTCAAGACAAATATGAGATAATTACCCCTGAGTCTTGCCTCCAGTAGGCATCAGAGTGGTGACTATCACCAAGGGTATATATTTTCACAATATAAAAGTCATTACCATTTTTTATTTTAACAAGATCGGAAGATAAGAGAATCCAACCACCAAACACCAAGGTACAATATGTATAAAAATCAACCCAAATCCAAACCCACATGCATGTTTTAAACAAAACTGAAACAAAAGTACAATAATATTCAATGTGAAATACCAAAAATGAAAAATGAAAACCAAGCAGCAGTAGGAAAACTGAGCACTGGCCAACAACAACTCCCAACGTCTAAACTAGTATGGTCCCACACTGTCCTCAAAGCCCTCCTGGAAACCTGAAAGTAAACGTAGGGTGAGAATAAAAGTATACTCAGTAGGGAACCTAAATCTCTCGTGCACAAGTGGGGATACATTCTGATACCCTATTAAAAATAGAAGTAACCAGACACCGAGAAAGGAAACTAACCCCCCATACTCACAAGGAAAACTCCCCAAATATCATAAGCCAAGTATATATTAGTATAGCATATCATTAAAGGGTACCCCGCACTACCCTCCCACTGGTCATCTAGACATCCTACGCCTCAAACTTCCCCCGCAAGTTCCACCACCATATACTACCCACACACACCTGGGCCACAACCATCCACATATCCTTCCCGTAAACACTTAGGCCACAACCACACAACCTGCACACAAATACCTGAGACCTATCAAAACCACATCCCACACAGTTTTATCCACACACACCTAGGCTCCACAACATCACACATCTCACCCGAAGACACCTGGGCCTCATCCTGAAGACACCTGGGAAACTACAACCACACCTCTCACCAGAAGACACTTGGGCCTCATCCCGAAGACACTTGGGAACATTCTTCCTGAAAACACCTAGGCCTCGTATCCATAACAGAAAACTTCCCTAAGGTTCTGGGATAAAAAAACACACCATGCCCGAAGAGTCTTATGCTAAAGTAACCACCTCAGGACATCACAGCCTCTGGGATAGGGAGTATAAAGGATCTAACAACCAGGGAAAACACCCTCCCCCATGAGATGGGGGTTTTCATCACTAAGTGCTCAACATGGGTGTGGTGCACTATAAATATGAAGAAAATACATGATTAATACTGAACAATCGCTCTTCACATCCTATGGATTCTAAAACAAAGATCCAAGCATGTGCCATAGCACTGATACCCCTACGAAATGCAAAGAACAACAATCCCAAAACTCCCCATTCAAGTTATCATGTTTGAAAATTTACAGTTCAACTATTCCTTCACTAATGGGAAACTAATAGGCATAACCATAAGTAGGAACAATAATAAAACATAAACAGCAAAGCAGTGATTTAATAGTTCACTTGCGGTTTTTCTGATAAGCAAAAAAAACAAAGAGAGATGCCTCAAACCACGTCCTCGTCGGCTTGTGGCCATAACACAACCAAACGTAGTTCAGCTGCCTATAAGATCATAAAGTCCAAAATCAATCAACCTCTAAATAGTAGGATCTATTCCACAACCAGTTCCACCCCATGATCTCAATGCCACAACCACATAACTCGTACAGGGCACCAAATAGATCCCTCATGCATATCATTAAAACATATCAAGCAGTTTACATATTCAACCAATACTTGTCACCATGTTCCTCCTTTTCATTTGTTTATCTGGGGTGATCACACAGGGTTTACATTCATCAGGCATCCATTTAAACATCCATGTATATGTGATTAACCTTTTTTTATTGGTGTACCTTTTTAATCACTACCATGTCCAGAAAATAGAGCATTACCGGTGCACAAACAAGGACCACCATCGACCATGATTTTAAGTAGGATTAATCCTGTACAATTCAAAATATAGAAAAGAATAATAATAAAATCATATATGCCCCCATCCCCCTTCCATTTAAATATCATTTATTATCTTTGTTAGAGGTTGGGTTTCAACTATGTCTCATGGAAGCATCATCATAAGCACGCCGCATGATGCATGTAAAAGAGAGATGAAGGTATAATTTCTTACCTTGATGATCAAAGATCATTGTTTCTTCCTCACGTTAAAAACTTATAATGGAAATTTATCTATACCTCCTAGTTACCCCAAAAAAGGGGGGTGCAATAGGAGTAGTGAAACCCCAAGGAAGGGATGATCCGAGGAGTGCAGATTGATCCCACAACTTCTTAGGAATAGAAAAAGGGTTTGAGCATCTCACACTAGGGAACAAGAACGAATAACCAAGGTAAAAGGATATCTCATCCCTTAATAATATTTAATGGAGCATCGACTTAAGATACGCAGAATTTTTTCATTAATGAGATGATATCCTTAAACCCCACGGTTTGACGAAGTAAAGGTTTCCCCACCATTAAAAAAAATTAAAACAGGAGTTATGGCCTTTGAATTAGCCTTAGAAACTTTAAAACGAGGCTTTAAATGCATTTAACATCAAAGGAAACATCCAAGGGGGGAAACTATAGGAAGCTGGAAACATTGTACACCAAACATGAAATTTGAAAAAGTGTTGGATGACTCACCATTATGGAAACCTCACTAGTCCGGAAACACTATAAAAACTCACTGGTCTGGAAACACTGTTCATGAACTAGAACTTTGGAAAAGGGAATAGCCTGCTATTGGAAATAGCCTACTATTCTAGAAACACTATTCATGAACTAGAAATTTGGCAAAGGAAAAAATCCTACTATTGGAAATAGCTTACTATTCTAGAAACACTATTCATGAACTAGAAATTTGGAAAAAGAAATAGTCTGCTTTTGGAAATAGCCCACTGTTCTGGAAACACTATTCATGAACTAGAAATTTGGAAAAGGAATTAGCCTGCTATTGGAAATGGCCTACTGTTCTGGAAACACTGTTCATGAACAAGAAATTTGGCATAGGAAATAGCCTACTATTGTAAATAGCCTACTGTTTTGGAAACACTGTTCATTAACTAGAAATTTGGAAAGTGTCAGGAATAAGTCACCTTGACCACCGAGAACACCTCAAACACTAGATTTCAGCAAAGTAATGGACCGGAGAGGTCTGGTCCATTACACATTCCACCATCGATATGGCACCATTTGAGGACTTGAATGGGAAACCCTTCAGGTCACCAATTTTTTGGATGGACCTAAGAGATTCAACACTCATGGGCCTGGAGTTGGTGCAGGTGACTATAGAGAAGGTGTTGATCATCCCGGAGTAGATGAAGACTACAAAGAGTTGTCAGAAGTCTTATGATGACATATGAAGGAGGCCATTGGAGTTTGCGGTAGTAGTCCATGTGTTTCTTTGAGACTCACCTCGATGTGGATTATGAAGATTTGTTTTGGATGATCTGGACATCAATGATGGGGTGACTTTTTTTGAGTAACCAGCAGAGATCATGGATTGAAATGATATGATACTTCAAGGGATGTAGATTCCTCTAATGCATGTTCGATGGCAGTATGAGAATCTCTATAAGAGCACATGGGAGCGAGAGGCTCAAATTTGTGCTCAGTTCTCTCATTTGTTTGAGTAGCCCTTTATTTTGGATTTTGGGGACATAAATCCCTAAGGTGGGGAGAATTTAATGTCTATTATTTTTCATGTATTATTTTTAAAAATTATTTGGGAAAATTCTGATACCAGGTGCTGAGACGGCATGCAATTCTAAGACCCGGTGTTACCTAAACAATTCATTTAAAATTTTTAAGTTTGTAATAGCACGTGCACGCGACTTTCCATAAAAAGTGTAATATATTTTAAATGGGTTCTTAGATCAAAAATTAAAGGGCACCGTTGAGCTCGTAATGGTGTCTTTATCCTAGGTGCAACCTATCTTTGGTCAGCGTGAGTCCTATGAATAAAAAGTCACCAAGGGCGTAACCATAAATAAAATTATTTAATAAACTTATTTTATTTTAAAATCCTAATAACTCAGTAATGGTGACTCATATTTAAAATTTGAGACCACCATTGAGTTTTTAATGTGGTGTTTTCCCTAGGCACGACTTAACTTTATCCAGAATAGGTTTCCTGGGAAAAAATCAAAAAGGATGTAATCGTCATTAAATAATTTAAAGATAGATGATTTTATTGATGTAGTGATTATTTATCCTTTAATTTTATAGTTATAGAATTTCCACACGGTTGACCTCTTAAAACCTAGAGATTCAGACAACTGTTAGAGAGCTTTTCCTATGAACGACAACAGATCGAAGTTTGGATTTTTAATCATTGTGCCAGCGGAGTTGGAGGATCTCATCAACAATGGAAAAAAAATGTTCATCAATGATCAAAACAAACTCTAGGTAGGTATGTTGTTTCTTTGTGATTTCCCCATTCTTGATTTTCATGATGAACGCAGGTCAATCCCCAAACAGATTGATCCGTGGATCGATCATTGCAGGATGGTTGATAATTGTAGGGTTTTTTTAACGATAGATTTTATTAAATTCATTTTCGTTCTTCATTCCAATGAGAACGAATTGAGTCCAACATGAAAAAATATTGAGGTACATTCCTCAAGGTGTTCATCATGCTTTTATTTCCCCCATTCTTGTCATTCTTTGATTTTGTACCATCGTGGTCACGGCTTGACATTCTAGGAGGCTTCAAATGTAATTAGACCTCCAGATTGATGGAAAATTGAAACAAAGGCCGGATCTATGTAGATTGAGACCCAAGCATTACAAATATGACTTCATTTTAGAAATATGGGCTTCTTAGGTGGCTCGGTGGTCCGTGGAAGGGACCACCAGTGTGAGTTTGATGCGACGGTCTGACAAGACGGCGCAAGGTGTCACAACGACCAGAGGCGGTGGCCATGGCAGCGGTTGAAAAAGGAAATGAAAAGATATGTAGGATACAGCGGGAGGCCGTGTGTGGCGATTATGGGTTTTGGATGTGGCGTGCATCTGTGTGCGGAGGTGCTGGTCATGGAAGGTGGTTGGGCCATGGGATGCGGCGGTGGTGGTGGCGTGGGATGTGGTCGGAGACCGCGTTGACTAAGCTAGACATCCCATGTGCAAGTGGGAAGGGCCAGAGGAGGCAGGCCAGACCAGGAAGATCGGTTCAGGCCCATGCAAAACGAGTCAGGCCCAACAGAGTTAGGTTGGGCCCAACAGAGACACACAGGGTTGGGTTGGACCCGACCAGCTGGACTGGGCCACGGTCGACTGAACTGCCAAGTGGCCACAACATCTGGGGAACGGTCGATCATTATGGTAGCTTGAGCTGCCACAGGGTGGTCGACCGCCATGGTCGGTCCACAGCCTAGTGAACCCCCCTTCAGGAATTTTCAAACAGTCATAACTTTAAAATGGGATGTCTGTTTGACGAGTCATCTACGGCTTTGGGACCCTTTAGAAGAGACAATAATTTTGAGATTTCCTAAGTTGGTTTTTTTGGGAGTGTGCATAAGAAATAGTGTCTTAAGGTGTGAGTTATCCTAGAATGATCATGCTTTGAGAAAACATTTCTAGTGCTAGATTTGACCTAGAGACAGTGTGTCTTATAGAGACTGTGTGTCTTATAGAGACTGTGTGTCTTATGGAGACTGTGTGTTTTATAGAGAATATGTGTATTATGGAGACTATGTGTTTTATGGAGACTATGTGTCTTATTGATACCATGTGTCTTATTAGATTGATTATATATAGATGTTCTTGATATATTTTTTATAGACATATATCTATGTGGATCTGACTATGCATTCCTTTATGGTATTCCATTGTGGTATTTCTCAATGGTATTCCTTCATGGTATTTCCTTTGTGGTATTAATTCTTGGTATTTCCTTTTTGGTATTCTTTTGTGGTATTCCTTTTTGGTGTTTCCTTTTTGGTATTTCCTTTTTTTATTCCTTTGTAGTTTTAGGGTGTCCTACTTAGTATTATTTTACTCACTCCTACACGGGCTTTACCTGCACATGTTGTATCTTGTGCAGATGATCGACCCTTTGACAAAGTCCTAGGAGGACTAGGACTAAGCAGTGCTTAGTGAGGTCAGATATACAAGGTGTGTTCCTAGGGTTTAGATAACAGTCTCGGTACGTCTTTTATTACAGGTTGGACTTGTGTTTCAGACTCTTGTTGGTGATATTGTTTTGGCCCTATTTACTTTCCATTTATTTCACTATTTTACTCTAGTTGTGGAATATAGTGGTTATCATGCATTTTGTACTTAGTGTTTTTACATTTCATCATTTTTGGATTAAAGATGTGTGTGCTCGTATAGGTACTTAAGAATAATGCCCCCTATTTGTGGGATATGCCTATTCAATTCTAGTCACAAGCCCCTGCCTATTAGAGGTAGGCTTGGGGTAGTCACGGCATGATCCCCTCTGGGATGGGTCGTGACACAACCTCTCTAATATTACTTTGAAAGAGTTCTTTGGATATATCAAAACATTCCTATCTATCTCTCTCTGAATATAAACCGTGGATATTATCAAACATGATATAAGAATCCATGTATTCACAATACTTCGTGAGCTCACTAGATATAGATAAAATCATTAAAAAGTAAACAGTGAATGAATTTCTCAAATTTTTATCAATGATAGATAACTCTTCATCACTTGACTCCTTTGATGGTGGGTTAGGAAGTGAGTATTCTAGCATGTAAGATTTCTGTTCATGGTGCAACACAACCTGAAGGCATCTGAAACATTCATGGAAGAAACTTCCAATAAGAATAAGTTCTTTCTCTAATATTGATCACATGTATAATGTGGATGATGAACTTTCCATTATTATACAATTATAAAAGAGAATATTATTAGTACATCACATGATTTTAATTTATGTGAGACATGATTAAATTAATTTTATTAAGTCTCCCACTATTTTATCAAGTATTAATATCCCTCACCATTGAACTTAGAATGTATCATAACTCAAGTTATTATAATGGAAAGTATCCAAAATTCCTTTCTTTTAATCTTTATGTAGACTATGAAAATTAAAAAAAAAGTATTTTGGTAGATGGTCTTGCCAACTGTGGGAATGCAGCCCCTTGATCCGTTAATTGGAATCCCTAATCCAATAACCCTTACTTAAATTTCCACAGCACTTACCACCAAATTTGTATTAGAAAGATGTAGGCTATTAAATCTAATACAGATTCGTTTAAGTCAAGACATTATCTTAGTTAATACTTCCTGATAATTAAAAATTATCAAGACATTGGTCTAATAGTCACTTTAAATATGGGTTCATCTTAATTTAAACAATGAAAGGATTGATACTTAATATTATATTTAGGGATTTTTTATTATGCATAAATATTTCTTATTTTATCCTTTACATGTATTGTTAATATTAAGTGTATTTTACTTAAGTTATTAACTATATTTGATAAAACATTTACGCATAATCCATTTATTTAACTTCTATATTTTTAGATCAATTTATTTATTTATGTGATATCGTTCTTGAATCCATAAAGTAAATAATTTATAGGACATAAATAAATAAATGACCCAATCATGAGATCATTTAACAATTGATTTATTGAGCAGACAATAAGTCATACTGTTACCTAGGAGAAAAAAATTGAATCTGACTTGGAATGAGTTGCAGAATTCCACTTATTCACCTATGTATTACTTAGGTTGGTAACATATTAGTTATGTCTTGAACTGCCTCCACACACCTTAGGATAGTCATTTTATTACATGTATTTATAACTAACATGCTGGTGAAGGGAACCAAAGGATTGGTTAAGGGGAATTTCCTAAATAACCTTGAACATAGAGGTCCTAGATAATAATGGAGGGAGGGATGACTCGTAGGCCATCATATTTAATTCAATAATTAATAATTAAAAACCCATAAAATAAATTAAATTAAATTAAACCAATGTATACATAGGTCTTGAAAAATCTTATGAATGGAAACAAACATGTAAAATTATACTAGTTAAAATTCATTTCAATTCATCATTTATTGTTAAGATAAATATGTTTGCATTAATTAATTAATTAATTCACTTTTATCTTAATGACCATCCAAAATCATTTGGTTATACCCATTATAAATGCATTCATGGTAAAAAATGGCATGACTAATAATTATAGATAATAAAAATAAATAAATTGGGAATTTTGAATTCCTTAAAACCATTGATACATTTTCAAATACATCTAGTTCAAATCAATGTAATTAGGTTTTAATAATGAAAATAATTATTTATTGTAATTTTATTATGTCCTTTATTGGGAAACTATACAGTGTGTACTTACAAGCTACATGATGCGTTCCTCAAATGATGTGTACCCTGGATAAATGCTTGGGGTTTTGGAATGTACCTCAACTGAGCTAGAAAATGTGTATTAGATAGTTAAACATTATGTATTGTTCTATCCATGTGTCCACAAAACCTTCTGAAGGACTTAGTGTGTTCTTCATATGCGGGACCACATGTTGTGTACTTCAGCTACATGACATGTGTTTCTCTAGCTGTGTGTGTGCATAATTCGCCAAAAGACTCAGTGTGTATTTCAGACATGGGAAATAATGAACTATGCATTGTGTACACCAACTACATGTCATGTATTTTATTAATGTTCCAGGCTTTCAGCCTCACTTGAGATAAAATCATGTATTTGACCGCACAATTTGTGATGATTTCACTGTTAAACTGTGTAGAATACACAACGTGTATGACAGTTACACCATGTAATCTAACAAGTCATGTTATAGATAGTCCCAATCTACATGGGATGTGCAATAAATTCATCATATGTAGTTATTGATTGGCATGATGTAAATCACGAGGAACATCCAGGTGTAGTGAACTTGGGTACATGAAGTGTACTCTAGTTGCACGTCATGTAACCTGATCTCACCTTCCAAAATCTTTGGCACTTCCTGATGGAAACTCTGGTCATTCTTTATCTTTTCACAGTCCTTTAATAAAATATGAATCTTTAATTAAGTAATTAAAATGTTTAAATCATGTTAATTAGACATCATATTAAATAAAAAATATTCTAGAAATTAAATATCTAACCACTATTGCGCATAGGTATCAACAATAAAATAAATAATTATAAATTTAAAATGTGGTCATTTTGATACCACTTGTAGGTTCTAGGTGCAACGTAAGGGCCCTAGAGGGCCGATAAGCATATAGGTTTTTTTAGATTTGATGGATCATTCAAAAAAATTACAAGATGTAAACATTATGACCAATGAAATGATTTCATTGAATATTAACATAGAGAAAACCCCAAAACTGAAGAATATGTTTTCACATTAAATTTATAATTTATTTATATTATATTTGATGAAAGAATACCTGGTTTAAGGATCTTTCTTCAAAGATGATATTGATCTTCTAAAACCATTTTTAGATTACCTTCATCATGTGGGGAAGATCCAAGTTTAAAAACCCTATATTGGTGATCCACACATGCCCCTTTTATCTCCTAATGAAACTAATTTATTGTTGGGTGCTAGCACAGGGGATCAATCAACTTCTGTTTTTTGTCTTGATCACTTCAAGATCATTCAGGCTTGAGGGTGTTCTTCTCATTTTTAATAAGATCAAAGAAGGTTGAATTAGAGAGAGAAGTTTGTAGTGTGCAATGATTCTCAATTATCAATTTTTTGATTCACCGTACAACATAGAAATAACCATTTATTTATAGATCTTGGGTTTAGGTTAAAATATTGTTTAATTGTGTATCGACCCTTAATTAATATAATAAACCATTTCTGAACCCATGCCATAATAATATAAATAATATTATTATTTTATGGTGTGCTATAACTTGAAAATGATAAATATTATATTAAAAAATTAAAAATTAATATCTATCACTGGACATGTAACGACCCAGACCTGAACAGCCACCTAAACAGTGCCAAACGGGTCAGGTGTTACTACCTTAGGCACACCTCCCGGAACGCCAAAGGCTGCCAACTAGAAGCAAGGGTCTTATAGGTATAGTGGGGAGGTTATACCCTCTCGAAGGAAAATAATAATTGTGTTGGTCCGAGTATAATAATAAAGATGCAGTGGAATAATCAACTCGGCAGACTCAAACTAGACCCACAGAGTGGAAGCACAAATAAATATCGATAAACAATGGAAGTAATAAATATAACAATAGCAGCGGAAATAAACACAATAGTATGCCGATCACTTGTAACTACTACTGAACAACAAAACATGCATCAAAGTAGGTCATACATATCTAAATATAAAAGGGTGCCAATTGTTAACCAACTATAGCTACAAAAAAACATGATGATATAGGAAAAAAATATGAAAAACATAGTAACTCTAGCTAGGCAAGACCTCAAGGTCCATACCTTCTCCAAGCAACAACTAATACCGCCCAACTCCTAAAGTTGACCTCTTTCCTGCACGTAAATCCATAAATTCTGCACACATCCTGAAGGGCCCATGTAGGGTGTGAGACAAATCTCAGTAGGATACCACCCAATGGTGTGTACCTAATATAAGTGTTTAAGAAGTCATGCATATATAAGGAAAGCAGTAAATAGAGTGATGCACAAATAAATACAAACTCCACTGGTGCTCAGCAGCCACTATGATGTATCACCTGCATCGGTCAACGCTAGAATCTCTGTCATGTAACCTGGCACCATGTTCCCCCTGACACCACGTGTCTCAAGTACCGATATCCCAAAGGCACTCCCAACAGTAGTAACCCAGAGGAACAGCGATGTCAGTCCTAAAATAAGTAGCTGGAGGGACAGCGAGGTCTGCCCTCAATTAATGTAACCAGAGGGATAGTGATGTCTTCCCTCAAATAACAGTGAGCCTCTGCCCCCAACCTGATAGCCTCAATTCTATCCCCTAAAGGCTTATCACCTTCCACGTGGCTTCCTACGGCAAGCACCCCCAAACCAAAAGTACCTAAACCGCAAATAATGGGGGCCTCTACCCACACGACTGGTCAAAACCATCTCATCACAGAGTATCTCTGTTTGCACACTACTCAAAGTTTCTGGGTGAGTGGTAATCACCAAAATAATTCCCAAGCCACAACGTCTCTGACACCTCGTGTCCCTACGACCATGTCGCTCAAGTCTGATGGCCTTTCCATCCCAGTAACCCGGGTCATGCCTAACCTGACAGTCATCATGCCTCAACTGACGCCCATTACACCCAATATCGTGGTCAGAACCACCCAACGTAACCCATTCCAAGCCCAACCAGTGATCAGGATCACTCAAAAATATCTAGGCCATTCCCGACACAACCAAAAAGGTTCCAGTGTATGCAATTCAACAATTACATATATAACATATTTAAAAAGAACACATAAACAGGAAAAACATTATAATAGTATAATTTCCCTAACCCAATGGTTATCAATCAACATAATTAAGGTCTTCAATTCCTCTAATAAGTCATATCAAGGTTCAATAAACTATACTCGATAGTTTGGAACAAAATAATTCAATTAATGTTATTTTGGCGCCCCGGCCAAAAATGCCCCGATGAGCGACAGCCCCTCACCCAACCCTGCTCAAGTAAAACTGGTAACAGGGCATACCCAAAGGCATCCCATAGTTCAATTAACAATATAATATGAAATATCATATAAAAATGGGTCCTGCTCAAATACCTAAAAATGCACCGAAGTCTGCGCAACCCAAATGACCACGAAAACACAAAAAAAAAGGTATGCACCACCTACCTGAGACTCATACAATTCTACTCCTCTGATAACAGCCTCCAATTTATTCTAAAACATGATATATCTACAAAATAATCAAAACTGGTCAAACCCCTATAACTCGTTCTAGAAAAAAAATCAATAAAAATGGCTCAAGAGGAATCGAGGCCTTACCGAGGGGGTTCCAATTCATCAATCAGAGTTTAAAACCGACATCATACGAAGAATTGGGAGAGGAAATAAGGTCTGGTCGGCTTGGTTTGCGAAACCCGGCCAAAAACCTGTGTTCTGCCTAAAAAACGAGGCTACTACGCATTTTAGCGAAAAAAAGAAATTACACGGCGTGTACTTTAGGACTACACGCCGTGTATCATTTTATTGTTCATAAGACGGCTGAAATTCCGCCACCCTACTTTTCAGAACCTACCGACATGAGTACACAGTGTGTACCTAGGGGTACATGGCATGTAATAGGTTTCTTTTAACCTCCTCGCCAACTTACCCACACACCATATATATTCCTCATACACGGCTAGACTACATAGTGTGTCCAAAGAGGACACGATGTGTACTTGGTTTAAACGATTCCACCTGGCCAATAGGCCTACCCACCATGTATTGCCTTCACACGGTCAAGGATACATGGCATGTCTATAACTACATGTTGTGTAGTAATAAATTTCAACACAGTCATCACACGACATGTACTCGACAAGCACACGACCGGCACTCACCTAGCCTATACACAGCATGTACTCTAAGTACATGGTGTGTAGTTTGGAAATTTCCAAAAACTGCCCAATTTCTTCTGTTTTCTCAGGGACAAGTCAAAAATTCAAACAACGTTGGGATTTTCACCCGTTCTAAAAACCCGGGTTCTTAAAATCTCCCCACCTTAATATAGCTCACCCCCGAGCTATCAAACAAAACCCAGAGATGGAACTGAACATACCACCCTGATCAACGTAACCCGGACTTCCCCAGTCTCAAAGGTTCTGGCTAAAATTCTTAAGGGGCTCCCCACCTTAGGAATTTCCTAACTCAGTCTCAACCCAACAAAACTCAAAACAAACAAAGGTTCGCTAACCTATTTTCCAGACGCATAGTCCTTCCGTGATGCATCGTCACCCTTGCACCTCATTGGTACTCATGTGTCATTCCTGACACCCAATGTATCCCACACCGCATCGGTGTCCACCTCCACGAGGTCTTGCATCCCATGGACGCTAAAAAAACGAACATGGTGCCTAGCACCTTAAGTAACCTGCATCCTCGATGCCCTGATGCACACGACACCTCAAGTAACCTGCATCCTCGATGCCCCAATGCCCACGACACCTCAAGTAACCTACATACTTACGCATCTCAAGTAACCCACATCCTCGATGCCTCGATGCTACACATCTCATACATATATATCAATGTATCACACACCAGATATGGTGCAAATCCCACTAACTAGCATTTAGTCATTCCACATAGATCTTGTGCACCCTGTGCACTCAAAACAGACATGGCTCTACAGGTCATGCCAAAAAGGAAACATGGGAATCACGGCCACACCCGTGGTGTACCTCTAACTGTCGTCGACTCACCAGCCTGATCAGAATCTAAAAGCTCTACAGCATGCACCTGAACTAAAGTACGGATGCCTGATTCTTGACCTCTATGCGGTGCTGATCTAGCCACCGGCCACTAACCCCTCAGCTAGATCCCACTGTCTCTATCACGTCATACATGTGCAGCTGAACCTCGGCTACCCTCTCCTGGTACCAAACACGAATCAACTCCAGATGCCACCATCTGATCAGGACCCTGCCTGTCGGCTGTTTGAGAAGGATGACTACAGAACCTCTCTAAATGAATGACCTGTCCACATGCCCTACACTCTTTTGGAGACCTATCGCACTGAGTCTGAACATGCCCTGGTTGTCCACACTAAAATAAAACCATCGAAGAACTTCCACGAGGTGTTCTAGCTGAGTCCTTAGCCTGATTGACCTGTTGTAACTCATCCAGTCCTCACTTCCTGCTGTCCGAACCCTCACCTGAAGCCATCATCCGTCCAACCTGAGGCATATCCCGCTGGTTGCCCTCTGCTATGAGCGCCTGATTCACCACCTCTGAAAAAGAACCAAGCCTGAAAATATTCACCTAGACCCGAATGGAGTGTTGTAAGCCATCCTCTAAGTGCCTCACCCTAGCCGCGTCATCACTTACCATACCAGGTGAAAAGCGAGACAGCTCAGTGAAAGTAGTTGCGTAGTCCATGATGGACATGTCTCCCTACTGAAGGATCAAGAACTCTGGAGCTCTCTCTGCCCTTAGTGTCTCTGGGTAAAAGTTCTCAAAGAAAATATCCTTGAATTCCTTCCATGCCAGATCCTTGTGCCTGCGAGCCAGAACCAGCACATCCCACCAACGCTTTGCCGGTCCTCGCAGCATGTATGTCGCCATCTTGACCCTCTACCCTGGAGGAATCTCGAGCTGCTCAAAGATCATCTGCATGCTCTCTATCCAGTTCTCAGCCACCTGCAGACCACCCTCACCCTAAAATAGTGGTGGGTGCTATGATTGGAAATCTCGTGTGAGATATTCCATAGATGGATTCATACACTGTGTGCCTCTGTCGATCCCCAGCAAGACACGCACCAAGATAGCTCGGAGCTGCTCGTCGAGCCAAGGTCTGAATGCTGCCAAGTCCGGCTGCTGCCCTGCCTACACTGGATCCTGAACCTTATCCTATACCTGATCCTATACATGCGTCTCCTACTCTACCTGTACCAAATCCTAAACTTGATCCTGCACCAGCGACACTGTACCATCTCCCATCTGACGCTCCATCTGAGTCGCCCAAAAAGGAACCCGCCGAATACCATAAATGGTCAAAAATCCCATATATATATAACAATATATATTCAACGCATATAAATAAAGTAGTAAAAGGTAGTGCATATCTACTACCCGTACTCCCCCCCCACCGCAACTCATGCCCACAACATCCCGACCTTATGGCCTCCTTACCAGCATCTTAACAGAGCCAAGTATCAAAAGTACCTCGGGCCATGCCTGTCCCGACAAGAAATGTTGGATCAAACTGATGACCGAGTCACCCAAACCTTTGTGATAAAAATCACCTTAACCAATAGTACCTGCCTACTCATACAAGAGCCAGACCCCAAATACCCTGTCACATGAAATTCTACAAATATATAAAGCATGGCATACACATTGCAACAAACAAGCAATTCTATCAGGAATCTCACCTTTTCACATTTCAAGAATACAAAGCATGGCAATTGGTTTTATTCACATGGTATTATCACTTCCCAAAGCATACGTGCAGTTATGAAATTGAAATACCCTAAAAATGTTCCTATTAAAAGCCAAGCAACCAAGCCTTTCCATACCGGGCCAAGGTCCAATTCTCCCTTACCGCACTGGGTCAAGGGTCACATATCACAATCAATAAACATCACACACCAAGTGATCCACTGAGGTGGAAATCATATCAACTGTAATCTGAGAAAAAACAAAACAGCAAATCCCACCCATCCCAACTTTCTCTATCCCTCGTACCTGGGGCTGCAGGCACCCAAGCACAAGATAGAAACCTACTTCCAGTAACAACCTATCCCCAGTCTACCATATCCCAAATAGTAAAACCAGCAGAAATAAAAGAGAAGTCTCATATCATTAGTATCCAGCAACCACTGCTACTAAATCCTTGTCAAGAACTCCTTTTATACCACTTTGTAACGACCCGGACCCAAAAACCCACCCGAACAACGCCAAACGGGTCGGGTGTTACTACCTTAGGCACACCTCCCCGAATTCCAAAGGCTGCTGAATAGTAGTGAGGGTATTATAGGTATAGTGGGGAGGCTATACCCTCTCGGATGATAATAATAATGGTACTGGTCTGAGTATAATAATAAAGATGCATCGGAATAAATGAATCAACAAACTCGAACCAGACTCACAGAGCGGAAGCACAAATAAATATCGATAAACAGCGGAAGCAATAAATGTAACAACGGTAGTGGAAATAAACACAACAGCAAGTTGATCACTTGTAACTACTACTGAACAAGAAAAAATGCATCCAAGTAGGTCATACATATCTAAATATAAAAGGGTGCCAATGGATAACCAACTTTTTCTACAAACAAGCATGTTGTTATAGGAAAAAATACGTAAAACATAGTAACTCAGGCTAGGCAAGACCTCAAGGTCCATACCTTATCCATGCAACAACTAATACCACCCAGCTCCTGAATCTGGCCTCTTTCCTGCACGTAAATCCATAAAGTCTGCATGCGTCCCAAAGGGCCCATGTAGGGTTTGAGATAAATCTTAGTAGGATACCACCCAACAGTGAATACCTAATATAAGTGTTTAAGCAATCATGCATTTATAAGGAAAGCAGTAAATAGAGTGATGCACAAATAAATACAAACTCTATTGGTGCTCAACAGCCACCATGAAGTGTCACCTGCTTCGGCCAACGCTGGAATCTCTGTCATGTAACTCGGCTCCATGTGCCTCATGACACCACGTTTCTCAAGTACTGATGTCCCAAAGTAATTCCCAACAGTAGTAACCTGGATGAACAACGATTTCTGTCCTCAAATAAGTACTCGGAGGGACAACAATGTCTTCCCACAAATAACGGTGAGCCTCTGCCCCCAACCCGATAGCCTCAATGCTATCCCCTGAAGGCTCCTCACCTTCCATGTGGATTCCTACGACAATCACCCCCAAACCAAAAGTACCTAAACCAAAACTAATTGGGGCCTCTACCCACACAAGTGGTCAAAACCACCTCATCACGGAGTATCTCTGTCTACACACTACTCAAAGTTTCTGGGTGAGTGGTAATCACCAAAATAGTGCCCAAGACACAATGTCTCTGACACCTCATGTCCCTGCGACCATGTCGCTCAAGTCTGATGGCCTTTCCATCCTAGTAACTTGAGCCATGCCCAACATGACAGTCATCCTGCCTCAAGCGACGCCCATGATGCCCAATCTCATGGTCAAAACCACCCAACGTAACCCGGCCCAAGCCCAACTTGTGATCAGCATCACTCAAAAATATCTGATCCATTCCCAACAAAACCAAAAAGGTTCCAACATATGAAATTCAACAATTACATATATAACATATTTAATCAGAACACATAAACAGGAAAAACATTCTAAACAGTAGTATTACCCTAACCCAATGGTTATCAATCAACAGCACTGAGGTCTTAAATGCCTCTAACAAGTCAAATCAAGGTTCAGTACTCAACATTTTAGAACAAAACCATTCAATTAATTCTATTTTGGTGCCCCCGGCCAAAAATACCCCGACGACCGACGACCCCTCACCCGGCCCCACTCAAGTAAAATTGGTAACATGGCATACCCGAAGGCATCCCATAGGTCAATGAACAATATAATATGCAATATCAGATAAAAATGGTTCCCGCTCAAATACCCGAAAACACATCGAAGGCTGCACCACCCAAATGACCTCAAAAACACAAAAAGAGGTATGCACCACCTACCTGAGGCTCATATGATGATACTCCTCCGATAACAACCTCCAATTTGGTCTAAAACATGGTATATCTATAAAATAATCAAACCCGCTCAAACCCCTATAACTCGTTCTTGAACAAAAATCAAGAAAAAATGCTCAATAGGAATCGAGGCCTTACCGAGGGGGTTCCAACGCATCAATAGGAGTTTGAAACCGACATCAAACGAAGAATTGGGATAGGAAATAAGGTTCAACCAGCGTGGTTCATGAAACCCATCCAAAAACCTGTGTTCTGCCTCAAAAACGAGCCTACTTCTTATTTTAGTGAAAAAAAGAAAGTACATGACGTGTACTTTAGGACTACACGCCATGTATCATTTTACTGTTCATAAGACGACTGAAATTCTGCCACCTTACTTTCCAGAACCTGCTGACATGAGTACACGGTGTGTACCTAGGGGTACACGGTGTGTACCTAGGGGTACACGGTGTGTACCTAGGGGTACACGGTGTGTACCTAGGGGTACACGGTGTGTACTAGGTTTCTTTTAACCTCCTCTCCGACTTACCCACACGCCATGTATATTCCTCATACACGGCTAGACTACACAGTGTGTCCAAGGAGGACATGGTGTGTACTTGGTTTAAATGATTCTACCTAGCCAACAAGCCTACACGCCATGTATTTCCTTCACACAGTCAAGGATACACGGCGTGTCTATAATTACACACCGTGTAGTAAGAAATTTCTACATGGTCATCACAAGGCATGTGCTCAACGAGCACACGGACGGCACTCGCCTAGCCTATACACGGCGTGTACTCTATGTACACGGCGTGTAGTCTGGAAATTTATAGAAACTGCCCAATTTCTCCCTTTTTCTCAGGGACAAGTCAAAAATTCAAACAGGGTTCGGATTTTGACCCGTTCTAAAAACCTGGGTTCTTACAGGACACGATCTTGGTCTGCTTGAACTCCTCACCATTTATTGAATACTCAAATAATTATTTTTTTTACAAATAAATTTTTTATCTATAGAACAATGAATATATATTTATTAAATATTCTATAAATATTTGTGATCAATAAAACAAGAGTAAAATTATTCACCGATCTTGAAAATAATATTTATTCCATTAATTAAATTAAAATAGAATTTAATCAAAATCAAAAGAAACACTTAGTTTATACCCCTCTAGGATTATTTCTTTTTGGAATTAGGTGGGATGAACTAAAGTCTAAGATTACTATTTATAAATGGGTCAAGTCACCCAAGAGAATTAACTTAATATCGCAATGTTAACAACCACATATGAGTGTTTTCTTTGTAATATAATTCCTTTTTTCAATATCACATCAAGTAGGTTGTACATATGTGCCATCAATATATATGCTTGATACATATTTCTTTTTCTATCTAAAAACAACATGTTATTACACCATGACTGTGGAATTTAAGGAAACAGTTTCACTCTAATATAAAATATAGTATACCAGATTCCATAATGATTGAAGGGAAAATACTTCCTTAACTTATCTAGTAATAACATGTCATTCATGGCACACACAATGTATCCAACTTTTCCATGAACTATATCATCATGGTTTATGAAATACATCTAGGTGTTCGAGTCATAACACGCATTAATAATAATCGTAAAGTCTAAGGACCATTACATATGCTCACAGATAGGAATATTTGATGACACGTAAACATGCAGAATTCCTACATGTGGGTCTATTGTCATAATCTCCCATCTTGGAGATTACCAAGTGTGAAATTCCTGAGAAAAAATTATCATTTGCATACGAGTACTCGCACTTGATAGTAAACATTCTATATATCCCATCAGCATATGTTTATGTTATCTGAATGTATAACTATATTTAAGAATATCTCCATGACATTTCAATGTTCTCATCATAGCGGGGAACTTCCATGACCTTATCAATGCGATAAATACCCTAGGAAATTATTACATCAATGTCATGAAAAACAATGAAAAATATGTAATAAAATATTTTATTAATATTCAAATCTTCAAATATACATGGAATACAAATTACATTCAGTTGGTTCTTGAACACTAACTCTAACACTTTAACCAGACAAAAGCGACACTTAGGTGATCTAGGAGCCTCAATGTCAGAATTATCTCCCATTATACTAAAGGATATTTTTAAATTTTTTACATTATCCTAATTTTCCTCTTTAGACCTTTTCATCTTGTTCTTTACTTAAATGGTGAAATGAGCACTTTGGGGATATTTATATTTTAATGTTTCTTCTTCTTGAATGCATGTGTTGATTCACTCTCTCATTTTCCATTTCTCTCTTTGAGTATTATAGTTGATCTTGAAAGGACCAATCTGAGAAGGGAGAGATTTCATAATAAAATGAATAAGAAAACCATATTAAATCTCAATTCCCATGGCCTCAAGCTGAGAGTCCATGTTATCCATTCTTATGATGTGCCCAAAAACACCACTGACACCATTGTACTTTATGGTGACCATTTTGTTGATTAATGTGGTAGTAATCATATTCGGAAGTAAATTGAAATTGTTCTTCAACTAAAGTGAAGAAGGTATTAGAATTTTCAGTTTCTTTAGTCTTTTTAGAATCTATATTAGTATTAGAATCTATAAATCCTCCTCAAATTCCTAACGTTATGAATCCCTTGATAATCATAACTAATAAGTGATTAAACCGCTCCCACTTTTCAAAAGAAACTTTTTCCTTATGGGAACTTTGACCCATAAGTGGGTTAGGTTTATCATTATAAAGGGCATAATAAAGGTCCATAACACAAAGGACAAGAAGAACATGTGCCTTCCATTTCATAATGATTCTATAAGTTAGGGTATCAAGGGATGAAACGTAGCTCATTAGAGAAGTTGAATAGACACAGTAATAATCATGCACATTATCAATAATCATGAAAAATACAAAATCTTAAGTCTCACAAATTAATAAACTGGGAGTGAACATTTCACAACAAAAAATAAAATACACAAAATTTTCTTATTATAAAATTTGTCTGATTTTCCACTTTTGTTAGGCCGAATACAAACGTACACAAATTGTTTCTCCTTAAACATCGGTATCAATAAAACACATAATTAAATCACATCATTGTTGGCTAGAAATAATTTAATTCTATATTACATTGAAAATTTCCACTTAAGAAATTAAAATCACAATTATTTGTTGGGACAATTAATGATTTTAACTTTCATATTGTAACATAATTGTGGTTTTACTAATTCCTACATCTTCAAATAATATTTTTACATTTGGATATACATTAATCAAATTACAAGAACCACATATAAAATTAAAATTTTCATAGGGATACTCAAATAATAGTTTACATTAATTAATAATTCAAATTTAATAATGAAATATAATTGTGGTTTTAACTAATATCATTTATTTTCATGACAATGCTTGTTGAAGTGATTGTGATTTGAATAAGCAAGAACCACAGACACAATTAAATTTAATTATTCATGTAAATTTTAAGTCACACACACATAATAATTTAACTCAATCAAAATTAGTTATTAAAATTAGTACTCCACGCATGATCAATTACTAATTAATTATCTTAATCCATCATTAAAGTCATAATTTATTTTTATGACATAGAAATTTCTCGATATTTTGTAAATTATTTTAGATTAAATTAAAATAAAATAATTTTTAAAAATAAAAAATGGAAAAACATTGTTACCATAATGAATTAGGTTGAGAGTATAGTAATATCTTGAACATATAGAGAGAGTGCATATAACCGCATTGATCAACAAAATTTATTATGTTAGTACCCAAAAACCCATAATTTATTTCAATAGAATGTATTAATAAATAACTCCATTAATCAAAATAGTTGCATAATTATTACATAATAATAATTACTCATGATTATGTACATTTTTTAAAAGAAATCCAAAACATAAAAATTGGAAGATTGTTGGACTTTCGATTTCATGACTTTTTATTAAACTCAATTTTGAATTTTTATTTGAAACAACTATTAGAATCATAATTCTAATTGGCATAATCATTTTGGCCGCATACCCAAAAATTTATAATAGATATGTAGATCTTATCAAATACATAAATGAAACACATAACAGGAAAAAACTAACCTGGATTGAACCCCGGTATGTCATTAAGCATTGTATTCATCCCTTTTCTTTATAATATGAGATGTTGTCTTTGTATATTTTAGGGTTAGAGTTTTGTTTTCAAAGGAAGAAGAGAAAACATAAGGTGGAGTTATTGTAAGTATTTTTTTTTCAGAAAATAGATATATTTATAGACATCCTTGATATCTCTAACTCGCATCATAAAAAATAGAGCAAGATGTGGTACTGGACCATATATACTATGTATACTAATTCTGGATTTCCATTTGCCATGTGCCATCCAACCAATCCTCCACACATATTTTCACTTACGTGCCCATCCACCATATCTCCATGTTGCCCGTATGCACGATATCTCTTCCATTATTCATTTTTCGTCTCCCTCTCCTACTTAGGTTATCGTGGGTCGCATCCTAGGCTACCTTCAAACCATCTCTTTCATCACCCTCCCTCTCTCTGTCACCCCCGCAGTCCATATATCTCTGTTTACAATGTTCCTCCTACTCCCAGTTTCCACTCTACTATCGGTGTTTTTCCTTCTCCCAGTCACGGTCTGGATTCAACTCTTCATGACCTAGGGTTATCGCCTCCACCTTCTCCAACTGCAACTCCACCTCCGCCTCGGTACATAACTTTTCCTCCACCTCCTTCAGTCATCCTTATTTTTAATAATTTATCCCCTATTCCATCATTTTATCCTATTTTAAAACCCAATTTCTCTATACAGCCACACCTCATCATACCTCTATAATCCGACTTTGAATCATAATTCATTATTTATTAGTGTTTCAATATAATGACAGATGTTAATCCGCATCGATTCACTTCATCAGGAGGCCGAAAATCCCATGAATATGGTCACAATGCTCATACCTACCAAAATCCAAGATCTTGATCTATGACAATGGTTCGTATAATTTCCCTCTATAGATATTTAAGGATTTGATACATCAATCTCACCCTTTTTAATTTCATCGCCTACAAAACCATTAGGGTTGTGTAAACCTGCCTTTTTTACTTTGAAGGCATAAAGTTATTCCAAGCGGCATCATCTAATCTTGGTTCCTCAGACTACAAGTACCTTTTCTTTATAAATTTTACTGCATCACCTGATCTTAGACAACAGCTCTTGTAATTTACCTCTTCACCTATTTAAGTATTTGATACTTTATTTTCACCCTTTTGAATTTCCCTTGCTGCACCCGTATTACGGTTTTCCGTACTAGATTTTGAAAGGGTATCATGTTGTTCAAATATGAATCACCTAATCCTAGATCTTCGATCCTTACACACCCTTTCATTATAAATTTCATTGTATTACTTGATCCTGAGCAGTCATGTTATGTACACTTCTTGGAAAAGAATAAAAATATATTCGATTTTGTTCAGTTTATTTTCACTACTATAAATTTCATTACATGTACTCTCATTAAGGTTTTACGTATTTGATTATGAATTTGAAGGCATCAAGTTATTTTAAGTGTTGTAACCTAATACCAGATCCTCATACATCAATTACCTTTTCATTCTAAATTTCTTCACATCATCTGATCATGAAGAGTCATGTTATGTATAGTCTCTAAAAAATCATTTGATGTTATTCAGTTGATTTTCACTACTTTGAAGTCATTTTTTATGTTTTTTCAACACCAAATAAATACATCTCCTTTCATAGTAACCTAATATTCTCGGGTATCTTTTAATGCTTATAAATCCCATTTATAACTTCATCTTGAGCAGTCAATGTTTGGTTTATTATTGGGTTAGATGGAAGGATCTTGAGGCACTAGACAAGGCATCTAGTTCATTCTCCGTTCTACTTGCTATAGACTCTATAAATACCCTCAAGCTCTATGTAAGTGTATGTTATCGTTATCACCTCCATTTTCAATCTTCATATTCTTTTTCTTCTTTCTCTGTTGTTTTCAGTCTCCGTCTCCGCCCCTGACCCTGCATCTCCTTCTCTTCTAATACAGTCTCGATGCCACCATCCACCACACTGTTTCTCCTGATATAAGTTTCCAAAGAAATCAGTGTACCATCTATTAGTGGATGAAGCACGTGGAGGATGGAGTCCCTTTTTAGGTACTACAATAATAGACGGTGCAACCAGTTATGGATATTATTGAAAGTGCAAATAGGTATAGAAAGGTATAGACCGTGCAAACAGGTATAGACAGGTATAGATAGTGCAAACAGTAAATATTAGGTAATCACTGCATCTACATTTCAGGTACTACAATAATAGACAGTGAAAAAAGATATGGATCTTATTGACAGTGCAAACAGGTATAGAAAAGGTATATACAGTGCAAACAGGTATAGACAGTGCAAACAGTAAATCTTAGGAAACCTTAGTGAATTTTCCAAGAATTTGTATTCATGAATGCACTAATTCATTTTTATTTTCCTTATTCTTACCCCTTGAAACCAGCTAAAGAAGTGCATACAGGTATGTATCTTATCATATTTTACTATGGAAATCTTAGTGAATGTTCTTTCATTTTATGAATCCGTACAATTTTCTACATTCATATTTCAAAATCCATCTGGATCCAGGGTTCCTATCTTGAATCAGTTTCAATTGGGGTTTCCTGACTTCATCTCAAGCAAGTACAATTGAATCAATAATTTCAAGAATATTATAAAATTCTATCACCTCTCATCTGACATGCTCCCAGAAGTTGAACCTAGCATGGATATTGTATACTTATCTTTGAAAAAGGTCTTCACAGGAAACATGGGCATAAAATATTCTCACCTTTTATGTATTAAATCCATTGCTACACCTTTTACTTATTGGTGATCTCTTTCACCTAACACTATAATTCTATGATAATAAAAAGTACTCGGATCCTGTGATGTTTTTTTTGTATAGTATCCATATAACTAATACTGAAACATCTTATTGTTATGCAGAGAGTTCCCAAGTAATATTAAAAATGATCTGTTGATATTAGATCACAATGTTTGGTTTATTCTTGGATTAGATGGAAGGATCTTGAGGCACTAGATAAGGCATCTTGTTCATTCTCCATTCTCCTTACATTAAACTATAAATACCCTCAGGTTCTATGTGTGTGTATGTTACCGTAATCACCTTCATTTTCTATATTTATATTCCTTTTCTCCTTTATTTGTTGTTTTCAGTCTCCATCTTTGCCCCCACCCCTGCATCTCCTTCTCCTATAATATAGTCTCAATGCCACCATCCACCACACTGATTTCACCAAAGACACTTTTTAATCACATGGCATGAAAAAGAAATTCAATATAGATCAATTCAAGATGAAAATAAAAAATTGAATAGATGAAAGTTTTCCTAAAATGTATTGTTCCCCTAATTAAACATACTTATTGATGGTTTAAGGTGGAGCCCTCAGCTGGATTGTAAGGATGAAGCTCTTAGGTGCAATTGAGAAGGGATTTTAATTGTAGTATAGTTGGTTTAAAAAAATTTATTCATTACTATATTGATGTTGAAACCTTGACTATATTTACTTTCTATTATTGTATTATAATTGGTTTATTAATGACAAGAAACTACAATGGTTTGCACTATATATTATTGTAGTATATTGATTTTGAAACCTTGAATCTTTTTTATCCGTCCTTTTATTTCCTAGTGGAGTTACGAAATGCTTGAAAGTGTTGATCAATAATATCTATGACTCTAAGAGATCATGAAAAACAACTATGGTTTTCACTGCTAATGATCCACTAGCATAGAAGTATTTTCTAAAGGGGTTTTTAGATGTTGGAAGGAGAAGGTGTATATCTTTTCTTTTTTGAAAGATGGCTCTAAAGATAAATTTCCTGCTCATGTTTTACACTTTTTGATTCTATTTTGTGTGTGTAAAGTTTCTTGAAATTAGAGCCTGTTTTTTTAAATAGATTACTGGTTGTTTTTTGATTCTATGGATTGAATTTGTTAACTCGACATGTATTTCTACCTTGTGATGAGGAGACACAGGACCAGTAGAAAATATAGCAATAGGCTTAGGTGTAGTTTGGATAGTTACAGTAGTGGTAGGTGTAATTGGTGCCACAGAAGGAATGAGCCTTGAAGGGCTATATAAAACCAAATCCTTACCTATAGAAGAAAGTGGAACATATGTAACTTCTCTAGATTCTGAACATGATTCAGGTTATGGAGAATTAGTAGTACGTACTACAACTTCCTTATAAACATTATACAGTAATATTATGAAGCATTGATGATTTCTAGATACTAAACAGAGAGATCATAAAATCATCCCCATAACATATTGAGATACATTCATGATTTCCTTTACTTTTCCACCATCAAGATCATCAATATAGTCCATTGTGTCTTTCAATGAATCATCTGTTCCTACACCCAGATTTCTAACTGCCTCCCTGGTGTCCTGGAATTTACCCATAAGATCTCCCATGAAATCTTGCATTATCACTGGGGATGTCATATGAAACCAAATAAATTAAATATCAGAAGATACATAATTCAACATAGAATTAAACTGGTCAACTCAATTCTAAAAAATCAAGAAAAACAATATATTCTAAGATGGCAGTTGCTGAGGGTTGAAACTTTTCAGATGGAAGCTGGATTGCAAGGATGAAGCCCTCAAGAGCATTTGAGAATGGATTTTAATTATAGTACAGTTGGTTTAAATTTTTGTATTCATTACTATATTGATGTATAAACCTTGACTATCTTTATTTTATATTATTGTAGTATAATTGGTTTATTAATGGCAAGAAACTACAATGGTTTACACTGTCTATTATTGTAGTATATTGATGTTGAAACCTTGACTATTTTTTATCCATCCTTTTATTTCCTACAGGAGTAACTAAATGCTTGCAAGTGTTGATCATCAATATACATGACTCTAAGAGATCATGAAAAACGACTATAGTTTGCACTGCTAATGATCCGCTAGAATAGAATTATTTTCTAAAGGAATTTTTAGATGTTGGAAGGAGAAGGTGCATATCTTTTCTTTTTCGAAAGATGGCCCTCAAGATAAATTTCATGCTCAGGTTTTACATTTTTTTATTCTATTTTTTGTGTAAAGTTTCTTGAAATTGGAACCTATTATTTTAAATAGATTTCTGATTGTTTTTTATTCTTTACATTGAATTTGTTAACACGGCATGTATTTCAACATTGTGATCATATGTTTTTCATGTTTACTACCCACATTTTTTTCTCTTTTCGAGAGAGCCCATCAAATTCATCTGTAGAAATATATTATTGAAATATAAAAAGTTATTGTTGTCATGTATGCTTGACTAATGGGGTTTTTGGCTAGGTTTATTTTGTATCAAATCACAATTCAATCCAGGATTGTTGTTCACATGTATCAAATAGGGCACATTTCTTTGATATGCCATAATTTTTAAATCGAAAGCTTTCTATTATAATTTTGATTGAATCCTTTTGAGGTAGGGAATAAGGAACAATTTGCGGATGATACTGTAATAAAAAACTCCATGAGTTCCTTTTGTAAAATGGGAGAGCATAACTTTTTCATATCTATTTTTTCAGGTAACAGCAATATTCTGAATTATTATGTATGTTTCCAGTTAAACTAATTATCTATATTTTTATTAAGCGTTTTTTTGGACAAAAACATATTTCACTACTTTTGATTTCGGATGTCTGTTTACCGGAAGAAGATGGTCAAGAACAGCCCCAATCCAAGGTAATGGGACAATTTCTAATTTCATATTTTGATTTTTTTCTCCTTTATTTATTGATATTCCTTCCCAGCTAACAACAGTTATTCCTCATTTCCTTCTTCGTGTTCCCTTATTTTACCCATCTTTGATTTTATGTTCCCATTGAAGAAAAACTACAAGTTTACTTACAGTGTGGGTTCTTATGTGTACACTGCAGTGTGGTTTCTTCTCTTGAAATAGAAGTCTAGAGCAATTTCATCCTGTAGCAGGAGCCTGCTACGTCATCAAATCATGAAGGGAAGATCACACTGGCAAAACATGAGGTGTTGGTGAAGTTCATCTTCACTGTTGGATCCTTTCGTGGTATCATGTTGAAGCAAGACATCCCTTTCTCCATTGTCACCCATCACCCGTTTTCTGGATTTGAGATTCAGAAATAGATTTTGTTGGTGTCACCTTCTAGATTATGTTGGATCCTACAGGATTATTAACAAAGCACTATTGTTTTTCGGTTCATCTTTTTTATTAAGATAATTTCAGTATTACTAGTCAGCCCATTGTTGTTTGGAAATTAGGCCTTAAGTTGTTTGGATGTGGTCATATTAATTTATCTGACTTGTATCAATTTATGACTCATTTTATCCAACATGTCAAATTACGGGTTGAACTTAGTTGAGTCCAACATAACCCCTCCATGCAAAAAATCTTTTTATTACTAGTGATTTACAATAGTTGATTTTTCCTTAATCATGTAAAAAATTGATGACTCATGTTGTTTATTGTTTTTTTTTTCTTCTTGATTTGATTCTTGGAAGACAACAATTGTCATAAAATGGATGTTTTTAACATATGGGGAGGCTTGTACGTTTCAAAATGAAAACAACAGGTGGTAGAAAGGGGCCTTTGGGCTTCCACCTTTCAATGTTGGAAAATTTCGCAGGAATAGAACGTAAACAATTAATACGGTTTTGCCAAACGTACATCCCTCTACTTGCATATGCCGGCCAGTGGCCTCCCCCGGCTGGTGGAAGCAAAGGCAGATAGGATTCCCCGCCCCTGCAAATGGGTTCGCTTCCCCCTCCGATGCCTCTATTTATAGGGCACCCTCTCCCCTTTCCCTCATTCCCTCATTCGCTTCTCTTCTATATTATCTTTTACAGAACCGGGCGTGCGTTCCCTACATTCATGGGCTTCATGGAGGAACCCTCTCTCCTCGAAGTTACCAGTTTGCCGGTGGGTTTCCGGTTTTGCCCCACCGACGACGTTCTCCTCCTCCACTACCTCGCCCCGAAGGCTCTCCATTCCCCCTTGCCCGCCCCCGTCATCCCCGTCATCCCCGTCGTCGACGTTTTCCGACTCCATCCCCGTGACCTACCTGGTTCGTTCTCCCATGTTAGGTTTTGATAATGACGATCGTTCTGAATTTTATGATGTGTTAATCAGGAGATCCGTCGGAAAAGAGGTACTTCTTCTACAAGCGGAGGTGGGGGGGCCCGGTCGCCGGCGGGTGGAAGGCGGTGGGGGGAGACATCGCCGTGGCGGCGCCGGGAACCGGCGCGGTGATCGGGTGGAAGAAATCTCTGGCGTTCCGTGGCGGGAAACCCTGGCGCGGCGTTCCGAGCCCTTGGACCATGCACGAGTATCGCCTCGCCGGCTCAGCCAGTGGACCGGGGGATTGGGTGGTGTGCTGCGTTTTCGCGAATCGAACCGGCCGTCGCACCCGCCGCCGACGCATCCGCCGTGAAACAGAGAGAACGGCGGGCGGCTCCGGCGAATAGGCGGGCATTGGATGCGTATTTCTGTTCTTGGCTTTTGTTTGTTCTACGCTTGGCTCTCAGCCATCTCCGTCGTCGTCCTCATCATCTCACGTACGCTCCGCTCTGGGGCTGTTTCTGTGAAGATCATAGTGAATAAGAATTAAAGTTGATTAGCCATGGTTTGCTGCGAGACAGACGGATCGTGAATCATTTATGGAATCGATGCGATTTTATCCCTTTCCTTGAGCCTTAAGGATGTGTTCATTTACAGTCGCATAAATACTGTTACTTTTACAGCAGAGGATATGATTTTATGGGGGAAAGGTGTTAAAAAAGATCTGGTGGAAAGCGTGGCTGCCCACAAAAAGGAGATTTAAAAGGATGGTGGTGGGCGCATGAGAACCCTAGAGAATAGCTGCACATGGACGGAGATGTTGAAGAACTCAATGCCTGCATTTCGAATCTTTCCTCTCCTGTGTATAGTTTCTAATTAAAAAAAAACAACATATTTTCACTTTTCTGGAGAATTAAAACGTTTATTCTAAACATTTTTTGATAAACCAAAAACATTAATATAAAAATCCATTAAGTAAATACTACGCAAACCACAAATTAAGTCATTTGTTGTGGAAGTTGTCCAAGTCTGTTTCGACATCCCCTTTTAAACTTATTTTTCTTGTAACCAAAACATTTGCATCAGCTTTGTTCTCATATCTTAGTAGCTAATCAATGGTTTCAAATACTTCACCATAATCGATGTCTTTCTTTTGCTTTTAGTCTTTGGTGGCGTCGATATAATGAATTTCCTCATCTATCACTTTCCACCATATTTTTTCGGATTTAAGTTCCTCAAAACTAACTGGATCGAAAGTCGTCAAGAGACAATACAAATTTACATACTTTTGGTTCTTTTCTATGATATATATACATTTTGGGGCGTATATGAAAATGTTCCCGTTCGTTGTTTTCTAATGTAGGAGCATGTGGCGGCAACGTCATTGGTTCTTCAACCCCTCATTCCTCTATTAGTTCTTTAACCCTTTCTTCACCTTCTAGAGTGAGTTGCACAACTCTAGAATTATCAGCTTGATTCCATTTCCAGGACTTTTTTTTTCAAAGATAACATCTTTGTTGAAAATAATCTTATCGGAGATGAAATTATATAAACGATATCCCATTACTCTATGTTCGTATCCCATAAGGACACACTTCACTATTACAAAAACGGGCAAGGGAAGCGCCCCCTTATATCAGCGCTAAGCAAAAACCGCTGATAAAACAACCCTTTATCAGCGCTAAAATTTTAGCGGTGATAAAGGGATTCTTTATCAGCGCTTTTCTAGCGCTGATAAAGGGCCTCTTTAGCAGCGTTAAAATTTTAGCGGTGATAAATGGTTGCTTTATCAACGGTTTTCTAGCGCTGATAAAGACTCCCTCTATCAGCACTAGAAAAGCACTGATAAAGAATACCTTTATCAGTGCTAAACAAAACGCTGATAAAAAGACCCTTTATCAGCGCTGATACAAGATGGATTTATCAGCGCTTTTTTAGCGCTGATAAAGCGGACCATTATCAGCTAAAAAAAAGCGCTGATAAAGGATACCATTATCAGCGCTAAAATTTTAGCGCTGATAAAACCTTAGTCCATTTTTATATAAAGTCGGTTGCACAGTGCCCTCGTTTTATCGCGACCTAAAGCTCTCGCGGTACTGGAACCCTGCGACTCCCCTCCGCCGCCCGCTGAGTTCGCGTTGCCAGACCTCCGCCGCCCTCGAGGTTCTCGTTACCGGACCTCCACCGCCCGTTGAGCTTCACGTTGCCGGACCTCCGCCACCCTCGAGCTTCGCTTTGTCGGACCTCCGCCGCCCGCAACGCCCTCGAGCTTCAGGTTGCCGGACCTCCGCCGCCCGCTGAGTTTCGCCTTGTCGGACCTCCCTTTAAGGCATGTTTTCCAAATGATTTTTTAATATTGTTCTCCTCTCCCATCACACAACCATATGTTGATTTGGCATGATAGATTTAATGGATATTTGAGATTGTGATGGTTGTAGGCTACATGATTCATCCTTTTCTTCTTCATGTTTGTGTCTAGGGTAATGCCCCCTGTTGAAGCTTGAGTTTGGTCCAACTTCTTCTAATTGTTCTAGAACTATTATTCTATAAATCATATCACACTATTAAAACATTGTTAATTGGAGTTTTGGGATGTGATGCTTGCCCATCAATGGTGTTCTGATGGATTTTGTGTTGAATTGTTTCATCCCTAGGTTTCATTTCCTCCGGTGATTATGATTCTGCTTCATCGTAGATTCATGAGTGTTCTTCCTACATATTGTGATGGGGTTCTTGGGGTGATCATCCAATATATTTCTATTAATCATAAGGTATCACCTTTTTTTCTAATGACTACGGTGGGTTTTTAGGTGATTTGGTATTTGTTTATTCTAGATCCTAGAAACCATTCAATTTGATGGTGGTATGGCTTGATATGTTATATAAATTCTTCCAACAATCACATTTATGAGAAGGTGTGGTTTGAATTATAGAATATATATGCTTTGATTTAATTATATTATTAGGTTATGTTGGGTTGGAAATGGGTGATGAGGTTCCTAAGGTGATGAATTCTAGTTTGTTATCTTGTTAGTGAAGTTGTTGATGATGATGTTGATCAGGCGCATCACGGTGCAGGTATCAAGGCACGAGTATCATCATGATTTGAGGCATGATTCAATAGCATATTTTTGTTTGAAATTTGAATTTAGTGTTGTTTTATGGTGTATTTTTTATAATTTCACATACTATTTGAACATATGTGGCTATGACATATTTATTTTTTCTTTTATCATTACTCCATTATTCTAGGATTTTCTATTAGTATAGTTTTTTTTACTGTAAATCAAAATGTGGAATCTTTGGGGTCTGTTTGACATGAGTTGATTTTCTTTAAAAGGGATGGTTTATTCAAGTAAAATATATCTTGAGAAACCTAGTATTGGTGGAAAGATTGATATGCTCATCATCAATGGCGATCAATGAGTTTACACTATCAGAGTGAAGTTTATGAAAAATTTAAGGTCCTTTACACTTGGATTCCAGTTTCACTAGATTCCTCCTAGGTATCATCGATTCCCTTAGATCCAACACCATGTCACCATAAAGTAAGGAATGAAGGATAACCTTTTTCTTTAAGGACAACACCACCCAGTTCTGATGCATTTCTAGGTCATCCAATGCTTGAACCATATTTTTCTTTGAGGGGTTCCCCCCTTCTTTCCTTCATGCTATCTAAGTGACTTTGTCTGGCAGTGCACTTGTATGGCATGATGCCCAGACCACCAAGCTTTCTAGCCTTGCCACCCCTACCTCCATCTCCGTCCTTCTCCCTCGCTGAGGTTACTGACTGCTTCTCTGTAGTGGCCAGGCCCCTTCCAAGTAGTGTTTGTTCTATCTCCCTTGGCTTTGAGCCTGTCATCCAGCTCCAAATACTTATTGATCCAGAGAGAACTCCCTCACCAGCCCCCAAGTTTCATTACCCATCCTTCTCCTGCCCCTTTGGATCCTCATCTCCCACTCATATGAAGCTTACCAACCAGAAGGGATTATGAACATGTTCAAAATCAAGGGACCTCAATGAGAGATCATCCTCCCACTTAAATCGGACTTCCTCACTATAGAAATCAAAAAGCATAATGTCATTGTTGTTTTTGTCAAATAACACAGAAAACCCTATAATAATCATAGAATTATCCTGGAAGATTAAGTTGCATGGATTTCTACACTCTGACCCCTCCAACAGACACAAATGGGTATTTTGGCACAATAAATATGTTGTTGAGACTGTTCAAGATTGCAATCAATTCATCACTACCAAGGTGTTCAACAGTGGAACCTCCTTCCTTATGACTTTTGTTTTTGGAAACTATGACTCTCTTCAAATGGAATCTATATGGAGTGAAAAAAATACCTTCGATCCTGGCCACCATCCATTTTTTGTTGGGGGTGAATTTAATGTAATTTCCAACCCAAAGGAAAGGAAATGTAGAAGCCCATTCCAGAGGAAGGCCATCATGGAGTTTGTTCAGTTCATGGCTGGGAAGGGCCTCATTGATCTCAACTTCTCAGGTAACAGTTTCACCTGGTGCAACAACTGCAGGGGCCATCACCACTTGTGGAGTCTATTGGATAGGTGTTTAGCCAACATGAAAGCCACTAACCTATTCTAAAATACCATGTTTTTCCATCTTGATTGAGGTATTTTGATTCACTCTCTCCTCTTGGTTTCCATTTCTTCTTGGCATGATCATCAGAAACAATTTCACTTCCACCAGCAGTGGGTTAACATCCTAGGGTACCAGGAAATGGTTTGTGAAATATGGAATGAACCCCGATAGGTGCGTGTTCACCCCTTCCTCCTCAGGAACCTTCACCACCTAGGACTACTGTCGCATATGGGCTCTTTCAGAGTATTCTGATAGATGGAATGATACCTTTGATTTATTGGATTATTAACACCAGTTTGAGATTTATGTTTGACTATATACTTATTATATTTTCTTATTATTTCTTACGCACCACCACTTGAGTCGAGTAACATGATTTAAATCCATATTGGTACTTTGGTTCTGATGTGGATATGGTTTTTTATGTGTTTGTGACATGTGTATGTGTGGATATATGGGTATTTAGGCATGATGATATTGAATGTAGGGCAGAGACCTAGGAGTGGTAGATGTATCATTCTTGATTATTCTTGTGTTTGGTCTGGGGTGATTTGAGGAAACTATAATGAATCTAAAGTAATTATATTTATTGAAGATGAATAAATACTAATGGTTAGGCTCTATTAATCTCTATTTTTATAAGGAAGTGGTTATCTTCTACTGTATTTGAATGTCTTGTTTTGTGTACTTGAACCATAAATACTAATATTTGAGATTCAAATAGGATGAAGATGAATAAATATTGGATGGATGCTAATCGTTTGACAATAGAGTACGAGAACAGAGTGAAAGAGTTCATCAAGTTTGCAAAGGATCACGCAAAGGATCCTTCTCAAATCCTTTTTCCATGTTTACATTATTGTTATTCTAGACTACTTACTCCAGAGGAGTTGGAAGAACATTTGATATGTCACAGAATAGATCAGAGTTATAAATGTTGGAATAAACACGGAGAAAAAGAGAATGTAGCTACTGGATGGGATAAAAATGTGTTTTATGGATCATCAGATATTAATACAAATATGGATAATGAAGAAGACCGTATGGAGGATGTGATTACAGATGTCAATGATGATGAAGATCGTATTTAGTAAATGACAAAGACAATTGAAGATGAACTCCGTGATTGCCCAAAATTGTTTGAGAAGTTAAAGAGTTGTGCAAAGATGCCATTGTATGCTGGTTTCACTAAGTATACAACATTGTCTGCTGTATTGAAGTTGTATAAATTGAAATCAGGCAACGGATGGAGTGATGTCAGTTTTACGGAACTAGTTTCTCTCTTGAATGACATGCTCCTGGAAGATAATGAGATCCCAAGCCGGACATATGAAGCTAGAAGAATGCTACGCTCGATGGGTTTGATTTCTAAAAGAATACATGCCTACCCGAAATACTGTATATTGTTTTTCAAGGAGAACAAATCACTTACAAAATGCCCAAAGTGTGGTGCTTCTCAATACAAGAAAGATAAATCCAATCCTACAAAAGTTATATGGTACTTTCCAATCATTCCAAGGTTTAGGAGTCTATATGGAAGTGAAGAAATTGCAAGACAATTGTTGTGGCATGCAGATAAAAGAAATAAAGATGGGAAATTATGTCATCCGATCGACTCTCCTTAATAAAAGAAAATTGATCATGAGTATCCTGAATTTGGAAAAGAGCTGAGAAACCTTCGTCTTGCGTTATCTACCTATGGATTGAATCTTTTTGGTTTTCAAACCAACACTCATAGTACATGGCCTGTTATGTTGGTAAATTATAACTTGCCACCCTGGTTATGCATAAAGCGAAAATTCATCATGTTATCTATGCTTATATCAAGACCAAAACAACCAGGTAACAATATTGATGTTTATATGGCTCCTTTGATCGAAGATTTGAAGTTATTATGGGATTCAGGTGTTATGTTGTATGATGATTATAAAAGTGAATACTTCACGTTGAGAGCGATGTTGTATGGGACAATAAATGATTTCCCTGCTTATGGAAATTTGTTAGGCTATAGCATTAAAGGAACTCAAGGGTGTCCCGTGTACGAAGAAGATACAAAATCAATTATGTTGAAACATTCATCGAAATCTGTGTTTCTAGGAAATCATAGATTTCTACCTCGTCGGCATAAGTAACGATCATGGAAGACATCATTCAATGGAAGTTCAGAACAATGCGCAGCACCGTCTCCACTAACAGGTGATCAACTGTTTGATAAAGTAAAAGATCTGAACACTGTTTTTGGTAAACCATTTTCGAAAAACCTTACGAAAATCGGTTGAAAAAAGAGATCAATTTTTTTTGAATTACCATACTGGAATTGTTTTTACATCATACATTTTCTTGATGTGATGCATGTGGAAAAACTGTATGTGACAGTGTTATCGGAACCTTGCTAAATTCCCCTGGCAAAACAAAAGATGGAATTAAGGCAAGGTTGGATATGGTTGACATGGGAATATGAGAAGAGTTGGCTCCTGTGAAGAGTGAAAATCGAATGTTTCTTCCTCCAGCTGCTTATACTCTTTCTAGGGAGGAGATATATCATTTTTGCAACTTCTTCAATGATGTAAAGGTTCCATAGGGGTATTCATCAAATATCAAGAACATTGTGTCAATGAATGATTTGAAGTTAAAAGGTTTTGAAATTACATGATTGCCATGTTTTAATACAAGATCTAATTCCTATAGCTTTACATTTCATTTTTCCCAAGAATTTTTGTCATACGTTAACCAAACATTGTTTCTTTTTCAAAGATATATGTAGCAAAGTTTTAGACCCGGCGAAATTGCCAGCTATGGAAAAAGAAATTTTCATCATATTATGTGAATTAGAAATGTTCTTCCCGCCAACATTATTTGATATGATGGTTCATTTGATGATTCAATTGATGAGAGAGATTCTAATTTGTGGTCCTGTGCACTATAGATGGATGTATCCTGTTGAACAGTATATGATGATTTTGAAAGGTTATGTCAAAAATCGAAGTCGGTCAGAGGGTTGTATAGTGGAGAAATATATTGTTGAGGAAGCCATTGAATTTTGTACCGAATACCTATCTGATGTGGAAATCATTGGTCTCCCGAAATCTCATCACACTGGACGCATTGAGGGTGAGGGAATTTCTGGAAGAGAAGTTGTGACAATCAGTATTACAGATCAGGAGCAGGCCCATCTTTATATTTTGCATAACAGTTGGGAGGTTGCTCTATATATTGAAACTCACAAAGAAATTCTTAGGCAGTTGAATTCATTAAGGGATGAAAAATGGTTATCAAATACACATAATCACCAGTTTATAGGATGGTTTCATGACCATATTTTTAAGCACTTGGATGAAAATACAAATTCAATTTCAGAACAACTTCGATGGCTAGCCGCTGGACCAAGTGTGTAAGTATTATCTTACAGTGGTTATGTAATTAATGGTTATACATTCTATTCAGATGAACATGATGAAGATAATACCATGCAAAATAGTGGATTTACACTAGTGGATGAAGTGATGCATGTTTCTGGTAGTAAGGAAAAAAATCTAATTTATGCAAATATGTCATAATTTGGAATTATCAAACTAATATGGGAGTTGGATTATACGACATTCCAATTGCCGATTTTTCAATGCAAATGGGTTGATAACAACAGTGGTGTTAAAATAGATGAATTGAGATTTGTGAAAGTTTATTTTATTAAAGAAGGGTATGAAGATGAACAATTTATAATGGAATCACAAGCGGTACAAGTTTTTTATATTCCAGATCCCGCAAACTGAAAGTGGTCGATTGTTCTGTTATCGTCCAAAACTACTGAAGGTTCCGATGAAAATTCAGTTGAGGACAATCCCTTCAGTGGTACATCGCAATCATTTCAGAGCGGTCCCAATATAAATGATGTTTTGTATGTTAGAGGAGACCACAATGAAGGGATTTGGATAATCGATAGAGGTTTCAAATCCCTTCAACCTTTGAAAAAAAGAAAGAGAGTTCAATAAACATGTTATATTTTTTTGTAATATAGATCTTGTTATCTCATGTTATTATATTACCATCACTGAATTTATGTAATCTAAATTAACTATTCAACCACTTTTGCAGATAATGACTTCCGCACATTCTGGTGCTCCTAACCTTGAGGCTGAACAAGTCTCTCAATATAGCATCCCAGCCTTTTCTTACATTACTATTACATTATTTTAAAGATAAACAACACAATAGTATTACACATGGAGGATCCAGAGGTTTAGTGTCTTGGGAAAACTAGGACCATACATAACAAATACAACATCAAGCATAAACATTTATTTAATTTCTTCTTCTATAGCTTCTTAGTAGCACTTGTCCTCTCCTTAGTACATGTAGCCACCTGAGGATATACATCAAAAGGGGTGAGATAAAATACCAGTAAGAGGATAGATAAGAACAATACATCATGGGGTGATCATAATCATAACATAGGCAAAAGATCATGAACATGAGAGGAGCATAAGTAAAAGACTTGAAATGTGGCATTGCATAAAAATGAAACATCATGTCTTAGTGGTTAACTACCACACATACTTGTGAACAAAGCTAGAATCATGTTCACACATAATTTCACATTTACTCATGAGATTCATCACTTTACCCAATGCATTGGAGCGCTATATAATTCCGGGCACACCCGTCACATTTAAACATTCATATTGCGCTATATAATTCCGGGCGCACCCGTCACATCATAACATTATCATTATCATGATTGCCACATAGAACACATATCAAACATGTACATAAATAACACATGGAAAGGAATGGGTTTCATCTCATAATAACACATTCATAATCTTTGGGTTCCCAAAAGAAAGAGGGAACAACATACTAGATATAAGAACCATCAACCTTGAATGAGAGGTAAAAGGTGAGATCTTGAAAGAAGAGTTATTTTGGAAAACATTTTGATGGACATAAAAACCAGTGAAAAACATGTATATCCCAGAAAATTAAAGGAAAATATGAACAAATGATCTTTGAGGAGTAACCATATCAAAAATGGAGGGAAAGAGGGAGAACCCGAAGGAAGAAAATTGGGTTCGAGATTTCCCATTACCTTGTACTTCGAATGCCTCCTTCTCTTTAATGTCCTGTATAATGACATTATATTCATTAATTAGAAATTCCAGAACCTTTTATACATTAATAGGGTTTATTCTGGTTTCATTATTTCATATTATGTTCCTTTGGATGACTTATAGAGTTTAAAAACATTGATCGGGGATGTTCGTTTTCATGGTTTTCTTGAGCGGTCCACTTGTATTCTTAAATTGATGTTTGGGTAGATCATGGGTAAACATCCAGAATTGATATTACATGTTATTAATGATATTAAAGAATATTTAATGATTTTATAATGAGTTATATTAGATCCATGTGAACGAATCATTAGATAAGATTTTAATGATGGTTATTTGGGTTAATTTGGGCGGTTTTTGGATCACAACGAACTTGTTTTAACATTTAACTTAGTAATATGGCCATAGGTTATTTACAGAACTTAAAATAGAACATAATACATATAAAATATTCTGGTTCAACCATAAAATGGTTTCATGACCAGATTTAAGGTAGAAATGGAAGAAGAGAACATATCGTTTTTGAAGGTGATAAATTATCACCACATGAACAACGTTCTCTTTAATAAAATAAAAGGAAGAGGGAAAGGGTGTGGGGTGATATAATAAACCATTAGAATAATAATATTAAAGTATATATATAATACTGGATTTACAAAACAATTTGGATGAAGATAGGTAGGGAGAGATCAAGAAAGGAACTTGAACTTGAAAGGAAATTAAAGGAGAAGAGGGAGGAAAATTACCTCTTGAATCCTTCACTTGAGAACCTCCTTAAGGGCCTAAGCCTGGTCTTTTGATGAGACCAGAAACACGTGGGGGAGGGGCTAGGGGAGATGATTGGGCAGAGCTTAGACAATGATTGAAGCTTGAGAGGTGTGGTTTGGCAAGAGAAGGGGGAGGGCTTATTTATACATGAGGAGGGAGGTGTTTTTGGCATAAAATATTAAATAAAATAATATATCAAGAGTTAGACTTGTAATAGTAGTTTTTTGACATCCTAAATCATATATAAATATAATATAATTCGTTTTAGGCTTTAAATCTTCTTTATAATTTGAATTCATTAATTTATTAAAAGGAAAGTGAAAGAAAGAAAAAAAGACACTCTAAGAAATCACCTTTTGACTTTAGGCTTTGGAAAGTTCTTTTTAGGATTGAGAATTGGATTTATTGTATTTCAAGGAACAATTTATGAAATTTAAAATAATTTGGCCGAAACTAATGCTCTAGAATGTTTATTTCATCATTACATCATTAATGATGCAATTTAGTGTACACCGATTATGCGAAAAACTGTATTTTTTTACTATTCATCCGAAAATTGAAGTATTTCAGAATAAACCCAAAAATTTACCCCTACCATTTTTCGACGTGTAGAATCCAAAAATGATGTCCATTTTTCAAAAATAATTTTCTAAATATTATTAATTTAATTTTTAACTAAAATCATAATTTACTTAAAAAAACAGTTTTTATGATTAAAACTGATTTTGTAGTTCTTTCATAAATTACGTAGGGTCTTATAAAATTATCTAAAAACTATTAGACATTTATTCAGTACATTATGAATACATTTTAGGGAAATAAATATTCTTTTAAATTAATTAATTAATTATAATTAATTATTTTGACTTTATAAAATACCAAAAACGTTTACTAAGGTCAAATTATCACTTTTTATGATGTCTAAATATTATTTTATTATTCATAGGTAATGTTACTCTTATTTACTATAAGGGTAATATTACTATTCATAAGGGTAGGTTACTATACATAAGGGTAGGTTACTATTCACCAAAAATTATTTTTGTTTCATTCGACTCCAAAAACTATCTTGAACACAACCGTGTATGTCAAATTTTTAAAATTCCAAACATAGGGGTGACAAAAATATGTTTAAAGGTCACTTATCACTTAGTAGTTCATTATTTTGTGTTTTTATGACATAGATATAAGAAGGGAATTTTTTATTGAAATACTTTGGGTCGTTACATTCTTCCCCCCCTAAACAATTTCGCCCCTAAAATTTTACTTTACACAAACAGGTGTGGGTACTTCTCCTTCATTGCCTCTTCTGGTTCCCAAGTTGCTTCCTTAAACTTATGGTTCCTCCACAACACTTTGACAAGGTGGGTTGTCTTGTTGCGTAGAACCTTATCACTTCAGTCCAAAATTTTTACCGGCTGCACCTCATAGGAGAGATCATCACCCAGCTGTACCATCTCTGAGTTTAGTACATGTGAGGGGTCTGGTATGTACTTACTCAGTAGTGATACATGAAACACATCATGAACTTGAGCCATATTCGGTGGAAGTGCCAGATGATAGGCCACAGATCCTATACGATCAAGGATCTCAAAGGGGCCAATGTACCTTGGGCTTAGCTTCCCTTTCTTCCCAAATCTCATGACTCTCTTCCATGGATATATTCGAAGGAAGACTTTATCTCCAACGTCGAACTCCAAGTCCCTTCGACGATTGTCAGCATAGATCTTTTGCTGACATTGAGAAGCTTTGATGTGTTTCTGGATGACTTGAACCTTCTCTGTCATCCCTTGAAAAAGATCGATACCAAGTAGCTTTCGTTCTCCAACTTCATCCCAACAGGTTGGAGTTCTACATCGCTTCCCATAAAGAGCTTCATACGGAGCCATCTGAATACTCGAGTGGAAGCTATTGTTGTATGAGAACTCAACCAATGGGAGGTGTTGATCCCATCCACCTTTGAATTCTATAGAGCATGCTCTTAGCATATCTTCGAGCATCTGAATAGTCCTTTCAGACTGGCCATCGTTTTGGGGGTGATAGGCCGTGCTGAAATTTAATTCAGTACTCAAAGCATGTTGAAGACTCCTCCAGAATTTAGATGTGAACCTTGGATCACGGTCAGAGAAAATCGAGAGTGGAACACCATGCAATCTCACTACTTCCTTCACATATATCCTTGCAAGTTTTTCAAGTGATAGGTCTTCCCGAATAGTGATAAAATGGGCAGTCTTGGTGAGTCGATCAACCACAACCCATATTGCATTATTTCCTCTTGATGTTTTCGGGAGACCCATGACAAAGTCCATAGTAACATTTTCCCATTTCCACATGGGTATAGGCAATGGCTGCATCATACCTTTGGACTTTTGTCGCTCAGCTTTAACTTGCTGACATACCAAGCACCTTGATATATATTCCGCAATCTCCTTCTTCATGTTATCCCACAAGAAGTGTTCTCAGAGATCACGATACATATTGGTACTTCCATGATGGATAGAGAAAGTTAATCTATGTGCATTATCCAATAGTTCCTTCTTTATCCCGGGTGATGAAGGCACACAAAGCCGCATTCCAAACCGAATCACACCATCATCATCGATATGGAACTCTTGCAGCTTCCCTTCCTTTACTGCATTCACCCTTTTTTGTATCTCCACATCATCCCTTTGTGCTTCCTTAATCTTCTGTTGGATGGATGGTTGCGCAATCATTTGGGCAAGGTAGGATGTATCCCCTTCCCTTATGATTCCCAAATCCATCCTTTTCATATCCAAGAAGATAGGGTCTTTCTCAATCCTCAACATGGATAGAGTAGCAGGTTCTTTTCTACTTAGAGCATCAGCTACCTTGTTCGCCTTCCCAGGATGATAGTGAATAGAGCAATCGTAATCCTTTATTAGCTCTAACCATCTCCTTTGACGCATGTTGAGCTCATTTTGTGTGAATATATACTTTAGGATCTTGTGGTCGGTGTATATGTCACACTTCTCACCATAAAGGTAGTGCCGCCAGATTTTCAAGGTAAAAATCACTGCTGCCAGCTCTAGATCATGCATCGGGTAGTTCTGGTCATGGATCTTCAACTGTTGTGAGGCATAGGCTATCACATTATCATTTTGCATGAGTACACAACCCAAGACTTTCTTTGAAGCATCGCTGTATATCACAAAACTTTCTCCACTTTTCGGTAGTGTGAGTACAAGTGCAGTGATCAGCCTTCTCTTTAGCTCCTTGAAGCTTCCCTCACATTCTTCCGTCCATACATACTTTACCCCTTTCCTTGTTAACTTAGTTAGCGGGCTTGACAATTGTGAGAAGTTTCTCACAAAACGTCGATAGTACCCGATAATCCAAGAAAACTACGGATTTCTGTGACACTAGAGGGCCTGGTCCATTCCTCAATCACCTTTCTCATTGAAGGGTCCACAGAAATTCCCTCGCTTGTGATCACATGTCCCAAGAACGTGACTTGATTCATCCAAAAGTCACACTTGCTGAACTTGGCGTACAACTTCTCCTTTCTCAATGTCGCCAACACAAGTCTTAGATGTTCTTCATGTTCCTCCTTTCTCTTGGAGTAGATGAGAATATCATCGATAAACACTACCAAAAATTTGTTGAGGTAATGTCTAAAGACTCTATTCATCAAATCCATGAAGATTGCAGGGGCATTAGTAAGTACGAAGGGCATCACCAAAAACTCATAGTGCCCTTACCTTGTACGGAAGGCAGTCTTCTGAATATCTTATTTCTTCACCTTTACTTGATGATATCCAGAACGAAGATCCACCTTTGAGAAGTATTGAGCTCCTCTTAACTGGTCGAACAAGTCATCAATCCTTGGGAGAGGATACTTGTTCTTTATGGTGATCTTGTTGAGTTCTCGATAATCGATACACAGCCGCATGGTACCATCCTTCTTCTTCACAAAGAGCACTGGCGCACCCCAAGGTGATGCACTAGGGTGTATGAACCCTTTGTCCAGATGCTCTTATAGCTGCTTCTTTAACTCCTCCAGTTCGATAAGAGCCATCCTATAGGGGCACTTCGAGATAGGAGTAACTCTGGGTATGAGTTCAATTGAGAACTCTACCTCACGATCTGGGGGAATTCCGGGTAACTCTTCGGGAAATACATAACTGTATTCCCTCACGATGGGCATTTCCTCAAGGTTGGCACTTTCCTTCGACTCAACCATTTGGGCGAGGTATGCTTCTTCATAGGGAATCAACACCCACACCATTGAATGATTTTTCAAAGGATAATCATGATCTTCCTTGAATTTGTAGAGGAGCATGGGATGGTTCGTAATATGAAAATATATTTCCTTTTTCCGACAGTTGATATGTTCTCTATATAACAAGAGCAAATACATTCCCATTATAGTGTCGAATTCCACCAAGGGAAGTATTACGAGATTTTCTAGAAGAATCTCCCCACATACGTCAACAGGAGAAGAATCAAACACTTGTGTTGCAACGATTGAACCACTTGGTGTTTTTACAGATATCTCTACTTCAAGGTTTCGGGGCTTCGATTCTATAGTTCTAGCAAACTTGAAAGATATAAAGGAATGCATAGAACCAAAATCAAATAAGACTTTTTCCATTCTTGAGTGAATAGGAAGTGTACCTTGTATGACTTCATTATCATGTTCCACCTCCGTAGTAGTGATGGAATAATCCTTCCCTTGTTCCTTTGGCTTTGGTGGTTGTTGGCACTGATTACCCTCGAGAGCTCGAGGTTTAGTGCACTGGTTTGAATAGTTCCCTAGTTCCTTACCGTTGTAGCATTGAACCACGAGTGATTCTCTCCTTTCATAGGCTACATTATCCTTCCTTTTCATGTCTTTTCGACACTTGTGAGATTGGTGTCCTTCCTTCCCACACTTAAAGCATTTTTCCGTACCTTTGAGGAAGTTCCCATAATGCAACTTCCCACATTTTTGGCATGTGGGTCGTTGTGTTTTCTTCCCATCTTTATCACTAGATCCACCAGCTTGAAACTCCATCTTTCTTTTCTTATCACCATATCCATGGGACCATTCTCCAAACTCCATCTCCACTTTGATAGCACACCGAACAACTTATTCATAACTCCCAAAGTCTCGAATTGCAAGATCCTTTCGAAGATGTGGTTTTAATCCACTAAAGAATCTATCAATTTTGCTATCATTGTTGATAACAAAACCCGAAGCATACCTTGCGAGCCTTTTGAGATTTTCTTCATAGGTTGTGACAGATTCTCCTTATTTTTGCTTGAGCTCTATGAATTCTCTCTCCATCTTCGTGCGAAGAGTACGTGGGAAGTACTTATTAAGAAACATTATCTTAAAGTCTTCCCATTCCATATCTTCAATTTCCTCCCTTGGCTTGGTGTTCTTAATCAAAGACCACCATTGATCAGCTTCTCCATCTAGACAATAAACGGCTAGAGTCACCTTCTTCATCTCGGAACAGTGAAGAACAGAAAAGATCTTCTCCATGGAGTTGAACCACTGTTCCGCAACTAGTGGATCGGAAGATCCACAAAACGTCGGTGGTCGTTGCCGCATAAAACATTTGATAGCTAGTTACTCCCTCTTTGGTGAAGGAGGGAGTTCCCCATTATTATGGTTATTATTCATAACCTGAGATATTTGGGTAAGCATCACCATGAAGTTTTTAACTCCACCTCCAAAATCATTGGGGATGTCGTTCGGGAAATCGTTGCATTGGCCCTCGCAAGAGTTGTTGGCCTGATTTCTCCTGGTTCCCACCATTTTCTAAAATAGAAAAGGTTAGAACAAAACATAAGTAAAAAAGTCATGAATAACTTATTAGTTTAAACAATTATACCAAAAACATAACATATGGGATCCCTAGGTAAATATTCTTGTGTACATATTTGTACTTATTCTCATGCTAGAGGTTTTCTCTAGGGTTTACTAATCCTAATTCCCAAATTAACTAAACCTTTCCTTTGATACCAACTATAGCATCCCAACCTTTTCTTACATTACTATTACATCATTTTAAAGATAAACAACACAATAGTATTACACATGGAGGATCCCAAGGTTTAGTATCTTGGGAAAACTAGGACCATACATAACAAATACAACATCAAGAATAAACATTTATTTAATTTCTTCTTCTATAGCTTCTTAGTAGCACTTGTCCTCTCCTTAGTACATGTAGGCACCTGAGGATATACATAAAAAGGGGTGAGCTAAAATCCTAGTAAGAGGATAGATAAGAACAATACATCATGGGGTGATCATAATCATAACATAGGCAAAAGACCATGAACATGAGAGGAGCATAAGTAAAAGACTTGAAATGTGGCATTGCATAAAAATGAAACATCATGTATTAGTGGTTAACTACCACACATACTTGTGAACAAAGCTAGAATCATGTTCACACATCATTTCACATTTACTCATGAGATTCATCACTTTACCCAATGCATTGGAGTGCTATATAATTCTAGGCGCACCGGTCACATTTAAACATTCATATTGCACTATATAATTCCGGGCGCACCCGTCACATCATAACATTATCATTATCATGATTGCCACATAGAAAAAATATCAAACATGTACATAAATAACCCATGGAAAGGAATGGGTTTCATCTCATAATAACACATTCATAAGATTTGGGTTCCCAAAAGAAAGAGGGAACAACATACTTGATATAAGAACCTTCAACCTTGAATGAGAGGTAAAAGGTGAGATCTTGAAAGAAGAGTTCTTTTGGAAATTTTTTTGATGGAAATAAAAACCAGTGAAAAACATGTATATCCCATAAAAGTAAAGGAAAATATGAACAAATGATCTTTTAGGAGTAACCATATCAAAAATGGAGTGAAAGAGGGAGAACCCGAAGGAAGAAAATTGGGTTCGAGATTTCCCCTTACCTTGTACTTCGAATGCCTCATTCTCTTTAATGTCCTGTATAATGACATTATATTCATTAATTAGAAATTCCAGAACCTTTTATACATTAATAGGGTTCATTCTGGTTTCATTATTTCATATTATGTTCCTTTTGATGACTTATAGAGTTTAAAAACATTGATCAGGGATGTTCGTTTTCATGGTTTTCTTGAGCGGTCCACTTGTATTCTTAAATTGATGTTTGGGTAGATCATGGGTAAACATCCAGAATTGATATTACATGTTATTAATGATATTACAAAAACTTTAATGATTTTATAATGAGTTATATTAGATCCATGTGAATGAATCATTAGATAAGATTTTAATGATGGTTATTTGGGTTAATTTGGGCGGTTTTTGGATCACAACGAACTTGTTTTAACATTTAACTTAGTAATATGTCCATAGGTTATTTACAAAACTTAAAATAGAACATAATACATATAAAATAATTTGGTTCAACCATAAAATGGTTTTATGACCAGATTGAAGGTAGAAATGGAAGAAGAGAACATGTCATTTTTGAAGGTGATAAATTATCACCACATGAACAACGTTCTCTTTAATAAAATAAAAGGAAGAGGGAAAGGGTGTGGGGTGATATAATATACCATTAGAATCATAATATTACAGTATATATATAATACTGGATTTAAAAAACAATTTGGATGAAGATAGGTAGGGAGAGATCAGGAAAGGAACTTGAACTTGAAAGGAAATTAAAGGAGAAGAGGGAGGAAAATTACCTCTTGAATCCTTCACTTGAGAACCTCCTTAAGGGCCTAAGCTTGGTCTTTTGATGAGACCAGAAGCTTTTGGATGTGGGGGAGGAGCTAGGGGAGATTATTGGGCAGATCATAGACAATGATTGAAGCTTGAGAGGTGTGGTTTGGCAAGAGAAGGGGGAGGGCTTATTTATACATGAGGAGGGAGGTGTTTTTGGCATAAAATATTAAATAAAATAATATATCAAGAGTTAGACTTGTAATAGTAGTTTTTTGACATCCTAAATCATATATCAATATAATATAATTAGTTTTAGTCTTTAACTCTTGTTTATAATTCGAATTCATTAATTTATTAAAAGGAAAGTGAAAGAAAGAGAAAAAGACACTTTAAGAAATCACCTTTTGACTTTAGGCTTTGGAAAGTTCTTTTTAGGTTTGAGAATTGGATTTATTGTATTTCAAGGAAAAATTTATGAAATTTAAAATAATTTGGCCGAAACTAATGCTCTAGAATGTTTATGTCATCATCACATCATTAATGATGCAATTTAGTGTACACCGATTATTCGAAAAACTGTATTTTTTTACTATTCACCCGAAAATTGAAGTATTTTAGAATAAACCCAAAAATTTACCCCTACCATTTTTGAACGTGTAGAATCCAAAAATGATTTCCATTTTTCAAAAATAATTTTCTAAATATTATTAATTTAATGTTTAACTAAAATCATAATTTACTTGAAAAAACATTTTTTATGATTAAAACTGATTTTGTAGTTCTTTCATAAATTATGTAGGGTCTTATAAAATTATCTAAAAACTATTAGAAATTGATTCAGTGCATTATGAATACATTTCAGGGAAATAAATATTCTTTTAAATTAATTAATTAATTATAATTAATTATTTTGACTTTATAAAATACTAAAAACGTTTACTAAGGTCAAATTATCACTTTCTATGATGTCTAAATATTATTTTATTATTCATAGGTAATGTTACTCTTATTTACTATAAGGGTCATATTACTATTCATAAGGGTAGGTTACTATTCATAAGGGTAGGTTACTATTCACAAAAAATTATTTTTGTTTCATTAGACTCCAAAACCTATCTTGAACACAACCATGTATGTCAGATTTTTAATATTCCAAACATAGGGGTGACAAAATTATGTTTAAAGGTCACTTATCACTTAGTAGTTCATTATTTTGTGTTTTTATGACATATATATAAGAAGGGAATTTTTTATTTAAATACTTTGGGCCGTTACACTCAAGCTGCTACTGCTACGGCTGCTACTGCTCCTACAGCTACTGCAGCTCCTGCTGCGGCTCCTATTGCTCCTGCTGCTCCTCTTGTTGTGGCACCTACTGCTCCTGCTGCTTCTGCTTCTGCACCTACTATTGTGGCTCCTGCTGCTTGTAGTGTTGAGGTCCAACAACCATCACCACATGTAATTGATACCATTTTAGATGAACATATAGATGATGTTGATATCAATGAAATGGCCAGGAATGAGGGACCGACGTCGCAGAAAATACAGGTGCGTCGTAGTTTGACGGTGTTAGCCAAAGTTCTTAAGGCGAAAAGCAAAGGCATCAATTTTGAAGTCAGATGGAATGCACGGGGCCAACATGTGAATCCCAAAAAGGCTATGTTTAGTAGCTACATTGAAGTTGTCACTCGGCAACGCGTGCCGATTGACATAGATTCATGGAACCATGTTGTGTCCGGGCTGAAGGTTGTGATATGGGATGAGGTAACATTATGAATTTATTTCTTTAATTTACTAGCAAATAAAATAATGAAACAATGCCTTACTCTTCTCAATCTCTTACAGAGTACATTTATAGTAGACGATTCACACAAGGATTATGTACTAAGGCTTGCAGAAAGGATTCATCGAGGTTTTCACACTATTTTAACAAGATGTAACCTGAAAGATTTCAAAGGTAAAATAAACCCACACCCACCCATTATCTACGCTCACCTGATATCCCAAGAAGCATGGGATACATTTATTGGACACCGTGGGGATGAGAAGTTTCAGGTACATTGTGGGTGATAATACATTGTTTGAGGATACCTTTATTCATCACCTTGATTATCAATATTTTATTTATGAAACAGAAACTCTGTACTGAAAATAAGGAACATGCATCAAAACCAGCATACACCTATCGTAAAGCAAGGATGAGGTATGCTTCATTAGAAAAGAAAATGGTACATATTTTAAATTTATAATAATATTGTTAGGTTCCAACAAATAACATCATAATTATCTTTCTATATTTATATGTAGATTGATGAGTCTAAAACCAAATACACTTCCATCCCACGTCATGTGCTATAGAAGGAGGCACGTGTGAATAAGGAAGGGAAGTTAGTAGATGAGAACACACAAAAAGTGTGGGAAATATGTGTAAGTATGACACAACGATAAAAATATTTGTTTTAAATTTCTATTACATAAAAATAATTAGTTATTTTCATATATCCGACAGTCACAGGAATCAGCTACTCCTGTAGCGGATACAGACCTATTATCGACGGCTTTAAAGTAGCCAGAAAAATACGATCATGTCAGAGGTGCAGGGTTTGGGGTGAAACCGCGAGTATATTTTGAGAAGAAGAAAAAAAACAAATGATACAGATGAAAAATTGGAATAAATGAGCGAAAAAATAACAACCCTTGAAGAACGATTGCAATGGCAAGGAGAGTTGCTAGCAACTTTTATGGGTGGGAAGCAAAGGGAAGACACAAGTCAGGAACAACCAGCATGTAAACATCCTGCCCCACCCCCACCAGCTTTGAGGTGATCCATTCCCCTCAAAGAACTGTCTTATCCGTGGTAATCAATATTCTAATAGTTGTTCCCATGTAATGTGAATCAGACAAACACTGATAATTTTTCTATACTAATCTTCTACAGGGTGATAATGATTGTGATTTATATCTGTCAACACCCACCTATCACCTTGTAGCAAGGGCTACAGTGTTCAATATCCCAGATTCCACACTGCATAATAGATCACTTCCGAAAGATCATCTGAAAGTGACGATTACTGTAGCTCATGATCCAAATGTAGAGCTACCTATTCCAATTTTTGATGATGATATTCATAAGGTCAAAAAGGCTATTGGTACATTCATTGCATGGCCGTCACAACTTTTATGAGTACATGCAGACAAAATGGTATTTATTTACTTTTTTTTCAAGCTAAACCTTTAACAATTAATGAAAAAAGGGTCTGAACCAATGATTGTTGTTATAGATGGAGAAAGGGAAGGGGGTGACAAACATCAGCTCAAAACCATCTAAAGGATCGACCAACTGATCCCAAGGAGCTACTGAAAGCACAATAACACCACCTATTCTCTATACACATTTACTAGCATTGAAGACTCATGTGGATATGAAGCTAAAAGATGGTAATAGTCATATAGTGGTTTTTGAAGAGAATATATACGGAGAGGAAAGTCAAGATTTCATTGCTACTAAAAATGTAAATGAGATCCTTGAAAACGGTTGGCTAGGCGTCACAATTATAAATGTATATATGAGGTATGTTTCCATGAATTGATTTTCTAAAAGCTGATCTAATGTGAAAATTATGACTAAATGCATTTTATATTGTTGACAAACGCATTTATGAAAAACAGTTGAAAGAATTTTCCCATGAACCAAGATTTGGACTCGTTAGTCCTCATACCACATCAACACACCTAAAAAAATTAGAGCCATCAAAAAGGGATGAAATAGTGAACATATTGCTGAAAACATTTGAAAGAAAGATTATAAATGACAGACTTTTCCTAATACCAACCATACAGGGGTAAAACTCTACGATTAAAGCATATCAATTATATTTTCACTTCTTTTATTACTTATTCCTTTTTGTGTTTTTAGGAAACATTGGTTGCTAATTGCGGTGAACTTGGATACTCCAAAGATTTATTTTCTAGATTCAAAGCAAGGATATCCATCAAACCGACCACACATGATGGAGTTTGTGAATCTGTAAGACACTGCATCTTACTTTTTGGGTCTAAAAATCAAGTAATATAATTTATATTATCTTTTACTGAGGATTCTATTATGACGGGGAGATATATCATTATCATCTAAAAAAAGGAATGAGGACAGGGGCTAAGCATAAGGAGGTGAGAAAGTACTACGTCTGGACAAATATCAGGGTATATATAATAAAATTTCACTTTCTAAACACATCTCAATAGAAGTTACTTATTCTCCTAATGATCAATTTTTTTGCAGTGTCCAAAACAAAAAAACTATAATGATTGCGGTTATTATGTTTGTAAATTTATGAAGGAGATCGTTTTTCATCAAGAAACAAGCATCCCTAAAGAGGTATTTTCAAAAACAACTACTAGTTCGTTTAATTTATTTATTAATTCTTTATTTTTATATTTTGCATTACTACTCTGACTTCCGAAAAGCCTCATACTCACAAGATGATATAGATATGTTCAGAAATGAGTGGGCCACATACCTGATGACAGATTTTACATAAATAACATGAAGATCTCACTTGGGGACGTGTACAATTGGCGGTCATTTTTGAGAGGGGTTAAGGGGATCAAAAGATGACACATTGTTGTATGTAAATGTTCATTGGAATATTGTAATTGTTATTAAATAAATCATACTTTATTGAATGAGTCAATTTCCCATTTTAACAGATTATATACCCCAACAACATGCAAGAATGATGAACCACTCAAAGGGCCTTTCTTTTGTTTAAAATGGACATATTTTTAAGTGAAAACAACAACTGACCTACAAAAATCCAAACAGACACATTTTTATTGTCTTGATCCTTTATCAGAACAATCCACGGGTCATTTGTGACATGCACGAGTCGTATCTTCCTCAATCCGAGGCGCGGTGTGACCAACACCACTCAAAGGGTCTCTATTTTGTTTAAAATGTACACAATTTTAAGTGAAAACAACAACTGACCTACGAAAATTCAACCAAAAAAAATTCAGATTGTGTTGATACTTTAGGAGAACAATTAAAGGGTCCTTTTTGACATGTTCGAGTCATCCTCTCTTCAATCTGAGGCACGGTGTGACCGGTAGCACTCAAAGGGTCTCTCTTTGGTTTAAAATGGACACAATTTTAAGTGAAAACAACAACTGACCTATGAAAATCTGACCAAACGCACTCGGATTGTCTTGATATTTTATAATAATGATCCATGGGTTATTTGTGATGTGTATGAGTCAACACTGCCTCAATCCGAGGCATAGTTTGTCTGGTATCACTCAAAGGGTCTCTATTTTGTTTAAAATGAACACAATTTTTAGTGAAAACAACAACTGACTTACATAAATCTAAACAAACCCATTCGGATTGTGTTGATACTTTAGGAGAACGATCCAAGAGTCCTTTGTGACATGTACGAGTCATCCCCACCTCAATCCGAGCCACATTGTGACCGCTATCACTCAAAAGGTCTCTCTTTTGTTTAAAATGGATACAATTTTAAATGAAAACAACAAATGACCTATGAAAATCCAACAAAAAACATTTGGATTGCCTTGATATTTTATAAGAACGATCCAAGGGTCCTTGGTGGTGTGTATGAGTCAAACCTGCCTTAATACGAGGCACGGTGTGACCGCTATCACTCAATGAGTCTCTCTTTTGTTTAAAATATAAACAATTTTAAGTGAAAACAACAACTGACCTACAGAAATCCAACCAAACCCATTCGGATTGCGTTGATACTTTAGGATAATGATCCAAGGGTCCTTTGTGACATGTAAGAGTAATCGCTACCTCAATCCAAGGCATGGTGTGACCGCTATCACTCAAAAGGTCTCTCTTTTGTTTAAAATGGACACAATTTTAATTGAAAACAACAACTGACTTATGAAAATATAACAAAATGAATTCAGATTGCCTTGATCTTTTATAATAACGATCCAATGGTCATTGGTGATGTGAACGAGTCAACCCCACCTCAATATGAGGCACGGTGTGACCGCTATCACTCAAAGAGTCTCTCTTTTGTTTAAAATGTAAACAATTTTAAGTGAAAACAACAACTGACCTATGGAAATCTGACCAAACCCATTAGGATTGTGTTGATACTTTAGAAAAACAATAAAAGGGTCCTTTTTAATGTTTACGAGTCATTCCCGCCTCAATCCGAGGCACGTTGTGACCGCTATCACTCAAAAGGTCTCTCTTTTGTTTAAAATGGACACAATTTTAATTGAAAACAACGACTGACCTATGAAAATCTGACCAACCGCATTAGGATTGCCTTGATATTTTATAAAAATGATCCAAGGGTCCTTGGTGATGTGTACTTGTCAACCCCGCCTCAATCCGAGGCACGATGTGACCGCTATCACTCAAAGGGTCTCTCTTTTTTTTAAAATGTAAACAATTTTAAGTGAAAACAACAACTGACCTACGAAAATCTAACCAAACACATTCATATTGCCTTGATATTTTATAAGAACTATCAATGGGTCATTTTTGATTTGAAATAGTCATCTCTGCCTCAATCAGTGGTACAGTGTGGCTGGTACCACTCAAAGGGTCTCTATTTTGTTTAAAATGTACATAATTTTAAGCGAAAACAACAACTGACCTACAAAAATCTGACCAAACCCATTAGGATTGTGTTGATGCTTTAGGAGAACGATATGAGGGTCCTTGGTGACGTGTATAAGTCACCCTTGCCTCAATATGAGGCACAGTGTGGCCGGTAGCACTCAAAGGGTCTCTCTTTGGTTTAAAATGGACACAATTTTAAGTGAAAACAAAAAATGACCTATGAAAATCTGAACAAACACATTCAGATTGTCTTGATATTTTATAATAAGGACCCATGGGTCCTTTGTGACATGTAAGAGTCAATATCGCCACAATCCGAGGCACGGTGTGGCTGGTATCACTCAAAGGGTCTCTATTTTGTTTAAAATAGACATAATTTTAAGTGAAAACAACAACTGACCTATGGAAATCCAACCAAAACCATTCATATTGTGTTGATTATTTAGGAGAACGATAAAAAGGTCCTTTGTGATGTGTACGAGTCATCCCCGCCTCAATCTAAGGCACGGTGTGACCACTATCACTCAAAAGGTCTCTCTTTTGTTTAAAATGGACACAATTTTAATTGAAAACAACAACTGACCTATGAAAATATGACCAAACTCATTTTTATTACCTTGATATTTTATAAGAATGATCCAAGAGTCCTTGGTGATTTTTTCAAGTCAACCCTGCCTCAATAAAAGGCACAGTGTGACCGCTATCACTCAAAGAGTCCCTCTTTTGTTTAAAATGTAAACAATTTTAAGTGAAAACAACAACTGACCTACTGAAATCCAACCAAACCCATTTGGATTGTGTTGATACTTTAGGAGAAAGATCCATAGGTCCTTTGTGACATTTACGAGTCATCCCCGTCTCAATCCGAGGCATAGTTAAACCGCTATCACTCAAAAGGTCTCTCTTTTGTTTAAAATGGACACAACTTTAAATGAAAACAACAAATGACCTATGAAAATATGACCAAACGAATTTGGATTGAATTGATCTTTTATAAGAATGATCCAAGGGTACTTGGTGACGTTTATGAGTCAACATCACCTCAATATGAGGCACGGTGTGACCGCTATCACTCAAAGAGTCTTTCTTTTGTTTAAAATGTAAACAATTTTAAGTGAAAACAACAACTGAACTACAGAAATCCGACCAAACCCATTTGGATTGTGTTTATCCTTTAGCAGAACGATCCAAGGGTCCTTTTTGATGTGCACGAGTCATACCCACCTCAATCCGAAGCAAGGTGTGATCGCTATCACTAAAGGGTCTCTCTTTTGTTTAAAATGGACACAATTTTAATTGAAAACAACAACTTACCTATGAAAATCCGACCAAACGCATTTGGATTTCCTTGATCTTTATAAGAACGATACAAGGGTCCTTGGTGACATGTAAGAGTCAACCCTACCTCAATCCGATGCATGGTGTGACCACTATCACTCAAAGGGTCTCTCTTTTGTTTAAAATGTTAACAATTTTAAGTGAAAACAACAACTGACCTACGAAAATCTGACCAAACGCATTAGAATTGCCTTGATATTTTATAAGAATGATCCAAGGGTCCTTGGTGATGTGTAAGAGTCAACTTTACCTCAATACAAGGCATGGTGTGGCCGGTACCACTCAAAGGGTCTCTATTTTGTTTAAAATGTACACAATTTAAAGTGAAAACAACAACTGACCTACAAAAATTCAACCAAAAACATTCAGATTATGTTGATCCTTTAGGAGAACGATCCAAGGGTCCTTTTTGATGTCTACAAGTCATCCCCGCTTCAATATGAGGCATGGTGTGGCCGGTAGCAGTCAAAGGGTCTCTCTTTGGTTTAAAATGGAAACAATTTTAAGTGAAAACAACAACTGACCTATAGAAATCTAACCAAATACATTCGGATTGTATTGATATTTTATAAGAATGATTCAAGGGTCCTTTTTGATGTGTACAAGTCAACCCTGCATCAATATGAGGCATGGTGTGGCTAGTATCACTCAAAGGGTCTCTATTTTGTTTAAAATGGACACAATTTTAAGTGAAAACAACAACTAACCTATGGAAATCCGACCAAACCCATTTGGATTGTGTTTATCCTTTAGGAGAACAATACAAGGGTCCTTTTTAATGTTTACTAGTCATCCCCTCCTCAATCCGAGGCACAGTGTGGCAGGTATCACTCAAAGAGTCTCACTTTGGTTTAAAATGGACATAATTTTAAGTGAAAACAACAACTGACCTAAGAAAATATGAGAAAAAGCATTCGGATTGTCTTTATCTTTTATAAGAATGATACAAGAGTCCTTTGTGACATGTAAAAGTAAACCCTGCCTCAATCTGAGGCACGGTGTGGCCGGTATCACTCAAAGGGTCTCTATTATGTTTAAAATGGACACAATTTTAAGTGAAAACAACAACTGACCAACAAAAATCTGACCAAACCCATTCGGATTGTGTTTATCCTTTACGATAATGATCCAAGGTCCCTTTGTGATGTGTAAAAGTAATCCCCGCCTCAATTCGAGGCACGGTGTGACCGCTATCACTCAAAAGGTCTCTCTTTTGTTTAAAATGGACACAATTTTAATTGAAAGCAACAACTGACCTATGAAAATCAGACCAAACACATTCGGATTGACTTGATATTTTATAAGAACGATCCAAGGGTCCTTGGTGACGTGTAAGAGTCAACCCTGCCTTAATAAAAGGCATGGTGTGACTTCTATCACTCAAAGAGTCTCTCATTTGTTTAAAATGTAAACAATTTTAAGTGAAAACAACAACTGACCTATGGAAATCTAACCAAACGCATTCATATTGTCTTGATATTTTATAAGAATGATCAAAAGGTCCTTTGTGATGTGTAAGAGTCAAACTCACCTCAATATAAGGCACTATGTGGCTATTATCACTCATAGGGTCTCTATTTTGTTTAAAATGGACAAAACTTTTATTGAAAACAACAAATGACCTATGGATATCCGACCAAACCCTTTCATATTATGTTTATCATTTATGGGAACGATCCATGGGTCCTTTTTGATGTGTATGGGTCATAACCACCTTAATTTGAGGCACGGTGTGGCCAGTATCACTCAAAGGGTCTCTATTTTGTTTAAAATGGACACAATTTCAAGTGAAAACAACAACTGACCTACAGAAATCTGACCAAACACATTCGTATTGTGTTGATCCTTTAGGAAAATGATCCACGAGTCCTTTGTGACGTGTAAGAGTCATCATCGCCTCAATCCGAGGCACCGTGTGGTCAGTACCACTCAAAGGGTCTCTCTTTTGTTTAAAATGGACACAATTTTAAGTGAAAACAACAACTAACCTACAGAAATCCATCTAAACACATCAGATTGTGTTGATCCTTTGGAAGAACAATCCACAGGTCCTTTATGACATGTACGAGTCATCCCTACCTCAATATAAGGCACAGTGTGGCCGGTATCACTCAAAGGGTCTCTCTTTGGTTTAAAATAGACACAATTTTAAGTGAAAACAACAACTGACCTACATAAATCCGACCAAACGCATTCAGATTATGTTGATCTTTTATAAGAACGATCCATGGGTCTTTTGTGATGTGTACGAGTCATCCCCACCAACCCCATGGACCGCCCCCACCCCCCTGGATACCAACCAACCCCCTGGACACCCCCACCCCTTTGGACATGCCCCACCCCCTGTAAAGCCCCCCCGATACCCTGGACACCAGCCCACCCCCCGGAAAGCCCCCCCTGGACCCCCCTACCCCCCTTGGATAGCCACCCCAAACCCTTGAACATCCCCCAACCCCCTGAATTCTGAATTTAATTCTTTATGTACTTAATTAACTTATGAATTATGTGTTAATGGTGTACGAGTATACTTGTTGTATGGGTATACTTGGTCTAATTAGCTTATGATTTATGTGTTATTTTTGCATGGGTATACTTGCTATAATTAGATTATTGAGATGCTGGATTTTTTTGCAGGTGTTCGGGTGTGCTGCTGTAGATTTTTTCGGAGCAGCAGATAGGGCATTTATCAACGCTTTTTTAGCGCTAATAAATGAAGCTTTTATCAGCGCTAAAAAGGTACTGATAAACTACACCTTTATCAGCACTAAAGAAGCGCTGATAAAGGATCAGTTTATCAGTGCTAAAGGAACGCTGATAAAACACACATTTATCAGTGCTCTTTTATCATTGATAAAGGGTTGTTTTATCAACGTTCTTTTAGCACTGATAAAGTTCACCTTTATCAGTGCCTTTTTAGCGTTGATAAAGGGTGCATTTATCAGTGCTTTTTTAGCGCTGATAAATGGAGCCTTTATCATCACTAAAAAAGAGATGATAAAGGGTACCCCCCTTTATCAGCACCGATCTTTATAGCACTTTTTAGCGCTGATAAGCCCATTTTGAGCGCTGATAAAGACTGTTTTTGTAGTAGTGCTTCACTCCTTTTTCCTCAAGATTTTTTCTTTTTGCCTCCAAGATCCTGACATAGACAGTGGAACCAAAAAAATCTAAGATGACTTGCACTTGGCATGTGAGTAATATATGCTTCATGCGGCATCTTTCCTTGAAGATTTTTTTTGTTAAGAATCTATTGACTAGATGAACCACACACAAAGCCACTTCAGCCAAAAAAGTCTTGGGCACTCCTTTGTCTTTCAACGTGCTTCTTTCCACGTTGAGAATAATTCGATTTTTTCCTTTCGACTACTCCATTTAGTTGAGGTGTGTAAGATGTCACCAGTTAGTGTTGAATTCCATGTTTCTTGAGGTATGCTTGAAAAACATCAATAGTGTAATCCCCACCTTGATCAGACCTCAAGGTTTATATGAAATTTTTGCTTTGATTTTCCATTTGTGCCTTGAATTATTTGAAGATGTAAAACACTTCTGGCCTTTTCTTGAGAAATTTTTTCCTTGATTTCCTATTATAATCATTAATAAATGTTATAAAGTACCTACTTTTTCCATTTGATTACAGATTCAATGGACCAAACACATCAATGGGGACTAACTTGAGTGGTGCATTGCAAAGTTGTTTTTATGTTGTTTACTTAAAACATAAATTTCACATATTTGATTCAGGTGTCTAATGATAGGAATCCCATTCATCATATTCTTAGTTCCTAATAATCTTAAACATTAAAATTTAAATATCCAAACCTGAGATACCATAAAAAATCATTATCATCAAGTATCGTCATCAAACATCGTGGTATGTCGAGGAAGATAATAAGTAGAAACATGTGATTCTTTGTCATTTGTACTTTTGTGACCATCCTTCCTTTATCATCGAAAATCACCATTTGTTTATTTTTTAGGATTTTGTGAAAGCCTTTTTCCACCAATTATCTGAGACTCAAGATATTGGTCTTCATGTCGGGTATATAGTATATGTAAGAGTTGAAAGCATGATTTCCATCTTTTTTTCTTGATTAGAATATCTCCCCTTCCCTGGATAGAAATGATTGAGAGATCACCAAATGAAATCTCTCATCAAACCCTCTCATCTAGGATCATAAACAAGTGCTTGTGACATATCATGTGGTTGCTAGCTCTAGATTCAAGATACCACAAAACTTGATTTTATGTTAATGTTTGCAACATCAACACACGGGACTCTCCAAAAAAATCTATTACTCAGATGGTATTTTACTCATCAGTGACATTCTCCATCATTTTCTTACTCCAAAATTCATTTCTATAGTCTATATTTTTTACAATTATAAAATTGTACATTTCTTTTGGTTTTCGATTGTTGAGTCATCCCCTTGTTCCATGTACTCGGTATCATGGAGTATAATTTTGATATCCACGACCTCATCAATTTGGGCTTCTTCCACCTCATCCTCCACTTCTTGGATCAAATACTTATCCAAATATTCCTCCACCTAATCTTATTTTAAATGTCTCTTTACTATTTTTCAGAGTTTTTGAGAGGCAAATTTGATTGCTGGACATGCTCCACTCCATTGGTATCACTAAAGCACTTTACCTTCAGTTCATGGCCTTATAGAGATCCTACTATTTCTTCGACAAAATCATCTCTAGATTTTTAGTTTCTTCTAGGGTAACTACCATGTAATCAAATTTTGGTTCTAAGGATCCCAATTTTTTTCACATACCCACATGTCGGTAACATTTTCTCAATTCCATCATAGATAGTTTTCCACAACCATTACACGAGTATGATACTTTGCAATGGTTTTGAAAGATTTCATAAACAGGGATTCAAAATCAAATAATAGTGATTGAAGTCCTATCTAGTTCACTTTTTTAGAACCTTTGAATGCTTTATAAGAATTCTCCCATATCACCTTTGATTATTTTGATGCAGTAATTATCTCAAACATGGATTCATCAAGGCATTGATAGACGATGTATTTGACCTGGTGGTCTCATTTTTGTTCCGCCCGAAGAGTTTCATTTTGAATATCTAGAAGAGAAGCCTCCACTACTTTGGATTCTGTCTCAGTGTATCCATCCTCTATGATTTCAATGATATCTTGGGTTCTAAGAAGCACTCAAATTTGGATGCACCGGTTTTCATAATTTTCCTTCATCATCTTCGGGATCAATGCCTGTGAAATCTCATCCGTGATTATTTTGGATGGGAAAATTGTAGATGAAACCTGTTTATTTTTGGGTAGTGAAAACTAATTTTTTTTCCAGAATTACAGACTTCTATTCATTTCCAGAATTGTAGAATACTATTTTTTTTTTTCTGAAGTGAAAATGTGGAGAGGTGCGGTGGTGGGAGCAATTCGAGAACAAATTTCTATTTCTCCCCTTCCAAAAAGGGATGAGGCATGGTTGTGGGAGGAAGGAAAGAGTTTCAAATGAAACTTATAGTTTTGAAAATTGGAGAAATGGGGGTGTTTATATAAAAAAGTTATAAGGAGAAAAAGATTATTTTTATAATTGGATCAGAGGAGGCTATTCATCATCATCTTTTTATTCCTTCCCCCATATTCTAAAATTGACTTTCCACAATTACAACAGAACTCTTGTACAACTATCAAAAACACATTTAAACCTTATGATACCACTAAAGGTGGATTTTTTAGTAACAAAAAAAATTCCGAAGAAGATGTAGATCACTGGTGTTTATATGAGGGAAAAAAATTGAAATGAAAACCATATTTTACTTCTGTAACTTGGAATGAAAATACAACACAACCTATTTATAAGGATAAAAACACATAAAAAAAATAACAAATGAAAACAGACAATTATGTCTTCATATCTTTTGTGAAAGGTTCCACCAAAGTTGTAACACCCCGACCCCAACTACCCAGAGTTGGTGCATTACTTCGTAACATTGGCATGATCACAAAAGATCATGTCTCGAAAGACCGATTAGTTTAGTAGCCTTGGAAACACTAGATACATTCATAAATGTTACATTACATCATAAAGTGAAAAACTAACAACAAAGTCTTCATAGTCCACACTCATATCCTCTTCTGACTATCCCTGCAGGTCATTCATAAAATACTTCTTCACATCCTATAAAATAATAAAACATTGAAAGGGGTGAGCTCAGATGATCAGTAAGGATAACAATATTGCGGAAGCTTTCATAAATAAACATAAACATTTAAGGCAATGTATAACTAAAACAAAAGCCTTTTAAACATGAACATCAACATAATATGGAAAAATTAAAATGAGATAATTCCATTTACTTCTTCACATGAATATTCTACTGGTCGAATAATCACATGCAATATCAATAACCACTTTCATAATGATGGAATGCATAATGCCAGACATTCTGAAACATTTTGTCAAGGCCTCGGCCAAGACGTCTAAAATGATTAAGGCCTTGGCCAAAATCACAAATCAAATGGGGAAAGGGCCTCAGCCAATTCCACGTCTAGTTGTCTCATGAGACCTACCGATGCATCGAGGAGCTATAGCGGGCTCCACCCGTCACTTATTAAGTCCAATGCATTCCTCATATGAATAGGTTTAAACATATCATAAACCATAACATAATCGCATCACATAAAACATGCATAAAGGAAACATAACATTTCCACATTTCAATCACAAGCTATCAATACAACACATTGATATAATAAAAACGACTTCAAAACCATTTTCAATACCAAAATAAAAGAAAGTTAAAACTTTGTATTTATTTTTCATTAAAAAAATGATGGCTTGTAGAGGAAGCCGAAACTCAAATAATGGTCACGGCGGCGGAGAAGTCTTTGTCGCCGCATAAGTACGGAAAGAAAAACATTCCCTTTTTGTCATTTAGTAAAATGCTTCGTATAAAAAATATTCCTTTTAAATAAACGTAAAAGTCAAAGGGGTTTATACACCGTATAAAAGAAAGTTGTGTATAAAACCAAATATACCTCAATGAAAGGAGATTGAGACAAAGTCCTTAAAAAGATAATTTTTAAAATAAAATAGATCTATTATGTGTATTCACTATAGGTACACATAAAGAATACAAAATAAGAAATAATAATATCATGACATAATTTGAAAGTAGGAGATTAACCCAAATAATGGAAGTTGGGTTAAGAAATTCCCTTACCTTGCGTCTTGTCCTGACTCGACCGTTCTTTAACCTCCTGAATAATAAACTAGAGTTAATTTATATTTACTTAAGAACCTTTTTTATGTTCATTATTCCTTTTATATCACTTATTACCATGTTATTAACATTATGTAATTATTTAAGTTAATAACGGTCGTTTTGTCGATCTTTGGTACTTGAGTCAACAATAAACTTCTTATAATTACAAGTTGTTTATGTGGTAGAATATCCATTATCTACAGAATTATATTCATGATTTAGATGTCATATATATCATATATATCCAGTATATACATTCATTCATAATATTACGTAACATTTAGAGGTAAGAAATGAAATGCACCGTTCATGGAGACGGTAAGCCGTACGTACGCATGAACGCTACTTTCATTTCTATTTCGTATTTAATGGAATGAAATCATAATTATATAAAGGTATAATATAGTTCCAGTATAATATCATATATAATATCATTTACTCCATCCTTTATACATCCCACATATGGCATTAATGATTCACATCACTTTGAGGGGGCGGTAGTCCGCACTTCCTAAAATGAAATTATCGCGTTTACCCATAATGGAAATCATAAAGTATGCCATAAATGAAAAATACATAAGCATAAGTAAAACATAAACATAATATATATATCATATATGAAAATAGTGTCATCAAAATGGCCACCATTATAGGTGTTAAAAGAATTTGAACAATCATCGTTTCGTGAGGCAATATTTCGCCACCCACAGAAACAGTATGTTCTTTAACCATTAGACGAAGGTGTGTGTAAGTGTAAACCAAATAATTATCATCAAAACATCCTAGTATATTGTATATACTGGTGTTGTTACAAAAGAAAGGAATGAAAAGAGTTTAAGGGGTTGGAGAAGCAAAATAAAACAAAACAACATTAGAGAAGACATTACCTAAAAAATCGGGTAACTCTTTTTGATTTGAGACAAAGGCTTCCTTGGGAATAATTATGCCCAAAGTGAGGCTTCTAGGAGTAAGTGAGGGATGTTGGGAGAGTATTTGGGCAGAGGTTGGCCGAGACAAATGGATTGAAGGTGTGAATAAGGTGGGAGTGGTGGGGGCCTTTTATAAGTGGAGAGGAGGGGCACTTTTGGAAAGTAATGAAATGTTATTCTATTATACAATGCTTTTCGGATTCTAAAGGTCCCACACTTGTATAATTCTAGGGTAATATGATAAGGGTTCTAAATATCCTCATCCAGTAGGCTTTGGACCAGTGTAAGCCTTGTATTTTACATTATCTTCTCATTTTATTTAAATCGTTAAATAATGAGGTCATCGCTGCATCATCATGATGTCATAAATAATTTAATTTATTTAATGTCTAAAAATTATAAAAAAAATACTATGATGTAGGAAATCTTTTTAGGTTTCCAATTATTGTTTATAATCAAAAATATGACTTGTATAACCCCATGTAAAAATTGTTTTAGTAAAACATTTCATGTTTGTGTCATTTTTTACTTTAACATTAAATAAAAGGTATTTATGTCATTTTCCAACTAAAGTGGCTCCATGGGGTCCCCAAGTTGACCCATGGATTGTCCTGGTCGGCCATGGAACATCCAATGAGGGTAGAACATGTGTCAAGCTCATCTCATATTATTAAAACATTATTTTTACTTTAAACTACACTAATTACCTCTAATCGCGATTAAGAACTTAAAAGTTACTATTCACCAAAAAATTATTTTAATCTCATTGAACCACATTTTACTTCTTAATGACAACCATGTATGTCGGATTTTTGAAAATCAAATCACAGAAGTGGTAATATTTCATTTAAACTAAAAATCAGTTATTTAACTACCACTTAGTGGTTTCACTATTCATCAAAAATTGAAGTTTTTCAGAACAATGCCAAAATTTCACCCTAATCTATAATTGATATTCCGAATTCAAAAATGATGTCTATTTTATGAAATTCCAAACATATAATTTGCATTAATTAATTTTATAATTAATTCCCGCTGTCAAAACAAATAGCGTGTTTTTAACAAACAATTTATATCAAAAGATTGACAATTGTTTATGTCCAATTTCAAAGTGAAATTAATTCTAATGACCACCATTGGATAAAGTGGTAAAAATATATTCTAATTATACTTTAAAACCACTCAATAGTATAACTTATCACTATAAATTATTTTGATTAAAAAAGTTGTTTTAAGTATTTTTCACTATTCATAAAAATTTTTAAGTTCTCAGAAAATTACAAAAAATTCAACATAGGCTAACTTCAATATTAGGAATACAAAAATGAAGTCCATTTTGAAATATAAAATTTCTATAAATTTATAAAGTGGTTATTACTATTCATAATGGCTACTTTGATTAGTTTCAGTGTGTTAGAACTCGATGTTGCATACAATGCAAGCTATTACATTATTGAATGAGAAGCGTATCATGGAAGCTCGGGGTGTTACATTCTCCCCTCCTTCAATAAATTGCGTCCTCGCAATTTGAAATTTTTCTTTGTAAATAAAAGGTTGAAAAGAGAAAATACCTTTGTGGAAAACCCACATCGGTAATAAGATTAATAAAATTTAGCCTTAATAAGAGGGAAAGGGAAATGAAAAAGTCACCACCCAATTATGATCTCGATTAGGAGAACATTGGTGGCAATTAAAGACATATAATTGGATGAAAAACGTAAATATTTGTAAGGAGTGATTGAGGTCATCAATCACAATCAACTGTCAAATTGAGGGCCTCAAAGACTTCAATCTATGTTGATTTAAAATATCATCAGTTCAACAAGACATAAGGTATTAGGATAACACATTTTTTTGTTTTAATATCCCTTTACTAAAGTTTAAGAATTAATTTATTCATTGAATAAGAGATAGGTATATATATATTTATGCTTGACCATTAGAGTTTCAACCTTCAACTCATCTTTCACTCAAAAAAATAATAGAACTCAGAAATATTATACTTATCCTAATTGTATAAGGTTCCAAATGTTAACACATACCATTTAGATTAGTAAAATTATTTTGTAATAACTAGGGACTTCCTGTAGGCTAGTGGTAGGAAATAAAGGCCTGTCGCACTATGATTGTGGGTTCGATTCCTGCAGCTTTGTCCGACGTGACGAGTTCTGCCCCACCCTGCAGGTTGTCCTTTTCCTAAAACTATAGTATTGTAATATTCAAAAATAATCTTCATAAATTTTTAACCTTAAACAATACTATCCAAAGATCAACTTAATCCACTCCAACCTTTATAGTTATCCAAAATACCTCTGTCCAGACTTTCTCTAAAAGGTCTCTTAATTCCAAAATCAATTTATCAGATTCCCCAAACAAAGTAAAGTTTCTCTTATTTTCACATACTAAAAATATAATTACCTTCTTCATATTAAAACCTTACTGAAATCAACAAGTACTGCAGTACAATCCTTATATATATATATATATCACATTATTCTAATAACCAAAATATAATCCATGAGTCCAAAGAAACCAATACATTAATTATTTTGCTTCTACTGTAGTAACAACATAAGATTGTCCTTGATCCCTTGGCATTTTCTGAGGTAAGTTTCCCTGACGCTTAGGGCATTCATTTGCATAATGCCCCATTTCCCTACAATTGTAGCATTCAACATTGATAGCCTCTTTCTTTCCCTTGCAATCACGCGCCTGGTGACCTTTTTCCCCACATTTATAACAAACTCCCATTCCTTTTAGACAAGTACCAGGGTGATTCTTCCCACAATTATCACATAATGGAAAATACTTCTTTCCCTTTTTCCCTTTTTCTGTCTCTTGTTCCACCGTTCTCTTCTTCTCTTGCTTTACTTTGTTGTCATAAGACTTAGAGAATTCCTTTTCTGTCTTGATAGCACATGAGACAATATCTTCGTATGTTGAGAACGATTGTGATACTAAAGCTCAACGGAGAAATTATTTTAACCCATCAAATAAACGATCAATCTTAACTCTTGGATTACGTATATAATCTGCAGCATACCTCGCTAACCTTGTAAAGTTGGCCTCATACTTTGCGACATTCTCATCCTCCTTTTGTTTCAGACTCAGAAATTGCCTTTCCATATCTGCTCTATGGTCATGAGGAAAGTATTTTTCTAAGAAAAGATCTTTGAACTCCCTCTATTCCATATTCGATATGTCATCATCTTCCTTTGTGTTTTGAATCAATGACCACCATTGATCAGCATCTCCAGTGAGGCGGTAAACTGCCATGATAACCTTTTCCCTTTCACTACTCCCCAAGGCGTGGAATATTTTCTCTAAGGAGTTTATCCATTGCTCATCTACTGATGGATTTGCACCCCCATTAAATGTTGGTGGTTGTTGCCTCATGAAGTGGTCTAACATTGATCCTCCACGTTGCGGATCAGGGTGCTCCATACGAGTAAGGTTATTATTCATAACCTGAGTGAGTTGTCCCAGTATGGTAATAAGTTGATCAGCACCAGTTGTATCTCCAGCTCCACAATAATTATCTTGAGCAGGAGGGAAATCCCTACACGGAGTGCATGCATTGATACGGTTTCCATTCCTTCCACTAGGCGCCATTTCTAAACAATGGCATAAACTATATTAGTTTATAAATCAAAATACATAATTCCATACTTGTAATATACTTAACATAAATTGAACTATTTATGGATATAATCCATAAAAATGTTTTCTTTGAGGAAGTATATACTCATAACCCTTCATAGTGGTTTATAAAGAAAATGAGAATTATCCAAAGCATATCCCCCGGGAGTGTCGTAACCAAGAGTGCAGCAAGGCCCGTTGTCGTGCACCAGTTCCCATTCGAGTCTATCTCAAAGCGGTGTTTTCAGGTTTTACCCCTAGGTACATCTGTGCCAGAGCCGCCTCTACTTGCTCATATCCAGACAGGGACGTATTGCTCGGAAAACTCACAAAATCTCTATAATACCAAAATTATAGGAAGTTCTTCTATACTAATCCTTAAAGTCTATCTTCGGGCTATGTGCTCTAATCAGAGTTTATCTAAATCTAGATTCCAAGGTTAGTACTAAACTTCCTCTGATACGAACTGTAACACCCCGACCCTAGCTACCCAGAGTCGGTGCATTACTTCGTAACATTGGCATGATCACAAAAGATCAAATCTCGAAAGACCGATTAGTTTAGTAGCCTTGGAAACACTAGATACATTCATAAATGTTACATTACATCATAAAGTGAAAAACTAATAACAAAGTCTTCATAGTCCACACTCATATCCTCTTCTGACTATCCCTGCAGGTCATTCATAAAATACTTCTTCACATCCTGGAAAATATTAAAACATTGAAAGGGGTGAGCTCAGATGCTCAGTAAGGATAACAATATTGCAGAAGCTTTCATAAATAAACATAAACATTTAAGGCAATGTATAACTAAAACAAAAGCCTTTTAAACATGAACATCAACATAATATGGAAAAATTAAAATGAGATAATGCCATTTACTTCTTCACATGAATATTCTACTGGTCGAATAATCACATGCAATATCAATAACCACTTTCATAATGATGGAATGCATAATGCCAGACATTCTGAAACATTTTGTCAAGGCCTCAGCCAAGACGTCTAAAATGATTAAGGCCTCGGCCAAAATCACAAATCAAATGGGGAAAGGGCCTCAGCCAATTCCACGTCTAGTTGTCTCATGAGACCTACCAATGCATCGAGGAGCTATAGCGGGCTCCACCCGTCATTTATTAAGTCCAATGCATTCCTCATATGAATAGGTTTAAACATATCATAAAACATAACATAATCGCATCACATAAAACATGCATAAAGGAAACATAACATTTCCACATTTCAATCACAAGATATCGATACAACACATTGATATAATAAAAACGTTTTTAAAACCATTTTCAATACCAAAATAAAAGAAAGTTAAAACTTTGTATTTATTTTTCATTAAAAAAAATGATGGCTTGTAGAGGAAGCCGAAACTCAAATAATGGTCACAGCGGCGGAGAAGTCGTTGTCGCCGCATAAGTATGGAAAGAAAAACATTCCCTTTTTGTCTTTTAGTAAAACGCTTCGTATAAAAAAGATTCCTTTTGAATAAACGTAAAAGTCAAAGGGGTTTATACACCGTATAAAAGAAAGTTGTGTATAAAACCAAATATGCCTCAATGAAAGGAGATTGAGACGAAGTCCTTAAAAAGATCATTTTTAAAATAAAATAGATCTATTATGTGTATTCACTATAGGTACACATAAATAATACAAAATAATAAATAATAATATCATGACATAATTTGAAAGTAGGAGATTAACCCAAATAATGGAAGTTGGGTTAAGAAATTCCCTTACCTTGCGTCTTGTCCTGACTCGACCGTTCTTTAACCTCCTGAATAATAAACTAGAGTTAATTTCTATTTAATTAAGAACCTTTTTTATGTTCATTATTCCTTTTATATCACTTATTACCATGTTATGAACATTATGTAATTATTTAAGTTAATAATGGTCGTTTTGTCGATCTTTGGTACTTGAGTCAACAATAAACTTCTTATAATTACAAGTTGTTTATGTGGTAGAATATCCATTATCTCCAGAATTATATTCATTATTTAGATGTCATATATATCATATATATCCAGTATATACATTCATTCATAATATTACATAACATTTAGAGGTAAGAAATGAAATGCACCGTTCATGGAGACGGTAAGCCGTACGTACGCATGAACGCTACTTTCATTTCTATTTCGTATTTAATGGAATGAAATCATAATTATATAAAGGTATAATATAGTTCCAGTATAATATCATATATAATATCATTTACTCCATCCTTTATACATCCCACATATGGCATTAACGATTCACATCACTTTGAGGGGGCGGTAATCCGCACTTCCTAAAATGAAATTATCGCGTTTACCCATAATGGAAATAATAAAGTATGCCATAAATGAGAAATACAGAAGCATAAGGAAAACATAAACATAATATATATATCATATATGAAAATAGTGTCATCAAAATGGCCACCATTATAGGTGTTAAAAGAATTTTAACAATCATCATTTCGTGAGGCAGTATTTCGCCACCCACAGAAACAGTATGTTCTTTAACCTATAGACGAAGGTGTGTGTAAGTGTAAACAAAATACTTATCATAACAACATCATATTATATTTTAGATACTGGTGTTGTTACAAAAGAAAGGAATGAAAAGAGTTTAAGGGGTTGGAGAAGCAAAATAAAACAAAACAACATTAGAGAAGACATTACCTAAAAATTCGGGTAACTCTTTTTGATTTGAGAAAAAGGCTTCCTTGGGAAGAATTATTCCCAAAGTGAGGCTTATAAGAGTAAGTGAGGGATGTTGGGATAGTATTTGGGCAGAGGTTGGCCGAGCCAAATGGCTTGAAGGTGTGAATAATGTGGGAGTGGTGGGGGCCTTTTATAAGTGGAGAGGAGGGGCACTTTTGGAATGTAATGAAATGTTATTCTATTATACAATGCTTTTCGGATTATAAAGGTCCCACACTTGTATAATTCGAGGGTAAGGTGATAAGGGTTCTAAATCTCCTCATCCAATAGGCTTTGGACAAGTGTAAGCCTTGGATTTTACATTATCTTCTCATTTTATTTAAATCGTTAAATAATGAGGTCATCGCTGCATCATCATGATGTCATAAATAATTTAATTTATTTAATGTCTAAAAATTATAAAAAAAATACTATGATGTAGGAAATCGTTTTAGATTTCCAATGATTATTTATAATAAAAAATATGACTTGTATAACCCAATGTAAAAATTGTTTTAGTAAAACATTTCGTGTTTGTGTCATTTTTTACTTTAACATTAAATAAAAGGTATTTATGTCATTTTCCAACTAAAGTGGCTCCATGGGGTCCCCAAGTTGACCTATGGATTTTCTTGGTCGGACATGGCACATCCAATGAGGGTAGGACATGTGTCAATCTCATCTCATATTATTAAAACATTATTTTTACCTTAAACTACACTAATTACCTCTAATTGCGATTAAGAACTTAAAAGTTACTATTCACCAAAAAATTATTTTAATCTCACTGAACTACATTTTACTTCTTAATGACAACTATGTATGTCGGATTTTTGAAAATCAAATCACAGAAGTGGTAATATTTTATTTAAACGAAAAATCAGTTATTTAACTACCACTTAGTGGTTTCACTATTCATCAAAAATTGAAGTTTTTCAGAACAATGCCAAAATTTCACCCTAAGCTATAATTGATATTCCGAATTCAAAAATGATGTCTATTTTATGAAATTCCAAACATATAATTTTCATTAATTAATTTTATAATTAATTCCCGCTGTCACAACAAATAGCGTGTTTTTAAGAAACAATTTATATCAAAAGATTGACAATTGTTTATGTCCAATTTCAAAGTGAAATTAATTCTAATGACCACCATTGGATAAAATGGTAAAAATATATTCTAATTATACTTTAAAACAACTCAATAGTATAACTTATCACTATAAATTATTTTGATTAAAAAAGTTGTTTTAAGTATTTTTCACTATTCATAAAAATTTTGAAGTTCACAGAAAATTAAAAAAAATTCAACATAGGCTAATTTCAATATTAGGAATACAAAAATTAAGTACATTTTGAAATATAAAATTTCTATAAATTTATAAAGTGATTATTACTATTCATAACGACTACTTTGATTAGTTGCATTGTGTTAGAACTCGATGTTGCGTACAATGCAAGCTATTACATTATTGAATGAGAAGCGTATCATGGAAGCTCGGGGTCTTAAATTCTCCCCTCCTTCAATAAATTGCGTCCTCGCAATTTGAAATTTTTCTTTGTAAATAAAAGGTTGAAAAGAGAAAATACCTTTGTGGAAAACCCAAATCGGAAATAAGATTAATAAAATTTAGCCTTAATAAGAGGGAAAGGGAAATGAAAAAGTCACCACCCAATTATGATCTCGATTAGGAGAACATTGGTGGCAATTAAAGACATATAATTGGAGTAAAAACGTAAATATTTGTAAGGAGTGATTGAGGTCATCAATCACAATCAACTGTCAAATTGAGGGCCTCAAAGACTTCAATCTATGTTGATTTAAAATATCATCAGTTCAACAAGACATAAGGTATTAGGATAACACATTTTTTTGTTTTAATATCCCTTTACTAAAGTTTAAGAATTAATTTATTCATTGAATAAGAGATAGGTATATATATATTTATGCTTGACAATTATAGTTTCAACCTTCAACTCATCTTTCACTCAAAAAAATAATAGAACTCAAAAATATTATACTTATCCTAATTGTATAAGGTTCCAAATGTTAACACATACCATTTAGATTAGTAAAATTATTTTGTAATAACTAGGGACTTCCTGTAGGCTAGTGGTAGGAAATAAAGGCCTGTCGCACTATGATTGTGGGTTCGATTCCTGCAGCTTTGTCCGACGTGACGGGTTATGCCCCACCCTGCAGGTTGTCCTTTTCCTAAAACTATAGTATTATAATATTCAAAAATAATCTTCATAAATTTTTAACCATAAACAATACTATCCAAAGATCAACTTAATCTACTCCAACCTTTATAGTTATCCAAAATACCTCTGTCCAGACTTTCTCTAAAAGGTCTCTTAATTCCAAAATCAATTTATCAGATTCCCGAAACAAAGTAAAGTTTCTCTTATTTTCACATACTAAAAATATAATTACCTTCATCATATTAATACCTTACTGAAATCAACAAGTACTGCAGTACAATCCTTATATATATATATATCACATTATTCTAATAACCAGAATATAATCCATGAGTCCAAAGGCCCCAATACATTAATTATTTTTCTTCAACTGTAGTAACAGCATAAGATTGTCCTTGATCCCTTGGCCTTTTCTGAGGTAAGTTTCCCTGACGCTTAGGGCATTCATTTGCATAATTCCCCATTTCCCTACAATTATAGCATTCAACATTGATAGCAACTTTCTTTCCCTTGCAATCACGTGCCTGGTGACCTTTTTCCCCACATTTATAACAAACTCCCATTCCTTTTAGACAAGTACCAGGGTGATTCTTCCCACAATTATAACATAATGGAAAATCCTTCTTTCCCTTTTTCCCTTTATCTGTCTCTTGTTCCACCGTTCTCTTCTTCTCTTGCTTTACTTTGTTGTCATAAGACTTAGAGAATTCCTTTTCTGTCTTGATAGCACATGAGACAATATCTTCGAATGTTGAGAACGATTGTGATACTAAAGCTCGACGGAGAAATGGTTTTAACCCATCAAAGAAACGATCAATCTTAACTCTTGGGTTACGTATATAATCTGCAGCATACCTCGCTAACCTTGTAAAGTTGGCCTCATACTTTGCGACATTCTCATCCTCCTTTTGCTTCAGACTCAGAAATTGCCTTTCCATATCTGCTCTATGGTCATGAGGAAAGTATTTTTCTAAGAAAAGATCTTTGAACTCCCTCCATTCCATATTCGATATGTCATCATCTTCCTTTGTGTTTTTAATCAATGACCACCATTGATCAGCATCTCCAGTGAGGCGGTAAACTGCCATGATAACCTTTTCCCTTTCACTACTCCCCAAGGCGTGGAATATTTTCTCTAAGGTGTTTATCCATTGCTCATCTACTAATGGATTTGTACCCCCATTAAATGTTGGCGGTTGTTGCCTCATGAAGCGGTCTAACATTGATCCTCCATATTGCGGATCAGGGTGCTCCATACGAGTAAGGTTATTATTCATAACCTGAGTGAGTTGTCCCAGTATGGTAATAAGTTGATCAGAACCAGTTGTATCTCCAGCTCCACAATAATTATCTTGAGCAGGAGGGCAATCCCTACACGGAGTGCGTGCATTGATACGGTTTCCATTCCTTCCACTAGGCGCCATTTCTAAACAATGGCATAAACTATATTAGTTTATAAATCAAAATACATAATTCCATACTTGTAAGATACTTAACATAAATTGAACTATTTATGGATATAATCCATAAAAATGTTTTCTTTGAGGAAGTATATACTCATAACCCTTCATAGTGGTTTATAAAGAAAATGAGAATTATCCAAAGCATATCCCCCGGGAGTGTCGTAACCAAGAGTGCAGCAAGGCCCGTTGTCGTGCACCAGTTCCCATTCGAGTCTAGCTCAAAGCGGTGTTTTCGGGTTTTACCCCTAGGTACATCTGTTCCAGAGCCGCCTCTACTTGCTCATATCCAGACAGGGACGTATTGCTCGGAAAACTCACAAAATCTCTATAATACCAAAATTATAGGAAGTTCTTCTATACTAATCCTTAAAGTCTATCTTCGGGCTATGTGCTCTAATCAGAGTTTATCTAAATCTAGCTTCCAAGGTTAGTACTAAACTGCCTCTGATACCAACTGTAACACCCCGACCCCAACTACCCAGAGTCGGTGCATTACTTCGTAACATTGGCATGATCACAAAAGATCAAGTCTCGAAAGACCGATTAGTTTAGTAGCCTTGGAAATACTAGATACATTCATAAATGTTACATTACATCATAAAGTGAAAAACTAATAACAAAGTCTTCATAGTCCACACTCATATCCTCTTCTGACTATCCCTGCTGGTCATTCATAAAATACTTCTTCACATCCTGGAAAATATTAAAACATTGAAAGGGGTGAGCTCAGATGCTCAGTAAGGATAACAATATTGCAGAAGCTTTCATAAATAAACATAAACATTTAAGGCAATGTATAACTAAAACAAAAGCCTTTTAAACATGAACATCAACATAATATGGAAAAATTAAAATGAGATAATGCCATTTAATTCTTCACATGAATATTCTACTGGTCGAATAATCACATGCAATATCAATAACCACTTTCATAATGATGGAATGCATAATGCCAGACATTCTGAAACATTTTGTCAAGGCCTCGGCCAAGACGTCTAAAATGATTAAGGCCTCGACCAAAATCACAAATCAAATGGGGAAAGGGCCTCAGCCAATTCCACGTCTAGTTGTATCATGAGACCTACCGATGCATCGAGGAGCTATAGCGGGCTCCAACCGTCACTTATTAAGTCCAATGCATTCCTCATATGAATAGGTTTAAACATATCATAAACCATAACATAATCGCATCACATAAAACATGCATAAAGGAAACATAAAATTTCCACATTTCAATCACAAGATATCAATACAGCACATTGATATAATAAAAACGCTTTCAAAACCATTTTCAATACCAAAATAAAAGAAAGTTAAAACTTTGTATTTATTTTTCATTAAAAAAAATGATGGCTTGTAGAGGAAGCCGAAACTCAAATAATGGTCACGGCGGCGGAGAAGTCATTGTCGCCACATAAGTATGGAAATAAAAACATTCCCTTTTTTTCGTTTAGTAAAACGCTTCGTATAAAAAATATTCCTTTTGAATAAATGTAAAAGTCAAAGGGGTTTATACACCGTATAAAAGAAAGTTGTGTATAAAACCAAATATGCCACAATGAAAGGAGATTGAGACGAAGTCATTAAAAAGATCATTTTTAAAATAAAATAGATCTATTATGTGTATTCACTATAGGTACACATAAAGAATACAAAATAAGAAATAATAATATCATGACATAATTTGAAAGTAGGAGATTAACCCAAATAATGGAAGTTGGGTTAAGAAATTCCCTTACCTTGCGTCTTGTCCTGACTCGACCGTTCTTTAACCTCCTGAATAATAAACTAGAGTTAATTTCTATTTACTTAAGAACCTTTTTTATGTTCATTATTCCTTTTATATCACTTATTACCATGTTATGAACATTATGTAATTATTTAAGTTAATAATGGTCGTTTTGTCGATCTTTGGTACTTGAGTCAACAATAAACTTCTTATAATTACAAGTTGTTTATGTGGTAGAATATCCATTATCTCCAGAATTATATTCATGATTTAGATGTCATATATATCATATATATCCAGTATATACATTCATTCATAATATTACATAACATTTAGATGTAAGAAATGAAATGCACCGTTCATGGAGACGGTAAGCCGTACGTACGCATGAACGCTACTTTCATTTCTATTTCGTATTTAATGGAATGAAATCATAATTATATAAAGGTATAATATAGTTCCAGTATAATATCATATATAATATCATTTACTCCATCCTTTATACATCCCACATATGGCATTAACGATTCACATCACTTTGAGGGGGCGGTAATCCGCACTTCCTAAAATGAAATTATCGCATTTACCCATAATGGAAATCATAAAGTATGCCATAAATGAGAAATACAGAAGAATAAGGAAAACATAAACATAATATATATATCATATATGAAAATAGTGTCATCAAAATGGCCACCATTATAGGTGTTAAAAGAATTTGAACAATCATCATTTCGTGAGGCAGTATTTCACCACCCACAGAAACAGTATGTTCTTTAACCATTAGACAAAGGTGTGTGTAAGTGTAAACCAAATAATTATCATAACAAAATCCTATTATATTTTAGATACTGGTGTTGTTACAAAAGAAAGGAATGAAAAGAGTTTAAGGGGTTGGAGAAGCAAAATAAAACAAAACAACATCAGAGAAGACATTACCTAAAAAATCGGGTAACTCTTTTTGATTTGAGACAAAGGCTTCCTTGGGAAGAATTATGCCCAAAGTGAGGATACTAGGAGTAAGTGAGTGATGTTGGGAGAGTATTTGGGCAGAGTTTGGCCGAGCCAAATGGCTTGAAGGTGTGAATAAGGTGGGAGTGGTGGGGGCCTTTTATAAGTGGAGAGGAGGGGCACTTTTGGAAAGTAATGAAATGTTATTCTATTATACAATGCTTTTGGGATTCTAAAGGTCCCACACTTGTATAATTCTAGTGTAAGGTGATAAGGGTTCTAAATATCCTCATCCAATAGGCTTTGGACAAGTTTAACCCTTGGATTTTACATTATCTTCTCATTTTATTTAAATCGTTAAATAATGAGGTCATCGCTGCATCATCATGATGTCATAAATAATTTAATCTATTTAATGTCTAAAAATTATAAAAAAAATACTATGATGTAGGAAATCTTTTTAGGTTTCCAATGATTATTTATAATAAAAAATATGACTTGTATAACCCCATGTGAAAATTGTTTTAGTAAAACATTTCATGTTTGTGTCATTTTTTACTTTAACATTAAATAAAAGGTATTTATGTCATTTTCCAACTAAAGTGGCTCCATGGGGTCCCCAAGTTGACCCATGGATTGTCTTGGTCGGCCATGGAACATAAAATGAGGGTAGGACATGTTTCAAGATCATCTCATATTATTAAAACATTATTTTTACCTTAAACTACACTAATTATCTCTAATCGCGATTAAAAACTTAAAAGTTACTATTCACCAAAAAATTATTTTAATCTCATTGAACCACATTTTACTTCTTAATGACAACCATGTATGTCGGATTTTTGAAAATCAAATCACAGAATTGGTAATATTTCATTTAAACGAAAAATCAGTTATTTAACTACCACTTAGTGGTTTCACTATTCATCAAAAATTGATGTTTTTCAGAACAATGCCAAAATTTCACCCTAAGCTATAATTGATATTCCGAATTCAAAAATGATGTCTATTTTATGAAATTACAAACATATAATTTTCATTAATTAATTTTATAATTAATTCCCGCTGTCACAACAAATAGCGTGTTTTTAAGAAACAATTTATATCAAAAGATTGAAAATTGTTTATGTCCAATTTCAAAGTGAAATTAATTCTAATGACCACCATTGGATAAAATGGTAAAAATATATTCTAATTATACTTTAAAACCACTCAATAGTATAACTTATCACTATAAATTATTTTGATTAAAAAAGTTGTTTTAAGTATTTTTCACTATTCATAAAAATTTTGAAGTTCTTAGAAAATTACAAAAAATTCAACATAGGATAATTTCAATATTAGGAATACAAAAATGAAGTCCATTTTGAAATATAAAATTTCTATAAATTTATAAAGTGGTTATTACTATTCATAACTGCTACTTTGATTAGTTGCAGTGTGTTAGAACTCGATGTTGCATACAATGCAAGCTATTACATTATTGAATGAGAAGCGTATCATGGAAGCTCAGGGTGTTACATTCTCCCCTCCTTCAATAAATTGTGTCCTCGCAATTTGAAATTTTTCTTTGTAAATAAAAGGTTGAAAAGAGAAAATACCTTTGTGGAAAACCCACATCGGAAATAAGATTAATAAAATTTAGCCTTAATAAGAGGGAAAGGGAAATGAAAAAGTCACCACCCAATTATGATCTCGATTAGGAGAACATTGGTGGAAATTAAAGACATATAATTGGAGTAAAAACGTAAATATTTGTAAGGAGTTATTGAGGTCATCAATCACAATCAACTGTCAAATTGAGGGCCTCAAAGACATCAATCTATGTTGATTTAAAATATCATCAGTTCAACAAGACATAAGGTATTAGGATAACACATTTTTTTGTTTTAATATCCCTTTACTAAAGTTTAAGAATTAATTTATTCATTGAATAAGAGATAGGTATATATATATTTATGCTTGACAATTAGAGTTTCAACCTTCAACTCATCTTTTACTCAAAAAAATAATAGAACTCAAAAATATTATAGTTATCCTAATTGTATAAGGTTCCAAATGTTAACACATACCATTTAGATTGTAAAATTATTTTGTAATAACTAGGGACTTCCTATAGGCTAGTGGTAGGAAATAAAGGCCTGTCGCACTATGATTGTGGGTTCGATTCCTGCAGCTTTGTCCGACGTGACAGGTTATGCCCCACCCTGCAGGTTGTCCTTTTCCTAAAACTATAGTATTATAATATTCAAAAATAATCTTCATAAATTTTTAACCTTAAACAATACTATCCAAAGATCAACTTAATCCACGCCAACCTTTATAGTTATCCAAAATACCTCTGTCCAGACTTTCTCTAAAAGGTCTCTTAATTCCAAAATCAATTTATCAGATTCCCCAAACAAAGTAAAGTTTCTCTTATTTTCACATACTAAAAATATAATTACCTTCATCATATTAAAACCTTACTGAAATCAACAAGTACTGCAGTACAATCCTTATATATATATATATATCACATTATTATAATAACCAGAATATAATCCATGAGTCCAAAGGCACCAATACATTAATTATTTTGCTTCAACTGTAGTAACAGCATAAGATTGTCCTTGATCCCTTGGCCTTTTCTGAGGTAAGTTTCCCTGACGCTTAGGGCATTCATTTTCATAATGCCCCATTTCCCTACAATTGTAGCATTCAACATTGATAGCCTCTTTCTTTCCCTTGCAATCACGTGCCTGGTGACCTTTTTCCCCACATTTATAACAAACTCCCATTCCTTTTAGACAAGTACCAGGGTGATTCTTCCCACAATTATCACATAATGGAAAATCCTTCTTTCCCTTTTTCCCTTTATCTGTCTCTTGTTCCACAGTTCTCTTCTTCTCTTGCTTTACTTTGTTGTCATAAGACTTAGAGAATTCCTTTTCTGTCTTGATAGCACATGAGACAATATCTTCGTATGTTGAGAACGATTGTGATACTAATGCTCGACAGAGAAATGGTTTTAACCCATCAAAGAAACGATCAATCTTAACTCTTGGGTTACGTATATAATCTGCAGCATACCTCGCTAACCTTGTAAAGTTGGCCTCATACTTTGCGACATTCTCATCCTCCTTTTGTTTCAGACTCAGAAATTTCCTTTCCATATCTGCTCTATGGTCATGAGGAAAGTATTTTTCTAAGAAAAGATCTTTTAACTCCCTCCATTCCATATTCGATATGTCATCATCTTCCTTTGTGTTTTGAATCAATGACCACCATTGATCAGCATCTCCAGTGAGGCGGTAAACTGCCATGATAACCTTTTCCCTTTCACTACTCCCCAAGGCGTAGAATATTTTCTCTAAGGAGTTTATCCATTTCTCATCTACTAATGGATTTGTACCCCGATTAAATGTTGGTGGTTGTTGCCTCATGAAGCGGTCTAACATTGATCCTCCACGTTGCGGATCAGGGCGCTCCATACGAGTAAGGTTATTATTCATAACCTGAGTGAGTTGTCCCAGTATGGTAATAAGTTGATCAGCACCAGTTGTATATCCAGCTCCACAATAATTATCTTGAGCAGGAGGGAAATCCCTACACGGAGTGCGTGCATTGATACGGTTTCCATTCCTTCCACTAGGCTCCATTTCTAAACAATGGCATAAACTATATTAGTTTATAAATCAAAATACATAATTCCATACTTGTAAGATACTTAAAATAAATTGAACTATTTATGGATATAATCCATAAAAATGTTTTCTTTGAGGAAGTATATACTCATAACCCTTCATAGTGGTTTATAAAGAAAATGAGAATTATCCAAAGCATATCCCCCGGGAGTGTCGTAACCAAGAGTGCAGCAAGGCCCGTTGTCGTGCACCAGTTCCCATTCGAGTCTAGCTCAAAGCGGTGTTTTCGGGTTTTACCCCTAGGTACATCTGTGCCAGAGCCGCCTCTACTTGCTCATATCCAGACAGGGACGTATTGCTCGGAAAACTCACAAAATCTCTATAATACCAAAATTATAGGAAGTTCTTCTATACTAATCCTTAAAGTCTATCTTCGGGCTATGTTCTCTAATCAGAGTTTATCTAAATCTAGCTTCCAAGGTTAGTACTAAACTGCCTCTGATACCAACTGCAACACCCCGACCCCAGCTACCCAGAGTCGGTGCATTACTTCGTAACATTGGCATGATCACAAAAGATCAAGTCTCGAAAGACCGATTAGTTTAGTAGCCTTGGAAACACTAGATACATTCATAAATGTTACATTACATCATAAAGTGAAAAACTAATAACAAAGTCTTCATAGTCCACACTCATATCCTCTTCTGACTATCCCTGCAGGTCATTCATAAAATACTTCTTCACATCCTGGAAAATATTAAAACATTGAAAGGGGTGAGCTCAGATGCTCAGTAAGGATAACAATATTGCGAAAGATTTCATAAATAAACATAAACATTTAAGGCAATGTATAACTAAAACAAAAGCCTTTTAAACATGAACATCAACATAATATGGCAAAATTAAAATGAGATAATTCCATTTACTTCTTCACATGAATATTCTACTGGTCGACTAATCACATGCAATATCAATAACCACTTTCATAATGATGGAATGCATAATGCCAGACATTCTGAAACATTTTGTCAGGGCCTCGGCCAAGACTTCTAAAATGATTAAGGCCTCGGCCAAAATCACAAATCAAATGGGGAAAGGGCCTCAGCCAATTCCACATCTAGTTGTCTCATGAGACCTACCGATGCATCGAGGGGCTATAGCGGGCTCCACCCGTCACTTATTAAGTCCAATGCATTCCTCATATGAATAGGTTTAAACATATCATAAACCATAACATAATCGCATCACATAAAACATGCATAAAGGAAACATAACATTTCCACATTTCAATCACAAGATATCAATACAGCACATTGATATAATAAAAACTCTTTCAAAACCATTTTCAATACCAAAATAAAAGAAAGTTAAAACTTTGTATTTATTTTTCATTAAAAAAAATGATGGCTTGTAGAGGAAGCCAAAACTCAAATAATGGTCACGCGGTGGAGAAGTCGTTGTCGCCGCATAAGTATGGAAAGAAAAACATTCCCTTTTTGTCGTTTAGTAAAATGCTTCATATAAAAAAGATTCCTTTTGAATAAACGTAAAAGTCAAAGGGGTTTATACACCGTATAAAAGAAAGTTGTGTATAAAACCAAATATGCCTCAATGAAAGGAGATTGAGACGAAGTCCTTAAAAAGATCATTTTTAAAATAAAATAGATCTATTATGTGTATTCACTATAGGTACACATAAATAATAAAAAATAAGAAATAATAATATCATGACATAATTTGAAAGTAGGAGATTAACCCAAATAATGGAAGTTGGGTTAAGAAATTCCCTTACCTTGCGTCTTGTCCTGACTCGACCATTATTTAACCTCCTGAATAATAAACTAGAGTTAATTTATATTTACATAAGAACCTTTTTTATGTTCATTATTCCTTTTATATCACTTATTACCATGTTATGAACATTATGTAATTATTTAAGTTAATAATGGTCGTTTTGTCGATCTTTGGTACTTGAGTCAACAATAAACTTCTTATAATTACAAGTTGTTTATGTGGTAGAATATCCATTATCTCCAGAATTATATTCATGATTTAGATGTCATATATATCATATATATCCAGTATATACATTCATTCATAATATTACGTAACATTTAGAGGTAAGAAATGAAATGCACCGTTCATGGAGACGGTAAGCCGTACGTACGCATGAACGCTACTTTCATTTCTATTTCGTATTTAATGGAATGAAATCATAATTATATAAAGGTATAATATAGTTCCAGTATAATATCATATATAATATCATTTACTCCATCCTTTATACATCCCACATATGGCATTAACGATTCACATCACTTTGAGGGGGCGGTAATCCGCACTTCCTAAAATGAAATTATCGCGTTTACCCATAATGGAAATCATAAAGTATGCCATAAATGAGAAATACAGAAGCATAAGGAAAACATAAACATAATATATATATCATATATGAAAATATTTTCATCAAAATTTCCACCATTATAGGTGTTAAAAGAATTTGAACAATCATCATTTTGTGAGGCAGTATTTCGCCACCCACAGAAATAGTTTGTTCTTTAACCATTAGACGAAGGTGTGTGTAAGTGTAAACCAAATCCTTATCATAAAAACATCCTATTATATTTTAGATACTGGTGTTGTTACAAAATAAAGGAATGAAAAGAGTTTAAGGGGTTGGAGAAGCAAAATAAAACAAAACAACATTAGAGAAGACATTACCTAAAAAATCGGGTAACTCTTTTTGATTTGAGACAAAGGCTTCCTTGGGAAGAATTATTCCCAAAGTTAGGATTCTAGGAGTAAGTGAGGGATGTTGGGAGAGTATTTGGGCAGAGTTTGGCCAAGCCAAATGGCTTGAAGGTGTGAATAAGGTGGGAGTGGTGGGGGCCTTTTATAAGTGGAGAGGAGGGGCACTTTTGGAAAGTAATGAAATGTTATTCTATTATACATTGCTTTTCGGATTCTAAAGGTCCCACACTTGTATAATTCAAGGGTAAGGTGATAAGGGTTCTAAATCTACTCATCCAATAGGCTTTGGACAAGTGTAAGCCTTGGATTTTACATTATCTTCTCATTTTATTTAAATCGTTAAATAATGAGTTCATCGCTGCATCATCATGAAGTCATAAATAATTTAATTTATTTAATGTCTAAAAATTATAAAAAAAATACTATGATGTAGGAAATCTTTTTAGGTTTCCAATTATTATTTATAATAAAAAATATGACTTGTATAACCCCATGTAAAAATTGTTTTAGTAAAACATTTCATGTTTGTGTCATTTTTTAAGTTAACATTAAATAAAAGGTATTTATGTCATTTTCCAACTAAAGTGGCTCCATGGGGTCCCCAAGTTGACCCATGGATTGTCTTGGTCGGAAATGGAACATCCAATGAGGGTATTACATGTGTCAAGCTCATCTTATATTATTAAAACATTATTTTTACCTTAAACTAAACTAATTACCTCTAATTGCGATTAAGAACTTAAAAGTTACTATTCACCAAAAAATTATTTTAATCTCATTGAACCACATTTTACTTCTTAATGACAACCATGTATGTCAGATTTTTGAAAATCAAATCACAGAAGTGGTAATATTTCATTTAAACGAAAAATCAGTTATTTAACTACCACTTAGTGGTTTCACTATTCATCAAAAATTGAAGTTTTTCAGAACAATGCCAAAATTTCACCCTAAGCTATAATTGATATTCTGAATTCAAAAATGATGTATATTTTATGAAATTCCAAACATATAATTTTCATTAATTAATTTTATAATTAATTCCCGCTGTCACAACAAATAGCGTGTTTTTAAGAAACAATTTATATCAAAAGATTGACAATTATTTATGTCCAATTTCAAAGTGAAATTAATTCTAATGACCACCATTGGATAAAATGGTAAAAATATATTCTAATTATACTTTAAAACCACTAAATAGTATAACTTATCACTATAAATTATTTTTATTAAAAAAGTTGTTTTAAGTATTTTTCACTATTCATAAATTTTTTGAAGTTCTCAGAAAATTACAAAAAATTCAACATCGGCTAATTTCAATATTAGGAATAAAAAAATGAAGTCCATTTTGAAATATAAAATTTCTATAAATTTAAAAAGTGGTTATTACTATTCATAACAGCTACTTTGATTAGTTGCAGTGTGTTAGAACTCGATGTTGCGTACAATGCAAGCTATTACATTATTGAATGAGAAGCGTATCATGGAAGCTCGGGGTGTTACAAAAGTCTCCAACACATATCACGTTGAGTTTCCAAATTTGAAGTTACCCGACCTCCGTCATAATAGTGAAGGTTGGTGTTGTCCAAGAGGAAAAAAATCAATTTTGTGATTCTGAAAAATACAACAAATTATTTTTAGTGAATGTGGTGTATGGATTTAAAGAGATGCATGGATTTACTTTTTTTCAAAATTATAAAACTACAATTCAACATGTGAGTTATTAATCAAATAAAAAATATTCCCAAAAACTAATGTTTATTCATTATGATTCTAATAAACTTAATCATAATAACATGAAATTAAAAACAAAAGATTCATGTAAATATTGATAGCAGATGAACATAGTTTGATAACACTAACTTGAACATCATGATTAGTCTGAAACAACATAATCAAACCAAAGTGGTCACTAATAGAAATAATCAACATAAAGTAGTAAGGAAAACATAAAATAGGACACCCAAATTTTACATGATTTGACCAATTGGTATACATGCATGAGGTAGGGGAATTTTAATACCCTATGTTCATATCATCATGAAAAATATATAATGAATTTGAAATTTTTAATTTATGTATGATTTATATTTTGAATCGGGATTTAGAATGGAATTATGAGAGTAAAGTGTCTTGAAGTGATATTTTTGAAGAATGTTTTAGGCCTGAGAGGATCCTAGGGTGATCAGGCGAGTCTTGAGAGATTTGGGTTAAGATTCTGAAGTTTTGGAGGTTTCTATCCAGGGTGAACAGGTTGGTATGCATGATTTAGAAGAAATTGTGCAACACCTTGAGGGTGAGGAGGATTTTAGTTATTTTTATAAATCACATGGTTGAGTTTCACAATTAGTGCACATTTAAGGGTTAACCATGTGAGATATCAGAGTAAACCATGAAAGGTGTTACAGAGGGATTCAAGATCCATTTGACATGTTTGAAACATGGTTAGTAAATAGTGTGAAAAAACTATGTAAGATTGGCTTTCTTAGCCAGTGACTGATGCACGATTGACGTACGATATGGAAATTTATGTGTCCAAACCATGCATCCATTCTAGTTTTGTTAATAAATGTATTTTTACCATTTTACCCTTAAAAATTTAAAAGGGGTGGGGGGGGGGATGACACCTTTCTCCTTCCCCTCATGTGCACGGACCAATGCCTCTCCCCCTCCCTTTTTCCTTCTTCAATCCCCTTGGTTTTGGGTGGATTTTGGTGTGTTCTTCGATGTTAAGAGGTTGGTATATTCCTTTTTTTCCTATACTTTCTTATCTTACCTAGGTTTTGATATTCTTTTTCTTATATTAGGTTTTAAATTTCTATTCCACCAGAGCATGGTGGAATTTTCTATGCTTGATGGGGCTTCCACTCTACTTTGGAAGAGGAAATCCTATAATACCATTTGCACCCCGTTGCTAGTGAAATCATCAAAGGTATGTTCCAACACCATATTTATTAAGATTTTACATTAAAATTAAAATTAATTGGTCACAGAATTGATGAAATAGTTCAAGGATTTGGATCGATTCGTTTCTGGGGTCTTTAAGATACCTCTCGTGGGTGTTTGGTCATGGTTTTTTCATGGTGAGTTTTTTCAAGCCTTGCGAGGTTGGGAGATGTTCACTCGAATCTGGATGAACTTTGATGGGTCTCAATGAGAATAAGTGGAGCTACTAAATATAAAATTTAAAAGTTATTTTAGATTCACCATGAGGTAGGGGGTCCTCATACTTACCTTATGGAATTATTTCATTTTGTTTATAATGCGTGTGATGTGTGGTCATTCCACCGAGGGTGCTAACCAATGTTGTTGTAAGGATTTATTTAATTTTAATCTAGTTGATTAATTTAAGTGAAATATAAATTTAATTTAAATTTTTTGACCTATAAAAATTCCTAGTATGAAATGAGTAAAGTTCCAAGACCACTGATGACCTTGTGCATTGGTTTGATGCCTTGATCGCCGATGGTCGAGGCTTGGACTAAGAAGATACCCATACACTTAGACACCTCCAATAAGGGGGTGACATGAATTGAGGTGGATGAAATTAGTAGGCCATGTGAGTACCCCTGAGATGTGTTAGTCCAAGGTGTATAGATCTTGGGTAGATTAGAGATGTCTTGGGAGATCTGACTATCCTGGAGTGACCCTGGATATAGGTATGTACGATGAGCTATATTTTGAAATTTTCACTAGTGAGTTGTACCCTTGATGCCTATGAGGTTATATGATGATTTTAAATGATGTCATGGATGAGTTGTCCTCCAAGAATTAGGAAATGGCCTAAGAGACCAATTGTGATCAAGTATCCTAAGCGGTATGGATCCATTGTAATAATGATCCAGGGGACCCCTATGGGTGCCCCATGAGAGATGAACCTATTTGGGGGGGTATGTAGATATGGGTAGGGATGGTTTTGGGTGTCACCTAGATCCAACACCAACTAGTAAGCCTAAAGGGGCTATGATGTTGATGATGGGTGTGGGTGTTCAACCAACCCTAGTTGTATTTTTATTTTTTATTTATGGTTATGATTGAAACCTTGAGATGATAGATTTCCTAGGATGGTGTTTCCATTTGTAGGTCCTTGTTCTTGGCTTGGGGATGGGTGTCTTTCCGTTGATTCCTAACTATGCTGTGAGGATGGTTATATTAACCTTAGTTGGATGAGCATGTGTGCCATGGTGAGGAGTATATTACCCTAGGTTGTCTAACACAGCATTCCATGGGATGAGTAGATTACCCATGGTATTCCTGTACTCTACAATTGGTTGATCTATGACATAAGTATGGGTATATTACCCATGGTTGGTTGAGCTTGTGTGCCACACAGATGGTTATATTACCCTCAGTAGGCATGTTCCCTATAGTTCAGTGATCTATGCCACACAGACGAGTATATTACCTCCAGTTGGCTGATCCTGCATGCCATGAGGATGAGTATATTACCCCTAGTAGGCATGTAATCTAAGGTTCACCCAAGATTACCTAGGGATCATACAATAGGTCTTATTGGTTGGTTTGGTCACTAAGATGTTTTCACGATCCATCCCCCAGGGCCCATTCCGTGACTACCCCAAGCCCACCTTCCATAGGCTAGGGGTTGGAGACCAGCACTAAAAGGCATATCCCATAAAATTGATAAGGCATTGCCTTTAAACCTGCAAACATACAGTCAAAGAGTACAATGAGAACAAACCACATAGTAAATCTATAGTAGTAAAAAGGCGTGTACTGAAAGTAAAATGGGTGAGTAATGTAAGTAAATGGGACCGGAATACAAGACCTACTAAAAATTACAATAACAACAGAAAAACATCTCCTGAAATCATCTTCCAAGGTTCCTACATGAAGGGTAGGTACAAATCACGGTCGATCATCACTACAACATGTCATGTCTAAAGGTCCACCTCTGAGCACCGTTCAATCCTGGCTCCCAAGCCTCGGTCAAAGCTATCCATCGTCTGCACAAGACACAACAAGGTGCAGGTAAAGCCCATGTAGTGGTGAGTATAACAATACCCAATAGGGACCCTGAGACCCCCTAAGGTCTCCTAGAGTTCCACAAAGTAAAAAACACAAATCAATACCTCGATCAAAAATAACGAAGAAATAGTCAGATCACACCAAGTATACAACTTGGAGATCAGGAATATAAATGATTAGTCTTAAGTTATATCATCTTATTCAATTTAGAAGTTCCACAACTGATCCAAAAAGAAGTTGTTCTATTATCGATCCACTCTTAGACGTAAGTCGCTGTTCCATGATGGACCACTATAAGGTTAGTCCTCATCGGGTCATGCTACTACTGATCCTCATAGGGTCACTAGAATGATGATACACACAGGGTTGCTGAAATGTTGATCCACAGAGGGTCGCTTGAATGCTGATCAACACAGGGTCACTGGAATGCTGATCCACATAGGGCCGCTCGATGTTGATCCACACATGGTCTCTAGATGATGATCATCGATAGGCTGCTCTAATAAAGGTCCTCGTCGGGTATCTATGATGTTGATCTACACATGGTCTCTATGATGCTGATCCACACAAGATCGCTACTTCAAAGACAGTCAGCCACAGGGTTCCCCGCACCCGGTGCGCTCGAGTTCCATAGAATCTGATCCATGAGATATTAATTGTACCTTGAACACCACTAATATAGACATAAGAGTAACCCAAATGACTTCCATGTCATAAGGTTTCTAACGCGACATACGGCGCGTCAATCAGACGCTCGGTCTGTGAGTTATAAGCATTTTAGTACCGAGGGCCTGGTTGGATTCGGGTTCAATCCAACCTGGACATACTCTAAAATTCTCCAAAATTTGTGTGGATTATATCAAAAGTACATTCTTTCTCCAAGGATCCCAGTGCCATAGACGGTTCATCAAATAGACGTCTAGATTTTAAGTTATGGCATTTTAAGCAAAACTGGGCCTAGATGGGTTAGGGTCCGGTCCGACCCGGTCGGACCGAATCGGCCTGGGTCCGACCTGGCCCAGTTTGAACTGGCCTGGGCCAGCCCGGTTGGACTGGGTCGTGGCGGGCTCGACCCGCTGGGCCGCGGTCCGGCCCGCAGGAGGGTGCGACCCAGCCCGTCCCGTAAGGGGGGCGTAGCCCGACCCGCAGGGAGGTGCCACCCAGCCTATAGGAGGGCACAGCCCAGCCCACAGGGGGGCACAAATCAGCCCACAGAAGGGCGTGGGGCCCACCCTAGCTGGAACGAGGCCTACCCTAGTTGGCACAGGGGTAAAATGCCCCCCTTTCTTCCGAACGTCTAGGCCGTTCGGAATCTGAAGCGGCGACGCCACGTGGCGCCACCTGGTCGCCGCGGGACCCATAGGGAGCGGGTCCCTCCTCCGTTGCGACCACCCACAACAACTTACAATGGCACACCACACCACCCCCGTGGCCAGTCGATGCTGGCCACCCTAATCAACCACCGTAGTTGAAAAGTCACGACCTCCTCCTCCTGTGGCGCGCGACGACACACCGCCATCTTTGCGGTCAACCGGTGTCGGCTGCTTACTGACCACCGTGGCCTCCTCCTATGGAACGCGATGACACACCACCACCACCGCGACCAACCGGTGCTGATCACCGCCTTTTCCTACCAGCGCGGGTCTCTGGTGCTATGCCAACGGTCTTCCGTGGGCCACCAGGGTGAGCTCCAGTGGTTTGTTTTTCAATATGATCGCACCTACGAGCTTCACGAGTCATCTCCTTCACTTCTTTACCCTCTAATTTGGGTTCTATTCAACCCAAAAATTTACCGACAAAGAAATCAATGATTGAACAAGAGGCGGAGGGATCAAGACTTGTTCATTTGGCCCACACCCTCCGCATTAGCTTCTTATCTAGGGAGAATATAAATGATTCAACAACTCTTGAAATTTAATCAAGACAAAACCCTACCTCATGAGTATTTAGAGAGCATCTCACATTTGAATATGGGTTGGTGTTTGTTGATCCCAAAGAAAGCCTCCAACGATGCCACTCAAATGACCATCTTCGGTTTTTGCTTGATGGACATGTTCTTCATCATGAGGCTCCTCCAAAATCCTCCTCTCTCAAGAACACCACTCTTTTTTCCAATGAATTAAAAAAAAGTGAGGTGATGGGAGTTAATTTTTACAACACATAATTAAGATAAGTTCATTAATTGGTGCAATTAATGAACCTATTTAATTTCATGTAGAGTGGTTACACATTTTTGTGTAACCAGGCATTTAATGTCTTGATTTAAATATACAACCACCACCTGTGGTCCCCGCCACCAAAACCTAAAGAGAGGTGTAGGATATTTATAAATAAATTAGATTTATTTTATTAATCCTCCACAAAAACCACAAAAATCAACTTCCTCTCTCAACCCACTACTGTCGAGGTTAAGGCTCCCTTAAGCAGATTCTGGTGTTATGAGTTCAACGGTGCCCTCATATTTCAATTCAGATCACTGGTTCAAAATTTAGGATTTGTCACTCGCACGTTTACTAAACATACATTAAGAAAGCTTAAAATTCCATTCTGAGCACACCAGACATTAGAATCAAACACCATCAAATTTTTTAACCTTGGAATAGTTCCATATAATTAAAAAAATACATGGAAAATTAGGGTCTTTACATTCTCCCCACCTTAGGTCTTTTCTTCCTCGAAAGCCACAACATAGAATAAGGTAACAAGTGGATGTACTGAGCACGAATCTAATCCTCCTGCTCTCATGAGCTCTCCTAGAGGTTCCCATACTACCAATGAATGCGCACCAGAGATATTGATCGTCCATGAAGGACCCGCTCCTGTTGATCCTCAATCTCCACTGGAACCTCCTTAAACATCATCCCATCATCAATGTCCAGCTCTCCCCAATTGATAACGTGCGATGGATCATGCACTTACTTCTTCATCTATGACACATGGAAAATTTCATGCACCCGATGCATCTGCGGGGGAAGATCTAGGTGATATGCCACCTCACCAACTCTGCTAATAACCTAAAAGGGTTCGATGAACCTTAGAGATAGCTTTCCGCCCTGGCCAAATCTCTGCAAACCACATTGAGGTGAGACTCATAAGAAGACATGGTATCCCTCCACAAAATCCAAAGGTCTCCATCTCCTGTTAGCATAAGACTTCTGCCTGCTCTGTGCAGTCTTCATCCGCTCCTGGATAATCTGCACCTTCTCAGTGGTAGCATGTACCAACTCTGGACCCATAAGTACTGACTCCCCTGGGTCTATCCATCATAGAGGTGATTTTCTTGGTCAACTGTACAAAGACTCAAATGGTGTCATACCGATGGTGGAGTGATAACTGTTGTTGTACATGAACTCCACCAAGGGAAAGTAATCCTCCCAACTGTGGCCAAAATCTAGGATACAAGCACGAAACATGTCCCCCTGTGTTTGAATGGTCCACTCCGTCTGACCATCAGTTTGAGGATGAAAGGCGGTTCTCAAATGTAGTTGAGTCCTGAATGGATCCTCCAATCCCTTCCACAACTATGATGTAAAATGTGTGTCACGATCAGAGACAATCGTCGATGGAACCCTATGGAGCCGTACAATATTCTGTACGTAGAGGCTTCCCAAGCCCTCTACTGATCCCTGCTCTCGGATGGGTAGGAAGTGGGCCAAATTGGTGAGTCATTTAACGATCAACCAGATGGAATCGTGACCCCTAGAAATACATGGTATCCCTGTCACAACATCCATGGAAATTCCATCCCAATTCCACTCCGGCACCTCTAGTGGCTGAGCTAATCCTGCTGAAACCTGATGCTCAGCCTTCACTTGCTGACAAGTGAGGCATCATGAAAAACAATCTACCACTGCTTTCTTTATCCTTGGCCACCAGTGCTGATGCTGGAGGTCTTGGTACATCTTTTCCACACTAGGATGTACCTTTAGAGAGGACATATGAACCTCCCTCAACAACTCCTCCCATAGCTCCACCGGTACCATGGTGCATCCTCTAAAGAGGATGACATGCTCACCACCTTTAAAAAATACATTAGGTTCTTGTACTAAGGATATCTAAGCACGTCGAGTTTCACAGTTAATGTCCCCAAGCTGTGGCTCCTGAACTCATTGAAGAAGTTGGGGAGTGGCAGTCATATACTGGAGGTAAGATGATCCATCTCTATCTACAAAGGATATCTGCAACGTGGCTAGCTTCTCTATCACCTCACTCAGCAACTGTAGACCAGAACTCCTACTGAGTGCGTCTGCTACTACGTTTCCCTTCCCAGCAGTGTAGAATATCTCAAATTCGTTGTCCTGGAGGAACTATAGCCAACGTCGCTATCTTAGGATCAGGTCCTTCTGTGAAAAGATATGCCTGAGACTCTTGTGATCAGAGTAAATAATAAATCGTTCACCCATCATGTAGCTCTACCACATCTTTAGCAGAAATACCATTGCTGATAACTCTAGGTCATGGGTAGTGTAGTTCTTCTCATGTTGTCTCAGCTATCATGAAACATAAGCAATCACTACTCACTCATGTATCAGGACACATCCAAGTCCGGTCCTTGATGCGTCACAATAGACTACATACCCAACACCCTCTTTTGGTAGCCTCAAGATGGGGGCCCTCGCCAGTCTCTGCCTTAGCTTCTGAAAACTCTGTTGGCATCTCTTCATCCACACAAAGGGATGCCCCTTATTTTTCAATGTTGAAAAGGGTGCCATAACTTTTGAAAAGTCAGGTACAAATCTCCAGTAATACCCCACCAACCCTAGGAAACTCCGCACCTCAGTCACACTCTTAGGTGGATCCCAAGAAAGCACAACCTCTATCTTCACCAGATCCACTGCAACTCCAGACTTCGAGATAACATGTCATAGAAAATGAACCTCCCATATCCAAAACTAGCACTTAGAGTGCTTACCATAAAGCTGGTTCTCTCAGAGTGTATCAAGAACTACTTGTAGATGATAGACATGCTCCTCCTCCGATGTCGAGTATATCAAGATGTCGTTGATGAAAACCAACACGAAGTGATTGAGGTATGACTAAAAGATCCTGTTTATGAGTCCCATGAACATTGTAGGAGAGTTGGTTACACCAAATGACATAACCAAGAACTCATAGTGGCCATACCGACATCTGAAGGCCATCTTCTTCACAACCTCATCTCGTACTCTGAGCTGATGATATCCTGATATGATGTCTATCTTTGAAAACCAATGATATCCCTTCAGATGATCAAAGAGATCATCAATCCTTGGAAGTGGAAACTTGTTCTTCATGGTCACCTGGTTCACACGCTGATAATCCAAATAGAGCCTTAAACTTCCATATGCCTTCTTGGTGAACGAAATCGTGGTTTACCATGGAGAAACACATACCCTTATGAACCCCTTCCTCTATAAGTCCTCTAGCTATACCCGTAACTCACTAAGCTCTACGGGATCCATCTGATATGCTGGTGTAGATATCAGTGTCGTACCGGGGTATAGGTTGATGTAGAAGTCCACCTCTCTGCGAGGAGGTAGTCCCAGAACATCATCAAGGAAGACATCAGCATACTGGTCCCCCACTACAGGATAGATCAGACTCTCAACATCAACTGCTCCAAGGGTAAGGCTACCCAACTGATGTTTGATTGGATGCACCCTACTTTGGGTAAGTCCATTCTGTCTTACAAAGGTTCCCTTCTCACTGGTGAATAAAAACCTAATCCCATCCTCACGGACACACTGCACTTTGTGCCTAATGCAGTCAATCTGAGCATGGACTATAGATAACTAGTCCATACCCAAGATGATGTTGTATGATCTTGACGCTGCTACTAGAAGATCCCAGCCGAAGCTCTCGCCTCCCATAGTAAGATCACACTATCAACACCAGTGTTTAATTGTTGAATCTTCTCCCATAAGAGTCTCTAATCATAAGGATCGAGCCTACGACTCCACCAGAATCAATGAGATCTGAACGAGGGCCGCAACAATGAAAGAGTGACTAACACATGTGTCTATAAGTACTGTAACTAAGATAGAGTAGAAAAATATCATACCTAGAATCATCTCTGGAGTTCCATGGTCGTAGGCCTCAGATGCCTAGAGCTGAGGTCATCCCTATCCACCTACTCCCTATGGTCAGGGTGGATCACCTGGAGGTGGTGGTGGTAGAACATCAAATCACTGCCCACTGTCTACTACATGGCTAGCTCCTCTACCATGTCTGGTCGATTACTATGGACCTACCCACTAAAATCTCTACCCTTTCCTCGATGGTTCCTCGACCATCTGCTGATCGTCAGTCTGGATGGTCGGGCATTCATGAGCCATGTGACCCTGCCCGCTGCACGTGAAGCATAGTCTGCTCCTCTACTGGCCTTCTCTACCTTGTGAGCCTCGAACCTTTGAACCTACGTCTCGGGGTCGTCCACTAGAAGGTCTGGTCTACTTGGAACTCTGTGTCATCTACCTACTACCATCCATAGATGACTCTGCTATGTGTCACCTGGTGGTGGATCTCGTTGTCAGTGTCTGATCAGCAAGGAAACTCTCCACTAAGAGTGCTCTCTCTAGCACTCCAACATGAATTGGGATAACGAGAGATACCATTGAAGATCTAATCACCCATAGGAGTCCTTAATTGAAGGTCTGGGCCCTAAATAAAGGGTCCCACACCATGTCAGTAGAGTAGCGTGAGAGGTCAGTGAACCTCCCTGAGTATTGGGCCATGGTCAGGTTTCCCTGTAGTAAGAGTAGCAGCTCTTGTATATGAACACAACATAGAGCCACTGGAACGAACTCTACCCTGAAGAGGCCCTTGAAATCTTCCCAGGTGAGGGTCACCTTGTCGTGTATCTAGAGAATCAGGATCCACCATCTCCCTACTGTGCCCTAGAAAAATCTAGTAGCTAGGATCACCATTTGGTCGGATGGTGTCCCAACAAGGCGAAAAACTCTGGCCACAGCCTCCAGCCCATCTTTAGCTACCTACGGATCTGTCTCACCTTGGAACCTTGGAGGCCTCTGCCACTAAAACTCATGAAACGTGCTCTGTCGGGGTGCACCATCTATTGGTGGGGCTGGTGGCAACGACTACCCAACTGTAAGGACCCGACCCCAGTTGCCCGGAGCCGGTGCCTTATTCGATTACGTTGGCATACATACAAGGAATACGAATCCTGAAGGACCGAGTAGTTTAGTATTATTGGAAATAAGATACATACAAAAGTTTATCATTACAACATGAAGGGAAACAAAAACATTATTTTAAATCCACTAGAAACATCTCATCTACTAGATTATACTTATAAGTCATTCACAAATTACTTCTTCATATCCTGAGAAAATGAAACATAAGAAAGGGGTAAGCTCAAACGCTCAGTAAGAGTAAGCAATACAGCGGAGGATAATATAAACATTAGACATGGTGAATGATTGAAAACACATGCCTTTAATAATAAACTTGAAACATATTATGGCAGAAATATGAGCTAAACAAATAATTCCATAATTAAACATAATTATGGGCATTCTACTAGTCGAATAACCACATGAAACATGAGACCATAAATATAGTCATAGAGGTATCTTGGGGCATTACTTACATAATCTTGTAACCATCTTGGCTACCTTAAAATTTGTAACCCTCACGGCTACCTTACTTTGTGTAACCATCACAGTTACACTTGGAGTAACCATACGGCCGACCTCCAACTTACTCATACCCAATGCATTGGAGGGAAATATAGGTCCCACCCTTTATCATAAACAATGCCCAATAACCAAAACATAATCATACAACATAAACAATAGCATAAAAACATTGATTTTGTATCTTATAAAACAGAATTTTAAAAGAGGATTTTAGAAGAAAAGTCTCTTATAAACATCATATACTTGAAGTGAGACTTAATAGAGTGGATGTAATATGTATATAATATATAAATAAACATAATGAAATATAATATAAACAGAACCCATCATACAATCAATTTAAATAGCACATAAATTAAAAAGTAGAAGGTTAACCCAAAGAATGGAAATCGGGTTAAGAATTCCCTTACAACAATGTGATCGGTTGAATCATATGACCAGAACATAATAAATATAAATTGGATAATTGAATAACATTAATATAAAGATAATCATGTTATTATATATATCAAATGACAGTTCACACATTCCACATACAAGAAATAAGCGGCGAATGACTAAAATCTCACAAAAATGAAAGTGAGACGAGTAACCCCTTACAACTTTATAATCAATTGATTTGTATGACCCAAAATTAATGATTTCCAAATGATAAATTGAATATCATAAAAATAAATATATTCATGATATGAGACAATAATGGGCAGTATACATACACCATACAAAGTAATAATAGTGATTACGGAATATCTCACAAAAATGGAAGTGAGATGAAGAAACCCTTACCTTAATCTTGTCTTACTTCAAACTTGTTAAAACCTCCTGTATAATGGTTAAAACACTGTTATTAGTATTTTACAGAAACATTTTCATGTTTATAACATCTTATATGGTCATTTCATAACTTCATTTCACCCCTTATTTGTTAGTATTTTGTTCCTTGCATTATTTTGGGTGAGTTCTTTTGTGATTTTCACGATCGGTTCATGATAAATCATTCTTGTTGATTGGAAGTGAAACTCCAGAATTGGAAAGGAGTAGTATTTACATATTTCCAGTACCATAAATTTTACCATTTATCACCTTGATTCTTTATATGATGATGATTTGTAAGTTAAAACATTAATTATGTTCGTTTAGATCATTTAAGTGGTTCTTTGATAATTACAACTTCATTTAGTCTTATAAATTTGAATCATGAGTTCAAAATAATTACAGAACCTTATATGAGTCATAAAACATATATTATAACCTGGTTCAACCATATAAATGGTTTCATGACCAGACTTGAAATAATTAATGGAAATTGAAAATACATCGTCCACGATATCGGCAATTCGACACAAATGGACAATGTTTTTTGATTCTTTAAATAAGTGAGAGAGGAGAGGAATAATGATTTTTAATTTTCCATAAACATGAAAACATCCAGAATATACATGATTCTGGATATTTCATGCCTCTTGGATAAGAGGGGCTGAAGAAAGAAGAGAAAGGAATCATGAAATAAAGAAAACATGAGAAATTTCTTACAAAAATTCGGCAGCCTAACGGCGTCTCTTAAAATTTCATAAAAACAAGATTGATGAGAGGAATGGAATATCTCATCATCATACAAACTTTGGACAGTAAGGGGAAACATTTAATGAAATATCCCAACAAAAGACAAAGGGAAAGGAAGAGAATAACATAAAATGGAAGAAAAGAATGAAAATGAAAGAGGATGTTTACCTCTTGATCTCTTCTCCTTGAGATCCTCCTTAAGGGATTTGGTCTTGGTCTTTTGGTGAGACCAGAAGCTCTAGGACGTGGGGAAGAATATTGGGGAGGGAATTTGGTATAATTTAGACAATGCTCAAGGCTTGAGAGGTGTGGGAGGAATAGGGGAGTGAGGGTGGTATTTATAGTGGAGGAGGGGAGGTTTTTTAGATTATTTTAATCATTATTATAATATTTTTATCAAGACTATGAATAATCTCAAAAAAAGTGGCCCTAAATAGTGATAATATCATGTGATTTTGAAGCAAGTGGCCTTGAATCACTTATTATGTCATAAATAGTGCATATTTACTAATAAATTGATTATACGGTATTTTATCGTATTTCACTATTCACTGAAAATTCAAGAGTTTCAGAAAAATACCAAAAATTTACCCCTACCATTTTTTCGACATGTAGAATTAAAAAGTGAAATCCATTTTTCAAAAATAATTTTCTAAATATTATTAATTTAATTTCTAAATAAGGTCACAGTTAATTCAAAAAATAACAATATTTAAGTGCAACTAGTTTTATGTGACATTGGAAAAATAATTAAGATCCCATTATCCTATTGCCTTGGGAAAATAAAATAATAATAATATTTACTATTCATGAGGTCATATTACTATTCATATTACTATTCATAAGGGTATGTTACTATTCACAAAAAAAACAAGTTTGTTCTATCAAACTCTAAATGACTTACTGAACACAATTGTAGATGAACAATTCTTAAAATTCAAAACATATAAGAGGATAGATTATAAAATTGAATTCTATATTTATTTCCAAAACCTTGGGGTGTTACACCAACGGGCAGTGGTGCTACTGGTACACAACCCAAAGGTGCTAACACAGTAAGAGGGACCTGCACCAAAGCCTCGTCGCTCGGTGGGACGTCATCGTGTAGTATCTCAGGAATCGTAGGTGGCAGTATACGTGGTAGCATATTGAAAGGAAACAGGTGTTCAACGATCAATAAGTTATACTTGGTGAGCCAAATCAAAAGAGATCAAAGTAAAAAAAATCAAAACACACACAATTAGTGTTTTCATGCACTGAGTCGGAAATCAGATTTCAGGTTCTGGGTGTATGGATACATCAAACTTCACACCAACAATGGAATCCCCAAACTGAAAATCACACTCAAAACACTTGACAATATTACTCCATTAAAAATATCAGAGTCCTTGTTCTTCTGTAGAAACAACTCCTCTGATACCACTTTGTCATGAACCATCCCCCAGGGCCCATACCATGACTACCCCAAGCCCGACTTTCATAGGCCAGGGGTTGGTGACTAGCACCAAAAGGCATAACCCTGAAAAATGAGAAGGCATTCACTTTCAACATTAAAACCCATAGTCCAAGAGTAAAATGAGCAAAACCCACATAGTAATACTGCAGTAGTAAAAAGGTGCATAGTGAAAGTAAAAAGGGTGAGTACTGTAATTAAAGGGGACCAGAATACAATACCAATTGAAAATTACAACAAAACTAAAAAAACAGATCCAGAAATCATCCACCAAGGTTCCTACCCGAAGGGTAGGTACAACTCATGGTCGGTCATCCCTGTGGAACGTCACGTATAAAGGTCCACCTCCGAGAACTGTCCAGTCCTAGCTCCCAAGCCTCAGTCAAAGCTGTCTGTCGTCTGTATAAGACACAACAAGGTACGGGAAAATCCCATGTAGGGGTGAGTATAACAATACTTAGTAGGGACCTCGAGACCCCCGAAGGTCTCCTAGAGTTACAAAAAGGTAAAACCACAAAGCAAGACCTCAATCACAAAGCACAAAGAAATAGTCAACTCACACCAGGTATACAACTTAGAGATCATGAATATAGATGATTAGTCTTAAGCTATATCATCTTATTCCATTTAGAAGTTACACAACTAATACACAAAGAAGTTGTTCTATTATCGATCCACTCTTGGACGTAAGTCACTGTTCCATGACAAACCACTATAAGGCTAGTACTCATTGGTTCATGCTACTACTGATCCTCACAAGGTTTCTAGAATGCTGATCCACACAGGGTTTCTGAAATGTTGATCCGTATAGGGTCGCTGGAATGCTGATCTACAGAGGGTATTTGGAATGATGATCCACACAGGGTTGCTTGATGCTGATCTACACAGGGTTGCTAGATGTTGATCCTTGATGGGATGCTCTAAGAAAGGTCTTCATTGGGTAGCTATGATGCTAATCCACATAGGGTCACTATGATGCTGATCCACACTGGATCGCTACTTCAAAGACAGTCAGCCACAAAGTTCCCCACACCAGGTGCGCTTGAGTTTTATAGAATCTACTCTTTAATATATTGATCATACCTCGACTGCCACTAAGATCCAAAAAAGAGTAACAAAAAAGACCACCATAGGGTTCCGACACAATAGATGGCACATCAATCGAACGCCTGGGCTGTGAGTTATAATCGTTTTAGTACTGAGGGCCCAATTAGATTCAGGTTCAATCCAACTCGACCATACTCCAACATTCTCCAAAATTTGAGTGGAGTATATAAAAAGGACTGTCTTGCTCCAAGTATCCTAGATTCATATATGGTTCATCAAACGAACGTCTGGATTTCAAGTTATGGAATTTTAAGCGAAACTATGCCGGGATGGGTCCAGGTCCGGTCCGAACCGGTCGGACTGACCCATCCCGAATCGGTATGGGCCAACCCAACCCGATTAGGGTCGACCCACACAAGCCTTGGTCTGACCCGACCTGGCTTGAACCAGCCAGGGCCAACCCGGTTGGACTAGGCTACGACGGGCTCGGCCTGCTGGGCCGCGGTCTGGTCCAGCTCGCTGGGAGGGCGCAACCCAACCCATAGGAGGGCGCAACCCGACCCCCAAGGGAGCGTAGCCCATCTTGCAAGGAGGGTTCCACTCGGCCCGCAAGGAGGTGCAGCCTCGCTTGAAGAAGGGCGCAACCCATCCTGTAGGAGGTCACAACCCAGTTCGTAGGGGGCACGACCCAGCCCGTAGGGGGGTGTGACCTAGCCCACAGAAGGGTTCTTGGACCACCCTAGCTGCAATAGGTGGAAAGATGCTCCCCCATTTCTCCCGAACGGCTATGCCATTCGGGATCTGAAGTGGCGGCACCACGTGGCGCCACCTGGTTGCTTCAGGACCCATAGGGAGCAGGTCCCTCCTCCGCTATGGCTTCGAGTCGCAACCACCCTCTGCGGCATGCGACGGTGCACCGCACCACCACCGTGGCCGGTCGATGTCAGATTACTTGCTTAACCACCGTGGTTGATAAGCCGCAACCTCCTCCTCCCGTGGCGCACGACGACACGCCGCTATCTCTGCAGTCAGCCGGTGTTGGCCTCTAGCTGACCGCCATAGCCTCCTCCTACGACACGCGATGACACGCCACCAACACCGCTACCGGCTGGTACTGGCCGCCACCATCGCCTGCTGGCGCCGGTCACTAGTGCCACACCGACGGTCTTATTTGGGCCACCGGGTGAGCTCCAGTGGTCCATTTTTCCACCCGATCACACCTACAAGATTCCTGGGTCATCTCCTTCACTTCTTGACCCTCAGATTTGGGTTCCATCCAACCCAAAAATTCACCCCTGAATAATGCAACGATTGAACAAGAGGCGGAGGGATCATGCCTTGTTTGTTTGGCCCGCGCCCTCTGCGTTAGCTTCTTATCAAGAAAGAAGATAAATGATTCAACAACTCTTTAAATTTAAACAAGAAAAAACCCTACCCCACAAGTCATTGGAGAGCATCCCACGTTTGAAGATGGGTCGGTGTTCGTCAATCCCGAAGCAAGCCTCCAATGATGCCGCTCAAACGATGATCTTTGGATCTTTCTTAATGAATGTGTTCTTCTTCAAGAGGCTCCTACAAAATCCTCCTCTCCCAAGAACACCACTTCCTTTGGAAATGAATTAAAAAAAATCAAGATGATGTGAGTTAATTTTTATAACACATAATTAAGAGAAGTTCATTAATTGGTGCAATTAATGAACCTCCTTAATTGAATGTAGAGTGGTTATACATTTTTGTGTAACCATGCATTTAATCTCCTGCATTAAATGGTCGACCACCACTTGTGGTCCCTACCACCAAATCCTAAAGAGAGGTAGAGGATATTTAAAAATAAATTAGATTTATTTTATTAATCCTCCACAAAAATCAAAAAAACCAACTTCCTATCTCAGCCCACTACAGTCGAGGTTAAGGATCCCTTAGGTGAATTCCAGCGCTACGAGTTCAATGGTGCCCTCAGATTTCAATTCCAAGCACCCGTTCAAAAGTTAAGATTTCTCGCTTGCACATTTACTAAATGTAGCTTAAGAAAGATTAAAATTCTGTTCTGGGCACACCAGGCATCGGAATCAAACTCTGTCAGATTTCGCAACCTCGAAATAGTTCCATATAATTAAAAAACATTACATAGAAAATATGGGTCTTTATAAATGTGGTCAAAGACACCCTGAAACTAGATGAATAAGGTATGGTAGATCAGGGTCATAGACCTAAGGATCTAACATAGAGGTACATGGTTCATGGGTCAGCATGGTCCATGCGATGTGCTCAGATACATTCCAACATTGGTTCAAAGTACGTATTGATTGTTATTTATTTATTTATTTTTCTATAGTGTATTTATTTTTTCTATATGAACATATCACATGCACATATCCCAACATATTCAGGATAGTGTGATATTACATTGGTAGTTCCCTATTGAGTTTTGTACTCACACCCTGCACGGGCCGCCACTGCACTTGGGTACTCGAGAAGCCTTCACTTGTTTCAGGTTCTAGTTGGGATAAGGTATGAGACTATATGATCGTGTTGGAGTAGCTCGAGTGGTATTTGGTGTTCAAGATGAGTCATAGATTGGTTTGTCAGTGGATCCAAAATATATTTTATTTTCTATACTTATGTATTTTTATCGTGATCGGCCTAGTGGGTGATCAGTTTGTTGTATGTATGGCATGACTGTTTGGGCCAAGACCTCCCCTACCAGTTGGAAGCCTCTGGATATCGAGGAGGCATGTCTAATTTCACATGGTTAACTTGTGTGGTTACTGTTCATAGAGTGATCCAGGCTGGGACATAACAAAGTGGTATCAGATATTTCTACTGATTTACCGGTTAGGATATGATAGACTAGATATTTAGGAATGTGTTAGAGCCTGTGATAGATACTCAGTTGGTGCATCATGAACACCTCTTCTGATATGAATTATAGGTTTTTAGGGATTGGATTGATTTCCTAGATCTGTGACATTATAATTTTATGATTTTAACCTCATGTGATATACATAGTGTTTGAGGATGAAAATTTTATCATTGGATCTTTGGATCTTTTCCCATTGGAAAGAATCTATTTATTGGATTTTTCTCTTGGCCTATAGAGGTAAGAGGTGTCTCATGCGTCATGATTAGGCATGTAGTATCTGCATGACATGTAGGATTTATAGTGTGTGATTATATCACCAAGGAGAGGTTTATCTATTTAAAGTTTCATAAAACACTCATTCTGTGTTTTCCCATATAAGTGCTTGGTGGAATTCTACTTAGCTAGACTGAAATTCTTGTATTTTTCTTCCGATAGTAGGTCACGTGAATATATAGTGGGGTGCTCGATGAGGAGGCCAATGATATAATCCCACAGTACATGGGACATGAGGTGACCCTAGTGGGTTAGTAAAGGCACCCGATGCCTTTGGGGGAAAACCCTATAGGGTAGTTATTGTAGCGACCCAGTATTTCACTATATATTTTCCTTAAATAAATATTGTGTTGGATAACTTATTCCACATATAACACTGAACTAAAATGAAAACTGTGATATATGTATGTAAAATATAGATATTAAACCTGATCATTAAAACCTAAATGTTGAATTAACAGAAATTAATAGAAGTAACCAAAATATGAATATGTGCACAATGAAAATAAATAATTATTTTAATACTAATGAAATACAATCAGTATAGTTAAAACAATTAAGAAAATCATTTTATGCTTAAAAATACATTTTTTTTCTAAAATTAGTGTATTATTTCAAGGAACTAAGTATATTAAGATTAAATAATAATAAAATATATTGATAATATGAATAATAAATTACCAATAAATTTATTATTAATTTATAGTAAATAAAAATAAATAATAGTTAACATATTAAAAATTTATTTTCTAATATGGACAATTTTCTATTATATTTTTGGATTTTAATTAAATATTAAATTCTAAAATTTTATAAATTTAATTTTATAAAATGAAAATAATTTTTTGGATTAATAAAAACAACATAATATTAGGATAAAATTTTGGGTTTTTTTGAAAAGGCTTATTTTAGTCGACAAATATAGTTTTTGTAAAAATTATAATTTTTATGATTTTATCAAGATGTATTCATATCCTATAAGATTAAAAAATAATATAATTAATAAAATATGTATTTAAAGAATAAAATTATTCATTTTAAATTATTATTTTAATTTATAAATTCATTTTTTAAGATTTTTAGAACTAAAATTAAAATGCTACTTTAATGAAAATTGTTTTCGATCATTATATCTAATTATGTATATTGATGGTGAAATTTCATTTTGGATTTTTTTTGAAATCCAACTAGATTTTATTTTTTATAATAAACCAATTTATGTCACAAAATTCAATATCTACTATAATAATATCTTTTAAATAATTTTTTTGAACTTAAAAACACACATATCCTAAAAAAAATTATTTTTATGTGTTATGTGTATTTATTTTAAAATTGAAATTTCAAACACTTATAAATTTTATTTGGTATAATGATTTAAAATTTTAAATCAGAAGGATAAAATTAGGTAATAAGTCCAATATTAATTTTTTAAATTAATATTAATTAAAATGGTTAAAATTTTATTACCAAGGTAAAAGTAAATTAGGGTAAAAGTTAAAAACATAAAATAAAAAGCAGTAAAAAAATAAATTTTGTCTCCAAAATGATTTTTTGAGGTAATTTCCAACCAAAAATCATTTCCCCTCCACTTTTTACCATTTTTTATCCATTTTCCTTTGAATATTAACATTACATTATTGAAAATTTAACGGTTTCTTCCAAAATTACAGTTCACTTCACTTATAAAAGGGTAACACTTCCACCATGTCAAGACTCACCTATAATTAGAATTTATTGTTTAAAATAATTCAATTTTATCCTCCTATAACCCTCTCACACTTTCATAAGTTTTTTTACCATTAGTTTTTTAATGCATTCATCTCTAAGGAGTTTTCCAAGAGAAAACTCAATCTTCCAACATGAGTATAACTTTATCTTAGTCATTAATTTTACTCTACTATTTTCCAAATAATCTCTAATATTATTAATGTAATGAAATAAGTATCATTAGTATACTCAAATTTCATTATATTAATTTAACCACAATTATTTACTTATTTCCTTCCAATTAGAAAAATAATAGAACGTTAACCATGCTTCGTGGGGACTACCGCCCCTACGAAGTAGCATTTTTCATTTTTCACCTTATTTTTATTTCATTATACAAACCACCAAAAATATAATTAACCAACATAAATAAAACTAAATAATATCCTTATTATTTTTTTATAATGATATTATACACTTACTTAACCATACTCACCCATCTAGATATAGTATGTTTATATTTTGGTTGGTTTGACCAACAACTTTAATAAATGTTATAAAACACTATAAGGGATGACTATGATAAAATAAAAATTAATATTATTATAATTTAATAAGAAATTGATTTTTTGGTTCAGGAATGGTTATATTAAGTATTTATCTTATTGTTAAAATATTATTATTGATCGCTATAATTGCTAAAATAAGCTGACACCAATTCAATTTTCCCACACACATAAATAAAAAAAATGAAAAAATATAATATGATATTAAATAGTTCATATTTTATTTAATATAGAATAATAATATTCCTATGTAGGTATAAAATAAACACAATTTTATTATTTATATAGTTTTGCGTGAATAGAAAAAAAAATCTGGAACAAGGTAAGGGTTTCATTTAAAAATTTCTTTCGTTGAGAAACATTTTATTTTATATACCTAGATCCATTTAAATTACATAAATACTAACTATTAGATATATAATATCATTAATTATATTTCTTAATGTTATTTTAACTTCATATTCAATCTCTTTCTCTTTCAAGGGTTGTTATTATAATTTTTCTTAAGACGTAATTATTTTCATATCAGATTCCTCTCTTTGAGACATGATTTGTATTATGCTCCTAATTCCATTTATATAATGTATATTTTTCTTATTATATATATATCATGAATTATTTTTTATTCATCAAAATTTAAGTTCAATTTGAATCTATCATTAATGAGGATTTGATTTAAATGATCCTTATGCTGTAAGGTCTTTTCATGACTCAAATCTTTTTTTGGGTCACAATCACTTATCTTTGAATATTATCTTTCAAGATTGAATTATTATAAACTATGATGATGTTATGTTGTATTTATATCTCAATATTTTGGGGAATTCATGATTTAAACCAAATTATTCTCCTCAATAGATATATTGTTTCATAAAAATGCAAATTTGTTATGAATATTTATCATCTCTTATAATAGATATTTTCTTCATATCCATGTTTTTAATTTCATCAAATGTTCTCCTTTACCAATTTTAAACTCATTTTTTATAAAAAACAATAGTTATATTATGTTATTTCATTTTAAAATAAAGGATTTATTAACATTTTAATGATGTGGGCTTTAAATAATGACATTTTAAAATAGTTAAAAATATTTTCCTTACCATGAAATTATATTCTTCACTTACACTTCACATTTTAACAAATGTTTTTTTCTTATGAAGGACATTTTTATTGTAATTTTTTAGAATTAATGTTTTAATATGTTTTCTATTTATCTTTAAAAATAGTTTTTTGAAAGTTAGTTTAAAAACACATTATTTTATGATGATATTATGATTTTTTTAAAGAAAAATCAATTTTTTGATTTATCTTCTATTTTAGAAGGATTATTCTCCATTGAAGAAATGGTTCATAAATCATCATATATTTTCTTTTTTTGAATAATAATTTTGGGTGATCTTGTTTTTGGTATCAAATGAACACATTTTTTATGTGATTTCATTTGTAAAATTTATGAAACCCATTTTCATTCCACGAGTTATTTATGAAAAGATGAATGATTTGAATTTATGTGGAACTCATACATATAAATGATGATGGATGGGCTCCTATATTTACCTATAATGCATTGTTTAAGGTTTTAGATTTCATGATAGAACTATGGGAATTAAATTAGGAATCATGTATGAAATGGTCACTCCACTATGGGAATTAGGTAGGGATGCCTACTCCACTATAGAAATTATGTGGTGATTCTTACTTATGATTATGTTTGTGCCAATTTTTTCCTCAAGATTTGATTTATTTCAAAGATACTCCAAATATTTATTATATTCCATGTTCTAAAGATATTTCTATTTATTATGTTATAATTTCATGTTTTGTTTGGTATTCATTATATGATTCTAAGAAAAGTTTTTATGACCTTTATTTGGTATTATGTTTATATTTTATGAATATTAATGCTCAATAATTTTTTATGATTATCACTTATGATCACATGATATTTTTAGCTGATATTTCCCCCTTTCTCACGTGTTACCTATTTTTTATGATCTAACCATTATGATTGGTTTATAAGTTTACCTTATTGAGAATTCGATCTCACCCATTTATTATTTTTCTATTCCCCTGGTTATGAAAATGATTTTATCATATGATATGTCTAGAGGATATTTTAGAGGATAAAAGTTATGGAGAAATGTTTACAAGTGTTATAAAATATGATGTTTATGTTTATAGTATTCGATACACTAAACCTTTGGGTCCATGAGTTGTGTGACTATTTGTGTGATGTATTAATTAAAACCTAATATACAAGTACTATTCATGAATGTTTAGCTTGGGTCACAATAGTTAGTATCAGATTAAGGCTTCGTTATTTTGGGGATTAGTTTAGAATACTTTTTTTGATAAACCTAGGAATGAGTCTAAGTATAAGATAACATCACGATGTTCTGGTAAAGTAGATATTGTGTGGTAATCCTATAAATTATATCCATTTTTGGATTTTATAAGGGGATTCAGTGTTATAAACCAACCCGGGTCAACCCCGAAACCATCACCCAAGTCAGCCTAAGAGAAGGCCTGAGAGGCATTCCAAATCCTCCTGGGCTGGCGACAAGTACCAATTCAATCAATGAGAACCAATTGGAATTACTTCACCCAATATAAATAAACAAATTAGTGGAAATTAATAGAACAACCCAATATAAATAAATTATCAGAACAACTGAACAACCATCTTTACAAACACTGAGAATACAAAAAAAAGCCGAACCAAACCCGACAAACACTAAGCCTTCATGTGACCCAGAGGGCCACTCTCTGATCCCAAAACCCAACATCAACCATGGTGATAGAGACCAAACTAAAACCTGCACTAGAATATACATATAAGAAGAAACTATAGGCATGAGGATTAAAACTCAGTAGGTGTGCCCAAAAAATCTATTCATAATTTATTTCGATTAAAAAAAATAATAACAAATCCCATGTTTGAAATAAAAAATATAAAAATATGTTATCACAAATTTTCATATCTAAAACAAAACATGGTCTAAATCAGAGAAATGTCCATACTACTATCCACTATCCAGAGTAGAATCCTAAGCTAGTGTAATAACTATTCATTGAAAATTCACTAGATATGCTAGTTCTCATTTCAAAACTAAAGTGGGGTGAGCCAATCAAACCAAACATGAAACCAAAAACATGTACATATGTCACACACATAAGCATCACACGCAAGAATCACCCGAAATCACCCCAAGGACCAACCCCTTTCCTTTTAACCATTTGATTAAACATGGGTATACACCAAGGAACTCCCATACCATTCAATAAAGCCAAGGAAATATGACTATCCAAGGAGAGTTTTCATGATATCCAATTTCATCAAAGAGTAAAATGGGTCTCAAGAAACCATTAAAAACCCAAAAATTTCCAAAAGAATCCAACACATCATATAAAAATCCTAACCCAGTTAGAAATCCATTCGGGAAATCCCAAACCATCATCTTAGAATCCAAATACTTCACTAACCTAAAATCAACACTTATAAATTGTAAATATCTTATAAAATCCAACAAGGCATTTTATCAATCACTTTGTGCACAAAAAATAAAAAAAACAATTCCATATAATTCAAAACAAGAACTAAATAACCTCATTTCATGCTAAAAAATCATTCCAAAAATAAAAAATCACTAATTAAAATCCATAAAAGGTGTAAAAAACAAAGAAAAAATGATTATTAATTATGAAGGACAATTACAAGGGAAACCTATGTCAAAGAATAATTGCTTCAACAAAGACAACATGAAACAACTCCACGAGGTTTTCAAGAAGAAAAAACATCCATATGAAACCTTAATGGAAAAACACCTAATTTTGAACCACCCTATGTATCAAAATTATCCAAACACGGCCAATAGGGTTATATGAGAAAAGGAAAATTTAAGGAATACAAAGGAGAAAGAGAGGGGAGCCCTAAAATTTCAATCCGGGTGAAGAATCTCAAAGAAACCACCTTGAAATCCACTTGGAAGAGCTTGGAGGAGCCAAAAATATCCATGGGAGGAATCCAAGTCATGGGGTTCAAATGGGGAAGGATAAGGGAAGAATCCCCAATTAGAAAAAGTTGAAATGTCAAAAATACCCTTCTTTTGGTGGGTTTCATGGTTAGCTCATACGGTTAAACAAACCACATGAAAACTGTGCAATTCCCCACTTTTAAGTATTGCATGAGATGCACACTTAGGATTCATGGTTAGTTTAATGATTCACCTTTAACATGAAACTTGTGCACAATTAGGAAACTAACCGTTCATCTTAACTGTGTGATTTGGAAAAAGTCCTCAAACACCACCCTTTTCACCCCAAAAATCCTCCAACTCAAGGGAATAAACCATAGAACAAACAAACCCCATAGATAAATGACACTAGAGGTGTCAAAAATTCCTCACCATGCCATTTTCTCCCCATACCATTCACACTACCCAAGAATAAGGAAAAAACCAAAAAAACCTAAAAAAATCAAATAAATACTCACCATAACCTTTACTTAAACAACAATAGAAAATATCAATATCCTATAAAAAAATAAAAAAATAAAATAAATAAATGAAAACCAAGGCTGGGGTGTAAAAATTCTCTCCACTGTTACGTTTTATGCCCCTAGAAATCCACAATGCCTCTAGTTGATCGATCAAATACAAAGGTTCACACACTCACATGACCTGATTCCTCAAACATAAAATCACCTCAATGACCACCAAAAAGATACTCACACCACTCACCCAAAACCAACCAATAAACCCAAACCACTTTTAGAAATAAAATGAAAAACTCAGACTAAAACTACTTCAACCTTTCCCTAACAAAACCACTAGGCGTACCCCCAAAAGACTAACCATTACCATGAAGAGGATAAAGTAAGAATGACATGAACATAAATGGAGATTCACAAGATTAAACACGGGAGGCCAGATTTGACCCTCAACTTTTTAAAATTTTATCTGGAAGCCCGACCACCATCAATTTCTAAACATCCACACTATAAACCAGAATGACCAAAAACAAACTCAAGAAGGAATAAAATGAACATGAAAAACCATGGGACTCTCTTCACTCCAATAAGGCTCTTCAACCTAAATAGGGATTTATAAGATACACACACATCATACTCTTTCAATTAAAATAAGAAATAATAGAAACATGACACCCAATGAGACACAACTTCACTAAAGATGAAAATTTTTAGAATTTCCAGAAGACACTTCAATTAAAAAAGTGTCTTTAAAAAGATTCACAATCCCCAATTTACATTTAAAACAAAAAGGAAACACCATAAGACACCATCACTGCATACAAATTAAAACACTAAAAAACACAAAAACTATAAAGGAAGGAACACTCAAATAAAATAGGCATTTAAACTGAACCCAAGCTATCCCATCACTCCTAAAAATAGGTTGAGGTGTCTTATGAATGGGAGGATCTGGCTCAACTTTTCTTCCTAAAAAGACCTTAAAAAACTATTGGAAGTGACCTATGAATCTATAGGTATGACAATAATTTGGATCACTTGAACACAATATATTGTTATAAATATGATTTCCATATTGATGACATAACATGATCATATTCCTAGAAGAAGCTGACAAAAGATATGAAGGACTGTTAATTCCCCTATCAGCACCACTAGCTTCAGGCTGCTTTATGATATCCTAATAGAGATTCCCTTCCATTATTTTAGATATTAGAGGAAGGTTGGATACCTCAAGCAATCTCTATAACACAACTTCAACCCGAACATCTTTCCTCACCACGTTGACAAAGGAGGTTTGACCAAACTACGACACCTTCAAATACAATTCAGGATGAATCCCATCCTCAAAATGTTGATCCTTCATGAAATCATCCTCAAACCATTCTGGAAGATAGGGAAATCGATCCTTGAAACAACAAAAAAACTCCAACACCAAACCATCACCCTTATTAATACAAAAAATTTACATCACCTTAATCTCCTTTACAACCTTAGAGAAATATCACCGAATGAATGAAGCATTTAATAATTCCTAGGTAAGATCTTCTTGAGGCTTGGTCCTCATAACTGACTTCCACCACTTCCAACCTGGACCTTCAACCATAATGGTAGATAACATTACCTTTAGAGACTCAAGTATATAGGGGAAACCAAAGACCCTTTCTATTTTCTACATCTATTATTCCACTTCTAAATAATCCACTTGACCATAAAGGAGATGAGGATTCAACTTCCAAAAATTAATAAGTAAGTCATTAGGTTGATCAACTAGAGGGTTTGATAATGGTAAACCACCCATATACACACCTAAAACATCTATCAAAACTTTGGCGGGGTCTTACACTAGACAACAAGTAAAACCAAGAACCCAATAAAAACCAATTCAATAATAAGAACTATAACTTGAAACACCACTCAAACAAAAATTCAAAATTGTAAGAAAATGAAATACACAACCATCAGTTCTCAAAACATTACAATTTTATCCTCTTAAAAATACTTTTTAAATGAAGACAATAGTGGTGGGTTTCACACTCACCAATGGTATTCCATAAAGCCTCACACATTCATATTATCATGCCAAACCAATCACCCATCAACTCATGCCATCAATCCTCTTTCTCCTCACACACATCCATACATGTGAGTGCTCATAATAATACCAAAGTTCAAAACAAGACTTTTCCATTTTTCAAACAAATGTTTAACATAATTATCATATTCTCAATCAACTTCTCATTTCAAATTTCACCATCTATTCAAAACTTTCCTAGAACATTTTCCCAAAAAAAATTCATTTAAAAAATAAATTCCCATTTAAAAAACAACCAATTTCAATAAAATATAGTTTTTAATTATAAATACCCAACCTTGAAAAAACAAATTCCCATTTTACCCAAAATTAATCTTATTAAAAATCCATTTCCCCACATTTCTCTTGAAAACACTTTTAAAACTCATTTTACATCTTCCAATAAAAAAAATATTACTTCTTGAAATAATGTTTTAACTATCCAAAGCATTGTTTTCAAAATGATATCAAAATCAAGGAGACTCAAACATGTTCACAAATAAGAAAACCAGTATCAATGGGTGACTTGACCATATGGTTGGCGACTATACGCCAATCACAACATCGTTACTGAGAGTATCTCAGGACCATATCCCTAGATCCACATGGATTTTCAAGCCTTGAGAGCTCACTGAGACCATTAACCCAACTCTCATTTCATTTACCAAGAACAAAACATCCCACAAGAACCAAAAAAATAAACTAAGCCCAAATTCCAATGGAAACTCATGGTTTGGTCCATAAAGTGTTAGATAGACACTCCCCCAGACCTACACCCCAAGATTTGATAGTTTTTCTTCATCTACCTTGATAAACCAAATAAAAAAGGGCACTATAAATTCTAGGTCCATGAAAGAACCTACTATGATACCATTTTTTCATAAACCAATCTAGATTGACCCCAAACCAGTCACTCGAGTCGGCCCAAGATAAGGTTCGAGAGGTGTTCCTAATCTTCACAGGCTAGAGAAAAGTGATAAGAGAATCAATGAAAACCAAAGGGAATGATTTCACCTAATATAAATAAAAAAATAGTAGATATAAAAATAGCATTCCAATATAAATAAATAAATAAATAGAATTACTGAATAATCATATTAAGAAAACTAAGAATACAATTAGAATAGAACTATAAAACCAAACTGAACCAGAAGAACACTAAGCCTCCATATGACCCCGAGGGTCACTCACCAATCACAAAACCCAAAATTGTTCACAGTGATCAAGACCAAACTTGAACCTATATTAGAAGTTAAAAATAAGAAGAAACTATATGCGTGAGTATTAAAACTCAGTAGGTGTGCCTAAAAAATATATTCCGAATATATTTCCTTTAAATAAAAGTATATTCAATATCGGGTTTGAAATAAAATATATAAAACTAAGTTTTCACACATTTTCCTCTTTAAAACAAAACATGGTCTATTTCCATTTTTTCATAGAAAAAATGGTTTCATTTCCAAGAAAGAGACATTAGCATTTTAAGGGAGAAAGATGATGTTTTTACCTAAAAAGGAGAGTAAAGAAGTGTAAACTATTTTCTATGAATTTTTCATAAACACTTGAAACAATTTTTTAATTACTTTTGGAAAAAATATACACAACCCAAGGAACAATAACACAAAAAATACAACAAGGAAGTGAAAAATATCACACAAGATTAACCAACTAACAATGCATCTCAATCATCTGCCACAAATAACTAAGTATCAGAGTACATGAGAGAACCTAGGAGATCAGTGGATAATATAGAACATATTATATATCTAACTCATCCCATAGGAATGCCTCACATGATGACATCAATTCTCACCCACATGCTAAGTTCTTTCCCTACCTGGCCTAACCGAGGGGCACTATCCTAAATAAGAGAAAGGTCCATACAAAGGTCCACTAGCTAGAGAAGAATCCTAAACTAGTTCAACAACCATTCACCAAAAATACGTTTTCTATTCCAGGTTCCCATTTTAATACTAAAGTGGGGTGATCCAATCAAACAAGATAAGAAACAAACCACATATACATTTATCACACACATAAGAATCACACACAAGAATCACCCTGAATCATCACAAGGATCAATCCCTTTCCTTTCAACTATTTAACCACAAGGGGGTCCACACCAAGGAACTTCCATACCATTCTGCATAACCAAGGAAATAGAACCATCCAAGGATAGTTTTCATGAGAACCAATTTTATCAAATTTCAAAATGGGCCTCAGGAAACCATTAAGAAACCACACATTACCAAAATAATCCAACACATCATTTATAAATCCAAAACCCCTTAAAAATACATTTTGGAAAACTTAAACCATCATTATAGAATCCAAATACCATCACCAAGACAAAACCATTCCATAGAGATCACAAATCACATAAAAAATCCAACAAGGAATTTTATCAAGAACTTGTTGCACAACACTTAACAAAAAAATTTCATATACTTCAATATAATAAGGAAATCAACACATTTCATGATATTTTTTTTCTTCAAAAAATCGTACATCACTAATTTACATCCAAGGAAGGTGAAAAAAACAAGAAAAAAACAATTATTAAATTTAATGGATATGTACAAATGAGAAACTATCTCAAACCATAAGCGCTTCAATGATGGAAGCCCAAAACAACTTCACGAGGGTTCCAAGAAGTAAGAAAATCTATAAGGATCCTTAATGAAAAAAACCATAATTTTGAACCACCCTTTGTATCCAAATTAGCTAAACATGTTCACTAGGGTTAGAGGAAAAATAGAAAATGGAAGGAAACCAAAAGAGAAATAAAGGTGAGCCTTAACCTTTCAACTAGGGTGAAGAATCATCAAGAAACCACCTTTAAATCCACTTGAAAGATATTTCAGGAGAAAAAATGATCCATGGGAGGCAACCAAGTTTTGGGGTTTGAATAGGTAAGGCTAAGGGAAGAAATCCCAATTAAAAATAAGGAGAAATATGAAATATACCCTTCTTTAGGTGGGTTGAACAATTAGCTCTCATGATTAAACAAACCATGAAAAACAACACAATTTCCCACTGTGAAGTGTTGAATGAGAGTCATACTTAGGATGCATGGTTAGTTTAACCATGCACCTTAACCATGTGACCTATGCCCACATAGGATGCATGGTTAAACTAACCGTTCAACTTAACCATGTGACCTAGAAAAAATCCCCAAACATCACTGTTTTCACCCTAAACCTCCTCTAACTCAAGGGTATAAACCATATTACAAACACACACCAAAAATAATTAACACTAGGGGTGTCACCAACTTCACACTATTCCACTTTCTCCCCACACCTTTTACACTATCTGAGAATGGAAGAAAACAACCCAAAACCTCTAAAACTCAAATAAATACTCACTAGAACCTTATCCCAAACCTCAAAAAAAAATATAAATCATCAAAAAGAAAATAAAAAAATTGACAATAGAGGTTGGTGTGTGAAATCAGGATCTAATACATATTTAACTTGTATTAATAACCCCCAAAAGTATGGATATGGTATTAAAATTATTTTCACCTAGTGCATGAAAAAGAGGCCTAACTGCACACCTGGTTTGACCCTCCTAGGGGATATGATTTGGTTAATCACATTATCTTTACAAGAAATTATAAATGATTTATTATGTTAAGGAATTAAGATATGAAATATAAGAAAACCCAACCTAAAGAAACCTAAATTGAACCTATAGTGATTTAGGTTGGAATAAATGATAATGTGATGGTTTCAATGATTAAGACTTTTTGAGGTTGACTTTTTCATGATTCCCTTATGATATTAATACTGATCACTCATAATTAACTATTTTGGTTTTAGAAATGTTAAGAGCTAGGAGGAACCTAGTTAATAATGGATGTGATGAAGAACATAATAATTTTACTAATGGTAAACTGAATGGGATAGAATCTTGTGTTGAAAATCTTATTGTTTTACTCACACAACTATATCAAGTTATGATTAAAAATGCAAGTCTTACTGAAAATCTAAAACCACCATAGAAGTAAAAGATAAGGTTTCATAGAAGATCAAGTGACTAAGATAAGGAAGGAAATAAGATTCAATTTCCTTCATGTTAAAAATGTGTGAAAAGACACCCAGGTGAATATCTTAAAGGAATTGAAAGATATTTTATCTATGGTAAAGGAGGACATGGAACAACAAAATATCAAGGAAAAAGGAAGAGTTCAATTAACAAGATGGAAAAAAATAATTTCCTTCAAAAGGATCAACTACCAGTTTTTTGTTTTAGATGTGAGGAATTTGGGCACTATGCATACCAAACACTAATCCAAGGTATTAGAACGAACATCAACAACAAAAAACAAGTAGAACATGGGATAGAGGAAAATCCAATGAAATGATTACTATTAAAGTGGATAGTGATAATTAAGTGTTTCTAGGTACACTTATTTCTAAATATAGATCCACAGATGTCTTATTCCATGTATGTTTTCACTTACCATTAGCTATTAAAATAAAAACAGTTTGTCATATATATCACAAAATAGGCCATACTTTCATCTGACATAACACCTGACTCAGTCCGCAGTAAGGCTCGAGATACGTTCCCGATCCTCCTGGGCTGGAAACTAGAGTCCGGAATCAAAATGATCATTGTGAGAATAATTTATCCCAAAAAAATACAAGGATCAAGTAAACAAATATATATCACAACAAGAAACAATAATCCACTGATCAAAAAAAATACAACAACATGATCTGATATACAACTGAAACTGAAAAAAACTACAAAATAAAACTAAAACCAAACCAAAGAAAACTTGATCTCTATGTGACCTCTTGGTCACCTACAACCACAGGACCAACCTACTACAATAGAAACTGAACCAGAAACCTGAATCTATAAAAATAGCTTGGGTCTAGTGATGCTGAGTGACATAAGTAGGGTGTGAGCATACAAGAACTTAGTAGGTAATCACCATAGAGTCCATACATTTCCTTTCCTAAAATAGTCCACAAAAAGTAGTTTTAAATACATATAGAAAATAGATTTTTAATATTTTGAATAACCAACCATAACTTTCCATGAGTTACCTTTTTTAAATAAACACAAAAAACTTTCATTTTTAAAAACAATTTTCCATTTCAAAAAATATATTTTAAAAAACCAAAACCTATTGAAAAAAAACCTAATAAGGATATAAAGAGTCTATGATACAAAAAAAATTAATTGTTCATATACAAGTAGATGATACCAATAAATCAAGAAACCAAGTACAAAAAAATTAGGTAGAAAATATAGATAGAAAATCATGGGAGTTTCCTAAACATATCTAGAATAAATCTCTAGATGTAATCAGTTTGGACCCACCTACCAGTGTATGGTGAATCTCTATAGTCAATAACCAACCAGCTGCCCTAAACTAGACAATCCAGTGAAATGTCTCACCTAGCCTCTCTATAAATCCAGGGGGCACCAAACCATCTAATTGGGGTCTATATGAAACCATCAGTCAAACCTCTAGGCGATGCCCATTAATACCATGATAATAGTACTTGGTGAATGGAGAGGTCCTCACATGCATGGATCAAACTAAAACCCTTATCCATCATTCTTGTCAAGATCAAACATCAACACCACCATGCGATGACCCTCTCCTTGAAGAGTCCACCATAGAGTTTTCTATAACACATCACATCATCCAAAGTGCCAACTAGGGCTATTTGTCACTTGAGTTTTCAAGACCAATTTTCAAAACATCTCAAACAACCAATCTGTACTTCACATCATACGAGCTTCACCACTACTTTTCTAAATGTTATAAAATACCAAATGGGACTTTAAATATTCCCAAATCCAATTAAATTTCCTAAAATATTTCCAACACGTGGTAAAAACATAAAACAACACAAAAGGTGAAAAATGGTTCTTTACACCATTTAGAAACCACACCATCTTCCAAAGTACCAAATGAGAAAAATTTTGTTAATAAAAATTCAAAAACAACATTTTGAGATCATTTGGAAACCATTTGATGGGAGGAGGATTAAGGAAGAAATGAAAGAAGGGAGAAAGCTATTTTAAATCCAATAATTAAATGATTTTTTTGGAAGGTCATATTTAATTATGTACCTATCCAAAGGTGCACCTTATGAACCTATGAATATGCTCACATCCAATGGTATATCCATAGAAAACCAAATTAGAACCCAAATACCATTTTAAAGAACCAAAACATACATTACACACATATTATCAACCAATAAAAGTCACTAAAACTCACAAAAAAGGATCAAATAAACATAAAACTAAACCACCAAAAAACATAAAAGGACAAAAACACTCTCTAAATAACCAATTTATTTTTAATATTCTAATAGAAATTTCATCAAACACCTTACATGCATACATACGCACACACACACACACACACACATATATATAAATACTTTAGGAAATCAATTATCACCAACCATCCATCATAAAAACACTAAAAAAATTATACTAACACATTAAAAACAAGATTATAACCTTTAGAAAGCATCAAAGGAAAGTTTAATCATCAATAGAATGTGTTGGAAAAGAAATGGATGGAAACAGGTACCTCAAAGACATGTGAATGCAATAAAACCTTCAGATATGGAATAAATAAGCTTGAGGGATGACCCATACACTCTAAAATCAAATAAAAAAAACTCACTCATCAACCCTAGCCCTTAGAGTTTGTCCAAGAGGAAACCCCACCAAGAGAAACCAAGAAACCAAGAAAGGAAATAGAGAAGAGGTGGAAATTGGCCAAAAACATAAAAGAAACTTACCTAGGAACCTTTGAGGATATTCAATGGATGAAAGAGATAAATAGGGGAGGGTTTATAGGTGATCCATGGTGTTCCTAGGTCAAACCTGGGGAGGAAAACTAGAAATGAGTTAATAAGAGGATGGGGTAGAATGGTTAAAACCATATTTTAATGACCTGAGAATGGTGCACAGTTTAGACACACAATTTGAAAAAATGTGAACCAACCATGGGAACCCTACCGGAGAGGAGGCGAACCATGAATAGTTAAGAAAATTGTGTACAAACTGTGTGAAATGATTCTATAAAATTTCAGAGCCTCCCATCACATTTGTTGCACAGTTTCCTCGAACCGTGCACAAGACATGCGCTTTGTCACAAAAACCAACCCATAGACCAAAAATTTTATCTTTATCCTCATACAATTTTGGATAATCCATTCTCAAATTGATCAATTCAAATCATTCAAGAATAAAATTAAATAAAAACACTCTCTTCTTTAACAGTCTGCATGGTTAGCCCAAAAACTGTGCATAAAAAACCTAAATAGGGACAAAACTCACCAGGGAACTTCAAAACCCAAAATTCACACTGAGAACTCAACCCTAACATCAACCAAAAGATATAAAATCTATAAAATAATAAAATAAATGAAAAAAAAGTTTGGGGTGTGAAAATTATCCCCACTAAAAAAACTTTCTTTCACCAAAAAGTCACTGAGAAAAATGAGAACCAAAACTCAAACTCTGAACCGAAAAAGTCCAAATGGAACCACGAACATTAGGGTGAAACTTTACTCTAAAATTCACACTTGGACAGTTCTAGGGAAAACCAAAACAAAAATAACTATGGGAAGAATATAAAGTGTTTACCCACTAAAATATCAACCCACTCCAAATCAATGAGATAGAAACTCCCAACACTAACCAAAGACCCCCAACACAATAAAAACCCACAGAGGGTGCTCAAAAAAAAATAATAATAAACCCAAGCATTATCAATATTTTCCCTGAGAAAAAAAATCTCCAAAGAGAGCATGATCAGATACCAATACCAAAACTTGATCCAGAACACAATTCATTATTTTCACAAGACACACATGTCCTCACAACATGCAATACATGAGACCAAATCCAATCCATAAATATAAACATTTGAAAATACATACCCATAAGACATAATAAAATAATTAAAAAGAAAATGGAACCACCAGAACATTTACAAAAATGAAAACTTACAACTATCAATGGAACTAAAATGGAGGGATTTAACCTTTAATTATGAAATCAAAAATAAAAAGATAAGCTAAAACCCCACATCCAATGATTCCTGACTACGTGAAAGCTTTACTCTGAGGGCTATGGATGGATCCCTGATGAATGAAGTATGAGATACATTGTAGTCAGGTTCTAATATCCTCTGATCAAGACTTTATATTCTGAACATGTTTCTTATATAATTTCTCCAGACAACCCATATACCCCCATTAATGACAGAACAATGGAAGATCACAATACTATGGATTCGAATGCTTGAATTGTCCAAATTGGAAACACCCAAATGACTTGTTCGATGAGCAAGAAAACATAACCATTGAAAGAGACTCCTCAGAAATAGGTTCCTATGGTACACACCTCTTTCTATATGGGGAACCATCACAAGTGGAAAGATATTCCAGATTTCCAAATACCAGTGCTCTAGAAACCAACTTAGAGAAGAACGATTCATCCACTAGCTTCTCAAATAGAACTTCACCGGATGAGAGAAATTTTTCCTTAGTCTATAAAAAAAGACCCCAAATGAAAATATGGGATTTCAATTGATCCTATGATGGTACCACTAGAGAAAATGAAACTAGCTTCTTAAAGTTTTCAACATAGGTCTTCACAGTCCACTGACATTGTTGAAAATTCATGAGCTCTTCCACCTTCTTCATCTTAACCTCCTCAGGTATAAACCATTAGAAAAATATGGTCATAAAAACTTCTCAATTCATCCCAAATTGCAATTATTTTGGGACAATAACCTTCTATTAATCCAAAGTCAGACCCTCAAATGAATCCAAAATAACATGGATTATCACATATTTTGGAGTTCACAATGAATTGAAGACACTCTCATATTCTTCAAGCCATTACACTACCTCTAAATGACCTCGATCACCATGGAAAACATGAAATCTCCTAGAAGAAATAGATTCAACCAATCCAATAGGATTCTAGAAAAATCCAACAACTAAATGAAACTCACTAGAAACTTTGGGAATATTTCTGGGTGGCATACTATGAGAAAAAAACACAAGGCCAAAATCAACATCTAATCAAACATATACTAAAATAACACCTTAATCCAAAAAAATTGACTCATAATGAAAACACAACAAAAACAACCAAAATAATATTTAAAAAAAAAACTATTTCTAGTCACCCTTAAAAATTACGTGGCACCAAAGACACTTTCTATGTAACAAAATATACTTTTCAAAAAAATCTCACACATCAAGTCCTGATATTTTAAAACAAAACCAGACCATGAATTCATTTTCCTTTTTGAAAACCTCCTTTCCTGAAAACCATTTTTCATCTGAAAATTGACCCACACTAATAAAAGACAAAAAAAAACATACAACTCACATAGAAACTCCTAGAATAGGGAACTAGTGACCGTGAAAGACTGAGCTACATGGTTTAGTAGACCATGTCCAAAAAAATTACTAATCACAAGGAGTATTATGATCCATGCACTCAAGATCTAGATGGGTCACCACTCCACATAATCCCACCATGCAACACTGGTCCACCTCCACTATCATTCCCTATCCACTCTCCCAAAACCAATATAAAAACACAAAAACTAAACTACCCATGGAAACTCGAGGTTTAGAATGAGAAAGAGTTCATTACACTCTTCTTGCACCTACATATCGAGTCCCAAAATCCTAATCTCTGACACATGATGCCTCAAATAACAAAAGGTTACTCTGAATTTTTTTTATGAATCAGGTCGGGATACCATCCGACCTGACACCTGACCCAATCCTTTACAAGGCCCAAGAGGAATTCCCAATCCTCTCAGGCTGTAGGCCAGTTTTGAGCATCAAAATTATCACTGTGGGAATAATTTGGCCTAATAAACTACTAGGTCCAAGTAAAAAAAACGAGAATGCAGAAATAAACTATAATACACTGATCAAAATAAATACAACTATAGTATCTAACATAGGACTGAAATTGAACAAAAATGAAAACTAAAAAAAACATTATTAAAAAAAACTGAAGACAAATCAATCTCCATGTTACCTCTTGATCACCACCAACAATAAGAACAACCTTATCAAAATTCATCCAATCTAGAAACCTAAACCCACAAAAACAACTCAGGTTTACCGATGTCGAGTGGCACAAGTGGGGTTTGAGAAAACAATATCTCAATAGGTAATCACGATAGAGTCCATACATTTTATTTTTCAAAATAGTATACAAACACTAGTTTGAAATACATTTATAAAATAGGTTTTTAACATTTTGAATAACCAACCACAACTTTCCATGAGTTCCCTTTTTTAAAACAATAAACATATATTTAATTTTTTGAAAACAATTTTACAATTCCAATATATATTTTACAAAACTAAAAACCAGTGAGAAAAACCCAACATGGAGATATAGAGGCCATGATACAAATAAAATGAAAAATAAAAATACAAGTAGATGATACCAATAAATAGAGAAACTAAGTGAAATAAAAGTAATCAAAAAATATAGATATATGATCATAGATGTTTATTAAACATCTCTTGAAGAAATCCCTATACTTACTCAGTTTTGGACTCACTTTCTGGTGTATGGTGCAACTCGACTGTCAATAACCAACCAAATACCCTAAACTAACCAATCTAGTGGCACATCTCACTTGGCCTCTCTGCAAATAGAGGGGGCACCAAACCATCTAATCGGGGTCGATAAGAAACTATCACCCACCCCTCTAGATGACATCCATGAATCCCATAATTATATTACTTGGTGAATGGGTAGGTCCTCAAATGCATGGATCAAACTAAAACCCACAACCACTATGCCTACCTAGCCCAAAAATTGACACCACCTATGCGATGAACCTCTCCTTGGAGGGTCCCCCATAGAGGTTACCATCATGTATCACATCATCCAAAGTTCCAGTTGAGCCAACATGAAAAATGATTTTTCAAAACCAATTCTTAAAACATCTCAAGGTACTAAGAGAACCTTCACATCATATGAGTTTCAAAAAAACTTTTCCAAAAATTATAATATACCAACTAGGCCTCTAAACATTTCCATATCCAATTCTATTTCCAAAACCATTTACAAACCAAGGTAAAAACATAAAACAAAAAAGGGTGTAAATAGAACTTTACACCATTTAGAAACCACACTATGTTCCAATGTAAAAAATGAGCCAAAATTTGAAAATAATAATTCGAAAACCATCTTTTGAGACCATATGGTAACCATTTGATGGGATGATAATTATGGGAGAAAATAAAGTAGTGGGAAAGATATTTGAAATCCAAGATTTAAACTGAACATTTTTTATAAGGCCATCTTCATTTGTGTTACTATCCATAGGTGCACCTTTTTCACCTATGGATATGCCTATATCCAATGGTATATCCTTAGAAAACCTATGGAGCACTGAAATATCATTTAAAATATCCATAACTTGCATATCACACAAATTACCAACCAATAAAAGTCACCAAAACTCACACACAAGGATTAAATCACCTCCAAACCAAACCACCCATATACAGACAAGGCCAAACACACTATCAAAATAACTAATTTCTTTTAAATAGGACAATAATTTTTTTATCAAACACCTTAAATAAATACATACATAGACATATATATAAAAATCCCTTAAGAAACAAATTAACACTAACTTTCCATCATTAAAACAACAAAAGAAATTATAATAACACATCATAAGTAAGATTATAAACTTTTGAAAACATAAAAAGAAAGTTCAAGCATCAATAGTATGTTTCAGGAAGGAAATGGATGGAAGCACATACTTCAAAAATGTGTGTATGCCACAAAACCACTAAGGATGAAAGAACTAATCCTAAGGGATGATCCAAACACCCTAACATAAAATAAAAACAACTCACACATCAACCATATCCCTAGGGGTTTTCCAATAGGAAACCCCACCAAGAGATACCAAGAAACCAAGAATAGAAAGAGGGGAGAGAGGTAAATTGGCAAGAAATACAAATGAAAATTACCTTGGAACCTTTGAGGAGATTCAATGGAAGAATGAGAGAAAGGGGAAAGGGTTTTCAGGATCCCCCAAGTGCTTACCATTCTAGAGAGAAGGGGAACCCATCATAGTTTGTCCAAATAGTTTTTAAAACCATATTAATATCATGTGAAATGGTTCTACCAAATTTTAGAGCCTCTCTAAATGGTTACTGCATGGTTTCTCATAACTATGCACAAATTGTGCACCATGTCCTAGAAACTAACCCCTAGGTCGCATGGTTTCTCCTTGGCCTCAAATAGTTTATGATAAGACATGATCAAACTATGAAAGTCTAACCATGAAAGAAGAAAATGAACTAAAAATACCCTCTTCCTTAACAGATCACAAGGTAATCCCCAAAACCATGCACACAAACTATGTATAGGGCCAAAACTCGCCCGAAAACTCCAAAACTAATTTTTTTTACCAAGAACTCATCCCAAACTTCATAAAAAAGATAAAGAAAAAATAAAAGAATAAAATAAAGGGGAAAACGAGTTTGGTGTGTGAGAGTATCATTATTGTATCCAAGGTGTATAAATCTTCTTCAAGGTTTTTGAGATTATGATTGAAGAGTGTCTTATTATCCTCACTTTAGTTACATTTAAAATGATTTTGGGAATTGTTTTTTATCTCTACCTAGAAGAAAAATTATTTTTTGGGAAAAGGAAATAAATTTTCATATTAAATTATGATATTATTTTGATTAAAGGATAATTAATGGTAAAAACTTGGCTCAAATGGTTGGAAAGAAACTCAATATTTGGATATACCTAATAGGAAGGAATGTATAAATTTCATAGTATCATCATAATTTGTAAGTCTGATAAAACATTAGAAATTAAAAATTAATTCATATATATCTTATAAATACCCTTAATTTGAAGGTTTTGAGTGCAACAAAAGAAGTCATAGGGAATGTGCAACTTGAAATTCTATCATAATCGATGATTAATACAAGATATACATGAGAAATAACTCTATGAACAATGAAAACGAATCAAAGTTTAATTGACATGAGAACACCATAACCAAACACAAGATCATCACATAATTATTTATAATTAATTTAAGTATTTAATGAACTACCACTCGATGAATTCTTTCTTCGTTGATGAAAATAACAATGTCTCTACATCTTAACATCGTTTCATCAAATGAATAAATTGTATATTATCTCTAGTGGTGATCCGCATGTACACTATGAACCTTTGAGTGATGTCGTAGGAATGTTTTAGTGAAAGTGTGGAAGATTTTAATGATTACACCATTTGCCTATGATCACCACAAGAATTAATTCAAAGAAGGACTCTCTTTGACATATATAGAATTGAGATGGGTGGTGGAGAAGGATCACTCTCTGTTCTTGATATAATTCTTAGAGAGGATCCTTATAGGGATTGAGAGGATTCTCTAGAGTCATTATGCACAACCAAGGACCAATGGATGAATTAGGGAAGTAAAAGGTATAATTGGGTTTAAATTTCACTAGGTTTAAAAAATAATAACTACATATACACCATTATTATTTCTTTAATCCCCATGTAACCCCATGTATATAATAATATTATTATTTATTTACATTCATAGAACTAGATAATTAATTAAGAATTATTTATTGAATAAATTATTTAAAATTTATTCAAATAATATTTAATATATATTATTTTTTAGCAAGCCCTTAAACTCAGCCTGCCATTCATCCTCAATATTTATCGAGCCTTGAATATTTTAAATTTATTTAATAAATAAATTTTACTATATTATTGACTAATAAATAAATAAATATTATATTTACAAGATAAAAAATAAATATTTATTAAATATTCTTCTCACAAATATTCTCCCAAATAACGTGTGACTAAATATTTATGATCAAGAAAACATGAATAATTATTAAACCACACATGAGAGTAATATTTATTCAACATGTCAAATAGTAAATAATATTTAATATTTAACTGAGGTTCTAGAGACACTTAGTGTGTGACCCTAGTCTTCTTCTTAGTGGCATTAGGCTGAGCCACCCAAGGCCAAATTAAACAGCTAGCAACATGACAAGGAACCCATAGAGAAATAATTTAATGTGTCAGTTACATAAAAACTCATAGGAATTATTAATATATAATATAATCCCTTTTTTATGATATCACTAATCAAGTAGTTTTCATGACGGTTTCATCAAACTATATACTCAATGTTTCTTTATTTTACATTCTTGAAATGAACTTTCCAACAAAACACAATGGCTATGAATTTATTTAGGTTGTTTCATTCCCATCAAAGGGACTGATATATCAACTTATATTAATGAATAGAATGAAAAAATCCATTATTTCATTATTCATTAACGCAGTTAAACTAATGATGCACCCAGCATATCTTACTTTACCATGAGCGTATATCATCATAGTTTTTTTCAATACATCATATTATATAAATAATAATAAATATTAATAATAATATTAAATTCTACATATTACTACACATTTACTTAGATAAGAACATCTAGTGACACATACAAATGTAGATTTCTCGCTGGCGGGTTATGTTCTCATAATCAAATACACTAGAAATAACCAAGGGTGTATACCCTGATAAAGTGCATAAAATTCCTTTGAGCCTGTGACCTTTATAAACTATGTCATTTGTTTCCAATAAAATGATATCATCCACCAATAGAACATATATTTAAGAATACATTCATGGAACTTCTAGTTTATCATCATAGTGGGGAACTATTTTGGCCTTTCAACGTGATAGTACTCTTATGACATTATCACATACTATCTCTCATAGAATAACCAAAATTATGTGATAATAATTTTATTAATATTTAGAAAATTAATACATGAAATCATAAAGTACATAAAAGTTAGTTCTAGGGAACCAACTCCAATAGGCCCCCACTTTCACTATAACCAACTACTAGAAACCTACAGTCCACTATATCCAACATGATATTAATGCTTCTAATGAGATAAGGATTTAGTAAAGGGTTCCACCATGTTTACATCAATGGAAACTATTTTCAACACAAATTCACCCCTCTATGAAAAATTCAACAAGAGGTGATACTTTCTGATTATGTTCTTTATCCATTGGTGTGACCTTAGATCTTTTTCAAGATCCACCACTATAGTTTAATCATAATATAATGTGATAGGGTATTTAATCCTATGTACCAAACCAATATCTTGGAAAATGTTTCACATCTGAATAGTATATTTGGTTACATTAAAAGCCACTATATACTCATACTTCATTATAGAATCAACAACTATTGGATGGTTTGATATCATCTAGCTCATAACACCACCATTGAGAATGAAGATATATACTAACTATAAATTTATATAATTATCATATATTTGAAATCTATCATCATTATAAACCCTGATGACTAGATTATAGTCTCCTCTATACACCAATAATATATCTTTAATTATTCTCAAAATATTTAGGATAACCTTAACACAGGACCAATGTTGTTCACCTGGAATCTTTTGAAATCTACCTACCATGCTTAAGGCATCATAAAAATCAAATCTAGTATATAACATGACATAAATGATTGATCCTAACACATAAGCATATGATATCCTACCCATTCCTTCTTTTTCATCTTGTGTCTTGGGACACATTTTTATTGGAATGTCGTATACCATGTGACATTGGAACTAGTCTTATAGTGGATTATTAAAACCTATATATATTTAACATCTGATCAATTTTTGGACCTTGAATTATCCCAATAATACTCTTATATTTATCATGAATGATATTGATCCCTAGAATATAGGGTGATTCACCTATGTCCTTCATGGAGAATCACTTGTTTATCCAGTGTTTAACTAACTATAATACTGGTATGTAATTTTCAATAAGTAATATGTCATGATATATACTACTTGGATAATAACTAAAATATCATTGAAATGTTTTTAAATACATGTCTCACATTCATTCTTAATAAAACCAAATTATTTTATAGATTATTGAAACAAATGCTTTGTGACCTGGATGCTTGATTTAGTCCATAAATGGATATATATAAATTAAAAAAAAATTAGAATTACATGGAGTCACAAAACATTATAGTTGTGTCATATAGATATCTTAAAAAAGGTTCCCATTAAGAAAATATATTTTGACATCCATCTTCCAAATTTCATAGTCATGGTAAGATTCTATAACAAATAGAATTCTAATAGATTTAAACATGGAAACTGGAGAAATTTTTTCTTCATATTAAATTCATTAACACTATTTAAACCCTTTACCCATTATTTGTGATTTGTAGGTATTTAATTTACCTTCTATGTCCATTTTTCTCTTGAATAACCATTTAACCCCAATAGTTTTTATATCAAATAATAGATTGAATAGAAACCAAACATGGGTTTGATACAAGGAATCAATCTCATAATTTAGTACTTCTTTCGATATTATTTCTTATGATCTCTCTAGTATATCTTTTTATGAAATTGGATAGTTATTGTCAATCAATAATTAGTCACCATCATCAGTTACTAGAAAACCATATATTTTTGGTTCTCTTACCACTTTGGTACTCCGACATAGTAATTTTTTTAGAAAACAATTATTCCATGGGAAGCTATGGAATCTATTCCTGTACCCAATCTTGTGTATCTTGAGTATCAACATCATATAAGTAAATATTTCTCTCACTATAATTATTGAGGATATGATCCCTATCAAGAAATATGTATTTTCTTATGAAAATCACTTTCTCTTTTAGGGTTTATATAGATAATATACATTTTTTCCTTGAGATATCATATAACTATAAACTTTATTCCTTAGGGTTATACTTTATTACCAAATATGTATTTAAAAATTACTCACATCCATATACATGTGTATGTGAAAAAAACAAGTTTCTTTTAACTCCATAACTTTAAGTGAATTATTTTTTCCACTTTAGTTGGTACTTTATTTAGTTTTTATGTCATTGTTTGTATTGTATATCCCAAATGGATAATTAAAGATCCACATCACTCATCATTAACCTCAATTTTTCTAGAAATGTTTAATTCCTATTATCACTAACACCATTCAACTATAGTGTATAAGGTGGTGTGAGTTGGGATAAAATACCAAATTCCTATAGAAATTTGATAAATTCTTTGTTAATATATTCACTACATTGATTAGTTTGATACATCTTTAACTTATTAAAAAATTGATTCTATACTTTATTCTTTAAATATTTGAATTTCTCAAAGTTCTCATATTCATACCTCATCATGCAGAAATAACCATATATTCTTAAGTTATCAATAAAAGTTATGAAGTAAGAATATCTACCTATGGATTCTACTATAAAAGGTGAACACACATAAATGTTTATAAATCTTAGAAGCATCATGTACCTTTCACCATATACACCAAATGGTGGTTTGGTTATTTTACCTTTCAAAAAATAATTACATCTTTCAAGTGTACTTACCTAAAAAGAGTTTAAATAACCATCTTGATAGAGATTTATCAGATGCTTCTCATTTATATGAACAATACCGAGAAAATGGGTGTTATATGAGTTGTGATAACATTATTCATTTTATATCTCTAATACTTTGTTTTTTAATTTAGTACATACATACATTAATTAGTTTATCCATATCATAAAAACTTATGTCTTTGTAAAAGAGACACTCTCTATTTCTAAATTTGAATATAAATTAATCCATATCAATTTAAGAAATAGATATGATGAACAAAGAAATACTTGGAACAAAATAATAGTTCATTAAATCTAAAATCATTCTAGTTGGAAGTGGAATGTGGCAGTCTCCTATAGTCAAAGGAGAAGGTTGTGCTTCACTAGATTCACAAAGAACCACCTATCCTCTAGAAATTTTAATAAATATAATTTTTTACTAAATTTTGATAAATATGTGAGAAGAAAAAGATGTTTTTAATACCCAATGTTTATATATAGAAATATTAAACTCGATAATGAACACACGTTTAACTTTCCCTTACTTCTAGGTGTAGTTCTTCTTCTAGTGGCCTAAATTTCCACTTGAAAAACATACTACATATTTTTCTCTCACCTAGGTTTAGATATTATTCTTTGCGGAATGATGATTTCGAGGAGATTTAGACATAGATTAGGTTTTGGGAAAATTTCCCTTGTTCTTATTTTTTTGTTCACCATAAGGAATGTGGGTTTTTTTATTCCCCATGTCACTGTCAATTGGGAAAATGTTTATAAGATGTTTTAAAAGATTATTTTCACTATTTATCATTTTTTAATTAATAATGAAACTGGAGAATGATTTAATTAGTGATGAAATGATGATATATGAGTGTATCTTATCAGGAAATTTAATTCCCAATATGTATAAGCACTCTATGTAACCAATCATATTGACTACATGAGGCCTAATAGGAACTGACTCTCTAAGCATGCTCATGAATAGTGCATCAGATAACCCATATATCTCTTGTCTCACCTTATCATGATAAATATCAAGAAGTTGAGACATCATGATATACACATGACAACCTCATATTTATTTAAAATATCATTAGACATGGATGATAGCTTGAAACATTGGATATCTTTGGCATCTTTCTAATGTATCTAAATCAAAGATAATTTTTTCTCACTATCCTCTTGGCGAGGAGCTTCAGGAATGAGATTTTACAGCACATATAATTTCCTTTAATGGAATAGAATAATGAATAAGTGTGTTTACCATCTTGTAAATTAGTTCCAGTGAGAAAGATATAACTATCATGTTTGGATTTTTTTGATATGGTTGAAGTTATATGTATTTATATTTATAAATTTAAGAAGATCATAATTTTAGTACTTTATCTAATTTAAAAATTAGATAATAAATATTAAATTTATAAATCTCCAACTATTTCAAATAAACATAATATATCTCACCATTGTATTTATAATATCACATTTCATGGATATTCTAGTGGAAAGGACCCATATTCCCATTCTCATAACCTAGATTTATGCCTGACAAGTTATTTGAAGGGTTTTAGGTTGAAATAATTTTTCCAACTACATTAAATCGAATTTTCTTGATCTATTGAGTGCACTACCCAATCTTGAAATACTTTATTTTTATTTCCTTAACCCATTCCTCTCAATTACATTAATTTTTATTTGGAAGTTAACTCTAAATATGAATTATATTAAGTTAAACCAAAACCCATGTTACAATTTCTTGATAATTGAAATCACCCTGACTTTTGCTGGTTAATAACTTTGAACTATGATTCAATTTCAGATTAAGTAGTGGAAGGCTATACTAACTTAATATATATAATTTAGTTGTTTTTATCTTTATACATAAATTACCCATTTTATCATTATTATGTTATTTTTAATATTAATTTGATTTACTTAAGTGATAAACCATATATTAGATAATGTTTATATATAATCCAATTTATTTGAGTTCAATATTTAATGATTGTTAATTAATTAATTAATTAACGTGATAATGAAAAATCATCCATAATTAAATTAACCATGAAACTTGACAGAAATAAAATAATAAGAGTGGTATGATCATGACCTTTTCTTAATGGATAGTTTTTATAGAAGATGATAAATTAACCATCGAACTAGGGGAAAAATCAACTTGAACCATGACTTGGTTCATGTTGCATCTTTCCACCTATCCTCCCATGTATCTCTTGGATTTTTTTTACTTAGCTCCAAAGTTTAACCACCAGCACTCACATAGGATCCCCATACATTATATAATCATTTACCCACATGAAAGTGACGGGAACCAAACAATTGGTTTAGGGAGATTACACAAAAAGAAAAAATAAACACATATTCCCTTACATAATGAGAGGAGGGATGATGTGCATGACATAAAATTAATTTAATAATAAATTAAAAGGAAACTAATTACATAAAAATGCATGGTATATGCTCATTATTATCCATATACATTAAACTATTTATGAATTTAATAAACTAGTGTTCATTAACAATCATTATTATTTAAGATGAATCACGCTTATATCAATTGATTATATTTTTCAATTAATTAATTATTTTATCTTAATTCTAAACCAATATTTATTGAGATTCTCATCCATAATTATTTTAAATAAATTAAATAATTTATTTAAAATTGAAAAACTATAAAAAATATTATAATGGAGGAAACACGATAAGTGTCTATCTGAACTACCCAGCGAATGTGAAATTTGTATACAATTTACTCTTATGTCTTGTAGCATAAACATCTTATCGCGTAATTTCTTGGTACATACTATTAAAAAAAATAATACATAGAAACATGTTATTTACACAAAATGTTATTTCTTAATGTGTGTAGAGTAATTGTTTTATTACAACTTATACACAAAACATAGTTTAGAATATTATGTAGATATTAATTAGATATTTAATATATAAAACCCATCACATGGCATGAATGAGTCATATAAATGACATAGAGAACACATGTTGATATATTTTAAGTATTATATTAAATTAATTTTAAATCATACGTAATCAATTTATATACATGGTCTATAATATCCCACTACTCATCATGTATAGTTCTTCTTCATCTATCGGTGAAAAATTCCTAGGAAATATGCATATAATTCTTTTATTAACAATAATAAAGTCTATGACATGTAGATGCGCTAAAAATAATGTGATCTCTGAGTTATGTGGTCACCAGTCACACATGTCATGTAAAAACACATGGAATGACTTTTAATCATGAACTACACATCGTGTATTTAACTTACATGATGTGTATTCTAAAAATATGTTCACCAGGATAGACTAGTCAACATATAATTTTTATTAATTTCCTACCACAAGTGATAAATTCATGAAGATCTAAATTAATTCATGATCCATCTTGGTGCATTAAACATGGGAACACAGTGTGTACCTATGGGATATACACATTGTATTATTTTTTTATCCATCTATAATCCATATCACTTATGGATGAGTTCTTTCAATATTATTTGTTTCTAATTAATCTATTTTTGATTCTAATTAAGAGAATGAAGTATAGGAAGAGGATATCTAATTATTTTTATTTAATGAACTATTAAAACAGAATTGAAAACTAACAAGAAATTTGCAAATCAATCAATGATCCTTAAATAATTTAAAATTACTATGTGACCCACTGTGATACCTCTTGAAGGTTTCGAGTGTAGTGGAAGTTCTATCAAGTCATGCCATCCCTCCATCAGTGATCCACATCGATGATGCCTCTCTAGCTAGCCAACATCCAACATCCCCTCCCATCTAGAGAGATTCCATCATTTGAACCCTTAGTGGATATAGATATCACGCCACCAGGAGACCCCACCGCTATCTAAGGCTGCATATATTGCAACCTCTTCCCAGACAGCTACCGAGATTCCCCATGATGGAGTGTAACCACTACTCTTCGTGAATCTAGATCCCACCTTTCCACTGCGTCCTCTAAGACACCATCCAACAACACGCAATTGTGGTTCCCTGTTCGCCTTCCTCATCTAGTGGACCCCCTTTCGGTCACCGAGCCACCACACACTACTCCCATGGGGTTGCTAAACCCCATGAATTACCAACCATCCTAGATTCCAGACATCCCCCTTCCAGAATAGATTCAACTAGGCTTGGGTTCATAACTGCAAGGTACCCCTGTAATGCTGCTACCTCATTTTTCATAGGTTATTTTGGACTCGAATGACCTAATAGTGCGTCAGTGTGGGTATTCCTAACTCGAAATGGTTATGGGTAGGTCCTCCAGGCCCATAAAATATCTGCACAAGATTTTTATAGCCCAAAATATGTCTGTGTGGGTTTAGCGTGAACCACATTGGGTCTTTATAGGGTTTCAGGATCCAGGTTAACCAAAATTAAAATAATTAAAATAATTTTTATTTAAAATATAATGTTTTAATACCTAAAGAGAAAATTAATTTAACATAGGTATTAAATTGAATTAATTAATTAATTTTATTTTGTTATTAAAATTAAATTAATATTTGGGTTGACTAAAATAAAATATTTTTATAAATTATTTAAATTTGGGTAATTTATTTTTATTTTTTTAATTTTCCACACACTTTAAATTTATTAAAATTTAATTTTTATCAGGATTACTATTACCTGCTTACTAGTCTTGAGAAATTGACCCAACCTGTGTATATCTGATTTATTTAATTAATTATTTAATTTCTATGTGTGATGATTATAAGTAATTAATTATTTTTATTGACAGTTTGTGGATTGTCTTATTTTTGATGAATATTTTTAGGGGACTGCACTTCCAATTAATATGTATATATTTTTGTAATCCTAAGACCCCCTCACCTATGTGTGAGTATTTTTGTACTATGATGAGAACATAGTAAGTCATGGAATATGGAAAGTTGAGGAAAAAAATAGACGAGAAGTGGACACTCAATGGGGACGAGATGTAATGTGAGTTAAGCTATAAATCAGGTAAGATTACCCTAGGTCATGGTTGATCCTTTATGTTTAAATGGATAAACAAATATTAGATTCTAAAGAACAGTCTGGTTGTTTATTTTCTTTATGAATTTTTTTTATTTTATTCATTTTCATGACTACAGAAAACACATAAAATAATAAACACAAAAAATGCATAAAGAATTAATGAATGTTTTTCTATTAATTTTTACTTATGAGAACGACAATATAGAATTCACATATTAATATAACTGGATTACATTCATTGAGAAAAATAATAAAAAACTCTCACAAAAATATTAATTCATTAAAAGACTTCCATAGTTTTAATTTCAACAAATCAAGGTGTTTGGTGTTCTCATCATCCAAAGTTGAGGGTGAATCCTACCATAGGAGAGTTTTTATGAGAGTGATGAGTTGAATTAACTGAATATGGTATAAAATAAGTATCTAAATCTTACTTACTACAACTTTAGAGGAAATAATTGAGTAAATCATATTTTTTATTTTATAATTTGGGACTTCACTCAACAGATTAAGGATCCGTTAGTTAAGGTGGTTGGATAGTCAAACACCAACCTCAAACTCTCCAAGTAGTGGATCAACCAAATCTTATAGACTATGAGGATAAATTCAAGGATCCTTTACACTAGAAAACTAAACCGATAGATTATTCTGATTATAGTATAGATGGTTCCTAGAATTTGATAAAATAGTGGGATATATTTAATGATTTAATGATTTAATCATTATTATATAAATGAGTAATCAAGATAAAAGTAAAATATGCTAGATTTTTTTGTAGAAAATGGAAAGTAACACCACAACACACAATATAGAGTTTATTGGAATAATTAAATGTACAAACTAGCATGAGTTACCAAGAATAGTCCAGGTACTTTCACAAAATACTATGACATTTGAAATTCAAGGTGATGGTGTCCCCAATACCTATTAATCCACCCTTGTAAGTGAGGGTGTAAAATTTATTACATGAGACTCATGTATGTTGCATATAATGGTTATATAATAATGATATCATCAACATCCAATGTGATTTGTGGATAAAAACATTAGGACATCAATGATTTTATATGTTATCTCATCTATGAGAAGCTTACAAGGATAAAATGAAATGTATATATTAATAACTGATCATTACACTGGTTATGTGTAAATTGAAAGGTGGATAATGATTTTGATAGACATACCATTCATATATTATTTTCACCCATATACTCCAATATTGTTTAAGATTAAAAAACTAATAGTATAGATAAAATGATTTATTACATTTTAGGTAAGGATCACCGAGTCTATAAGAACTTATAAAGAGAATTAGTTATTATAGTGAACAAGGAAAAAGGCAAGGCAAAACAGGCCAATGGAATGAGAGATACTAAAGAAATAATTGAAACATCCATCAAAGAAGTGGTACTAAATATATGGTACTTTTATTTGCATATCATGAGATTAATTTATGGAAGTTTAAATGTAATAAACTGAATTTACGATGAAATTAATCACTTCTTCATTAGGTATATTCATAAATTTTAAGTAATGTTTCTATAATACTTTTTGAATATTGAATACAATGTTCTTATAACATATGTGTATTTGAATACAGTAACCAATTAAGTATAGAAACATTATAGAAGTATGATTTTTTCTCAATGTGGTTGAGAAAGGGTGGTTCATATGTCAGTAGTGAGAAACCCACAACTTCTCATTGCCAAGTGATTGATTCTGGTAGAAATTTTATTGAGTATAATCAAAAAATTTATCTCATGTTTACTTTGGACATAAGTTTACGTTATTATAGTTTAGGAATGAATGTTGTTTATGGTGTTTCATACTCAACCAATAGTTCAGTGGTATAAGAATTATAGGCAATACTTGATGAATATAAAAAGTAAGACCTATATACACAGTTGTGGAAAGATAATTCTTTTCCAAGTAAAAATAAATGTAAAATTCAAGAATATACCCATTATGATACTTAAACTTAGTAGAGATAAACACTAAAGGTATTATCGATGTATATATTTATTTAGTTTCGAAAAATATAAATTAATAAACAAAGATACATCACAAATATTTCAGAATTAATTCAGCAAGAGGGTGTAAACTATTCCAAGGGTAAGATAGTGGTAAATATACTTAATTGGATACCTTTTTGTGTTTATTATATAATGATAAAGTGAATTATGATATATGAATGTCATAAGATATGAGTTTTTTCAGTTAGGTGTGCCGAAGACTGTCATGACCCAACATTTATTAATCATTATAATGTAGCATGGAGTAATTTCTCAATGCACATTAACTTATCAACATCAAGGCTATGTTTATAATAAAAAGGATCAATGATAATTATTACATTTTAATATTGATAAAAAAAGTATCATGGAGGAATTCCTAAACACACATTTCCTTATACACACTAGAGTCATTATGTAAGTAAGAGGAGCATCAATGTTAAAACTTATGCATTGAAAATACTTCCATTTTTGTTGACATGCTTCAAGAATAATGGCATTATGTCACAACCATATACAATATATAATGATAAATGGATATAACATGAGTTATATTATGATCCATCATGTCATAAGAACATGTATTTTTATGTAAAGAGTTTGTTGAGGATATAAATGTACTTGTATCATACAAAACACATTACACATCAAAAGATTTTATCCTAAAAGTTTCTTAGGATATTATGAAATACATAAAATAGAAAATTAATAGTAAAAGAAATAGAATATATTTCTATAAAAGGTAGAACATCTCTTCTTGAGATAGTGGGAGAAATATTGACTTGGATTTAGTCAATTCTAGAGATGCACAAGTAGTTGGAATAAAAACATGTTCCACAAGATCACGTGGAAGAGGAATGTTCTAGTGAAACATACTATGTAGAAGTGTAAAAAATGGAAATGAGTTTTTTACCATGTTTGGTGATATATTATTCATTGAGAATAATGATTCCTACAAGTAGGCATTATATGGAAAATATATGAAATTGACAAGATTGATTAAAATTCAATAATTGATTCCATGAATCAAAGTACAAGGGGTTTATTATTTTTAATAGTACGATGGGTATTCAAATGATACTATACATTGATTTTATAGGTGTCATACCAATAAGTCTTGATTGGTAATACCAAGTTGTTATTCCTAATTCCATTTGAAATTTTCATTTTATAGATAATTTATTATGATAATTTGTTATGCATTGGATGTCAAGACTACCAATCATAGAATATACAATGCAACTAGAAAGAGATTGCTGCACCATAAAATGATAATAAGGGTTGAAAGTCACTGAAATAAATTTAAGGAATAAAAGTAAGCAACAAGATCTTAGAGTATTCATTTGGAATGAATATTTACCAAGTGTCTACCCTATTTTAGAGGGAGCACATTGGGGTTCCAACTAAATTAAGATTAGTAAAAAATGGAAAAAACTATTATTATTATGGTTATTTAAGACCAATATGAGAGTAAATCTTCATAGATTGACTTAAAGTATCAACCTAAGTTATAGGGAAAAAGATCTACTGAGTTAGATCTAAAAATTTCTTAGACCTAGTCAATCATACATATACTGACATGATATTGAAAAATAAAGGACGAAACCAATAGAGATAGAATTATTACCAATTTAATATGGTATAAATATCTCAAATAATAAATACATGGTTAAAGGAGGAGATTAATGTGGTGATTTGAAATTCTATACAATTCAGTGATGGATCAATCACATAGTCCATGATATGTACAAGATATGATATTGCAAACTTATACTTTGTAGTAGGAAAAAATTAGTTATATCCAGGATAAAATAAAATTAAATAAAAAATTATATTTATATGGATAAAAACACTGAAAAAATAAAAAATGTAAACTGAAGATTAGGTCTTCATATTTTTTAAGAATGTGTCTTCCAGGTATCTAATGAAAAACATGTTGAGTTTTAAACGTTGATGTTTACTAGCCTCTATCTCAAAAGTGAAGGTTGGTTAAATCTAAGAGGAAAAATCAGTATTATTCCAACATCCCACTAAAACTTGTTTTTCTCATGACCTAGAAATTTGCATCATCCTTCTTCACATATCTGGGTGGATGATTAATGGGTTCAAATACTTCACCATAATCAATTTTTTTTCTAATAGCCTTTAGTGGAATCCATAGAATGAATTTCCTAATTTATCACTTTACTCCATATTTCATTGAATTTAGATTCCACAAAGATAACTATATTTAAAGTATTCAAGAGACAATACAAATTATCATAGTAATATATGGGTTCTATTCTCTCATATATATTTGCAAGGATTAGAAATTGTTGGAGATGTATATGAGAATGTTATCATTACTTGTCTTATGATAGAGGACCATGTGGTGATGACATTATTTGTTGTTCAACTCATCATTCCTCCATTGTTTCTTCTTCAACACTTTATTAATCTTCAAGAGCGAGTTTTAACATTGTAAAATCATCATCTCAGTTCTCTTTCTAGGACTCCTTATCTTCAAAGATAACATCTCTACAAAAACTAATATTCTTAGTGATGGAATTATATAAACAATATCCCATCACCCATTCTCCATATCCCATAAGGACACACTTCACACCTTTTTCCTCAAGATTTATTTATTTTTCATTTGGGATCCTAACATATGCAATTGAACAAAAAAAATAAGATTACCTAAACATGATTTATGAGTACTTCAGGCTTTATGCGACATCCTTACTTCAAGATTTTTTTATGGAATCTATTTTGTAGATACACTGCACACAAAGCTACTTCAACCCAAAATTTCATGGACAATCCTTTGTCTTTCAACATGCTTCTTGGCATGTTAAAAATAATTCAATTTTTCATTGAAACAAATCCATTGAATTGAGGTGTGTAAGATAAATTCTATTGATATTGAATTCTATGTTTCTTAAGGTACTCTTGAAAAAAAATCAGAGGTGCACTCCTTACCTAAATTAGATAAAAAAGTTTATATGCGATGTTTGATTTTATTTTCCACTAGTGACTTGAATTCTTTAAAGATGTAAAACACATATTACATCATCTTGGGAAAGTTTATCCATGATTTAGTATTATAATCATCAATAAATTATATAAATTACCTCATTTTCCTTTCTATTTCAGATTAGATAGACCACACACATCGATGTGGACTAACCTTAGTGATGTAACAACTTTATAGTTGGTCTTCATTACAAATTTGATTCTATATTGTTTTCTTAGAACAAAAATTTCCCATACTTGATTAAAGTGTCTAATGATAGGATTCCCATTAATAATATTATTACCTCATAGTAATTTTAAACTTTCAAAGTTGAAATATCAGAACATGTGATTCCATAGACAATCATTATCATTAAGTACCTTCATCAAGCATCATCGTAAATTAGGGAGGATCATATGAAGAAACATGAAGTTCTTCATTATTGGTACATTTTTTATCATCCTTTATCATAAAAAATCACTATTTTTTATTTTTGTCTTATGTGAAAGAATTTTCCCACCAATTTACAGAGAATCAAGATGTTATAGTTCATGTTAGGTATGTAGTAGAAATCAAGGATGAAATCATGATTTTCATATTTTTTCTTGATCAGAATAAATATTCTTCCTTAGATATAAACCAGTGAGATATATCCAAATGAATTCTCTCATCAGACCCTCTCATTTTGGTTCATAAAAAATGATTGTGGAATGTCATTTGGTAACTATATCTATAGTAAAGAAACTACATACCTTGATTTTGTGTTAATATTTATGTAATCAACACATGGTACTCTCCAAAAATAACTCCTATTGTGATGATATTTTTCTCATTGGTGACATTATCTATGTAATGATTACTCCAACATTCATTGCTATAACATATATATTTTTTTGAAAATTATATCATTTATAATTTAATTTATTTTTCAACTTTAGATTATTGAATCACCCCTTCTTACCTATCCCCATTCTCGAGGAGTATAATTTTGATATCTACAACCTCTATGATTTGGGATTCTCCACCGCATCCTCCTCTTCATGAATTAGATTCTTTCCCATGAATTGCTATGCCTCAACCTCATTGAAATGTACCCCTTTCTGCTTTTCATATTTTTTGAGAGAAAAATTTGATTACAGTGTATGATTTAATCCATTCGAATCACTCCAATTATTTACCTTCAGTTCATGGACTTGTATGGATCCCACAATTTCATTGATAGAAATAGTATCAAAATATTTAGTTTCTTATAGGGAAATGACAATGTAATGACATTTCAGATCCAAGGATCACTAGATTTTATCACATACCCACATGTCGAAAATATTTTCTCAATTTATTCATATCGAGTTTACCACAACCATTGCATGAGTATGATACATCACAATAGTTTCAAAAGATTTCATAAATAGGGATTCAAACACACCTTTTAGTGATTGAAGTCATATTTTCTTCACTTTTTCAGCACCTTCAAATGATTTGAAGATATTTACCGTATCTTCTTTGATGATTTTGATGAAGAGATTATCTCGAACATGGCTTTATCAAATCTTTGTTAAATGATGGATTTGGACTTACAACATAATTTTTTTTCCAATTGAAGTGTTTCCTTTTGAACATCCAGAAGAATATTCTAAGTTTCTTGGATTTTGGCTCAGTGTATCCATCTTCCACAATGTCCATGACATCTCAGGTTCTAAGGAACAATTAAATTTTGATGCACCAGTTGTCATAATTGTTCTTCATCGTATTTGGGATCAACTATTGTTCAATATCATTTCCCATGGAGATTAAAAGTTATTTTGGATGAAAAAATGGTAGATGTAGTATGATATTTTTTCCAATAGTGTAGACTGTTATTTTTTTCTTTAGAATTACAGACTGGTATTTTTTTTTCTAGAATTACATAATGGTATTTTTTTAGAAGTGAAAATGCTGGGAGGTGCAGTAGTGGGATGAATTAAAAAATATAATTCCAATTTTTTTTCACTTTATAAAAGGGGTGGGGAATTATTATGAGAGGAATAAAAAAGTTTTAAATGAAACTTAATTTTTTTTAAATTTAGAGAAAGGGGGGTGTTGGTATAAAAAAAGTAAAGGAGAAAAATATTATTTTTATAACTATATTAGAGGAGGCTATTCATCATTATATTCTTCTTATATCCCCCATCTGTTGTAATTAATCAATATAAATTATAATAGAACTATTGTTCAACTAGTAGAAATACCTTTAAACCCTTTAATACCACTGAATGTGGACTTTTTAGAAACAAACAAAAATATGAAAGCATATATAGATTACTGGAGGTGATTATAGGAAGAAATATTACAATGAAAACCATATTTTTTCAATAACTTGGATTGAAAATACAACACATACAACACACACAATTTGTAAGGATAAAACACACAGAAAAATAAATACAAAATGAAAACTAAAAACATAGACTTCATATTTTTTTGGAGAAGGTACTGCCCAAGTCGCTAGTCCAAAACACATTAAGTTTCCAAAATTGAAGTTACACAGCCTCTATCATAGTAGTGAAGGATGGTGCTATCCAAGAGGAAAAAATCACAATTATTATTCCAAAAAATAGAACACTTTATTTTTAATAAATTTGGTTTTTTTATTTACTATACATTCATGGATTTGATTTTTCTTTATCAAAATTTGAAAACAAAATTTCATCATGTTAATTATTATGTAATCAATACATATTCCAAAAAACCGAAGTTTAAACATAATCATTATAATATAAATAATCACAAGGACATGAAATCACAATGAAAAAATTTATACAAACATTGAAAGTGGATGATCATAGTTTTAAAACACCAAATCGAACATCAAGATTTGTTTGATATAAAAAAATAAAACAGAATTAGTCACTGGTAGAAATAGTTGATATAAATTAGTAAATAGAGTAAAGAGAATTACACCCATATTTTACATGCTTCAACTAATTATAATGCACGAGGAAGGGGAATTGTAATGAAACATGTTTGTAAAAGCATAAAAATTCTAAAAGTAATTTAAAATTTTCAATTAGCGTATGGTTCAGATTTTGATTCAGTCTGTAGAATAGAATTATGAGCAGTGAGTTTCTTAAAGTAACGTTTTTTTAAAATGTTTTGAGGCCCGAGAGGCCCCTTGGGTGATTGGGAGAGTCTCAAGAGCATAGAGTTTTGTTTTTGGATCTTTTTAGTTTTTTATACAAGGTGTACTATTTGGTGTGTATGATTTATAGGAAACAGTTCAGCACCCTGGGGGTGAGGAGGTTTCTAGTTATTTTTCTAAATAATATGGTTGAGTTGTATGGTTAGTGAAAACTTAAGGTTTAACCATTTTAGATCTCCTAGTAAACCATGAAAGTTGTTTTAGAGGGGTTCTATATCCATTTGACATGTTTGGAACATATTTTGTAAGTTGTGTGATGAAACCATGCGAGATAAGTCTTCTTATGTAGTGATTAATGCATGGTCGACACATGGTTTGGTGAAATGTGAACATAAATAGTGTATATTGCCCAATGTTATTTATTATGGTATTTTTACTATTTTTACACTTTTAAAATTAAAAATGTGTAATTAATCATTTCTCTTTCCCCTCATGCATTTGGGCCAATGCCTCTATCGCTCCCTTTTTTTTTCTTTAGTCCCCTTGGTATTGTGGTGTATTTGGGTGTGTTCTTCAGTGTTAAGTGGTTCAAATCTCACCCTTTTCCCTCCTCAGTTACTTATCTTAATGAGTTTTATATATTATTTTTCTTTTATTAGGGTTTCAATTCTAATTACCCTAGAGAATGGTGCAATAGTCTGTTCATGAGGGGGATTTTTCCATACATTGGAAGAGGATGTCCCATAATGCCATCTCCACCCCTTTTCTTGTGGAATCATAAAAGGTATGTTGCACCAGGGAATTTATTATTGTGTTACCTTAAAATTGAAATTAATTGTTCATGGAATTGTCCTAGTAAGTAAGGTATTTGGTGTGATTCAATTTTTGGGGTTCTTATGAGAACTCTCATGGGTGTTTGGTCGTGGTTTCGTCATGATGAGGCTTTTCAAGCAATGCGAGGCTAGGAGATGGCTGATTAGACATGGATGATGTTAGATGGGTCCCAATGAGCCTAGGAAGATCTACTGAAACAAGAATTTAAAAGGATATTGGATTCTCCATGAGGTAGGTTATCCTTATACTTACCATGAGGAATTATTTCATTTTTTTATAATGCATCTGACGTGTGGTTGTTCCACCGATGGTTCTAACCAATGTAGTTAAAATAAATCATTAAAATTTAAATTGGTTTGTTAATTTAAAACAAATTTTAATTTATTTTAAAATTTTTAACCTAAGAAAATTCATGGGATAAAACTGGTAAATTTTCAAGACCACTGATGAACATGTGTATTGGGATGACGTCTCAACCGCTGATGGATACGTCTTAGACTAAGAAGATACCCAGACACTTGGACACCTCCAATAGTGGGGGGGGGGTGATGTGAATTTTGGTGGAAGACCTTAATAGGATAGTTTAGGACCACTAAGATGTGTTATGAAAATGTGGGTATACCTTAGGTATATTAGATATGGCTTGGGTGAGCTGACCATCCAGGAGTGACCTTTGATATAGATATGAACCATGATCCATATTTTAATACTATCACCAGTGAGGTGTACCCTTAAGGCCTATGAGGTTGTATGATGATTTTAGATGATTTATTAGGACATTTTGTCCTCTAAGAATTAGGAATTATCCCAAGAGACCAATTTTGATCAAGGATCCTAAGTGGGATGCATCCATTATAATAATGATCTAAGGGACACCTATGTGTCCCCGTTGACATATGACCATGAGTGGGGGCATATGGATATGGGTAGGGATGGTTACAACTATCACATGGAACCTGAACCAACATGTATTATTGAAGGGGATATGAGGTTAATATTGAGTGTATTCATTCAACCATCCCAAGATGTATTTTTATTTTTTATTTCTGATTATGTTTGACACCCCAAGATAATGGATTCACTAGGATGGTGTTTTCATTTGTAGATCCTTGTGCTTGGTTTGGGGGTTAGTTTATTTCTCCTGGTGCTCGGGTGTTCCATAAGGATGGGTATATTAGCCTTATGGGGATAATCATGAATTCTATGGTGATGGGTATATTAACCTAGGTTGGATAAGATTGTTTGCCATAGGGATGAGTAGATTACCCCTAGTACGACTGTTCTCTATAATTGGTTGATATGTTCCATGAGGATATGTATATTACCCATAGCTAGCTAAGCCTACATTCCATAATGATGTCTATATTACCCTTGGTAGTCTTTTTATCTAATAATCATTGATATGTTCCACAAGGTTGAGTATATTACACCAGGTTGTCTGATCTTTCATTCCATGAGGATGGGTATATTACTCCTGATAGGCCTATGCTCTACGGTTCACCTAGGATTATTTAGGGAGAAGCCAATGGATCTTCTTGGTTTGAATGATCACCATGACATGCTCAGGGACACCTTAAATATGGTTTAAGTAGGTATGGTTTATTAGGTTCATAAGACTAAGGATTGATAACCATGGTACATAGTTAATGGGTTGAAACAGTCCATGTGACATTATTAGATATGTTTTGACATTGGTCGAAAGCAGGTATTGACGATTATTTATTTATTTATGTTTATTTGGTATATTTATTTTTTCTAGATTAGCATGTCACATAAACATATCACTACATATCTCAATTAGTACGAGACTGCATTGGTAGTTCCCTATTGAGTTCTGTACTCACACCCTACTCAGACCACCACTATACTTGGGTACCCAAGAATCTATTAATTGTTTTAGGTTTAGAGAGTCTTGAATAATTTCACACGATGAACTAGTTCAATTACCATTCATATAGTGATCCATGATGGGATGTTGTAAAGTGGTATCTTTTATTTCTATTGATTTGTAATTTAGGATATGATGGATTAGAGATTTAGTAATTTTTCAGATCCTGTGATGGATACTTGTTGGTGCATTATGAACACCTAGCCTGTAGGAAGTCCAGGTTTCTGAGGATTAGATTAATCTTATGGATTTATGATATCACAATTGTATAGTTTTCACCTCATGTGATGCACATAGTGTTTGATGATAATGTTTTTCTCATTGGATATTTGGATCTTGTCCCATTGGAAAGAATCTAGTTATTGGATTTGGCTCTTTACGTATAGAGGCAAGAGACATCTCATGCATCATGATTAGGTACATGGGATATCCATGACATGTAGGATTTCAAGTGTGTGATTCTATCACTAATGATAGTTTTAACTGTTAAAAGTGTTAGAAACTACCCATTTAGTGTTTTCCTGTATAATAAATTTGTGAAATTCTACTCTTCTAGACCTACATTCATGCATATTTCTTCTAATGGTAGGTCTTATGTATCTATAGTGAATTACTTGATGAGGAGGACGTCAATTTAGTCCCTCGTTACATAAGACATGAGGTCAACCTAGTGGGTCAGTAAAGGAAACTGATTCCTTTTTGGGAAACCCTTATAGGCTCGTTATTGTAATGATACAATGTTTGATAGTGTATTTTCCTTAAATATATATTGTATTCGATATCTTATTCCAAAAGAAACACCCAACTAAAAAAAACATCACGATATATGTTTGTAAAATATAAATATTAAATATGATCATTAAAACCTATCCATTGAATTATAATACACGAGTATGAGTGAAAAAATTTGAATATGTGTATAATGAAAACAAATAATTCTTTTAATACTAATGAAATTAAATTAGTATAGCTAAGGTAGTTAAGAAAATCATTTTATGCTTAAAAATAAATATTTCTAAAATTAGAGTTTTATTTCAAGTAATTTAGTATATTATTATTAAGTAATAAAAAATATATTGATAATATGAATAATAAATTACCAATAAATTAATTAGTAATTGATATTAAATAAGAATAAATAATAGTTAACATTTTTAAATTTGATTTTCTAATATTAATGGATTTCTACTATATTTTGGAATTTTAATTAAATATAAAATTCTAAAATTTTATAAATTTAATTTTATAAAATGAACAAAATTTTGGGATTATGAATAATAACACAATAAAATAATAAATTTTGTGTTTTTTCTGAAAAGGTTGATTTTAGTCAACAAATACAATTTTTGTAAAAATTATAATTTTTATGATTTTTTCAATATATAAGAGTATACTATAAGATTAAAAAATAATTTAAGTAATAAAATATGTATTTAAGGAATAAAAATATTTATCTTAAATTATTATTTGTCTTATAAATTTAATTTCCAACATTTTTAGAACTAAAATTAAAATACAATTTCAATAAAATCTATTTTCAGTATTTTCATCTAATTATGTGTTTTGATGATGAAATTTGATTTTGGATTCTTTTGAAGAAAAAAAATTAATTTTTTTTATAATAAACTATTTTATTTTATAAAAGTTATTATATGCTATAATGTTATCTTTTACATAAATTTTGTGACCTTAAAAACACACTTTTCCTTGCAAAAACTATTTTATGCATTATGTCTATCTATTTTAAATATAGAATTTCAAAACCTGATGAATTATATTTGTTAAAATGATTTAAAGATTTAAAATCATAAGGTTCAAATTAGTTAAAATTTATAATCTTAATTTTTTTATTGAGATTAATTACAAAGGTTAAAATTTTATTACCATGGTAAAAGTAAATTAGGGGAAAAGATAAAAACTTAAAAAATACCTAAAACGATAATGTTTGTATCTAAAATGATTTTTTGAGGTTAGTTTTTACCCAAACTCACTTCCCCCTCATATTTTTACCATTTTATCTATTTACATTTGAATAGTAACAATGTATTTTTGAAAATGTAATGGTTAATAACAAAATTACACTTCCCCTAACTTATAAAAGGGTAACACTTACACCATTTAATGTATAACCTATCCATTTAATTTATTATTGAAACTATTATAATTTTATCTTCCTATAAACCTCTTCCATTTCCATAATATTTTTTTCCCCATTTTTTTCTTAAGTCCTTTATCTCCAAGGAGTTTCCCAAGAGAAAACTCAAACTTCTGACATGAGTATTACTTTCTCTTAGTCATTTATTTTACTATAATCCTTCCTAAATAATCACTAAAATTATTAATATAATGAAATAAGTATCATTATTATGATAAAATTTCATTAAATTAAATTAACCACAATTATTTACTTCTTTCCATGTAATTAGAAAAACAAAAAAAAAACATTAATTGTGCGTTGTGAGGACTACCACCTCGAGGAAGGATCATTTTTCCTTTTCTATACTGTAATTATTTATTTATAAAAAACAATTAAAATATGATTCTACAATATAAAAAAAACTATATTATTTCATTCCTCTTCTATTATAATTATAATATACACTTCCTTAACCGTACTCATGCATCGAGATAGAGCATGTTTATGTTTTGGTTGGTTTAACCACTGACTTGAATAAATGTTATAAAAATCTATCATGGATGACAATGAGATCTTAAATAATAATATAATTATAATTTAATATGAAATTAAATATCAATTTTTTTTATAATGGTTATATCATTTATTTAACTTATTATTAAAATATCACCATTGATCGCTAAAATTTCTAAAATAAGGTAACACTAATAGAGTTTTCACATAGAAATAAGAAAAAAATATAGTAAATAAAAATTATATAGTAATAAATTGTTCATATTAAATTAAAAAAAAAATTATTATCTTCTTAAGTAGGTATCTAATAAAATTAATTTTATTATTTAGGAAGTTAAGTTCCATTATAAAACAAATATGGAACAAGTTAAGGGTTTCGTCATAAAATTTCTTTCTTTGAGAAAAAATTTCTTTTATACACCTATTTACATTAAAATTTTGTGTATAATACCTATTGTATATATAATATCATTAATTTCCTTTATTCATGATATTTTAACTTCATATTCACTCTCATTCCCTTTATTGGGTTTTTATTAGAATATTTCTTAAGTCATAAGTGTTTTCATCTCAAATTCATCTCTTTTAGACATATTTTGTATTATGATCTTAATTCCATTTATGTAGTGTATATTTTGACTATTTTAGATATTATATCATGAATATAATTTTATTAATCTCAATTTAAGTTCAATTTTAATCTCTATATTTTATTATAATTTTAATTAAATTCCCTAATGTTGTAAGGGGTTTTTATGGATCTAATCAATTCCTTGGGTCATAATCACTCCACCCTAACTTTGATCATTAAAAAATAAATTTTCATACCATATAATGATGTTATGTTGTATATTTTTATCTTATTTTATTTGGAATTCATGTTTTAATCCAAATTATTCTTCCTTGATAGATTTATTTTTTCATAAAAAAATGTAATTTTTTAAGAATAATTATCTTCCCTTTTAACAAATATTTTATTTATATCTATACTTTTAATTTGCACCAATGTTATCCTTTACCAAATTTAAATTGAATTTTTTTTCACCAATAAAACATATATTCACTTTTTAAATTTTAAAATAAATGATTCTTTAACCTTTTAATGATATAGGATTTCAATAATTACATTTTAAAATAGTTAGAAATATTTTTATTTCCATGAATTTATATTCTTACCTTCTACATCAAATTTTTACATATGTTTTTTTCTTATCAAGGTATTTTTTTTGGATTTTTTAGGTATTATTTTATAAAGTATTTTCTTTTTCCTAATAAAATGTTTTTTGTAAGGTGTCTTGAAAAACATAACCTTTTAAGATGATATTAGGAAATTATTTTTAAGAAAAATATATTTTATGATTTCTCTTCAATTTTAAAAGGATTCTTCTCCAATTAATTAATGGTTCATAAATCACCTTATTTATTATCTTTTAAAAACCCATTTTGGGTGATTTTTTTGGGTATCAAATGAACATGTTTTTTATGTGATTTCATTTAGAAAAGTTATGAAACACATTTTATTTCCATGGGTTATTTATGATAATATTAATGATTTTATATTCTTTGGAACTCCTATATATGTATGATTATGGATGGGATATTATATTTACCTATAAAATGAATTGGTTATGGTTTTATATCTCACGAGAAAACAGTGGGAATCAAGTAAGGAACAATGTATCAAATGGTCTCTCTACTATAGGAATCTAGTAGGGATGCCAAATCCACTCTATGAATTATTTAGAGGTGCTTACTTATGCTTTTGTTTGTGTCATTTTTTCATTAAGATATGATTTATTTCCAAGATATTCCACAATTTTTAGGATACTATATTTTCTAAATGTATTTATATTTCTTATGTTATGATTTCATGTTTTATTTGTTTTTTATTATATATTTATAAGAAATATTTTTATGAAATTTCTATGGAATTATGTTTATATTCTATTACCATGAATTATAAATCAGTTTTTATGATTTTCACTTATTATCCAATGATATTTTTAGCTAATATTTCCACCTTTCTCATGTGTTCCCTTTTGTTTATCATCTAATCATTATGATTGTTTAATAGGTTTCTATTATTTAGAATTTGGGCCCACATATTTATTGTTTTTCCATTCCCCAAGTTATTAAGGTGATTTTATCATATGATATGTCTAGATAAGAGTCTATAAGTGCATTTTTATGGAGAAATGATTATAAGTGTTATAAAATAAGATGTTTATATTGATAATATCCAATACACTAAAACTTTAGGTCCATGGGTTGTGTGACTATTTGTGAGATGTTTTAATTAAAACATGGTATCAAGGTATCATTTATGAGTGTTTAACTTGGGTATCCATAGTTTTTATCAGAATAGGGTTTTGTTATTTTGGGAATTAGTTTAGAGGAATTTTGTGAGAACCATAGGAATACGACTAGGTATTGGATTACATACTAATATTTTGGTAAAAAATATATTGTGTGTTTATCCTAGAAAATAAATCCATGTTTGGATACCATAAGTGGTTATGGGATCTAGAATCGATGTACCTATGGGTAATAACCCCAAAAGGGAAGATTGGTTATTAACACAATCGTCACTTATTGCACGACAAAGAGGCATAATTACACACCTGTTTTTCACTCACAGGGGATATGATTTGGTTAATCACATTATCATTACAAGACACTATAAAGAATTTATTATGTTAAAGAATTATTATATGAAATATGAGAGAACCCAACATAAAGAAACCTATATTGAACCTAGAGTGATTTAAGTTAGAATAAAAGTGAATGTGATAGTTTCAAAGATTAACACATTTCGAGGTTGATTTTTTCATGATTCTATTATGATATAAATATTTATCACTCATGATTAACTATTTTGTTTTTAGAAATGGATTAATCTAGGAGGAACCAAGTTAATAATGGATGTGATGAATAACATAGTAATTTTACTAATGGGAAACCAAATGAAATAAAAGCTTGTGTTGAAAATATTATTGTTATTCTCAGAAAATTATCTCATGTTATGATAATAATGCGAGTATTAATAAACATCTTAAACAACCATATAAACTAAGGATGAGGTTTTAAAGAAGATAATGTGACTAATATTAAGAAGGAAAGAAGATCCAATTTCCTTCATGTAAAAATGTGTGAAGATAAACCCCTGGGAATATCATAAAGGGACTAGAAGATATATTATATATGATAAAGGAGGACATAGTTTAACAATATATCAAAGAAAAATGAAGATATTGGTTAAAAATATGGATAAAAATATTTTCCTTCATAAGGATCCACTATAAGGTTGATTCTTTAGATGGGAAGAATTTAGGAACTATAGAAATTAGTTCAATAATCCATGATATTAAGATGAAATCAACACCAATAGCCTCCTATACCATTGGATCAAGTAAAATATTATGAAATTACTACTATTGAAGTGTATAGTGATGATTAAGTAGATATATGTACAATATTTTTGTCACAACCTATCCCCCGGGGCCCATGCTGTAATTACCCAAAGCCCACCTTCTATAGGCCAGGGGTTGGAGACTAGCACCAAAAAGGCATATCCCTATAATGGGAAGGAATTTTCTTTAAACCTATACAAACACACAAAACAATAATGCAACAAGAATCAGTCACAAATTGAATTGCTATATTAAAAAGTGCACTGAAAGTAAAGGGGTCATAAGAAAAGACCAACTGAAAAGTACAAGTTCAACAGAAAAGAGAAAACAGCTCCTGGATCATCCACTAAGGATCCTTCCTGAATGTTAGGTACATATCATCTCCACAATACTCCACCTTAGTCTATCTCCTCCGTGTACCACCTAGTTCTGGCTCCCTCAAGTCTCAGCCCAGCTGCTCATTGTCTGCAAAAGACACAACAAGGTGCGGGTGAAGCCCATGCAGGGGTGAGTATAGAAATACTCAGTAGGGACCTGGAGACCCCTGAAGGTCTCCCAAAGTTCCACAAAGAAAAAAACACAAAGAAAGACCTCAATCACAAAGCAAAAAGTAATATAATCTCACTCCAGGTATACAACTTATTGATCGGGAATAAAGATGATTAGTCTTAAGCCATATCATTTTATCTCATTAGGAAGTTCCACAGCTGAACCATGAAGAAGTTGTTCCATTATCGATCCACATAGGGTCATGTGTCGCTGATCCATGACGGGCCTCTCTAAGGCTAGTCCTCACCAGGTCATGTACTTCTAATCCACATATGGTCTCTATGAAGCTGATCCACACAGGGTCTCTACGATGCTGATCCACACAGGGTCGCTATGATACTGATCCACACAAGGTTGCTACAATGCTAATCCACACAGGGTCACTATGATGATGATCCATACAAGTTCCCTAATATGCAGATCCACACATGGTCACTATGTTGCTGATTCACATAGGGTTGCTACAATGCTGATCCACACATGGTTGCTCTTCAATTGACAGTCAGCCACTGGATTCCCACTCATAGCACACTTTATTCTAGGAGAACAGCTCCTCAATACATTGGTTATATTTCAACCAGTACAAATTCCTTCAAAAAGAATATCCAAGGGACCGCCCTATCATAGGGGTCCCAACATGACAGACAACACATCGATCGGACACCCGGTCTGTGAGATATGAGAACTTTTGTAAAAAGGGATCGATTGGATTAAAGTCTGATCCAACCCAATACACTCGTCAAGATATATCAAAAAACACTTAGAGTACCTCCAAATGACCACATTGTCATAAGGGTCCTTATGCCACAGACGGTGTGTCGTTCAGACACTCGGTCTGTTAGTTACATCCTTTTCTGTGAAACAGGGGTGATCGCACCTCGATCTGGCCCAGCTCGGTCAGGCCCGCTAAAATATGCCAAAGGGATCACTTCCCAAAAGGGATTCAAATGCCACTGGTGGCATGTAGAATGAACACCTAGTTTGTCAGTTACAAGCATTTATTTATTCGGGGACCGATTGGGTATTGGCCTGGTCCGACTCGATCAGAACGACTCGACACAACTCTTCCTGGGGTTTACTTGACCCCGCCCGATTCCGGCCTGTTTAGGGTCAGCCCGATTCATTGGGTCCGACCTGGTTTGGTTCGTGGGCCCGATCTACATTTGGCTCGGCCCGATGGGTGGGGTTCAGCTTACCCGCACTGGCCCACCAGTCCGCGTGTCTGGCCTGGCCCGCTAGGCGGGTTCAGACCACTGGGCTGCAACTCCTGCCTGGCCCTCTGGCAGGTCCGGTTCGCTGGGCTGGTCCGGCCCGCTTGGCCGGCCAACGTCCGGCTGGGTCCCCCCCAAAAGTGGACCATTGTGTCCCACTGGACTTGTAATTTCGAGGCCATTTCTCCATCCGGTGGGGCATTGCTCCATTGCATGAATGGTCGACCATTTGGCCGAATGGGTTCCACTAATGCGGCGTGGGGGTGTGCCTCTCCTTCCTATCACGACCCGCTGGCTGTGGCTGCTCTGTGCCACCCCCTTCTCCCATGGCCTGCTAGCTGTAGAGCCTGTGGGAACCGCCCTTTTCCCGCATGGCCAGCTCGGACCGGCTTCCTTCGGCCACCTGGACGCTCCGTCGCGCGCCGCCTTCCCCTGCCCATGGCTGGTTGCCGCAGGTCTCCTCCAGCCACAACCAGCCATCGTTTTCGCCTATGGATCTCCCACATTGTCGCTGTCATAACGTGATCCGCTATTTTTCATTTCCGTCAATCTGAGGAAAACATCCCCAAAGAACGGAGCATGAGTGAAGCGGTGGAGGGTTCAGGCCTTGTTCGTTTGGCCCATCCCCTCTGCGTTAATTTAGTACATAAATCCATTAATTAGTTTATCCTTATCATAAAAAATTATGTCTTTGTAAAATAGACACTCTCTATTTATAAATTTGAATATATATTAATCCATATCAATTTAAGAAATAGATATGATGTACAAAGAAACACTTGGAACAAAATAATAGTTCATTAAAACTAAAATCATTCTAGTTGGAAGTGGAATGTGGCAGTCTCCTATAGTCAAAGGAGAAGGTTGTGCTTCACTAGCTTCTCAAAGAACCACCTATCCTCTAGAAATTTTAATAAATATAATTTTTTACTAAATTTTGATAAATATGTGAGAAGAAAAAGATTTTTTTAATACCCAATGTTTATATATAGAAATATTGAACTCGATAATGAACACACGTTTAGATTTCCCTTACTTATAGGTGCAGTTCTTCTTCCAGTGGCCTAACTTTCCACTTGAAAAACATACTACATATTTTTCTCTCACCTAGGTTTAGATATTATTCTTTGTTGAAGGATGATTTTTAGGAGATTTAGACATAGATTATGTCTTGGGAAAATTTTCCTTGTTCTTATTTTTTTGTTCACCATAAGGAATGTGGGTTTTTTTATTCCCCATGTCACTATAAATTGGGAAAATGTTTATAAGATGTTTTAAAAGAGTATTTTCACTATTTATCATTTTTTAATTAATAATGAAACTGGAGAATGATTTAATTAGTGATGAAATGATGAAATATGAGTGTATCTTATCAGGAAATTTAATTCCAAATATATACAAGCACTCTATATAACCAATCATATTGACTACATGAGGCCTAATAGGCACTGGCTCTCTAAGCATGCTCATGAATAGTGAATCAGATAACCCATATATCTCTTGTCTCACCTTATCATGATAAATATCAAGAAGGTTAGACATCATAATATACACATGACAAACTCATATTTATTTATAATATCATTAGACATGGATGATATCTTGAAACATTGGATATCTTTGGCATCTTTCAAATGTATCTAAATCAAAGATAATTTTTTTCTCACTATCCTCTTGGCCAGGAGCTTCAGGAATGAGATTTTACAGCACATATAATTTCCTTTCATGGAATAGAATAATGCATAAGTGTGTTTACCATATTGTAAATTAGTTCCAGTGAGAAAGATATAGCTATCATGTCTGGATTTTTTTTGATATGGTTGAAGTTATATGTATTTCTATTTATAAATTTAAGAAGATCATAATTTTAGTACATTATCTAATTTAAAAATTAGATAATAAATATTAAATTTATAAATCTACAACTATTTTAAATAAACATATTATATCTCACCATTGTATTTATAATATCACATTTCATGGATATTCTAGTTGAAAGGACCCATATTCCCATTCTCATAACCTAGATTTATGCCTGACAAGGTATTTAAAGGGTTTTAGGTTGAAATAATTTTTCCAACTACATTAAATCGAAGTATCTTGATCTATTGAGTGGACTCCCCAATCTTGAAATCCTTTATTTTTATTTCCTTAACCCATTCCTCTCAATTACATTAAGTTTTATGTGGAAGTTAACACTTGATGTGAATTATATTAAGTTTAACCAAAACCCATGTTAGAATTCCTTGATAATTGAAATCACCCTGACTTTGGCCGGTCAATAACTTTAAACTATGATTCAATTTCAGATTAAGTAATGGAAGGCTATACTAACTTAATATATATAATTTAGTTGTTTTTATATTTATACATAAATTACCCATTTTATCATTATTATGTTATTTTTAATATTAATTTGATTTACTTAAGTGATAAACCATATATTAGATAATGTTTATGTATAATCCAATTTATTTGAGTTCAGTATTGAATGATTGTTAATTAATTAATTAATTAATGTGATAATGAAAAATCATCCATAATGAAATTAACCATGAAACTTGACAGAAATAAAATAATAAGAGAGGTATGATCATGACCTTTTCTTAATGGATAGTTTTTATAGAAGATGATAAATTAACCATCGACCTAGGGGAAAAATCAACTTGAACCATGACTTGGTTCATGTTGTATCTTTCCAACTATCCTCCCATGTATCTCTAGGATTGTCTTTTTTACTTAGCCCCAACGTTTAACCACCAGCACTCACATAGGATCCCCATACATTATATAATCATTTACCCACATGAAAGTGACGGGAACCAAACAATTGGTTTAGGGAGATTACATAAAAAGAGAAAATAGACACATATTCCCTTACATAATGAGAGGAGGGATGATGTGCATGACATAAAATTAATTTAATAATAAATTTAAAGGAAACTAATTACATAAAAATGCATGGTATATGCTCATTATTATCCATATACATTAAACTATTTATGAATTTAATAAACTAGTGTTCACTCCCAATCATTATTATTTAGGATGAATCACACTTATATCAATTAATTATATTTTTCAATTAATTAATTATTTTATCTTAATTATAAACCAATATTTATTGAGATTCTCATCCATAATTATTTTAAATAAATTAAATAATTTATTTAAAATTGAAAAAGTATAAAAAAGTTTATATTGGAGGAAACACGATAAGTATCTATCTGAACTACCCAGCAAATGTGAAATTTGTATACAATTTACTCTTATGTCTTGTATCATAAAAATATTATCGCGTAATTTCTTGGTACATACTATTAAATAAATAATACATAGAAACATGTTATTTACACAAAATGTTATTTCTTAATGTGTGTAGAGTAATTGTTTTATTACAACTTATACACAAAACATAGTTTAGAATATTATGTAGATATTAATTAGATATTTAATATATAAAACCCATCACATGGTATGAATGAGTCATATAAATGACATAGAGAACACATGTTGATATATTTTAAGTATTATATTAAATTAATTTTAAATCATGCGTAATCAATTTATATACATGGTCTAAACTATCCCACTACTCATCGTGTATAGTTTTTCTTCATCTATCAGTGAAAAATTCCTAGGAAATACGCATATTATTCTTTTATTAAAAATAATAAAGTCTATGACATGTATATGGGCTAAAAATAATGTGATCTCTGAGTTACATGGTCACTAGTCACACATGTCATGTAAAAACACATGGAATGACTTTTAATCATGAATTACACATCGTGTATGTAACTTATATGACGTGTAGTCTAAAAAAATGTGCACTAGGATAGACTAGTCAACATGTAATTTTTATTAATTTCCTACCACATTTGATAAATGCATGATGATCAGAATTAATTCATGAGCCATCTTGGTGCATTAAACATGGGAACACAGTGTGTACCTATGGGGTATACACCTTATATTATTTTTTTATCCATCTATAATCCATATCACCTATCTATGAGTTCTTTCAATATTATTTGTTTCTAATTAATCTATTTTTGATTCTAATTATGAGAATGAAGTGTAGGAAGAGGATATCTCATCATTTTTATTTAATGAACTACTAAAACAAAATTGAAAACTGATAATAAATTTGTAAATCAATCAATGATCCTTAAATAATTTAAAATTACTATGTGACCCACTCTGATACCTCTTGAAGGTTTCGAGTGTAGTGGAAGTTCTATCAAGTCATTCCATCCTTCCATCAGTGACCCACATCGATGATGCCTCTCTATCTATCCAACATCCATCATCCCCTCCCATCTAGAGAGATTCTATCATTTGACCCCCTTAGTGGATATAGATATCACACCACTAGGAGACCCCACCGCTATCCAAGGATGCTTATATTGGAACCTTTTCCCAGACAGCTACCGAGATTCCCCATGATGGAGTGTAACCACTACTCTCTATGAATCTAGATCCCACCTTTCCACTGCATCCTCTAAGACACCAACCGACGACACGTAGTTGTGGTTCCCTGTTCGCCTTCCTCATCTAGTAGACCCCCTTTCGGTCACCAAGCCACCACCCACTACTCCCGTGGGATTGATACACCCCATGAATGACCAACCATTCTAGATGCCAGACATCCCCCTTCCAGAATAGATTCCACTAGGCCTGGGTTCATAGCTGCGGGGTACCCCTGTAATGCTGCTACCTCATTTTTCTTAGGTTATTCTGGACTTGAATGGCCCAATAGTGCGTCAGTGTGGGTATTCCTAACTCAAAATGGTTCTGGATAGGTCCTCCAGGCCCATAAAATATCTGCACAAGATTTTTATAGCCCAAAATATGTCTGTGTAGGTTTAGCATGACCCACATTTGGTCTTCATAGGGTTTCATGATCCAGGTTAACCAAAATTAAGATAATTAAATTAATTTTTATTTAAAATATAATGTTTTTATACCTGAAGAGAAAATTAATTTAACATAGGTATTAAATTGAATTAATTAATTACTTTTATTTTGGTATTAAAATTAAATTAATATTTGGGTTGACTAAAATAAAATATTTATATAAATTATTTAAATTTGAGTAATTTATTTTTATTTTTTTAATTTTCCACACACTTTAAATTTATTGCAATTTAATTTTTATCAGGCTTACTATTACCTGCTTACTAGTCTTGAGAAATTGACCCAACCTGTGTATATCTGATTTATTTAATTAATTATTTAATATCTATGTGTGATTATTATAAGTAATTAATTATTTTTATTGACAGATTGTGCATTGTATTATTTTTGATGAATATTTTTAGGGGAATACACTTCCAATTAATCTGTATATATTTTGTAATCCTAAAACCCCCTCACCTATGTGTGAGTATTTTTGTACTATGATGAGAACATAGTAAGTCATGGACCAGGGAAATTTGAGGAAAAAAATAGACAAGAAGTGGACACTCAATGGGGATGAGATGTAATGTGAGTTAAGCGACAAATCGGGTAAGATTACCCTAGGTCATGGTTAATCCTTTTGGTTTAAATGGATAAACAAATATTAGATTCTCAAGACCAGTTTGGTTGTTTATTTTATTTATGAATTTATTTTAATTTTATTCATTTTCATGACTACAGAAATCAAATAAAATAATAAACAAGAAAAATGCATAAAGAATTAATGAATGTTTTTCTATTAATTTTTACTTGTGAGAACGACAATATTGAATTCACATATTAATAGAAGTGGATTACATTCATTGAGAAAAATATTAAAAAACCCTCACAAAAATATTAATTCATTAAAAGACTTCCATAGTTTTAATTTCAACAAATCAAGGTGTTTGGTGTTCTCATTATCCAAAGTTGAGGGTGAATCCTACCATAGAAGAGTTTTTATGAGAGTGATGAGTTGAATTAACTGAATATGGTATTAAATAAGTATCCAAATCTTACTTACTACAACTTTAGAGGAAATAATTGAGTAAATCATATTTTTTATTTTAGAATTTGGGACTTCACTCAACAGATTAAGGATCCGTGAGTTAATGCGGTTGGATAGTCAAACACCAACCTCAAACTCTCCAGGTAGTGGATCAGCCAAAGCTTATAGACTATGAGGATAAATTCAAGGATCCTTGCCACTAGAAAACTAAACCGATAGAGTATACTGATTATAGTATGTATGGTTCCAATAATTTGATAAAATAGTGGGAGATATTTAATGATTTAATTATTTAATCATTATTATATAAATGAGTAATCAAGATAAAAGTAAAATATGCTCGATTTTTTTTTGTAGAAAATGGAAAGTAATACCACAACACATACTATAGTGTTTATTGGAATAAGTAAATGTCCAAACTAGAATTATTTACCAAGAATAGTCCAGGAACTTTCACAAAATACTGTGACATTTGAAATTCAAGGTGTTGGTGTCCCCAATACCTATTAATCCACCCTTGCATGTGAGGGTGTAAAATTTATTACATGAGACTCATGTATGTTGCATATAATGGTTATTTAATAATGCTATCATCAAAGTCAAATGTGATTTGTGGATAAAAACATTAGGATATCAATGATTTTATATGTTATCTCATCTCTGAGAAGATTACAAGGATAAAATGAAATGTATATATGAATAACTGATCATTACACTGGTTATGTGTAAATTGACAGGTGGATAATGATTTTTGTAGACATCCCATTCATATATTATTTTCACCCATATACTCCAATATTGTTTAAGATTAAAAAACTAATAGTATAGAGAAAATGATTTATTACCTTTTAGGTAAGGATCACCGATTCTATAAGAACTTATAGAGAGTGTTAGTTCTTATGGTGAACAAGGAAAAAGGCAAGGCAAAACAGGAAAATGGAATGATAGATACCAAAGAAACAATTGAAACATCCATCAAAGAAGTGGTATTAAATATATGGTAATTTTATTCACATATCATGAAATTAATTTATGGAAGTTTAAATGTAATAAACTGAATTTACTATGCAATTAATCACTTATTCATTATGTATATTCATAAATTTTAAGTAATGTTTCTGTAATAATTTTTGTATATTGAATACAATGTTCTTATAACATATGTGTATTTGAATACAGTAACCAAGTAAGTATAGAAACGTTATAGAAGTATGATTTGTTCTCAATGTGTTCGAGAAAGGGTGGTTCATATGTTAGTGGTGAGAGACCCACAACTTCTCATTGCCAAGTGATTGATTCTGGTATAAATTTTATTGATTATAAATAAAAAATTTATCCCATGTGTACTTTGGAAATAAGTTGACGTTATTATGGTTTAGGAATGAATGTTGTTTATGGTGTTTCATACTCAACCAATAGTTTAGTGGTATAAGAATCATGAGCAATACTTGATGAATATAAAACGTAAGACCTATATACCCAGTTGTGGAAATATAATTCTTTGTCAAGTAAAACTAAATGTAGAAGTCAAGAATATGACCATTATAGTATTTAAACGTAGTAGATATAAATACCAAAGTTATTATCAATGTATATATTTATTTAGTTTCTTAAAATATAAATTAATAAATAAAGATACATCACAAAGATTTCATAATTAATTCAGCAAGAGGGTGTGAACTATTCCAAGGGTAAGATAGTGGTAAATATAATTCATTGGATTCCTTTATGTTTTTATTAAATAATGATAAAGTGAAGTATGATATATGGATGTCATAAGATATGAGTTTTTTTAGTCAGGTGTATAGAAGACTGTCATGACCCATCATTTATTAATCATTATAATGTAGCATGGAGTAATTTCTCAATGCACATTACCTTATCAACATCAAGTCTATGTTTATAATAAAAAGGATAAATGCTAATTATTACATATTAATATTGATAAAAAAAGTATCATGGATTAATTCCTAAACACACATTTCCTTATACACACAAGAGTCATTATGTAAGTAAGAGGAGCATCAATGTTAAAACTTAGGAATTGAAAATACTTCTATTTTTCTTAACATTCTTCAAGAATAATGGCATTATCTCACAACCATATATAATATATAATGATAAATGGATATAACATGAGTTATATTATGATCCATCATGTCATAAGAACATGTATTTTTATGTAAAGGTTTGTTGAGGATATAAATGTACTTGTATCATACAAAACACATTACGCATCAAACGATTTTATCCTAAAAGTTTCTTAGGATATTATGAAATAAATAAAATAGAAAATTAATAGTAAAAGAAATAGAATATATTTCTATAAAAGGAAGAACATCTCTACTTGAGATAGTGGGAGAAATATTGACTTGGATTTAGTCAATACCAGAGATGCACAAGTAGTTGGAATAAGAACATGTTCCACAAGATCATGTGGAAGAGGAATGTTCTAGTGAAACATACTATGTATAAGGATAAAAAAATGGAAATGGGGTTTTTACCATGTTTGGTTATATATTATTCATTGAGAATAATGATTCCTACAAGGTGGCATTATATGGAAAATATATGAAATTGACAAGATTTATTAAAATTCAATAATGGATTCCATGAATCAAAGTACAAGGGGTTTATTATTTTTAATAGTATGATGGGTATTAAAATGATACTATACATTGATTTTATAGGCGTCATACCAATAAGTCCTGATTGGTAATACCAAGTTGTTATTCCTATTCCATTTGAATTTTTCATTTTATAGATAATTTATTATGATAATTTGTTATGCATTGGATGTCAAGACTACCAATCATAGACTATACAATGAAACTAGAAAGGGATTGCAGCACCATAAAATGATAATAAGGGTTCAAAGTCACTGAAATAAATTCAAGGATGAAAAGTAAGCAACAATATCTTAGAGTATTCATTTGGAATGAATCTTTCCCAAGCGCCTACCCGATTTTAGAGGGAGCGCCCTGGGGTTCCAACTAAATTAAGCTTAGTAACAAATGGAAAACAACTATTATTATTATGGTTAGTTAAGACCAATATGATAGTAACTCTTCATATATTGACTTAAAGTAGCAACCTAAGTTCTAGGGAACATGATCTAATAAGTTAGATCTAAAAATTTCTTAGACCTATTCACTCGTACATATACTGACATGATATTGAGAAATAAAGGATGAAACCAATATAGAAAGAATTTTTACCAATGTAATATGGTATAAATCTCTCAAATAATACATAAATGGTTATAAGAGGAGATTAATGTGGTGATTTGAAATTCTATACAACTCAATGATGGAGCAATCACATATTCCATGATATGTACAAGATATGATATTGCAATACTTTATAGTAGGAAAAAATTAGTTATATCTAGGAGAAAATAAAATTAAATAAAAAATTATATTTATATGGATAAAAACACTGAAAAAATAAAAAATGTAAACTGAAAATTAGGTCTTCATATTTTTGAAGAATGTGTCTTCTAGGTATCCAATGAAAAACATGTTGAGTTTTAAACATTTATTTTTACCAACCTCTATCTCAATAGTGAAGGTTGGTTAAATCCAAGAGGAAAACTCATTATTATTCCAACATCCCACTAAAACTTGTTTTCATCATGACCTAGAAATTTGCATCATCCTTCTTCACATATCTGGGTGGATGATCAATGGGTTCAAATACTTCAATATAATCAATTTTTTTTCTAATGGTCTTTAATGGAATCCATAGAATGAATTTCCTAATTTATCACTTTACTCCATATTTCATTGAATTTAGATTCCTCAAAGATAACTAGATTGAAATTATTCAAGAGACAATACAAATTAGCATAGTAATATATTGGTTCTATTCTCTCATATATATTTGCAAGGATTAGAAATTATTGGAGATGTATATGAGAATGTTATCATTACTTTTCTTATGATAGAGGATCATGTGGTGATGACATTATTGGTTGTTCAACTCATCATTCCTCAATTGTTTCTTCTTCAACACATTATTCATCTTCAAGAGTGAGTTTTAACATTGTAAAATCATCATCATAGTTCTATTTCAAAGACTCCTTATCTTCAAAGATAACATCTCTACAATAAATAATCTTCTTAGTGATGGGATTATATAAACAATATCCCATTACCCAATCTCCATATCCCATAAGGACACACTTTACACTTTTGTCCTCAAGATTTATTTATTTTTCATTTGGGATCCTAACATATGCAATTGAACAAAAAAAATATGACCTACACATGGTTTATGAGTACTTAAGGATTTATGAGACATCCTTACTTCAAGATTTTTTTGGAATCTATTTTGTAGATACACTGCACACAAATCTGCTTCAAACCAAAATTTTATGGACACTCCTTTGTCTTTCAACATGCTTCGTAGAAGGTTAAAAATAATTCAATTTTTCATTGAAACAACTCCATTGAATTGAGGTGTGTAAGATAAATTCCATTGGTATTTAATTCTATGTTTCTTAAGGTACTCTTGAAAAAAAATAAGAGGTGTACTCCCTACCTAAATTAGATAAAAAAGTTTATATGTGATGGTTTCTTTTATTTTCCACTAGTGACTTGAATTATTTGAAGATGTAAAACACATATGACATCATCTTGGAAAATTTTATCCATGATTTACTATTATAATCATAAATAAATTATATAAATTACCTCATTTTTCTTTTCTATTTCAGATTCAATAGACCACACACATCGATGTGGACTAACCTTAGTGATGTGACAACTTTCTAGTTGTTCTTTATTACAAATTTGATTCTATATTGTTTTCTTAGAACAAAAATTTCCCATATTTGATTAAAGTGTCTAATGATAGGATTCCCATTCACTATATTATTACCTTATAGTAATTTTAAACTTTCAAAGTTGAAATATCAGAACATACGATTCCATATCCAATCATTATCATTATGTACCTTCATCAAGCATCATCGTACATTTGGGAGGATCATATGAAGAAACATGAATTGCTTCATTATTGGTACATTTTTGACCATCCTTTATCATAAAAAATCACTATTTTTTATTTTTGTCTTATGTGAAAGAATTTTCCCACCAATTTACAGAGAATCAAGATGTTAGACTTCATGTTAGGTAAGTAGTAGAAATCAAGGATGAAATCATGATTTTAATATTTTTTCTTGATCAGAATAACTCTTTTTTCCTTAGATATAAACTAGTGAGATATATCAAAATGAATTATCTCATCAGACCCTCTCATTTTGGTTCATAAAAAATGATTGTGGCATGTCATTTGGTAACTATATCTATAGTAAAGAAACTACATACCTTGATTTTGTGTTAATATTTATGTAATCAACACATTGTACTCTCAAAAAATAACTCCTATTGTGATTATATTTTTCTCATTGGTGACATTATCTATGTATTTCTTACTCCAACATTCATTTCTATAACATATATATTTTTTTTGAAAATTATATCATTTATAATTTCTTTTATTTGTCAAATTTCGATTGTTGAATCACCCCTTGTTACCTATCCCCATTCTTGTGGTGTATAATTTTGATATCTACAACCTCTATGATTTGGGATTCTCCACCACATCCTCCTCTTCATGAATTAGATTCTTTCCCATGAATTTCTATGCCTCAACCTCATTTAAATGCAACCCTTTCTTCTTTTCATATTTTTTGAGAGAAAAATTTGATTACAGGGCATGATTTAATCCATTGGAATCACTCCAATTATTTACCTTCAGTTCATGGACTTATATGGATCCCACAATTTCATTGATAGAAATAGTATCAAAATATTTAGTTTCTTATAGGGAAATGACAATGTAATGATATTTTAGATCCGAGGATCACTAGATTTTATCACATACCCACATGTCGAGAATATTTTCTCAATTTATTCATATCTAGTTTACCACAACCATTTCATGAGTATGATACATCAAAATAGTTTCAAAAGATTTCATAAATATAGATTCAAACACACCTTTTAGTGATTGAAGTCATGTTTTCTTTACTTTTTCAGCACCTTCAAATGATTTGAATATATTTACCATATCTTCTTTGATGAATTTGATGAAGAGATTATCTCGGACATGGATTCATCAAATCTTTGTTAAATGATGGATTTGGACTTACAACATAAGTTTTTTTCCAACTGAAATGTTTCCTTTTTAACATCCAGAAGAATATTCTATGTTTCTTGGATTTTGGTTCAGTGTATCCATCTTCCACAATGTCCATGACATCTTAGGTTCTAAGGAACAATTGAATTTGGATGCAACAGTTGTCCTAATTGTTCTTAATTGTATTTGGGATCAACTATTGTTCAATATCATTTCCCATGGAGATTAAAAGTTATTTTGGATGGGAAAATTGTAGATGTAGTATGATATTTTTTCCAATAGTGCATACTGTTATTTTTTTTTTCAGAATTACAGACTGGTATTTTTTTCTAGAATTACAAAATGCTATTTTTTTTGAAGTGAAAATACCAGGAGGTGCAGTAGTGGGATGAATTAAAAAACAGAATTCCAATTTTATTTCACTTTATAAAAGGGGTGGGGAATTATTATGGGAGGACTAAAAAAGTTTTAAATGAAACTTAAATTTTTTAAATTTAGATAAAGGGGGGTGTTGGTATAAAAAAGGAAAGGAGAAAAATATTATTTTTATAATTATATTAGAGGAGTCTATTCATCATCATATTCTTCTTACTTCCCCATATGTTGTAATTAATCAATAAAAATTATAATAGAACTATTATAAAACTAGTAGAAATACCTTTAAACCCTTTAATACCACTGAATGTGGACTTTTTAGCAACAAACAAAAATATTAAATCATATATAGATTACTGGAGGAGATTATAGGAAGAAAAATTACAATGAAAACCATATTTTTTCAATAACTTGGATTGAAAATAAAACACATACAACACACACAATTTGTAAGGATAAAACACATAGAAAAATAAATACAAAATGAAAACTGAAAACATAGACTTCATATTTTTTGGGGAAGTTACTGCCCAATTCACCAGCCCAAAACACATTAAGTATCTAAAATTGAAGTTACGCGGCCTCCATCATAGTAGTGAAGGCTGGTGCTATCGAAGAGGAAAAATCACAATTATTATTCCAAAAAATAGAACACTTTATTTTTAATAAATTTGGTTTATGTATTTACTATACATTCATGGATTTAATTTTTCTTTATCAAAATTTGAAAAAAAAATTCATCATGCTAATTATTATGTAATAAATACATATTCCAAAAAACTAAAGTTTAAACATAATGATTCTAATATAAATAATCACAAGGACACAAAATCACAATGAAAAAATTCATACAAACATTGACAGTGGATGATCATAGTTTGAAAACACCAAATCGAACATCAAGATTAGTTTGATATAAAAAAATAAAACAGAATTAGTAACCAGTAGAAATAGTTGATATAAATTAGTAAATAGAGTAAAAAAAATTACACCCTTATTTTACATGCTTCAACTAATTAGAATGCACGAGGAAGGGGAATTGTAATGAAACATGTTTGTAAAAGTATAAAAATTCTAAAAGGAATTTGAAATTTTCAATTAGTGTATGAGTCAGATTTTGAGTCAGGCTATAGAATAGAATTATGAGTAGTGAGTATCTTACAGTGACGTTTTTTTTAAAATGTTTTGAGGCCCAAGAGGTCCCTTGTAGGATTGGGAGAGTCTCAAGAGAATAGATTTATGTTTTTGGATCTTTTTAGTTTTTTATACAATGTGTACTATTTGGTGTGTATGATTTATAGGAAACAGTTCAGCACCTTGGGGGTGAGGAGGTTTCTAGTTATTTTTCTAAATCATATGGTTGAGTTGTATTGTTAGTGAAAACTTAAGGTTTAACCATTTTAGATCTCCTAGTAAACCATGAATGTTATTTTAGAGGGGTTTTATATCCATTTGACATGTTTGGAACATATTTTGTAAGTTGTGTGATAAAACCATGTGAGATAAGTTTTCTTATATAGTGATTAATGCATGGTCAACACATGGTTTGGCGAAATGTGCACATAAATAGTGTATATTGACCAGTGTTATTTATAATGGTATTTTTACTATTTTTCCACTTTTAAAATTAAAAATGTGTAATTAAACATTTCTCCTTCCCCTCATGCATTCGGGCCAATGCCACCATCGCTCCCTTTTTTCTTCTTTAGTCCCCTTGGTATTGGGCTGTATTTGGGTGTGTTCTTCGGTGTTAAGTGGTTCAAATCTCACCCTTTTCCCTCCTTACTTCCTTATCTTACTGAGGTTTATATATTATTTTTCTTTTATTAGGTTTTTAATTCTAATTCCACTAGAGAATGGTGGAATAGTCCGTTCATGTGGGGGATTTTTCCATAGTTAGGAAGAGGATGTCCCATAATTCCATCACCACCCCTTTTCTTGTGGAATCATAAAAGGTATGTTTCACCATGGGATTTATTATGGTGTTACATTAAAATTGAAATTAATTGTTCATGGAATTGTCCTAGTAAGTAAGGTATTTGGTGTGATTCAATTTTGGGGGTTCTTATGAGAACTCTCACGGGTGTTTGGTTGTGGTTTCAGCATGATGAGGCTTTCCGAGAAATGTGAGGCTAGGAGATAGCCGATTAGACATGGGTGATCTTAGATGGGTCCTAATGAGACTAGGAAGATCTACTGAAACAAGAATTTAAAAGGATATTGGCTTCTCCATGAGGTAGGTTATCCTCATACTTACCATGTGGAATTATTTCATTTTTTTATAATGCATCTGATGTGTGGTTGTTCCACCGATGGTTCTAACCAATGCAGTTAAAATAAATCATTAAAATTTAAATTTTATTGTTAATTTAAAATAAATTTTAATTTATTTTAAAATTTTTAACCTAAGAAAATTCATGGGATAAAATTGGTAAATTTTCAAGACCACTGATGAACATGTGTATTGGGATGACGTCTCAGCCGCTGATGGCTATGTCTTAGACTAAGAAGATACCCAAACACTAGGACACCTCCAGTAGTTGGGGGGGGGGTGATGTGAATTTTTGTGGAAGACCTTAGTAGGATAGTTTAGGACGACTAAGATGTGTTAGGACAATGTGGGTATACCTTAGGTCGATTAGATATGGCTTGGGTGAGCTGACCATCCAGGAGTGACCTTTGATATAGAGATGAACCATGATCCATATTTCAATACTATCACCAGTGAGGTGTACACTTAAGGAATATGAGGTAGTATGATGATTTTAGATGATTTATTAGGACATGTTGTCCTCTAAGAATTAGGAATTATCCTAAGAGACCAATTTTGATCAAGGATCCTCAGTGGGATGCATTCATTATAATAATGATCTAGGGGACACCTATGGGTCCCCATTGAGATATGACCCTGAGTGGGGGCATATGGCTATGGGTAGGGATGGTTACAGCTATCACATGGAACCTGAACCAACATGTATGCTTGAAGGGGATATGAGGTTAATATTGAGTGTATGCATTAAACCATCCTAAGATGTATTTTTATTTTTTATTTGTGATTATGTTTGATACCCCAAGATAATGGATTCACTAGGATGGTGTTTTCATTTGTAGATCCTTGTGCTTGGTTTGGGGGTTAGTTTATTTCCCCCGGTGCTCGAGTTTTCCATGAGGATGGGTATATTAGCCTTATTGGGATAATCATGAATTCTATGGTGATGGGTATATTAACGTAGGTTGGATAAAATTGTATTCCATAGGGATGAGTAGATTACCCCTGGTATGACTATTCTCTTTAATTGGTTGATATGTTCCATGAGGATATGTATATTACCCCTAGCTAGCTAAGCCTGCATGCCATAATGATGTCTATATTACCCTTGGTAGTATTTTTATCTAATAATCATTTATATGCTCCACAAGGTTGAGTATATTACCCTAGGTTGTCTGATCTTTCATTCCATGAGGATGGGTATATTACTCCTGATAGGACTATGCTCTACGGTTCACTTAGGATTATTTAGGGAGAAGCCAATGGGTCTTGTTGGTTGGAATGATCACCATGACATGCTCAGGTACACCTTAAAGATGGTTTAAGTAGGTATGGTTTATTTGGGTCATAAGACTAAGGATTGACAACAGTGGTACATAGTTAATGGGTTGAAATAGTCCATGTGACATTATTAGATATGTTTTGACATTGGTCGAAAGCAGGTATTGATGATTATTTATTTATTTATGTTTATTGGGTATATTTATTTTTTCTAGATTATCATGTCACATAAACATATCACTACATATCTCTGTTAGTACGAGAATGCATTGGTAGTTCCCTATTGAGTTCTATACTCACACCCTACTCAGGCCACCACTACACTTGGGTACCCAAGAATCTCTTAATTGTTTTCGGTTTAGAGAGGCATGCATAATGTCACACAATGAACTAGTTCAATTACCATTCATAGAGTGATCCATGATAGGATGTTATAAACTGGTATCTTTTATTTCTGTTGATTTGTAATTTAGGATATGATTGATTAGAGATTTAGTAATTTTTCAGATCCTGTGATGGATACTTGTTGGTGCATTATGAACACCTATTCTGTAGGAAGTCTAGGTTTCTAAGGATGAGATTAATCTTATGGACTTATGATATCACAATTGTATAGTTTTCACCTCATGTGATAAACATAGTTTTTGAGGATAATTGTTTTCTCATTGGATATTTGGATCTTTTCCCATTGGAATGAATCTAGTTATTGGATTTGGCTCCTTACCTATAGAGGCAAGAGGCATCTCATGCATGAAGATTAGGTACATGGGATATCCAAGACATGTAGGATTTCAAGTGTTTTATTCTATCACTAATGATAGGTTTAACTGTTAAAAGTGTTAGAAACTACCCATTTAGTGTTTTCCTATATAATAAATTTTTGAAATTCTACTCTTCTAGACCTACATTCATGCATATTTCTTCTAGTGGTAGGTCTTGTGAATTTATAGTGAAGTACTTGATGAGGAGGACATCAATTTAGTCCCTCGTTACATAACACATGAGGTGTACCTAGTGGGTCAGTAAAGGAAACTGATTCCTTTTTGGGAATCCCTTATAGGGTCGTTATTGTAATGATACAATGTTTGACAGTGTATTTTCCTTAAATATATATTGTGTTTGATATCTTATTCCAAAAGAAACTCCCAAGGCCTGTTCTGTGACTACCCCAAGCCCACCTTCCATAGGCCAGGGGTTGGAGACTAGCATTGAAAAGGAATATCCCAATAAAGGGAAGGAATTTTCTTTAAACCTGTACAACCACACAAAACCAAAAGGCAACAAAAAACAACTAAGAAGCGAACTGTTGTATTAAAAATTGTACTAAAATTAAAGGGGCCATAATAAAAGCCCAACTGAAATGTAAAAGTACAACTAAAAAGGAAAAACAACTTCTGGATATTACACTAAGGATCCTATCTAAAGGGTAGGTACATATCATCTCCACATCACTCCATGTCAGCCCATCTTCTCTGTGTTCCACCTAGTCCTATCTCCCTCAAATCTCATCCCAACTACTCATCGTCTGCACAAGACACAACATGGTACGGGCAAAGACCATGCATGGGTGAGTATAAAAATACTCAGTAGGGACCCCGAGACCCCCGAAGGTCTCCCAGAGTTCCACAAAGGAAAAAACACAAAGTAAGACCTCAATCACAAAGCATGAAGCAATAGTAATCTCACACCAGGTATACAACTAAGTGATTGGGAATGAAGATGATTAGTCTTAAACTATATAATTTTATCCCATTAAGAAGTTCCATAACTGAACTATGAAGAATTTGTTCCATTATCAATCCACACAAGGTCGTGCGTCACTGATCCATGATGGACCGCTCTAAGGCTAGTCCTCACCAGGTCGCGCACTACTAATCCACACAGGGCTGCTATGATGCTGATCCACACAGGGTCACTACGATGCTTATCCACACAGGGTCGCTAGGATGCTGATACACACAGGGTCATTACGATGATGATCTAAACATGGTCTCTAGGATGCTGATCCAAGTAGGGTCACTATGATGCTGATCCACACAGGGTCACTACGACACTGATCCACACATAGTCTCTCATCAATTGATAGCCAGCCACAAAATTTGCACTCATAACATGATTGATTCCGAGAGAACCGCTCCTCAAGCCATCAGACATATTTACAATGGTAGGAAGTCCCCCAAAAATCATACCTAAGGGACTGACCTGTCATAGGGGTCCCAACGTGACAGACGACGCATCGATCAGACGTCCCGTCTGTGAGATATGGGCACTTTTGTACAAAGGGCCTGATTGGATTCATGTCTGATCCAACTGAAGTCGCACATCAAGCTCCATCAAAACTCACATAGAGTACCTCCAAAGTACCTCTTTGTCACAAGGGTCCTTATGCCACAGACGATGCATCGTTCAGACACCCAGTCTGTTAGTTACACCCCTTTCCATGAAATGGGGGTGATCGCACCTCGGTCTAGCCCGACTCGGTCGGGCCCACCAGAATATGCCAAAGGGACCACTTCCCAAAAGGGATACCAACACCAATGAAGGTGTTTTGAAAAAACACCTAGTTTTTTATTAACGGGAACTTATTTATTTGGGGATCGGTTGGGTCTAGGCCCGGTCTGACTTGGTCAGACCGGCCCGACGCAATAGTTCACAGGATCCACCTGACCCCACCCGGGTCTAGTTCGTTAAGGTTCAGACCAGTTCACAGGGTCTGGCCTGTTGGGGCATCCTGGTTTAGTTCGTGGGCCCGGGCCGCGGTTGGCCCGACCTGCCTGGTGGGGATCGACCCACCCGCACAAGCCCGCCGGGCCGTGGGTCCGGCCCGCTAAGTCGTGGGTCCAACCCACATTCGGCTCGATCCACCCAAAGGTGGACCATTGTGTCCCACTATCCCTGTGGTTGTAGGTCAATTTTTCCAGTCGGTGGGGTGCTGCCCCACTGCATGAACTATTGCCTGTTTGGCCGACTGAGTTTTGCCAACACGGCACGGTGCGGGGCCGCGCCGCTACTTCCTGCCGCGACCCGTTGGCCACGGCTGCTCCACACCGCCCCCTTTTTCCACGGCTTTCCGTCGGCATCTACGGTTGCTTCCCTTGTCCTACGTAGTCATCTTGGGTTGGCCACCTTCGGCCACTGAGGGGCTCCGTTGCACCCCGCCTTCCACCGCCCGTGACCAGTTTCTGCGTGTCTCCTCCAGCCACTGCTGGTTGCCATCTCCGCCTACGACTCTCCTGCATTGTATCCGCCATAGCGTGACCCACTATTTCTCGTTGCCTTTAATTTTAGGAAACCATCCCCAAAGAACAGATCATGAGTGAAGCGGTGAAGGGTTCGGTTCATGTTCATTTGTACCGCACCCTCAGCATTAATGTGATATCAAGAGGGATCACGGAAAAACATCAAAGATAACTTTTAAACAACCCCCCCTACCTAGAATATATGTTTGCTGACGACGATCAACAGAACCTACTTCATTGTTGTCTTTGGTTCATGATTCGGTGGTGCTCATCACCACTCACTGAAGCCAGTCTCGTCCTCCAAGTAGTTGGCATCGTGGTACTTTTCCAGAGCTTCATCGCTTGGTGAAGTCGCGCCAACACTACACCACAAGCTATATATAAATAGGAGAGGAGGAGGGTGAGTAACACGCATGAAATTAATGAGGTTCATTTAAATAATGAACCTTCTAAATTCCAATGTTGTAGTTACAAAATAAAGGGGATTCGATCCATTTAATGGATTAACATGTCGTTGGTCCTGCCATCACTGCTCGTCCATTGGAGGAAAAGAAAAAGAGAAATAAAATTACATTGTTATTTTATTATTCATTTAAATGCCCCAAAACTATGCTTTTCCCCCGACCTACTGCGGTTGAAGTGAAGTCTCCCTTAAGCGAATCCCAGCACTGTATATTCAATGGTGCCCTCAGATTTTTAATCCAAGCATCGGTTTAAAAGTTATAAAACTTTGCTCGTGCGTTTACTGAATGCACCTTAAAAATATTTCCGAAATTCATTCTGGGCACACCAACCCTCAGAATTATGCACCGTTAATTTTTACAGACTCGTAATAATTCCATATAATTAAAAAAATTACATGGAAAATCTTGTACTTTACATTTTTTTAACTCTAGATCTACAAATGTCTTATTCCTTGCATGTTTTCACCAACTATTAGCAGTTAAAATAAAAACACTTAGTGGTATCATTATTGTTTCCAAGGTTCTTGAGTCTTCTTCATTTATTGTGAGATTATTATTGATGAGATTATTATTATCCTCTATTTATATAAATTTAATGTTATTTTGAGAATTGTTTTTACCTCCACTTAGAGGAAAAATTATTTGTTGGGATAAGGAAATTTCTTTTTATATCAACTTATGATAGTCTATCAATGCAAGGATGATTAATGAAAAACATTGGATCAAATGGTTAGAATAAAACTCAATAGGTTTATATACCTATTAGTAAGGAATAAATCAATTTCATAGTATAACCAGAATTAGTAAGGTTGATACCACATTGGAAATTAACTCTCATGTCATATATATCAAATAAATACCCTTAACTTAAAAAAATACCCTTAACCTAATGATTTTGGGAGCATCATAAGCACTAGTAGGTCATTCCCAAATCATATTTATATCATAATTGATGATTAATACAATATTTACACAAAAAAGAACACCATGACCATAAAAAATTATTCATATATTAATTGGCATGAGAACACCATAGCTAAATGAAAGATAATTACATAACAATTTATAATTAGTTTAAGTAGTTAAATAATTACCTTGAGATAAATTATTTGTTTTTTGATAAATATGAAAATATATATACATATTACCATTATTTCATCATAAGGATCAAGCGTATATTCCCTCTAGTGGTGATCTAAACATACACCATAAATGACTGAGTGACATCATAGGAATCTTTGAGGGCAAGTATGGATAATTCTATTACTTGCACCATTTTTCTATGATCACCATGATAAATATTCAATGATGGTATAATGAACCATAATTTTCATACAATGTTATTATATTTAAATAGATGAATATTCATTATATAAGATAACAAAACCACACTAAGACCAAATGGGTTTAGTGTCTTTGGAAATTTGGAGATGAAAACAATTGGTTTATAAATCATCAGCATCATCACCTGATTATTATTTCATAAATAAAACCATTTGTCATACTTAATACCTTCCTTTATATCCTAGGAAAAATAAACATAAGAAAAGGGTGAAGTGATATGCTTATTAAAGGTAAACAAGGGAGATATCAATCATAACACAAGGATAAATGCATAAAAACATGAGCATAACATTTGCAAATTATACCCTACATATCAGGGATTATAATCTTGAATGATGGAATAAATCATATAAGTTTATATGAAATGAATCATAAAATAATAAAGGAACATAATCCATAAGAGCATAATATTTACATTTAATATGAAATTGTGGCACACACATAAACTTATAACATTGTGAACATGTATAAATAGAAACAGGTTCACTCATTAAGTTAAGGTCATGAAACTAGGACCTTATATTAATTTATAGACATGAAAATAGGTCCATGAATAATTTTATATATATGAAAGTGGGGTCCACATATAAATTGGGTACATTTATGACAATCATTGATATCCTCCACTCTCGCTATTAGGTTTCCATGGAGTGGTTTCTTGAAAGGGGGATATCAGTGACCAGCCTTCAACGGTGGCTCCCCCTTCCCTTTTGGATTTAGTGCCTCCCTTCCTATCTCTTGTTCTGTTTTTTTTTCTAGTTTTAGTGGCATTGGGTATGGATCCATTCTCTCTAATTACTCTATCTTACCCTTGTTGGTCTCTTATGGATCTAGGTATTCCTTCCCCTTCTTATTTTGGTTGGGGTTCCCTTTCCTTTTCAAGTTTTATATTTTTGACATTTTTCTGTTCTTATGGTCGTGGTTCAGTATAGAGGCCTTAGTCTGCTTATTTTCTACTCTTGCTTCCTGATCTTTCATTCTAGTCCGTATGTAGGAATGGTGCGGGGGATCTCAAGGTGTCCTGGGATGTGATGATTGGGCGTCTGAGGCTGACCCATGAGCCACATCCTATATTGTTTTCTTCTCTTTCTCTGTTCTATGAATCCGAGTTTGCGGTGATTCTAGTGGTCGAGGATCACTATCGAAGTTTTGGTATGTTCAAAATCTTCTCTTACTGCCAAAAAAATCTTGTAAGACCCCAATTTTTCCTTATTCAGTTTTTTTTCACGTTGTTTTGGGATGTGTTGGTTGAGTGGTCGATGGTGTTGAAGAAGGTGTTATTTGATTTGGCATCTTTCTGATGAATGAGGATCATGGTTTTTCATCCCAGATGAAAAATCTGATGTTTTGGTGATTTTTTCTATAACAATTTTCTTTTACTATAAGTGAAATGTTCCTGACGATGATGTATGTCAACACATTGTTGGGTGGTGGTTCATTCTCTGACAGCTTCGCATGATGTTTTGTTTCTTGTTTTTTGGTGGTTTCTCTAAATTTTTTTATGTGGCATTTCGATGATGGTTCAGTTAATGGTGATTCTGTAAAGGTATTATGGTTGGGTCTTTTTGGTGACTCATCTTCGATCACTATAAGGGGATGCTGGTCCAGTCGATGAAGGTTCGATGGTTTTCTTATGGTGAGATGATGACCGATGGGTTCTCATTGTTGAAGTGGGGACAATGAAGGTTCAAAGTGTATGACTCGAGGTGGCTCGTGATTTGTGATCTCACATCCTGAGGCATTTATGAGGTGCTGAGATCGATGATTTAGACTTGAATCTCTAAAATTTAAATATGTTATTTTTGTTGTGTGTTGTATTAAATTTTGAATTTTAATTTTAAATATGCATGTTAGCTATTTATATCCAATTAAACGTGAGGTTATCACTAAAAAATAAAGTGATTTTATTAAAAAAAATAAAAAATTGGATTTAGAGTTAGGTCCATGTATAAAATTATGGACATGAAAACTTAGTCCATGTATAGAAGTTTGAAGATGAAATCAGGTTCACACATAACATATTTACCTCATGAGTTATCCATATTTACCCAATTAATTGGAGGGAGATATAGGTCCCACCCATCACATAATTAAAACCATATATATGTGTACCATAAGAGCATAATTCATTCATCATTTTAGAACCCATTTAATTAATTTTTTTATTAACATTTTATTATAAAATAAATCATGGAAAAGAAAAGGATTTCATAAAAATCCTGACATTATAAACATAAACCAACCAAAAATGGAATTAGGATATCATCCTTGATTAATATCCCTAGTAAAGAATAAGTAACATCGAATAATGTAATATTAGATGAAAAATAATTTTGAAGTATCAATTGAAATAATTCTGAAAAAATTACATCTCCATTTTCTAATAATTTCTTTTTAAAGAGCCTCACAATTATATAAGAATTTTTTTATTTGAAATTAATCTTGTAATATTATAAAGGAAACATCAAAATATTAAGGTTTGATGATTATGGGAAAATCCGCTCATGCCATATAAGTTTAACAAATACATTCTTTATGTATTTTTGTCAAAAAAGTCACAAAGAACATCATTAGTAAATGAAAAAATTAATCCTTTCAAACCATTATGTAAAAAGTAAAACATGAGTAAAAAATACTTCAAACAATCATAAGAGAATAGTAAAAACATTTTATTATTTTTTTATAAAACACTGACATAGAAGAAAAATAGAGTTTTAAGGGAAAGTTTTAAAAAATAATTTTTGAAAATAAAATCTGTTATAAATATCATATAAATAAAGTGAGAATTAATAAAATGACTATTATGTGCATCCACTCTAAATCTACATAAAAAAGTTGGAAATAAAACATAAAGCAATAAAATTTTATCCCATACATAATCATAAAATTACATAATCAATAAAGTATAAGGTTAAAACAAAGAATGGGAATTGGGTTAAGAATCCCCTTACAACTTTGTAATCAAAAGAGTCTTATACCCCATAAGAGTAATAATTATCAAATGAAACATTGAATAGCTTTAATATAATGAGATTCATGATATTATATATCAAATAAAGTATATACACAACACACAAGAAATAAGTGGTGAATAATACATATATTTCATAGAAGTAAATGTGAGATGGAAACCCTTACCTCATGCTTCTCTTTAGTTTTTCCTACTTTAACCTTTTATTGAATATCACCTCCTTGAAGGATCTCTTAAAGACCTTTGAATTAGTCTTTTGGTGATACCAACACAACTTTGATGTGTGGAGAGTGGGGAGGAGAGGGTTCAAAATATATTTGAGGAGATTAAATGCTTTTGAGGAGAAATGGGGTGGTGAGGAGTCGTATTTATACTTGAGGAGGGGTGGTTTTTAGGGATCAAATAATGATTATTTTATATTTAATGCCAACCACATTTGAGTGGCATTAATTCCAAAGAAATAGATTAATAATTAACATTTTAAAGGATTTTTATATTTTTTAAACACATCAACCACCCATTTAAAGTATTATTTTTCAGTTATTTTAAGATTTTACCATTTAACATTAATTTATTTCATTATTTTACATATACATCGGTAAATATTTTTTTACCACAAAAAAATATTTAAGCATAAAAATATATATGGAATCAAAAAATAATCTGGAACTTATGATTTTAAATATTGAATCCATTTTACCCAATTCAATTCAAATAATTTTCAAAATTATATTTAAAACAAAACATGTAGACATGATGAAAAAACAAGTTTTCTAGAAGTGTATTTTCAAGAAAAAGATAATTTTATATTAACTATATGACTAATAATTATCATTGTATGAAATTTATTTTAATATTTAATAATATATAATCTAAAAATTTAATTTAAAACAATCCCCCATTAGGTATTATTTTTATTAATTAAAATAGAAAAACATTATATACTTTAAAATGATTTTTAGAAAAATCTTGTTTTTAAACCCAAAAATAAACTTAATCTAAAATAAAATATAAATTAGATTAAAAATTATTTATGTGGATGAAATATAACTAAATAATACTTATGTTACTTTAAACCATTTTTAAAACATAATGAGAATTTTAAAATTCTTAATTTATTGAAATGAATTGACATTTTTACAAATATCGATATTTTCCACTATTCACTGAAAAATCAATCTTTTAGAAGATTCTAAAAAATTAATCATAAGATAATTTTGATATGATGAATCCAAAAATTATATTAATTTTATCAAATAACTTTTATAAAATTTCCAAATATCAATTATATTTATTTTATCATAGATATCAATAAAAATCACATTTCAAGAAAACATATATTTAAAGAAAAAAATAATTTTAATAAAACTTTATGCGTTTATTAACTAATAATAAATTAATATATTAATAATGAGTTGGAAAATTATATATTTCATAATTAGGTTATTACTATTCATTCCACCAATTTAATGTCTAGGTTATAAGAGTTTTGTTAAAATAATAATATTTTGGCATTCTCTTAAGATCAGTGTTTCATCCAATGGGAAGATTAAATTTATTTAAAAAGGTATATACCATAAAATATTAGGGTGTTACATTATACCCCCCTTAAAATTAATTTATCCCTCTAAATTCATTACTTGTATATAAACATATCAGAATACCTCCACCTCATCACATCCTTAGGTTCCCACGCTGCTTCCTCAAATTTGTTGTTTAACAATAAAACATTAACCATGTGAGTGGTCTTATTTCATATAAATTATCTCTATAATCTAGAATCTATAATAGTTTTTATTTATAAGAAAAATATTTTTCTAGTGGTATGGACTATGAGTTTATTACATGTGAAGGATCAAGTATGTACTTCCTTAGGAGAGATACATGGAACACATCATGAAGTTGAGGGAGGTTTAGTAGAAGTTACAATAGATAAGATACCATCTTTATACAATAAATAAAAAAAATTATTTCCTCATAATTTAAAATTTTACTTCTGAAATATGAGGTGGATATTTGAAAATTCTTTTGTGGGAATACCACATTGTAAAAAGTGTCAGTAAAACTTTCTCTAAAAGATAGGGAAAGTAAAAGGAAAATATCACCACATAACTTGGATTATAATTATGGGAATATTAGTTAAATGTAAAGATATAGGAAGATAATATAATAATAAATATCAATTTATGATGGATAGTGGTAGAGAACTTGGTCATTAAAAAGCTAATGACCACAAAACCATAGACTAAATAGGTCTGAAAAAGGTCATTCCATCCAATGGCCTGAAGGCCTTCATTTTTTATTGATTTTCTGATAATCTACCTTTAAAGGGGTGAGGTGGAACCCTTATAAGGCCCATAGGCATAATTATTACATGGCCCATAGGCCTTAGAGGAATTCATTTCCCATAGGCTTCAAACATTACATACAACCCAGACTAACTACTTGGAACTGCTCCTCACGAGCATCTTCATTGTGAAATCAGCTCTTTACCTTTGCATGGCTATTCAGATAAAATTTTCCCATGCATGCATAGGTTTTTCCTGATGGAAGGTGCCATACCCTCTCATTCTTGCAATCTGTTAAGATTCCGCTATGGTGAAAGCTTCATTTCCCATCCTCTTTCTGGATCTTGTTCCTTGTAGGTTGTCTAGTTTTTATCTGTACTTAAAGGTGGCCTGAAGGCCTTAAGGTGCCCTGAAATCCTTACTGACTTAAAGTCCTGGGTGGCCCGAAGGAAATAAAGGAACCGGGGACCAAATCGGTGTCATGAAGGCCCAAACGTGGGAATAGTCCTTGTTACTACAGTGCCAAATAATGTCTGCTACAATTCCCGCTACATTCGCTGCTACAGTACTGCACAGTTATCGCTACAGTACTGATACAGTTCCTATTACAGTACTGCTACAGTACTGTTACAGTACCCGAAATATGCCTCCGCCTGGATTTGATTTCGGGTCGTCTGGATGCACTTACAGAGTCCTCACCAACCGGTATGAGGCTCATGTGCCTAAAAAAGGTCATTGATATCAACTGAAATGATGGTAATAGGAAAGGTTTTTATTTCAAAATCATTTGAGAAGATATACATACTTGATTTAATATAATAAGTACAATATCACTCTTTGTTTGAGACTTTATTAATCTATGTTTCATTTCTCACTCCAATAAATGAAGTTGAAATTATAATTCCTATAGAACCATTGGATCATAAGAACTATAATGGGATGATAAGTCATTCCTTCTATCTCTAGTTATCCTAATAAAATGGTTAGCATATACTATCCAATACCCATAAATATTCATATGTTTAAGCAATAAATTAATATCCAAAACTACTTAAAATGTTAAATGTTAACAAATTCATAAATGTATATCCTTACAAAACTTTCAAAAAATTAAAATCCAAAACTTTTGAATGAAAGTAACTAAATTTTCAAAATCAACTTATCATTAATCCCCCCAAAACTTTATGTATCTCTTAATTATCACAAAAAAACATGTGAATATCATGATCATGTATTCTCTTTAAACATGGTAATAACTTGAATTACCATATAACCTTAGTGAAAACATGCATTCTTTCAGAAATCAACTCTTTCCTCATACTATAAATCTAAAAATTCTTTAAAATCAATCCATAAACCACATTGGCATCATATTACTAGTCAGTTCCAAGGTCATAAATACTTTCCCATTTATTTTATCACAATCAAACATCACTTTATCTCATTACTATCCCAAAATCATGCACATATTAAGGGTTAAATTTCCTTTAATCATGTGTTCTCCAAAAATATCACCACAGTAACTTTTAAGAGTTACCAATACCATTCAAAAAATAATTTGAAATACTTAAAGAAAAAACTATAGTAGATCAACCCTTAGATATTTCATTATTCTATAATTCATGTATTGAGAGATAATCACATGAAATTTCATTAATATTTTCATAGTTCACACTAAAAAAATAGACATAAAATTCCCAACTAAGAAGGGTAGGATAAATTTTCCCTAATTAACACAATTTAATTCATCCATTGTGATTGGATAATATTTAATTTTTTCCTTTTACATTAGAAGATGTTGTGGATTATCATACATATTTTCCTTGGATTGGGAAATTGATTCGCATTGTGGCCAAACCCTCTGTATTTATAGAACATAAGTGCGAGTGGTTCATTTTTTTGAGTTATCACTCCATTCATTTCATCGATTGGTCTCTTTTCATTACTCTTACATTATTTTTCATTATTTATAGGCTTCCCACCCTTAAAACATTTTCTTGTTCCTTTCAAACACTCACCAGAGTGCTATTTAATATATTTCTAAAAAGTAGGAGGATAAATATTTTTCTTCACTCAAAATGGAAAACCACTGGAGTTTCCATGAATCTCCATCTTACTTTTCTTATAATTAGAACATTTATGGTTTCTAGATTCCAGTTTGACTTTGAGTTCTCATAAAACAATTTCTTTATAGATTTCAAATCCCCTTATGGATAATTAATTTCAAAGACTTGGTTTCAATCCACTAAAGAATAGATTAATCTTAATTTCAGGTTGGATGATAATACTAGAATTAGACCACACAAGTATTTTAAAAATTTCTTCATAGGTTCCAAAAGATTCATCATCATTTTGATTTAACTCAAGTAATTCCTTCCCCATTTTCTTACAAAGAATACAAGGAAAGTACTAATTGAAAAATAATTTATTGAACAAATCCCAATCTAAGAAGTCAATTTCATCTAATTGATTCATATTATTAATAATATTATGCCACTGATCTTCTTAATCTTACAGATGATAAGAAAAAAATGAATTTATTCAATTCTAAACATTGGAGAATAGAAAATATATTTTTAGTGGTATTAATCCATTGCTCATCCACTAGTGGATTAGAAGATCCACTAAAAGAAGGTGGATGTTTCCTTCTGAATAACTCAAAAAAATATTATTCCCTCATTTTCCCATTTGGAAGTCCATCATGATTAATATCTTGTGTGAGAATAGAAATAATATTTTTCATTCCATCTCTCATAACATTTTGTTTCCCTTGAGGATAATTATTTCACTGCCCATCATATTATACATTAACACGATTACTTCAGGTTCCATACATTAATGAAAACCAAAAATCATAGTGTGAGAAAAACTAATCATAATGGGAAAACAATATAATCAAGTAGAATTAATTATAAAATTTTAATCCATGACACCATTAGTTTAACATATTTTATTCATGATCATTACCAATACTCTATGATTGTAACCTATAAATACCCTTAGGTTTCTTAATAAGATTTTATAATCTTAGTTTACAAAGGTTAACTAAACCCCCTCTAATGAAAACTATAATGACCCATAATATTCATACATAATAATTATTTCTAAATTAATTAATTTTCATTAAATAACATAAAAAAACTATTCCAGCATCATATGGGTTTAGTGTATTGGAAACTTGGAGATGAAAACAAATAGTTCATAAAAAACTACATCATCACCCTATTATTCCTTTATAATTAGAAACCTTTTTAAAATTCCATATTTAATACCTTACTTCATATCCTGGTGAAAGAAAAAACATATTAAAAGGGTGATCTTAGATTCTTAGTAATGGTAAACAAGGGATATATCAATCATAACATAAGTATAAGGGCATAAAAACATGAACATAACATTTGAAAATTATAACCTAAATATTAGGGATCATAATATTGGGTAATTAAATAAATCATAAGTGTTCATAAGACATTAATTATAAAATAATCAAAGAACATAACCCATAATATCATAATATTGTCATGAAACATGAAATTGTGGAATAATAAAAAATTTAGAACATTTCAAACATGTATAAATAGAAACAAGTTCACTCATTAAGTTAAGAACATAAAACTGATACCTTTAATAAACTTATGGAATTGAAACAAAATCCATGAATAATATTATATAAAATAAATCCAGGTCTATGCATAAACTTATGGACATGAAAACCAGGTCCACACATAGAATTGTGATCATTAAATCAGGCACACACATAACATTTTTACCTCATGAGTTATCCATATTTACCCAATTCATTATAGAGAAATATAAGTCCTACCCATCACATAATGAAATCCATAAATATGTGTGGCACAAAAACATAATTCATTCATTATATCAGAACACACGTAAATAAATGAGTTTCATAAACATTTTATCATATCATAAATCATGGAAAAGAGATGGGTTTCATTAACCTCATGCCATTATAAACATAAATAAACCCTAAAAAGAATAAGGATAGTATCATTTAGTAATATCCATAGTAAATAATTAGTAACATTGAATAATGATATCATATATAGTGAATAATTGTGAAAGATCACTTGAAATAATTCTTGAAAAATAAAATTTCCATTTTCAAATCATTTCTTTTTAAAGCATTGATCAATTATAAAAGAAAAAATTTTATTTGAAATTAATATTATATGATTATAAAGAAAAAAATAAAATAATTAATTCATCATGATTATAGGAAAATCCTCTTATTCTGTGTAAGATTTTAAAAAATATTCCTTATGTATCAGTATCAGAAAAATCACAAATAACCTCATTTAGTAAACAAAAAAAAAAGAATCATTTCAAACCGTTTTGTAAAAAGTAAAAAATAAGTAAAAATATATTTAAAAAATTATAAGAGAACAGAAAAAATTGAAACAATTTTAGAAAACACATAATTGGAATAAAAAGGATGTTTTATGGGAAAATTTAAAAATTTATTTTTTAAAAGAAATCACATTTTAAATATCATATAAATAAAGTGAATGTTAATAAAATGAATCTATTATGTGTATCCATTATAAATCAATATAAAATAGGTAGAAATAAAATAAAATATAACCAAAATTCATCCCACACATAATCATAGTATGAAATAATCAATGAAGTAGAAGGTTAACCAAAATAATGAAAATTGGTTTAATAATTACATTACAACTTTGTAATCAGTCAAATCGTATTCCCTATAAAAGTAATAATTATAAAATGAAGCATTTAATAACATTTAGATTATGAGATTCATGATATTTTATATAAAAGATAAGTATATATACTACACATAAGAAATAAGCGGTTAATAAGGCATATATCTCAGAGAAGTAAGAGTGAGATGAGAAACCCCTACTTCATGCCCCCCTTTAGTTTTGTGAAATTTAACCTCCACTTGAATATCTATTATTTTAAATATATCTTAAAGACCTTGGAATTGGTATTTTGGTGAGACTAGATGCACTTGGACATGGGGAAATTGTGGAGTAGAGGGTTTGAAAGTGATTTTTAGTACTTCAAGTCTTGTGTGGAGAAAAGGGGTGGTGATGAGTGGTATTTATACTTGAAGAGGGGTGGGTTTAAGTGATTAAATAATTATTATTTTCTATTTAAAGCCAACCAAATTTAGGTATAGTTAATTATTACGTTTTTTTGAAAATTAAGGTTATAAAGGATGCTTATGGTATAGAAACACATCAATAAACCATTTAATGTTTTAGTTTTTATGTATTTTATTATTTTACCATTTATGTTTAACCCGTTTCATTATTTTACCTATACTGTGGAATTTTTTTTACCATGGTAACATTTTTATGCCTAAAAATAAAAACGGACTAAAAACATAATTTTAATATTATGAATATAAATATATAATCTGTTTTTCCTAATTAAATTTATAGAATTGGAAAAAATATATTAACAAAACCCACAGATGCAACGAAAAAGCGGGTCTCCCATCCATCCAAGTTAATTTTTTTATTAAGACCCAATTTTATGGAAAAAGTGAGAAAGCAGATGTCAGCAGCACATAAAGCACAAAAGTATAAAATTTAACTATAGGAGATCAACTTGAAAATATTGGATGCGACTACCTTGAATAATTTCCAGGACAGGCCGTTTACCTTTTTATCTGGCTCGTCACTGATGATCACTTTGAAATGAGATGCCAATTTATCCCAAGCTTGTAAGAACTAATCCACTATAATATTCATTTAATTGAATCCTGTGGTCAAAATTAAGTATTATTTGTCAATCCAGGAGGCTTTCTTCATGCTTACACCCACTTGAACTAGTCTTCTATTCACCCTTTCCGCATCCTCCTTTAAGGCCTGAATGATCAGAAGCCCCTCCATCATCTCTTCCTCAGAGGACATGATGAGGTCCCATGTGTTTTCTACGGCTGCTTCAACAATGTAATCCTAACCTCCTTTTACCGAAATATCTCTCTTCTTAATCACAGAAGGATCCACCAATACACTTTCTTGATTTTCATCTCTATGCGAAGGAGATTGACTAACCTCAGAAGTAGTCTACATTAGGGTCTTACCATAAACCGAGGCCCCTTCCTTGTTTGAGAAAGAAACCCCTAGAATACACTCTATGAAATTTCACTAATCCTTGATATTCGATCTAGTACTTATAGTCTTTGGAGTTCATAAATAGTCTTTGTGCAGTCTTGACTTATTCCACCCCTTGGGAGCCAAAAGGCTTCCGGTTAAGAGGTTTCCTTGTTTCCATTTCCTTGAAACAGATCAAACCAATGACTCTTGTTCATATTCCACGCTAGTCTGAGAGACCCCCTATTGGTCACTTGAGGCCCCATTTTGGTCACTCAATTCCTCCCCTTCTGAGTGTCTACTCCCGCCCTGCTTACGTTTCTACTTAGGAGTGACGGTATGCCATTCTTTAGGATCCTTATTTTCTTTACCTACCTCATCCAATAGCGAGAACCGATTATGCACCTCAGTCGGCTTTATATCCTTGTGAGAATGAGATACCTAGGACACTGGCTCATATACATTAAAAACTTGAGACACTTTTAGCACCCTAAAATTGGCCTGATAATTAGAACCTCTAGGTTCTGAGGGTTGACCCATCCTTTGGCTACCCCTTCTAACCTTAACTGCCTCAACAAAGGATGGATGAGACAAATGAACTCCAACTGTCTGAACTGATACCCCTTTTCCATCACCAAAACCTCCTTCAACCAAAGACTCCTTAGCAGATCCTACCTGCAAGTCCACATTCTACAAATCAGCATCATGAAGCTTCCCTACTTCATCTTTGCCACCTGAAGGACTACCCACTACAACCACAACATGGTCTCCTACTGGAATAGCCAATTGAGGATCACATTTTATCCAACCAAACACTTCACTGACCTTTGGTTCAGGAGGTGGCATGCATACATGTTTTTACAGCACTAGTTCACCAAGAGCAGGACTAGAATTTGTGATATGCCCCCAAAAGTGTATCTTTAAAGAAAAAGATAATTTTATATTAACTCTACGACTAATAATAATAATTTTGTATAAGTAAATTAATATTCACTGACATATAATCTATACATTTAATTTAAAGCATTCCCCATCAAGTGTTATTTTAATTAATTAAAAAGAAGAAACATTATGTACTTTAAAACAGTTTTAAAAAAATCCCATTTTTAATCCGCAAAATATAATTAATCTAAAATACAAAATAAAGTTTTTTCAAAAAGAATTTAAGTGGATGAAATATAAATAAATAATACTTATATTACTCAAAATAATATTCAAAACATAATGGTACTTTATTTATTGAAGAGAAATGACATTTTTACAAAAATCAGTATTTTTACTATTTAGCAAAAAGTTAATATTTTTAGAAGATTCTAAAAAATTTATCTAAAGTTAATTTTGACATGATATATACTAATTCCTTTAATAAAATAATTTTTCTAAAATTTTCAAAATGAAATTATTTTTGTTTTATCATAGAAAGAAATAAAAAGAACTTTTTTGAAGAAAACATATATATGAAGAAAAAAATGGTTTTACTGAAACTTATGTGATTATTTCCTAATAATAAATTAATATATTAAAAATGAGTTGGAAAATCATATATTTCATAAAGTTTTTTATTCTATTTATTCCTTCTAATTTAATGGTTAGGTTATAATAGTTATGTTTAAATAATAATATTTTGGATTTTGGATAGACATGAAGTTCTATGCAATGAAAAGATTAAATTTATTTAGAAAGATACATAACATAAAATATTGGACTGTTATAGAAGGACTCTCAGTGATCTCTCAAGAATCAAGATGTGTGGTGGAGGGGAATCTCTCTTCATTATTGAGAGCATTCTAAGAGAGGATCTCTCTTGGGCATGAGATGATTCTCCAGATTCTTTATGTACAACCAAAAGCTAATGGCTAGTGTTAAGTTAGGAAATAGTATAATTGGATTTAAATTACATAGGGGTTAGAAAATAATAATTTTATATGTACCATTATTATTTCCTTAATCCCTGTGGAACCCCAAGTTTATAATAGTAATAATAATATCATTTTGTGACATGAATAGAATCAAAAAATTAATTAAAATTTATTTTATGAATATATTTTTAAAATATATTCAAATAATATTTAATATATATTATTTTCACGAAACCTTTAAACTTGTTCCACCATTTCTACATAATATCTAATAATATGTGAATAATTTAAATTTATTTAATAAATAAATATCCCTCCCTTATTCACAAATAAATAAATATTTATTAAATATTATGCTCATAAATATTCTATGAAATAACTATTGCCTAAATATATAAAATCAATAAAACATTAATAATTAAAAAACCATCTGTGGGAATAATATTTATTAAAACTAGTAAATAATAAATAATATTTAATATTTTACTATGGTTTTGGATACACTTAGTGTGTGGCCCTCCAAAACTATTTCATAGTGTCATTGGGCAGTGCCACCCAATGTCTAAGGTCACCATCTAGCAATACACCAGGACAACCATAGAGAAAGAAGTTAATGACACAATGACATAAAACCACATATTAATTCTTACTATGTAATATAATTCATTTATAATGATATCTCTAATCATGCAATTTGTATGATGGTGTCATTAACCAATGTGCACAAGGTTTGTTTCTTTAACTTTCATAAATTTTACTTTCCCAAAGAACATTATGGGAATGAATTTATTTAGGCTATTTCACTCCCTTTAAATGGAATGATATATCAAATTCCATTGAAGAACAGAAATTAAAAATCATTTCTTGCATTATTCATTAACTTAATATAACTTGTAACGCACCCAACATATCTTACTTTACCATGAACATATATATTCAGATATTTTTCAATAAATAAATGTATGCAACTTATAATTACCATTAATAATAATATTAAATTACAAGGATCACCACACACATCCGCATATAGATACATCGAATGACATATATAAATGTAGATTTTATAATGGTTGGTCATGTTCTCATAATCTCTTACATTGTAAATTACCAAGGATGTACACCATGAGAAAGTTCATCAAAGTTCTATGAGTATCCAACATTAATAACCTATATAATTTGTATCCTATAAAATGATATCGTATGGTTATAGAATATATATTCATGAATGTTATCATGGAACATTCTGGTTCTAATCATAGAGGATAAATTTTATTACCTTTTAGTGTGAAATTACTCTTAAGACATTATCACATAAAATATCACATAGAAAAAAACATGATTTGGTAATATGTTTATTAATATTTAAAACAATTATTAAAGACAATCATAAAGTAAATAAAAGTTTGTTATAGGGAACCAACTGAAACATTCCCCTACTTTCACTAGATCCAACTGCTATCAACATTTAGTTTTCTATCTCCCACATGATACACATGATTCTACTGAGATAAATCTTTAGTCAAGGATTCCACCACATTTTATTCTATGGAAACACTTTTCACCACACCTACACCCCTAAAAAAATACATCAAGAGCTAATACTTTTAGAGTATGTTCTTTATCCATTTGTGTGATCTTGGCTCCTTTTCAAGATCCACTAGAGTAGATTAATCACAATATAATGTGATAGAGTATTTACTAATAGGTACTACATAAAGATCTTGAACAATTTTTTGCATCCAAACAAATTATTTAGATACATCAAAAGACTCTATATACTCTCATTACACAATAGAATTAGAGAAGAATAGTTGATTTGGAATCTTTCATCTCACAACTCCTCTATTGAGGTTGAAGACAAATATTGACCACAAATTTAGATCATTATGATATATTTTAATGCTATTGTTAGTATAACTCCATATAAATAGAATCTCATCTCCTCTATACACTAATAACATATCATTAGTTATTATAAAAATATTAAGGATAACCTTAATATCATACCAATTTTTTTCACCTAGATCTAATTTATATCTACCTACCATAATCAATGCATAGAAAATAGAAACTGTAATATATAACATGACATAAATGATTGATCATAACACATATGTTTATGAGATCCTACTCATTATTACTTTTCCCTCTTGTGTTTGGGGATAAAATTTCTTGGAAAGATGTATACCGTATTATATTGAAACAATCCTCTTTTGGATTATTACATAATACATCTATTTAGTACATGATTAATTTATATACATTGACTTATCCCAATAAGTCTCTTCAATTTATCACGAATGATCTTGATCCCTATAATATAATCTATTTCACAAAATTACTTTACGGAAAGCCACTAGTTTAACCATTCATTAACTAATTATAAGAATAATATATTGTTTTCAATAAGTAATATTTCATGAAATATAATACTAGGATAATGACTAAAATCACATTGAATTGTTTTTAAAGACATGGCACAAATTCAATATTAATCAAACCAAATTATTTTACATATTATCAGAACAAATGTTCCATGACCTGGATGGTTTCTTAATTCCATAAATATATTTATATAACTTGAAAACATTTTTGGAATTACATTTAGTCATAAAACCTTATGGTTGTTTTATATATACATCTCATAGAAGGTTCTTATTAAGGAAAGATATTTTTAAATTCATCTATCAAATTTCATAGTAATGGTAAGCTACTATAGCAAGTAGAATTCTGATGAATTTAAATATGAAAATTGGAGAAAAGGTTTCTTCATAGTCAATTCCTTAACACTATTTAAACCCTTTATCCACTAGTTGTTATTTTATGGTAATCAATTTACCTTCCATATCTTTTTTTGTCTTGAATACCCATTAACACCAAATAGGTTTTACATCAAATAATATATCAAATAGAACCAAAACTTGGTTCTGATATACAAAATCCATCTTTGAATTCATGACTTATTTCAATATTATTACTTATAATATCTCTACAACAAATTTTTAAGAGTGGTTTGTTATTTACAATAAATAATGAGTCACCATCTTTAGTGACTAGAAAAACATATATATTTTATTATCTTATCCCTTCATTACTCCTACACAGTACTTTTTTTAGGAACAAATTCTTCCATGGGGACCTATGGAATATGTTCTTTACCAAATCTGGTGTATCTTGAACATCAATGCTATGAAAGTCAATATTTCTCCCACTATATTTCTTGAGGATATGCTCCATATCAAGAAAAATGGACTATCATATGACAATCCCTTTCTTTTATAAGAAATTATATAGATATTATACCTCGATTTGCTTAGGATATACTATAAATATACACTTTGTGCCTTAGTGTTCTTTTTTATTACAAAACATTTCTTTAAAAAATGACTCACATACCTATATATGTGTATGTAAAAAATAAGTTTATTTTAACTCCATAACTTGAAGGTAATTTTTACACTTTATTTGTTACTTTTTTTTATTGTGTATCTTGAATTTTATAATTTATATCCCCAAAATGATAATAGAAGATCCACTTGACTCATCATTGACCTCACATTTCCCAGAAAGTTATAGTTCCTACATTTACTAACACCACTCCACTTTAGTGTATAAGGTCGAGTGATTTGAGATAGAATACAAAAATCTTATAGAAAGTAGATAAACTATTGGTTAAGATATTTAACACCTAGATTAGATTGTAGAATCATTATCTTATTCCCAAGTTGATTATCTAATTTATTCTTGAACTATTTGAAATTCTTAAAGGTATCATACATATACCTCAAAATGTATACATAACCATACAGACACAAGTCATCAAAAAAATTTACTAAGTAAGAATATACTTGTATAGATTCTACTATAAAATGTGAACACTCATAAATGTGTAAAAACCCTAAAAAATTTGTGGCATTTTTACCCTATCCATCAAATGGTGGTTTGTTCATTTTACCTTACAAAAAATAATTACATATTTCAAGTGGACCATTCTCAAAAGTGTATAAATAATCATCTTGATAGTTATTTTAATATTCTTCTCATTTATGCTATCGATACATTGATTCCATAACTATGTTTTATATGAGTTTTGAGAACATGGTTCGTTTTCTATTTTCAATACTTTGTTTTTTAATTTAATACATAATGACCATTATTTTTTCCCATACTATAACAAATGGTATCTTTGTAAAATTGGAACTATTTATTTAAAAATTTAAAAATAAATCCTTCCATATCACATTAAGAAAAAACATGGAGTTATTAGTAACATGAATTCACAAAATAATAGTTCATTAAAACCGAAATCTTTCTAGTTAGCAAGGGAATGTGGTAGTGTCCTATAGCCAAAGAAACAAGTCATGATCTATTGGATACTCTAAGATCCACCTCTCCTATAAAAATATTAATAAATATACCTGGTTCATATATTTGGATAAATATGAGAGCCCTAAAATATGTATCTAATACCCAGTGTCTAGATATAGAATGATTAAACTCGATAATGAACAGACCTTTAACTTCCCCTTATGGGTGTTGTTCTTCATCCTCTGGCCTAGCATTCCACCTGCAAAATATACTGCATCTTTTTTCCTTTGACTTACATTATATTTTATTCTTATTGTTAGGATCATTCTTTGGATATTTATACTTCTTTTATGTCTTGGGCCTCTTTCCATTGTTCTTTCTTTTCTTTTTCACCATAAAGACTATGGTTTTTTTCACCCCCATGTCCTTGTCAACATGGAAAATGAGAGTAAGAAGTTATGAAATATTATTTTTATTATTTCTCATGTTTTAATTCAAAATGAAATTAGATAATGATTTAAGTAGTTAGGATATTATGGGATCTATGTGAATATAACCAAGGAATTTAATTCCCAAGATGTCTAAGTGCTCTATGTAGCTAATAATCTTGAATACATAAGGCCCAATAGGAACTGAAACTCTATGTATGCTTGTGATCAGTGCATTTGAGATATCATATCCTTATTTTATGACCTTTTCATGATAAATATCAAGATGGTGATGATTATTTTCTATACAAAATATCCTCAAATTTCATTTGAATTTCATTGAAATTGATGATAGTTTGAAATATTCAATATCTATGGAATCATAAAAAGGTATCTTATACAAAGATAATACTTCCTCAGTAGCCTATTGGATATGAACTTTGTGAATGGTATTTTATATCATATATAATTTCCATTGACGGCGTTTAATATTGAAAAAATGTATTTACCATTCTTGGAAAATTGTGCCAGTGAGAAGGTATCATTCTCTTTTATGGATAATTATGATATGGTTGAAGTCATATGTATTTCCATTTCTATATTTAAGAAGAGAATAATATTATTGTTTTATTTTATTTAAATATTAGATAATATATATTAAATTTATTAATCTCACCCTATTTTATAATATCACAATATCTCTCATCATTGGTTTGTGAATATTGTCAGTATAACCCCTTATGACTAGCTTCTCATATCCTCCATAAACCAAGAACATATCCTTAGTTATTATAAAAATATTAAGGATAACCTTACTAGAATACAAATTTTTTTCACCTAGATCTACTTGATATTTACCTTCCATAATCAATGCATAGGAAATATGAATCGTAATATATAACATGACATGCATGATTGATCATAACGCATATGTGTATGAGATCCTACTCATTCTTACTTTCCCCTCTTATGTCTAGGGATAAAAGTTCTTGGAAATATGTATACCATATTATATTGTAAACAATCCTCTCTTGGATTGTTCTTTAATAAATATATTTAGTACATGATTAATTTATATACATTTACTTATCCCAATAAGTATCTTCAATTTATTATGAATTATATTGATCCCTATAATATAACCTATTTCACGAAATTCCTTTACAGAATGTCACTAGTTTAAACAGTCATCAAAAAATTATAAGAATAATATATTATTTTCAATAAGTAATATTTCATGGAATATACTACTAGGATAATGAATAAACTCTCAATGAATTGTTTTTAAAGAAATGCCACACATTAATTCTTAATTAAACCAAATTTGTTTATATCTTATCAAAACAAATGGTCCATGACCTAGATGCTTTCTTAATTCCATAAATATATATATGTAACTTGAATTTTTTTTGGAATTACATTGAGTCATAAAACCTTATGGATATTTTATATATACATCTCATAGAAGGTTCTTATTAAGGAAAGATATTTTGAAATCCATCTATCAAATTTTATAGTCACGGTAAGATACTATAATAAGTATAATTTTGATTAATTTAAACATAAATATTGAAGAAAAAGTTTCTTCATAGTTAATTCCCTAACACTATTTAAAGCCTTTATCCACTAGTTGTTATTTTTTGGTATTCAATTTACCTTCCATGTCCAGTTTTCTCTTGAATACCCATTTACATCTAATAGATTTTACATCAACTAATAGATCGAATAGAACTAAAACTTGGTTCTGATATACAAAACCCATCTCTGAATTCCTGTCTTATTTCAATCTTATTACTTCTAGTACCTCTACCAAATTTTTTTAAGAGAGTGGTTTGTTATTTACAATGAATAATGGGTCACCATCTTCAATGACTAGAAAAACATATATTTTTATACTCTTATCTCTCCATTACTCCTACATAGTACTTTTTTTAGGAATAACTTCTACAATGGGGACCTATGGAATATTTTCTTGTACAAAATATTGTGTATCATGAACATCAATGCTATGAAAGTGAATATTTCTCCCACTATATTTATTGAGGATATACTCCATCTCAAGAAAAATGGATCATTATACAATAATATCATTCTTTTATAGGACATTATATAGATATTATCCCTCGGTTTACTTAAGATATCCTATAAATATACACTTTGTGCCTTAGGGTTCTAGTTTATTATAAATAATTTCTTTAAAAAATGACTCACATCCTTATACATGTGTATGTGAAAAATAAGTTTCTTTAAACACCATAACTTGATGGTAACTTTGTTTTCCACTTTATTTGTTACTTGGTTTATTATGTATGTTTAATTTTATAATTTATATCCCAAAAATGATAATCGAAGATCCACATGACACATCATTGACCTCACATTTTGTAGAAAGTTATAGTTCCTACTTTCACTAACACCACTCCACTTTAGTGTATATGGTGGAGTGAGTTGAGATAGAATCCAAAAAATCTTATATAAAGTAGATAAACTATTGGTTAAGATATTAACCACCTATATTATATTGAAGAATAATTATCTTATTCCCTAGTTGATTCTCTACTTCATTATTGAACTATTTTAAATTATTAAAGGTATCATTCATATACCTCATTATGTATACATAACCATATCGACAGAAGTCATCAAAAAAAGTTACAAAGTAAGAATATACTTGTATAGATTATACTATAAAATGTGAACACACATCAATGTGTAAAAACCCTAAAATATATATGGATTTTTCACCCTATCCATCGAATGGTGGTTTGGTCATTTTACCTTATAAGAAATAATTACATATTTCAGGTGGACCTTTCTCAAAAGTGTATAAATAACCATATTGATAGTTTTTTAGATGCTTCTTGTTTATGTGACCAATAAATTGATTCCATAACTATGTTTTATATGAGTTGTGATAATATGGTTCATTTTTTATTTCCAATACCTATTTTTTTATTTAATACATAAAGACCATTATTTTTTAGTTTCGTACTATAAAAATTGGTGTCTTAGTAAAAGCGGCAATATTTATTTACAAATTTAAAAATAAATCCTTCCATATCACATTAAGGAAAAACCTGATGTTCTTAGTAACACTTTTTCACACAATAATTGTTCATTAAAACCAAAATCTTTCTCATTAGCAAGGTAATGTGGTAGTGTCCTATAGCCAAAAAAACAAGTCATGATCCATTGGATACACTAAGATCCGCCTATCCTATGAAAATATTAATAATTATAATTGGTTCATATATTTGGATAAATATGTGAGCCCTAAAATATGTATCTAATACACAATGTGTATATATAGAATGATTGCACAAGATAATGAACACACCTTTAACTTCCCCTAATGGGTGTGATTCTTCTTCCTACAGCCTAGCTTTCCACATGCAAAATATACTGCATATTTTTTCCTTTGACTTATTTTAGATTTTATTCTTATTTTAAGGATCATAATATGGAGATTTAGACTTCTTTTATGTCTTAAGACCCTTTTCTTTGTTCTTACTTTTCTGGTTCACCATAAGGACTGTGGTTTTTTCACCCCCCATGTCCTTGTTAACAAGGAAAATCAGAGTAAGAAGTTATGAAATATTATTTTTATGATTTATCATGTTTTAATTAAAAATGAAACTATATAATGATTTAAGTTATTAGTAAATGATGAGTTATATGTGAATATCATGAGGGAATTTAATTCCCAAGATGTCTAAGTGCTCTATGTAGCTAATCATCTTGAAAAAATGAGGCATAATAGGAACTGAATCTCTTTATATTCTCGTGATCAGTGCATTAGAGATCTCATATCCTTATTTTCCCACCTTTTCATGATAAACATCAAGAATGTGATAATCGTGGTGTACACACAACATCCTCACATTTCATTAGAATCTCATTGACATTGATGATAGTTTGAAACATTCAATATCTATGGAATCATCAAAATGTATCTTATAAAAAGATAATACTTCCTCACTAGACTATTGGATAGGCCCTTTAGAAATGGGATTTTATATCATATATAATTTCCATTCATCGAATTTAATAATGAAAAAGTGTATTTACCATTCTTGGAAAATAGCGCCTTTAAGAACGATATAATTCTATTGTATGGATGATTATAATATGGTTGAAGTCATATGTATTTCCATTTCTATATTTAAGAAGAAAATAATTTTGTTATTTTATTTGATTTAAATATTAGATAATATATATTAAATTTACTCATCTCCCAATATTTTATAATAACATAATATCTCTCATCATTGGTTTGTGAATATCATTAGTATAACCCCTAATGAATAGCTTCTCATCACCTCCATACACCAAGAACATATCTCTAGTTATTATAAAAATATTAAGGATAACCTTAACAGTATAAATTTTTTTTTCACCTAGATCTACTTGAAATATACATACCATAATAAATGCATAGAAAATATCAATCGTAATATATAACATGACATACATGATTGATCACAATGAATATGTGTATGAGATCCCACTCATTATTAATTTTCCCTCTTGTGTCTGGGGATAAAATTTATTATAAATATGTATACCCTATTATATTGGAAAAAATCCTCTATTGGATTGTTCCATAATAAATCTATTTATTACGTGATTAATTTATATACATTGAGTTATCCAAACAAGTCTCTTAAATTTATCACGAATGATCTTGATCCCTATAATATAATATATATCACCAAATTCCTTTATGGGAGGCCAGTTGTTTAACCAGTCATTAGATAATTATAAGAATAATATATTTTTTTCAATAAGTAATATTTCATAGAATATACTACAAGGATAATGACTAAACTATCATTTAATTGTTTTTAAAGACATTAAACACATTCATTATTAATGAAACCAAATTATTTTACATATTATCAAAACAAATGTTCCATGACCTAGATGATTTATTAATTCCATAAATATATTTATGTTACTTGAAAACATTTTTTTGAATTACAAAGTCATAAAACCTTATAGTTTTTTTATATATACATCTCATAGAAGGATATTATTAAGGAAATATATTTTTAAATCCATCAATCAAATTTCAAAGTCATGGTAAGCTACTATAAGAAGTATAATTCTGATGAATTTAAACATGAAAACTAAATAAAAGGTTTCTTCATATTAAATTCCTTAACAATATTTAAACCCTTTATCCACTAGTTGTTATTTTTTGGTATTCACTTTACCTTCCATGTCTAGTTTCCTCTTAAATACCCATTTACACCGAATTGGTTTTACATTGACTAATAGATCTACTCGAACTGAAACTTAGTTCTGATATACAAAATCCATCTCTAAATTCATGACTTATCTCAATCTTATTACTTTTAGTATCTCTATCGCAAATTTTTAAGAGATTGGTTCATTATTTACAATCAATAATGAGTCACCATCTTCAGTGACTGGAAAACCATATATTTTTATTCACTTATCTCTCCAGTACTCCTACATAGTACCTTTTTAAGGAACAAATTCTTCTATGGGGACCTATAGAATATGTTATTGTACCCAATCTTGTGTATCTTGAACATAAATTCTATGAAAGTAAATCTTTCTCCAACTATATTTCTTGAGGATATGCTCTATCTCATAAAAAATTGATTATCATATGACAATATATTTCTGGTATAAGAAATTATATAGATATTATCCCTCAGTTTCCTTAGGATATCCTATGAATATACACTTAGTGCCTTAGGGTTCTTGTTTATTACAAAAATTTTCTTTGAAAAATGACTCACATCCTATACATGTGTATGTGAACAATAAGTTTATTTCAAATCCATAACGTGAAGGTAAACATTTTTCCACTTTTTTTGTTACTTGGTTTATTTCATATGTTTCATTTTATAATTTATATCCCCAAAAGGATAATAGAAGATCCACATGACTCATCATTGACCTCACATTGTCTATAAAGTTATATTTTCTACTTTCACTAAGATCACTCCACTTTAGTGTATAAGGTGGAGTGAGTTGAGTTAGAATCCAAAACTCTTATAGAAAGTATATAAACTCTTGGTTAAGATATTCACCACCTATATTAGATTGAAGAATCATTATCATATTCCCAAGTTTATTCTCTACTTCATTCTTGAACTATTTGAAATTCTTAATGGTATCATACATATACCTCATCATGTATACATAACCATATCAAAACAAGTCATCAAAAAAAGTTATGAAGTAAGAATATCCTTTTATAGATTCTACTATAAAAGGTGAACACACATCAATGTGTAAAAACCCTAAAACATCTGTGGCATTTTCACCCTATACATCTAATGGTGGTTTGGTCATTTTAGCTTAGAACAAATAATTACATATTTCAAGTGGACCTTTCTCAAAAGTGTATAAATAATCATCTTGATAGTTCTTTTCAGATGATTCTCATTTATATGATTGAGAAATTGATTCCATAACTATGTTTTATATGATTTGTGAGAACATGGTTCGTTTTCTATTTCTAATACTTTTTTTAATTTAATACATGAATACCATTATTTTTTTGTTCTGTACTACAACAAATGGTTTATTTGTAAAAGTGGAACTATTTATTTACAAATTTAAAAATAAATCCTCTCATATCATGTTAAGAAAAAATATAAAGTTCTTAGTAACACTTTTTAACACAATAATAGTTCATTAAAACCAAAATCTTTCTAGTTAGAAAGGGAATGTGGAAGTGTCCTACAGCCAAAGAAACGAGTCATGATCCATTGGATACTCTAATATCCACATCTCCTATGAAAATATTAATAAATATAATTGGTTCCTATATTTGGATAACTATGTGATCCCTAAAATATGTATCTAATACCCAATGTGTAGATATAGAAAGATTACACTCGATAATTAACACACCATTAACTTCCCCTTATGGGTGTAGTTATTTTTCCTACGGCCTAGCGTTCGACCTACAAAATATACTGCATATTTTTTCCTTTGACTTAATTTAGATTTTCTTCTTATTGCAAGGATAATGATTGGGATATTTAGAATTATTTTATGTCTTGGACCTCTTTTCCTTGTTCTTTCTTTTCTTGTTCACCATAAGGACTGTGGTTTTTTCATCCTCCATGTTCTTGTCAACATGGAAAATGAGAGTAAGAAGTTATGAAATATTATTTTTATGATTTCTCATGTTTTAATTCAAAATGAAACTATATAATAATTTAAGTAGTTAGGAAAGGATGAGATCTATGTGAATATCATCAGGGAATTTAATTCTCATGTCTTCTAAGTGCTCTATGTAGCCAATATTTTTGAATACATGAGGCCTAATAAGAACTGAATCTCTATGTATGCTCATGATCAGTGCATTCGAGATCTCATATCCTTATTTTCCCACCATTTCATGATAAATATCAATAAGGTGATAATTGTGATACACACACAATATCTTCAAATTTGATTAGAATATCATTGACTTTGATCATAGTTTGAAACATTCAATATCTACAGAATCATCAAAATTTTTCTTATACAAAGATAATACTTCCTCACTAGCCTATTGGATATGAACTTTAGGAATGTGATTTTATATCATATATAATTTCCATTCATGGAATTTAATAATGAAAATGTGTATTTACCATTCTTGGAAAATAGTGCCTATAAGAACGATATCATTCTATTATTTGGATAATTATGATATGGTTGAAGTCATATGTATTTACATTTCTATATTTAAGAAGAGAATAATTTTATTATTTTATTTGATTTAAACATTAGATAATATATATTAAATTTATTAATATCCCACTATTTTATAATAAAAAAATATCTCTCATCATTGGTTTTTGAAAATCGTTAGTATAACCCCTTATGAATAGCTTCTCATCACCTCCATACACCAAGAACATATCCTGAGTTATTATAAAAATATTAAGAATAACCTTAATAGCATACCAATTATTTTCTCCTAGATCTACTTGATATCTACCTACCGTAATCAATGAATAAGAAATATCAATAGTTATATATAACATGACATACATGATTGATCATAATGTATATGTGTATGAGATCCTACTCATTCTTACTTTCACCACTTGTGTCTAGGGATAAAATTTCTTGGAAAGATGTATACCATATTATATTTGAAACAATATTCTATTGGATTGTTCCGTAATAAATATATTTTTCACATGATTAATTTATATACATTTAATTTTCCCAATAAGTATACTCAATTTATCACAAATGATCTTGATCCCTATAATATAATCTATTTCACCAAATTCCTTTACAGGAAGCCACTTTTTTAACTAGTCATTAACTAATTATAAGAGTAATATATTGATTTCAATAAGTAATATTTCATGGAATATACTACTATGATAATGACTAAAATCTCCTTAAAATGTTTTTAAATACATGGAACACATTAATTCTTAATGAAACCAAATTATTTTACATCTTATCAAAACAAATGTTCCCTAACTTGGATGCTTTCTTAATTCCATAAATATATTTATGTAACTTGATTTTTTTGGAATTACACGGAGTCATAAAACCTTATGGTTGTTTTATATATACATATCATATAAGGTTCTTATTAAAGAATGATATTTTGAAATACATCTATCAAATTTCATAGTCATGGTAAGCTACTATAATAAGTAGAATTCTGATGAATTTAAACATGAGAAATGGATAAAGGTTTCTTCATTGTTCTGATATACATAATACATCTATGAATTCATGAATTATTTCAATCTTAATAATTATAGTATCACTACCACAAATTTTTAAGAGAGTGGTTTTTTATTTACAATCAATAATGAGTCCCCATGTTCTATGACTAGAAAACCATATATTTTTTATTCCCTTATCTCTCCAGTACTCCTACATAGTACTTTTTTTAGGAACAAATTTTTTCATGGGAACCTATGGAATATGTTCTTGTACCAAATGTTGTGTACCTTGAACATAAATTCTATGAAAGTAAATATTTCTCCCACTATATTACTTGAGGATATGCTCCATCTCAAGAAAAATGCATTATCATATGACAATAATTTTATTGTATAAGACATTATATAGATATTATCCCTCGGCTTCCTTAGGTTATCCTATGAATATACACTTTGTGACTTATGGTTCTAGTTTATTACAAAACATCCATTAACTATACTAAGGTTCCTCTCTCCCCCTACACGTGTCTCCACCTCTTTTATTTCCATAATATGGCTTCCTCGCTATAATTCTCGATTTCCTCCTCTCTATTCCTATCTCTCCCCTCCCGATTCACCATCTCAGCTCCACCTCCTCTTTTGCCTTCTCAATTAATTCATCATCTTATCCCTCATCGAATCTTCCTCCCCAATCACCATATCTGTCCTATTGATGCCTCCTCTAATCGCCTCAGCCTCCTCCTCCGTCGCTTACACCTCTGGTCTCCATCTCTACCTCCAATGATGGCTCCCCCTCCAACTCTATGATCACCTCCTCCACCTCCTCCACTTCCGACTATGACTCCCCCTCCGAGTAAGATCTTATCCAGCTCAGTACACTCATCCTCCTCTGCTATGGTCTACAACTGCAACTCCTCCTCCACATCAGCATCTTATTTATCATTTCTAGTAGGATTTCATTGATTTTAGATCTGTCCGTTGAGATTCAATTTTCCTCTTAAAATTCACGCTCTTCGTCCCCACCTCCTGCGACAGCGGGTTCCAGAACTGGCGTGACTCGACAGTCTCCTCCGTGGAGAGTGACATCATCAGGGTCTCTTGGGAATGGATTCTTCACGATGAGAGACCAAGGGTAGTATGTTATGGGGTAATGCGAGTGGGATCTAGGAGAGGTGGATCAAGGAGCCTCCATAAAGATCACCTTCCAGAGGGACCATCAGTTTGGATTTAAGGTTATATATTTCTTACGTTGCAGGGATTGGTGGACCATCAATTTGGATTAATTCACTCTCTAAAATAGACATTTAGTTCCCTTTTCATGGTTGAAATTATTCCCATATTCTGCACAGATGATCAAGCTGCCCTCAAATATATGGCCAGAACCCTATACGTCTCTTCATAACTTTTATTACTTCAAATATAATTTGTTACTCGTGATTTTATTTACTTATTTTTGAAATAAATCTTGAAGCCATGGATCAAACAGTTCTGTATTTTTAATAAATGGATGAGAACTACATCAAACTTGAAGGAATAACCTCATGGTACTATCTATTATCTTCAAAAATTGAACCTATATAAACTCAGTCCTCTTTTGTTTGAATTTGTGGAATGTAAAAAATGTTTCTCGTCACATGACAGTTGCGTTGATCTTTGTCAATCTATTGATAGCAAGCATAAAGTAGTATGAGTGATGAAATTTTATGTTTATGAAGGTCTCATTTGGTTTATAAAAACTAAATTAATGAAAGGGAAAGAAATTAAAGAAAAAGTAAAAATGGCGTTTGGTTCAAGATGAAATAAAAAAAGGTTTAATGTAATTTAAATACAAATATTTTAATAAAAAAATAAAATATAATTAACAAAAACTATTATAAAACTATTATAAATAAATTTTTAAATGTTTTTTTCATTTCATCTCATAAATGCGAGGGACTAGATTGCCTTCTAAAATAAAACATTGATATTCCCATGAAAACTCTGGTTTCCAACCAAACAATCCATGTGTAGGAAAATGGTCAATATTTTTCTTTCTCCCATAATTGAGGCATCCAAACATGACCTAAAGGATTTAATACTTATTAATTGTTCTATCAAGTGTTTTGTGGCTGCAATGGCCAGTTTGGGTATACAACCTGGAAGGATTATCATAAATAACATCAATTATTTTATCATATTATTTGAATAATTATGATTCATCTTTGATTATGTGTCTTTTGTAATTGAACGGTATCAGACTTGAATTCCATAATTTGCATCATTGTTTTTACACAATCCTTCAGGTAATTATAATTGGAATAGAGTTAATTTAATTTTGTCTCTTTTCTCAATTGCTCCATTTTTTCATATTCACATGCCATCTACTTTTCTTGACATAATTTGGTTTGGTTTGTGGTCAATCAAAATAGATGATTTAATCACACATCATGTATCATATTAGAACATCAAATTTTCTCTATTTTCCTAATGTAATAATATCAGGGATAAAATAATTGCAATGATTTTTCAGGCCTCTAGAATCATTTTTTGTTTAATTAGATTATATGGCCATCAAAAATTCGGATGAAAGTTCAATATTACATGTAAATTTAAAATATAAAATCTTAAACAGAACATTTTATTTTATATATTTCAATGTTGAAATAATTGAAATTGTTTTTCAATATAAGTCTATAGAAAATAATCCCATATATAGATACTCCTCATTAAAAATTCATTTTCCACATACTCATAGTCAAGAAATATCTATCTTTTGTAATGATTTTTTGAGGTATCCATTTACACATGGAATGCCATTCTTATTAATTTTAAGCACTTTCCATCTTTTGCAATGATTTTTTTCAGTATTGATTTGAATAGGTTTTTTTTGAGAGATAAAACATCATTGAAAATAGGAGGTTTTTGCCTTCCATAATTGGCTTCAATTATACTTTGAAGAAATAATGGGAAGAGTGGATTATTATGGTTATATTTTTCCAAGAAAGTGTGGGCATGTACCTGACTGAGAAACACAGTTTGTGAAAATTTAGATTACGCATATGGTTTCTTGTATATCATTCTTTTCTTGGTTCAAACATTGAATATTAGGAGTATATTTCAGATTTTATTTTTATAGTCCTTTTTTGTGGTTTCGAATTGCTGGGTCTTTTTTGGGACCCTAGATTCATGGTATCTGGAGGTTTATGTGTGTTTGTGTTCATTTTGTGATGTATTTTTGCATAATTGATTCTCTGGTTTCTTCTATTTTTGTAGTTGAAGAAGTTTATTGCATCGGGAAGTACAAGAAATCAGGGGCAGAAGGTCATCCCTGTTGAGTGCTAGAAGATATTGAGAACCTGATTACTCAGAGAGGAAATGATGGGAAGCCCATTGTTGGGTCTCTCATCCCACCATGAGATCAGTTTTTCTTCTCCTCAAACTTCTATTTCACTTTGTTTCTATGCATGATTAGAAAGTGTTTCATTAATGTCTATAACATTCCATAGTGAAGAAGATATATCATATAGAGATGCATAGGTAAAATCATTGAAATTTAGTTAAGTAGTTATATCTAAGGAACATTATTATAGAGTATATGATTTCACATATACTTTTTATATGATTTAACAGAAACTATATTTTTTATTTTAATAGTTTATAATTTAAAATAGACTATATTAACATATAATTATAACATATATATGGTATTAAAGGTATGTTCCAGTGTAAATTATTTTTTTAAAGATTTATTCCTTCATTATTTAAAGGTATGTTCGACTGCATACACCAAAGCTCATGGGCTCAAGATTGATCTTATTCAGAAGGGTATAATCATATGTTCTTGTATGTTTTCTATGTTATTTGATTACCTCAATGTGAAAGAAGTGAATATCAAATCAGGTGGAGAGTTTATTGTTTCAAGTGAAAAGTTGATCCTCAAAGCTCTATGAGTTGCTTCCAAGTATTTCCATGTTATAACTTGGAGGATATGTTTTGTTACACATAGATATATCTATTTTTGACCTTACAAAAACTCTATTACATGTTTTATTATGGAAGATATATTTTGGTTATGCATAAGGCATCACTTAAAGGAATTATAATATAAAATATGCACCTGTTTTAAGGTATTTTACTATTTTATTATGTATTTTGTTTATTATAGGCAGGTTTGGGTTTTTTAATAAATTATGGGGGGGGGGGGTTTGATGTTTTTTGGGGGATCTCAGTTGTTTAATGAATTATTATCACTATGATATTCAACACACTTATGTGGAGTATACTACGATGAAGGTGTTTTAGTACTATTGGAATGGTAAGTTTGGTGTTTTTAGAGATTCATATTTTTTCCATAGGTTCATATTTTTTTTCTAATTTTTTCATATATTTCTTTCCAAACAGGTCCATATTTTATTCTATACAAGTACATAGATTCTATTAAATATTAATATCTAATTTCCTACTTTGATGAGTATGTACAGAGTTACTGGAGTCAATAAGGATTTATTCTTTTCAGTATGTCTGTGTTTCACATCATTTTCTCTCTATTAAACTTCCTTTCAAAGCCCAAAATATAGAACATTAATGTGTCTATCTATAAAAGTGAATTGATGATAGGCCTCATATATGTCAAAGATTCCCCTCTATGTTCCCTAAGAATTTTTTACCCTAGTAAGGTATTCTTCTCAATATTCACCTCACCACAACAAGTTTTCACTTCCAACAAGTAGTCATACATGACTGCTAAGAGATATTGAAAACCCGATTAGTTAGGGAGGAAATAATGGGATTCCTATTGTTGGGTCTCTTGCCCCAATCTTGAAGTGTTTTTATATAATTTTTATAGGTGAAGGTTCAATTTTTCTATGATGTTCATTTTACATTTTCTAAATTAGTCCTCACACACATGATTGGGGTGGGTGGTTGTACCTTTCTCTAGAGTTTTACGATTATAGGGCAAACTTGTGATTTTTTGGAGTATGAAATGTGTTTTGAGTGAATATATAATTTTTGAAAAAATGGTCATATGTCTTAAATTGAAATTTTTTTCATATGGGAATTTGTAGTTTATGCATAGGGAAATTTGTGAGGGTATGTGTTGAAATTGATGTTTTCTCTCCACCGCCTTAGTAGATTTGGATTAATAATTGAGATATGTGTTTCCTTAAAATACCGTGTTATGAAAACTTTTCTATTTTCTACTCCAAATGTTGCAAATGGTGGAATGATACCGGTTCATTTCATTCATCCATCATCATTGAAATATGGTTACTGAATAAATCTACAAAATAGGGTGTCAATGATGCCGGTGTTATTGAGATTAGAGCTCAGATAAGACATTTTGGTTTTCATCCATTTAGGATATAATCACACCAAAGATGAAAGGTATGATCTTTAGAAATCCCTAAAATGAATCTAGTGGTCTATATTAGAACCTTGGATAATTGAATGACACGTTAATCTGATATTATCACTCTCATAATTCTAAGGTGTCAAGACTCTAGGAAATATTTGTATTGCTGATTTTTAGGGGTTCATTGATGATTTACATATCATTGAATTTCCCACTCAATGATCAAAGTTCACATGGTCAATGAATAGAACCCAGATCCAAAGTAAGAACTTATAGATTCCAGGATAGATTTATGGTTAGAAAATCATTCATGGACTTTTTTAGGACACAACAAACAAGTAACATTTGCATGAACAACAAGTTATATAGGTATTTTGAAACTATTTACAATATAAAAGATAAATCACCATGGGAGAGGTAAGGGATAGGTATACAGACCTAGAGACATGGGGGAAACCACCTATGATGTCATCCTCTTGGATATAGTATGTATTCAACTAGAGAGAGACCTCCTCTCCTTTGCATCTACTTTCCCAGAAATTTCCCGAATAGTAAGAAACTTCTGAATGTCCTGCATTAGAGAACTCCATGACATTTATAGTGTCTGCCTAGAAAAAGATTATGCGATTGTGGATGAAATCTACTATGTGGCTAGCTGTCCAAACAACTATGTGAGAAAATCCCCTATGTGGTTGGTTGTCTAAACAAATACGTGACTATAGAGGAAATCGTCTATGTGGATGTATAACTTACCATACCACTATTATTTACCAGTTTACCCTTCCTATACTGTTACGTATAATGTAGTGGGGGTCTAGGTACAGGAGTGCTAACATTTCCTCTCTCCTTAGCAGCCCCCTGTCACCCAAGCTGAAAATCAGGAAACTGGGATAAGATATGCTCAACATCCTCTCATTTAGACTCTTCCATAGGTTTCTATTTATGAGATCTTCACTATACCTCCCCATCCCCTCCCCCCATCCCGCCCTTTGTCCTGCCTCCTTCAGCCTTCACCTTCTTTTCCTCCTAATTTGTCTAAGATTTATTCCCCTACTTGAAGTTGGACTCCATTTAATTTTTTGTTAAATGTTATGAGAAGTTTTAATCTATACTGGTTTTCTATGATTTAGATGTGATGATCTTTTTTCATGTACGTTTTTATTTTTCAACTGAGGCTACTCAATGAATATTTATGATTTTAGTTGATGAGTGCCAAAGATATTTTGCTATTTTTTTTTTCATTGAGATGGTAATGATGATTCTATATTCCACTATTGATTATTTATCTTTATGGGGGTTTTGGATACTTTTTTACTTTAAAATCTTAATGTTCTTGCTACACAAGGCAGTGTTGCATCTTGTAATGCTCATATTTTTTTTGTTGTTTTCATGATAGCTACTTCTCCTCACTAAAAATAGTGGTTATGTTGTTTACATGAGATCTTTTGGATTTGGACTTGATAAAATTTAGAAGGCATGTGGCAATTTCATAGATGTGGTTGGAGCTGGGAAGAATATGTTTCCTGTTTTTTCCAATCTAAACTAGAACACTTCTATGATTCTCAAGGGTTTTTTCTTATGTTAAATCTAGAAATTCGTTTTTTTATCTTGAGTTTCATGATTGACTACAACAAGCTCTAGATTTTTTTTCTCTTACACAAGAGGCAGAACGTAGGGTCTATATTTTTTTATCAATGATTATGTCTTTATTATACTGGTAAGAAGTGCAAGAAGTTGATGTGGATTTGACTCTCTGCAAGAGAGAATGTGTTTTTGTCTTGAAGTCAACTATGGAACCTAAGGGAACTTTGGGGATCAAATATGGCTGTGATTGGACAATGATAGTTGGGATGCAACTATATATTGGAAAAGAGACTAATCACTATTGACTTGAGAGATGGATATCTCAAGATAGGGTGCACCTCATCACTCATAATCTAATTTTACATGGAGTGGGTGATATTAATATTGATGGGAATGATTGGAGGTTTATTTGTAGTCATAAAGGAAGCGACCCAATACTGCATCTTCAACCTTCAGTTTTGGTCTTCCTTTATGGGTGCTTCACTAAGAAGGAATTGAGACCACAACCAAATGGAAGAGGATATTATAGTCAATAATGTTCTTCAATCGGCTGATGACTCTTGAGATTTATTTTTCTATCTTTTATAATTATTGAAAGGAATGATTTTAATGTATTCTTGAAAGATTTTTGTTAAGAATTAAGATAGTACACCCCATCATTCATTTCTTTTGTGATTATTAGAGGCTTACATATTCATCCTTATGAGGAGTTTGGAATGGCTTCTTTTAATAATGATTCGGTCTATCAAATTTTTCATTAGAAATATCAACTAAATATCTGGAGTATCCTTTATAAAATTTTCAATGGAATATATGGTATTTCTTCATTGTATTATATGTTGGTTAAAGCATGTCACACCTCATGTTTTCACTTGTACACCTATTTTTCTAATAAAATTTTGGGGGTCTAAGTTGGTCTCCCAACTCATATCTCATTTCATTTCAAAAACTAAAAAAGTTATGAAAGTAATAAATCAAAAATTAAATAAAAATACATAGTTTGTTTTGATTATGTTGGTTTATCACTTTTTTTTATCATTATTTTCATGTTATATAATTTTGAACTTCACTGACCAATTTTTTTTTTGAAAATCAACCAAATTCAATACTTAGAAACTGGAGCAGTCTATTTTAATGGAAATAATGATTAAACTCATGTCAGAATATTTCTGCAACATATATGTATCTTGATGATTTTTGAGTTATTTAATTTTCACTACCATAAATTTTCACACTACTAAAATTTATAATCTATTTTTTTCAGGTTTAATTATTTTTTGTAATGATAATATTCCATTATATAAAGAGAATCTTGTATGGGTTATTACAAATACTTAAGTTTCTACTATTATTCTCTCTTTATTCATCTATTCATTTACTTTTCCCTTCTCTCTCTAAGAACACAGTTTTTATTGAATACCATGAATTTTATAAATTTTGAGTGATTCTATAAGACATAAAGGTATGTTATTGATAATTCCTTACAATATTTGTTTGCACACAACTACTTATTTTCTTTATTACTGACATTTTGGTCAGCAAGTCGATGATTCAAGGATGCTGAAATGTAGTTGGGAGGTCATTCAGAGCCTTAATTTTCAATGGAACGCAAATCCTCTTCCATTTTTTCATCCTTGATTTTCAGAAGATGAGAATTTTCTTTTAAAAAGATGGTTATTTTGTGTTGATCTCAATATTGTATAGTTTTCAAGCAGCCGAGTGCGTTAGGTTTGTGGTAGACAGGGAGGAATGATTCTCTCACAATGTTGAGTATGAAGGAGATGTTTCATGGTTTCTTCATGGTGATAAATGATGATTCATACTGAAATTATAGTAAAAATGGTGTTGATCTCATGGTGGAGGGACCTTCTGGTGAGCATATTCATGATTCTCATGGAAGGACAAGTGACATTTTTGAGTTTTTGGTTCATGAGAAAGGACTCCATAGATTATGATTCACTAATAAGTCTCCTTATCATGAAGCCATTTACTTTTATGTACTATATACACATTTCTTATATTATGATGAACCTATCTAAAATAAGTCTCTCAAGCCTGTGGTTGAACAAATATCAAAACTATAGGAGGCTCTTTTCAACATTCAATTCGAACAACACTATCTGGAGGCTCAGACTGAACTTTAAGAAATAATTAACGAGGGGATGAGAAATAGGGGGTGGTGTACAAGGTGTTTTTTGAGTCATTAACACTAGTTTAGGTTAGCGTTCTGCAGGTTATCTCTTTGCATCGCCTCTTTGAACAGAAGCTTAGAATGTCCAGATTTTATATTTGGATGGTTTTTTAATTATTAATTATCCATATACCACAATAGTTTTGTAAGATTATTCATATGAATTATAATTATCTATTTTCTCAAAGATTATAAAATGTTGTTCATTTGTGTTATTGTATAACTTCCTCATTCTATTTAAACAATGTTAAACAAATCTAGTTGAACATCAATGAAATTGATGTTGTTATTTTGTTGAAATTTTTTTGAATATGTCTGTGGGTTCTAAGTACTACAAGTGGTGGAAAATGTAAAAATTAGATTATCACCATGTCATTATAATTTGTATAGAATCTTTTTGATCCAATGATAGAGGATCCTATTAAGGATGAAACCACTAAAAAATTCAAGTTACACTTGTATAAAATAAGATATTTTCACATATTTTTCTTTCATCCTTTTATACTATGTCAATTTATTTTCAATTTATATCTTCATTTTAGATTTGTAGGATTCAATTCTAATAACTTAGTATCCTATTTCAAACTCATCAATGTGACATGTTGTTCAAATGAAATAAATTACTATATATATATTATGATTGATTATATTTTTTATTTTCAAGTTTTCTTTGCATTTTTGATGTTTTTATTTATGTTATATATCTGGATTAGTTAGTAACTCTATTTTTTATAACATTTTATATTTATTTTTCCAATATATTTAAATTTTGGATGTACAATTTAAAGACTAATCATTTAGTTACCCATTTTTTTTGCATGATTGATGTATAATATTAAAGATTAATCACTCAATAACTAAATTCTAAACATATCAAATGAATTTATTTTCATTTCTATATCTATGTAGATATACATATGTGTGCATGTTTATAAATCTGTAAATTAATGGTTGAGTTATCATTTTGTAAAATTAGAATTGTCACAAATTTCCCCTTTTAACATTAACTACAACCAATACATTTTATAGTATTTTATTTTCACTTTTTACTCTCCATGTTCTTTTATATTTGTCCATTTCAAATTGTTCATTTATGTCATCCCATTTGAAATTACTAATACCCTCTTTAGGTTTTATGACATGATCTTGAAGTGGAACTTCATTTTATATTACATTGTATTACCATTTATATTTTATTTTATATTGTAGTTTATATTTTACTAAAATTAGAGTTTCCATTTTAGTTTTTATTAATTTTTAAATAGAACTTTGTATTGAAGTTTATATTTCATTATCATGTACTGAGATTATATTTCTCTTGCACTTTATATTAACATTCACTACACTTCCTTACGTAGGATACAATTCTGGTCATTGTAGAGAAGGTAAAAAGAAGTGACATGATATCAACAAAAAAATAATCTCATCCATGTTGATCCAACTGTTGGTAAGTTTGTTTTGGTGGTGCGAAAGAGGATCAAGTTGAGTTATAAGAATTCCATTATCATCTTTGTGTAAAACATTTTACCACCCACTGTTTCCATGATGTCTATGATGTATGAAGAAAACAAGGTTGAAAATGGTTTCCAACATGACATACAGTGGTGGGAATACATTTGGGTTTAAATAGATGCAATGAAAGATTAAGGTTTATTAAAATATGATGGGTTTGTGTAAATTCTTGGGTAAAATTTTAGCTTTTGGCATGAATTTGGTAGTGTTATTGATGATATTTTTTGGATGTTTGGTTTTAATTTGGATCTAAAATTTTCTTATGTAATCTCTTCATTTATCTGTGTCCTACGTGTCTGATTCCCAAAAGTATTAATTATTATTTACTCTTATTTTTCTTTCTTTTTCTATATTGAAGTTATCTAAGTTTTTAGTAACTAAAAGTAATGCATGTGTGTATGAGTTTTTAATTAAAATGATCACACTATGAAAATGCACATGTTGGGTACTAGTTTCTTTAAAAAATGACTCATATCCCTATACATGTGTATGTGAAAAATAAGTTTCTTTAAAATCCATAACATGAAGGTTATTTTGATTTCCACTTTATTTTGTTACTTGGTTTGTTGAGAATGTTTCATTTTATAATTTATACCTCCAAAATGATAATAAAAAATCCACATAACTCATCATTGACCTCACATTGTCTAGAAAGTTATAGTTCCTGCTTTTACTAACACCACTCCCATTTAGTGTATAAGGTGGAGTGAGTTGAGATAGAATCCAAAACTCTTATAGAAAGTAGATAAACTCTTGGTTAAGATATTCACCACCTAGATTAGATTGAATAATCATTATCTTATTATTTATTTGATTCTCTACTTCATTCTTGAACTATTTTAAATTTGTAAAGGTATCATACATATAACTTAATATGCATACATAACCATATCGAATCAAGTCATCAAAAAAATTTACGAAGTAAGAATATACTTGTATATATTATACTATAAAATATGAACAAAAATAAATGTGTAAAAAACCTAAAACGTCTGTGTCATTTTCATCCTATCCATCGAATGTTGGTTTTGTCCTTTTACCTTACAAAAATAATTACATATTTCAAGTGGAACTTTCTCAAAAGTGTATAAATAGTCATCTTGATCATTCTTTTCAGAGGCTTATCGTTTATCTGACCGAGACATTGATTCCATAACTATGTTTTATATGAGTTATGAGAACATGGTTCATTTTTTATTTCCAATACTTGGTTTTTATAATTTAGTACATAAAGACCATTATTTTTTTGATCCGTACTATAACAAATGGTATATTTGTAAAATTGGCACTATTTATTTACAAATTTAAAATAAATCCTTCTATATAACCATAAGAAAAAACATGAGGTTCTTAGTAACACTTTTTCACACAATAATAGTTCATTAAAACCAAAATCTTTTTTGTCAGCAATAGAATTTTGTAGTTTCATATCGCCAAAGAAACAAGTCATGATCCATTGGATACTCTAAGATCCACCTCTCCTATGAAAATATTAATAAACATACTTGGTTAATATATTTGGATAAATCTGTGAGCCTTAAAATATTTATTTAATACACAATGTGTAGATATATAAAGATTACACTTGATAATGAACACACCTTTATGGGTACAATTCTTCTTCTTGCGGCCTAGCTTTCCACCAGAAAAATATAATGCATCTTTTTTCCTTTGACTTTCGTTATATTTTATTCTTATTTTAAGGACCATAATTGGGAGATTTAGAATTATTTTATGTATTGGGCCTCTTTTCCTTGTTCTTCCTTTTCTTTTTCACCATAAGTACTGTGGTTTTTTCATCCCCCATGTCCTTGTCAACATGAAAAATGAGAGTAAGAAGTTATGAAATATAATTTTTATTATTTATCATGTTTTAATTAAAAATGAAAGTAAATAATGATTTAAGTAGTTAGGAAGGTATGGTATTTATGTGAATATCATCATGGAATTTAATTACCAAGATGTCTAAGTGGTCTATGTAGACAATCATCTTGAATACCTTAGCCCTAATAGGAACTGAATCTCTATGTAGGCTCGTGATCAGTGCATTGGAGATCTCATATACTTATTTCCCACCTTTTTATGATAATTATCAAGAAGTTGATAATCATAATCTACACACAATATTGTCAAATATTATCAGAATCTCATTGACATTGATGATAGTTTGAAACATTCAACATCTATGGAATCATCAAAATCTATCTTATAAAAAGATAATACTTCCTCACTAGCCTATTGGATAGGACCTTTAGGAATGGGATTATATATCATATATAATTTCCATTCATGGAATTGAATAATGAAAAAGTGTATTTACCATTCTTGGAAAATATTTCCAGTGAGAAGGATATCATTCTCTCATATAGATAATTATGATATGGTTGAATTCATATGTTTTTCCAATTCTATATTTTAGAAGAGAATAACTTTATAGTTTTATTTTATTTAAATATTAGATAATATATATTAAATTTATTAATATCCAACTATTTTATAATAATATAATATCAATCATCATTGGTTCCTAGAACCCTTGATGTGAAGTGAGATATGTTGACCCAAAAGTAAATATAGAATTCCCTGGTAATTGAAAGTACCCTAACTTTGGATGGTTTTTAACATGGAAATATGATTCAATTTCAACTTAATTAGTGGGAGGATATACTGACTTAAAATATATAATTGATTTATTTTTATCATTATTCATAAATTAAACATTTTAACTTTATTACATTATTGTTAATATTAAGTGGATTTACTTAAGTGATTAACCATATCTAAGATAATGTTCACTAATAATCCAATTTATTTTAGTTCTATCTTGAATTTTTGTTAATTCATAAATTCATGTGATCCTAAAAAAATATCCATAATAAAATTAATCATGAAACTTGACATAAATAAAATTATATGGGTGGTATGATCATAATATTTTCTTAATGTTTAATTTATCTATCGGATGATAAACTAATTATCAACCTAGTGTAAAAATAAACTTAAACCCTGACTTGGTTTATGTTATAGATTTCCATATATACTTACATGTAAATCTTGGATTGGATTAACTTCATATCTAAACTTGAACCGATACCACTCGCATTGTATCTTCATCTATTATATAAGCATTTACTCATATACAGGTGGGGGAACCAAAAGATTAGTCTAGGGAGTTTACATAAAAATAAATTATGTGCACACATTCTCTTATAGAATTAGAGGATGGATGTTGTTCATTCAATAAAATTTATTGAATAAGAAATTAAAAGTAAAATAATCACATAAAAAGGTCTAATAAATGCTCATGATTATTCATATACATCGAAAGAATTACACATTTAATAAACTAGAATTCTTTCCCAATCAATCTAATTTAAGATTAATCATGCTTAAATAAATTAATTATCTTTTTTAATTAATCAATTATTTTATCTTAATTCACATAAAAACATTATTGAGGTTCTCATCCATCATTATTTTAAATAATTTAAATATTTTATTTAAAATTGAATATGTATACAAATTATACCTTGGAGGCAACACGATGAGTATCTGTCTGAACTACCAAGAACATATGAAAATTTTCTACATTTTATCACATAATTTAATGGTGTGTACTATAAAATAAAACACACAAAAACACATACTATTTAAAAATCATGTTATGTCTTAATGCACATAGAGTAATTTCTCTTCTAAGACATATGTAAAAAATATAGTTTATAAAATTATAAAAATATAATTAGATATTTAATATATATAAAACCCAACACATGGAATGTATGACTCATATAAATGAAAAATAATTTCTTTGATATGGTTTAAGTAGTATTTAAAATTAATTTTAAATCTACGCAATTAGGTAATATACATGGTGTGTACTATCCTGATACACATTGTTTATTGTTATTCTTCATTAATCCATGCTAAATTCTTAGGGATTGGGAATTTCTATCTACCATTGATATTAATAGAGTAGGAGACATGTACATGGGATAAACATCATGTGATCACTAATTTACATGGTTACTAGTCACACATGTAATTAAATAAATGCACAACATGTTCTAACTCATGGAATAAATGACATGTATATAATTTACATGATGTGTAGACTTAAAAATTGTGGGGCAGGATGAACCTGTCAGCACATAGTGTATATTAATTACCCACCACCTATGATAAATTTATACTACTCTAAATTAATTTGTGAGTCATATTGGTGCTTTAAACAAGGGTACACGACGTGCACCTATGGGTTACATTTAATATATTCTTTTATTATCCATCCAAAAACCATGTCACCAGTAGATGAGTTCTTTTAATATTATTTGTTCATAATTAATCTATTTTTTTGATTATATTTTCAATAATTAAATGGTGGAAGAGGAGATCTAATGATTTGGATTTAAAGAATGACTAAAACAAAATTGAAAGCTAACGATAAATGTGAAAATCAATCAATTATGTTTAAATAATTAAAAATAATTATGTGACCCACTATAAAAACACAAGATGATTTCAAGAATAGTGGAAGCACTAGCAGGGCATCTCATACTCATCATTTTTTCATAATCAATGATTAATCTGAGATGTATACAAAAAATAACACCACGACCAACATAATTTAATCAAAGATTAGTTGACACGAGGAAACCCAAACCAAAAACATGATTATAAAATCACGATTTATATTCAATTTTAGTAGTTAAAGAATTAAATTGTATCAAATATTTCTTCATAGATGAATCTAATAATGTCTTTATGCCATACCATAGTTTTTTTTCAAGAATAAGTTGTATATTAACTCCACAAGTGATCCAAATGTGCATTGTTAACATCTGAGATATTACATTGGAATATATAAGTGATAGCATGAAAGATTACAACACTCAAGTCATTCATCTATGATAACTACGAGAATCACTTCAAATAAGTACTCTCCTTGGTCTCTCTAGAATAGATTGGGGTGGTGTAGGAGTATCTTTCTCTATTATTGAGATCATTCTTAAAGAGGATCTCTCTAGGGCTCGAGAGGATTCTCTGGAGTCATTTCACACAACTAAAAACAAATTGCTACTATTAGGGTAGTGAATAATATATTTGGGTTTAAAAAGTATTGGGGTGTAAAAATAATAATTGAACATACACCATTTTTACTTCCTTAATCCCTGATAAACCCCATGACTATAATAAAAATGTTATTATTTATTTACCAGTGGAAAACTGTAAAATTAATAAAATATTATTTATTTAATAAGTTGTTTAAATTATATTCAAATAATATTTATTATATATTATTTCTCACAAAACCTTGAAACTCAGTCTTCCATTAATTCAAAATATTTATCAGTCCTTAAAAAATGACTATATATTTAATAAATAAATATCAATTCCTTATTCACCAATAAATAAATCAATAAATATTATATTCACTTAATAAAATATAAATATTTATTAAGTATTATTATCACAAATATTACATAGAACAATTAATGATTGAATATATGTGGTCAAGCAAACCTAAATAATTATTAAAATATGAATGATATTAATATTTATTCAATATGTTAAATAATAAATACTATTTAATATTTAACTAAGGTTTCAAATGTAGTTAGTGTTTGAACCTGTAGTCCTATTTCACAGTGGCATCAGGTAGAGTTTCCAAATGTACATGGTTATCATATGAAAACATTCCAAGGAATTCGTAGACAAATAATTTAATTTTATAATGACATAAAACCTCATATTAATGCTTACTATGTAATATAATACCTTTATCATGATATATCTAATCAATTATGTTACATACTGGTGTCATCACCATATGTTCTCTATGAATCTTTCTTTGAATTTTAGAAAATGAACCTGACTATAGAACACCATAGATGGATTTATTTAAAAAATTTCTATAACAAACCTATACCCTTACTCCTATATCAAATGATAAAAAAATAATCTTCACATTTATGGCTTTGAAAATGATAAATGAGAACCAATTTCAACCATCCTAAAACTTACAACATCAAAAGAAAATATTGGGTCACAGAAAGACCTAAATGTTGTACCTCTCGTACCCCTCATGGTTTAATTTTCATGATCATAATCACTCTCTTTTTTATCTAATCTTGTTTCAAGTGTTTTTGGATGATAGGCATGATTTCAGGTTGCCAAGGAATTGGGCCAAGAAAGCTGAAAGCAAAAGTGGACTGATTTCAGACCACCGGCCAACCGGTGTCCCATCACCGGCCAGCCGGTGGAACCCAGACAGAAGGGACACCTACTGTCTCACCACCGGCCAACCGGTGGACTCCTCACCGGCCAGCCGGTGGTGCCTGGGCAGAAGGCCTCTCCATTTTCCAAAGCACCGGCCAACTGGTGGCCAAGCACCGGTCAGCCGGTGGAGCCATTCAAACTAGCCGTTGGGATTTGACCAGCCTGCTCCCAACGGCTCCGAAGACTTTTCCAATGGATCCGAAGACCCCGAACGACCATATGAGGGTTCCCCCTCTATAAATAAAGGACTAGGAAGCCCCGGAACGGTAGTGGAACAATAACCAAGCCAATGGAAGCCAACAAACACATTTTTCATCATTTGGCAAACCTCCGGCGGATTCCTTCAAGGAACCTCAATTTCTCCAACCCATTTCCACATCCAAGGAGCATCACCATAGAAGCTTGGGAGCGCTATTCATCAACTCCAATCAATCCATTAGCACCCAATACTTCTCCACATTACGGTTTTTCTTTTTTTATTATTTTGAGAATCAATTTGGGTTTGTGCCTACAAACCCCTCTTTCTCTCATCTTCCCTTTGGTTGGGTTTTCACACCACCTTTAAGGTTTGAAGAGGTTAGTCAAGCCTTCCATTTAAAAGGCTTGAGTCATAGGTGAGCTAGCCTTCACCTGTAAGAAGGCTAGTGGGTTCTTGCTCAACCATTAAAAGCAATCTGTAATAGGTTCTAGACTACCTTAAAGTCTAGTGGGTTTCTTGCTAAAACCATTAAAAAGCAAGCGGTAGTAAATCTCTCAACGGTTGAGTTGGGAGTGGAGACGTAGGCTTTGGTTTAAGCCAAACTCCGTTATCAAGTTTTGTGTCTTGCCTCTTTTATTTCCACTGCACTTTTTACTTTTATTTTAAATTGTTAATTATTTTTTAAAAGGCAATTCACCCCCCTCTTGCCATCACTCTCCGACCCAACAATTGGTATCAGAGGTAGTGTTTGATTTATACCTTAACCGGTTTCAAATTAAAGATCCATTATGATGGCTTCATCTTCTTTCGCCCCTGAAGGTTATTCATTGGGTCGTGCTCCATTCTTTGATGGAACCGACTACACTTATTGGAGAACTCTCATGATTAATTTTCTTAGATGCATTGGTTATCCTATCTATAGGATTGTAATGCAAGGCTATACTTTATCTTCTCCCGATGAATCCAAATGGACTCAAGCTGATATTAAAAATTTCTAGCGTGATGGCAAAGCCATGAACGCTCTTCATTGCGGCCTTGATCATAATGAATTCAATCGAGTTTCCACATGCACTTCATCTCATGAAATCTGGAAACTATTGGAGGTTACCCATGAGGGGACCAACAAAGTTAAGGATACTCGATTGGATATGTATCGCCAAGATTTTGAGTCTTTTACCATGCATCCATCTGAAAATATTACTGATATGTTTACTCGCTTTACTGACGTTTTCAATGGTAGAAAGTCCCTTGGTGATGATGTGTCTGCAGAAATGATGGTCAAGAAGATCCTTTGGATCTTACCAAGGTCATGGGCACCGAAAGTCACGGCAATTCAAGAAGCAAAAGATGTCAAGAAAATGCCGGTCGAAGAGCTCATTGGATCCCTCATGACCTACGAGATCACCATGAGGAGGCAAGCTGAAAAGGAAGGCAAACCGATCAAAGTTCCAAAGAACATCACCTTCAAAGTTCAAAAAGAAGAAAGCTCCTCCTCCTCATCGTCTTCCTCTTCAAGCGGCGATTCAGAAATCGAGAACCTTGCCCGCAAAATGAACAAATTCATGAAGAAGCACAAGAAGAAGAAATCCCGCAAGGCTCAACCCAACGAAAAATCCGAGCCCGAGGTAACATGTTACGGGTGTGGCAAGAAAGGCCATTACAAGCCCGATTGTCCACTCAACAAGAAAAAGGCCAATAAAAAGTAAAAGAAGAAGGCATTCAAGGCCACATGGAGTGATAGCTCCACATCCTCCTCCTCCTCCTCCTCAAGTGACAACGGTAAAAAATGTCTAATGGCATTTCATGAGGTAACCTCTTCCGACTCCTCTTCCTCTTGTTCTTAAAATTCTTTTAATCATTTATCTTATGAGGATCTCCAACATGCGAGAGATCAATTAGAGGAAGGTTTTCACGAACTTTCTTCCAAATTTATTGCTTTAAAAAAGAATTTCAAAAAACTTTCTTCCGAAAAGGAACAACTTCTCAAAGAAAAGGAGGAGTTGTCCCTCAAGGTCCAAAACCTTTGCGATATTGATTCTATGGAATCAACAATCAAGGATTTAAGGGAATCCCTAGCTAAGTTCACCGAAGGTGAACATAACCTCTCGAAGCTCCTTGGTTCCCAATGCTTATCTAGAACCACCCAAGGGCTTGGCTATTCCAAGCAAGCTTCCTCTTCCCATGCTCCCACTTTTTTTGTAAGGGGGAGCTCCCAATATAAATTTTGCAACTATTGTAAAAAACCCGGGCACTTAATTTATGAGTGCAATTGCAAAAATGCCCGGTATGGAAGGCCCAAAACCATTTCCTTTAATGATGAATTTCATAGGAGAAGACCCGCCACTAGACAAGTATGGATTGAAAAATCCCTTTTAGCGAGTCTCTCCGGGCCAAAATTTGTCTCGGTTTTAAAATCCTCTCCCCGGTGATTTGTTGTTTTTATTTAGGGGGAGTTAGGATTGTTTAAGCCTTTTTGCTTTATTTTCAAAACTTTCAATTCAAAACTTTCAATTCAAATTTCAAAAATTTCAATTGGTTTAAAATCTCTATCTTGTTTTTCAATCCTTTCCCTCAATCAATTTTTATGCCCCGTGCTATTTTGATAATCACAAAGGGGGAGAAATTCTTGGTTGATTGGGGGAGAAATCTTTCTCTCATGCTTTGCTTTACTTTTCAATTTATCCTTTAAAGCATGCCTTTCATTTCAGTCTTTTACATTCCTTGTTTTGGTGATTGTGATCATCAAAATAGGGGGAGATTTTTGTACCTCTCGTACCCCTCGTGGTTTAATTTTCATGATCACAATCACTCTCTTTTTTATCTAATATTGTTTTAAGTGTTTTTGGATGATAGGCATGATTTCAGGTTGCCAAGGAATTGGGCCAAGAAAGCTGAAAGCAAAAGTGGACTGATTTCAGACCACCGGCCAACCGGTGTCCCATCACCGACCAGCCGGTGGAACCCAGACAGAAGGGACACCTACTGTCTCACCACCGGCCAACCGGTGGACTCCTCACCGGCCAACCGGTGGTGCCTGGGCAGAAGGCCTCTCCATTTTCCAAAGCACCGGCCAACCGGTGGCCAAGCACCTGTCAGCCGGTGGAGCCAGTCAAACTAGCCGTTGGGCTTTGACCAGCCTGCTCCCAACGGCTCCGAAGACTTTTCCAACGGCTCCGAAGACCCCGAACGGCCATATGAGGTTTCCCCCTCTATAAATAAAGGACTAGGAAGCCCCAGAACAGTAGTGGAACAATAACCAAGCCAACGGACACATTTTTCATCATTTGGCAAACCTCCAGCGGATTCCTTCAAGGAACCTCAATTGCTCCAACCCATTTCCACATCCAAGGAGCATCACCATAGAAGCTTGGGAGTGCTCTTCATCAACTCCAATCAATCCATTGGTGCCCAAGACTTCTCCACATTACGGTTTTTCTTGTTTTATTATTTTGAGCATTAATTTGGGTTTGTGCCTACAAACCCCTCTTTCTATCATCTTCCCTTTGGTTGGGTTTTCACACCACCTTCAAGGTGTGAAGAGGTTAGTCAAGCCTTCCCTTTAAAAGGCTTGAGTCATAGGTGATCTAGCCTTCACCTGTAAGAAGGCTAGTGGGTTCTTGCTCAACCATTAAAAGCAAGCTGTAATAGGTTCTAGACTACCTTAAAGTCCAGTGGGTTTCTTGCTAAAACCATTAAAAAGAAAGCGGTAGTAAATCTCTCAATGGTTGAGTTGGGAGTGGAGACGTAGGATTTGGTTTAAGCCGAACTCCGTTATCAAGTTTTGTGTCTTGCCTCTTTTATTTCCGCTGCACTTTTTACTTTGATTTTAAATTGTTAATTATTTTTTAAAAGGCAATTCACCCCCCCTCTTGTCATCACTCTCCGACCCAACACTAAAGACCTTTTAGTAAAAGATTTATCTATAAATAATAACATAAAATTGTAAATTAAACTTTAAATCATTAATTTTTCATGATTAAAGGAAAATTTTTTCATGTTATAATCATCAAAACAAAGATTCTGTTCATAGCTTTGGTAAAAAGTCACTTGCTCAAAAAATGAAAAGAATATTCATATTGAACCTTTTTTTATAAAAAAACATGGATATAAATGAATGAAAAAAATCATTTAATAATAGTCAAAAAATTATTGAAAATATTTTAGAAAAGGATATGAATGGAAAATGTTTTCTGATTGAAAGAGGAGAAACAATTCCATCTTTTCTTAAAAATATTTTCTACACCAATTTGAGTACCAAAAAAATATTACTTAAACATTGAAATTAAATAAATATAAATAGGATAAAATTAAATTTATTTATCAAATAAGGATCATATAATTTCCTCAATTGAAATTCAAATATAAACAATCCTAAATAAAATGGGATTGAAACACAAGCCCATTACCACTTTGGTAACATTTGAATCGTAAGACCCATGAAAGAATGACCTCAAATGAAACTTTAAATATCCTTAGAATAAGGTTATCCATGATATAAAATGTTAATAGGTAATATATACACATTATAAATAATATAGGTGCATAACATAAACATATGTCCCAAATAAGTAAAATTTGTGATGAATAACCCTTACTAAGATTATATCATTGAATCTTGAATTAATCAATGGTATGATTATTTGAAGAAAATTTAATTCCAAAAATAAAGTTTAAATAAAATATAAATAAAAAAATCACATTTAAAACATAATCTTGGAATAATATAATCAACAAATAAGTGATATAACCCAATGAAATGAAATTGAGTTAAGAAACATATTACCACTTTGGTAACTTCACAATCAAAACTCCTTGGATGAAGTTACAAGACTTATAACATAGAATTCCATGAATTATGTTGTATTAATGATATAAAATGTAAAATTTAATTATATATATCATATAAAATAAATTAGGTGTATTACATTAAAACATGCCTCGCTGAAGGGAAATTGAAATGAAATCCCTTACCTTGAGTCGAGTCTTCCCATGCATGTCCTTTAACTCATGTATAATAAAATTATATCATCTATTTAATTGGTTAAGAACATTTTAAAAATTTATTAAATTTCTATTAAAACATTTATTTCATTTATTATAATTTTATTTTTAATTCCTTAATTAGATATGTCAATTTTGGGTGTTTTGAGTGCATCTGGTTCAAAATTTTAAAACAGATTCAGTATGTTGGATGTGGTCAAAGAGATATTTATTAAATTATCTCCAGAATAATAATCACGATATAATTATGTTTTTTATAAATTAATTATACTTTTAAAACCAATATTTTAATATATTTATAAAAAATTTATTACGTTACAGTCATGTAGACGGTGTGACGTACGTATGCATGAGCAACATTTACATTTTTCAAAAATAATGATGGAAATAATGTAAGTATCATTTTAAATTTATATATTAATTATTATATTATAAATATAATATTAACACTTTTAATACCATTATATATACCATTCATGTGATGTAGTGATGAAAAAAAAATCAAATTGATTCATAGAGGTGATAATCCACACGTACGATCGAACAATGATTTCATTTTTCAATAGGTGGAAAAGTAAAAAATAGCTTATATAATATATTTAAATAATGATAATTATTTCATTAATTTCATATACATAACTTAGATCAATCATTATAACCAACTGTGAGAGGTGGTGATGGAAAATGAATTACATCGACTCGTGAGGCAATAGTCTACCGTACACCTGAATGATGGTTTCCTTTCCCTTTTGACATGGATTTATTATGGTTAATACATTAATATAATAAAATAATAGTATATCAGATATAATTATATTATTATATAATAATTTTTAAAAGAGTTTTGAAGGAGGTAGTAGAAGAAATAAAACTAAAATGTTCGGTCAAAATCTATACATCTTCTTCTAAAAACCTCCTTTATTTTATACCTTATTGTTATAAGGTTTGTATTATGCCAAAAATAAGAACTCTAAAACATGGTGTGGTATTTTGGGAAGGTAATTATATATTTATTATCTAAAATATAATTATCAAAATCTGTTAGGAAGAGATGAGACGATGTACCCATTTATAAGTGAGTGGAGGTACAATCTTAGAATTACTCAAAGTATTAAATTAATATAAATTAATTTTCTCATAAAGGTGGAACCAAATTGATATATTTATAATATATGATGATTATAAATCTAAATAATATCATCCATTTTGGCTAAGTTTAGGTGATGTTTTCATAATTATCTCTTTGTTTCAATCCCCTATTAACCTTTTCGACGATTATCATTATATAAAATTTATTTTCTATTTAGGGATCAAGAAAGTTACAATAAAATTAAAAGAGACCCCAAAATAAAACATGGTTTATATTTTCAATAATATAATTTTAAATTGGATTAATACAAGGGCTTTTATAAATTTTAAATCATTTAATAATATATTTTTTACTATAAAATATCATAAATGTCATAGTTAAAACTATTTATTTAATTTCACAATTAAGTCATTAAGATAGAAATGGAATTAGAATACCAAATTTTTAAAAATATCTATTATATAAATATATATAATTTATGGGACACAATAACTAACCCAAAAAAATTATTTTAGGTTGTTTAAAATAATTTACTTGATTTTTCTACTACTTGTTTAAGAACTATGTGAGCATTGCGTAGAAATTTAAGGTAAATATTTCATAAAAAATAAATAAATTTTCATCATAAAAAATTAAATATTATAATTATAAATTAAATATTAATTCAAAATTATTTTTATCTTGATGTAAATATATAAGCTAAATTTAAAAGAGAGTAACATTTTTATTTTTCTTTACACAAAATAATTTATGAGTAATTTTCAAATAAAAATGGAAAAAATTCCCATAATATTAAATAATGGATTAGGATGGTAAAAAATCACTAAAAAAAACATACCAATGGTAATTTTTAGAAATTTTTTTAGTTCTTATCATATTATTTATAACCTTAATCACCTGATTTCTCTTACCAAGATGGAAAATATTGACTACAATTATTATTTGTAATGAACAAAAATAAAATTGAGAAATTTAAACAATTTGAACCATTGGATTAAAAATATTAGATACATTTTTCCTGATTTAATTCCTTTAATTTTATGAAATCAATTTTAATATAAATGCATAAAACTTAATGAAAAAATGGTTTTTTTGAAAAATGTGTTTTTATGCTCAAAAATGAACTTATACAAAAATAAAGTAAAAGGATGATTCAAATATAATTAATTAGTTTAGATATAATTAAATAATACCTATTTTACTTAGAAATATAATTAGAATAATAATAAAATTCATTAATGATATTAAGGGAATGTTTGGAAAAATTGGTATTTTCACTATTCCTTAAAAAATCAACCATTTCAGAAAAATAAAAGAAATTAAACCTACAATAATTTTGATACGATGATTCAAAAAATTATTTTATTTTCATTAAATAAAATTTATAATTTTTTTTGACATTAATTGAAACATTTTCTCACAAAAATGAATAAAAATAATTTTTGAAGAAAATGTATTTTTGAAGCATATATTGACTTTACTGAAAACCGAGTGATTATTTATTAATAATTAATCAACAATTTTCTATTTATTTGGGACCTTATATATATATATATAATAATTTAGTTCCTCCTATTAATTCCATTCAATTCAATGAATTTGTTATATTGATCATATTTAACTTATAACATTTTATCGTTTATTTAAATTCAGTGTTGTGTGTTGGATTTTCTATTGAACAAAGTTATCTTTTAAAATATCAAGGTGTTACAATATAACATATTTAATAAATTGTATCCTAAAAATTTTAACTTTATCTTGGTAATTAAAGGGTTTCCATATGAAAATACCTTTTTTGAAAACCCATATCAAGAAAAGGTTCAAGAACACTTCCTTTTGAAAAAGGGGAAAGAAAAATATGAAGGTCATCTAGAATATCACATAAATAAGTTTCAAAATAAGAGAAAATTAATGGGAAGTGATAATATAGACATTAAGTAAAATTATAATTTTCAAATAACGATGAAGAGGGATAGAGAATATTTTCAAAAGTAAGTGAATTATAATGAGAACATTAATGACTATAAAACTATAAATAAATAAGGTGTAAAAAAAGAACATCGATTCATTAAAAATAAAGGTAATAGGATAAAATTTTTATTTCAAGATTATTTCCCTAGTTTTTGATGAATTAATTTACCACATAAGAAAAAAAACACAAGAAAATATACTTACTTTATTTTATTCAAATTCAAAAATGTAATTCAATCGTTTGAATCCATGTTTCAACTAATTTCCACCTTTATCTAATCTTTATCTCCAAATAACGAGTATCAATATTTATTTCCTAAAGAAATATAATAATATTCTTATTGACCATGTGGTATATAAAATGATAAAATTTATTTCTTCCTATATTTATTAAAAAATGTCTTCCACAAGGTAATATAATGCCCAAAAAAACATCATATGGGGAAACAATAAATTAATCTCTAAAATTAAATAATAATCTCCAAAGTTCAAATTAAATAATTCAAAAAATAATTAATCATATACACCCTATAACCTTAATAACCTTAATATTAAAGAATGATTTAAACTAAATGGTTGTCTCATACCTTTAATCACAATTCCAAACAAGTTTAATATAATTATTATGAAATAATAAATCATGTTGAACCTAAGGGTTACACATATCTCAAACCAATAAAACATCTCTGCAAATATCATTAATCGCTATAAAATGTCACCAGTTAAAACCTAAAAAGGGGATTCCATGAATTTGATCTTATGATCAACCTTAAACTTATAAACCTATAATGGTATCCATAACTATTATGTTAACCTCACTTTAAAACATCCTAAAATACAAATTTATTTGAACCCTACTCCAATACCAATTGTAATAGACACAAACCCAAACTCTCAGGTCTGGGGGAAAACAATTAATCTTTGTATTAATGGATTTGATACTAATAAATATGACCAAATTTCAACCTTCCAAAAATATTAAACCTAAAAATGAAATATTGAATCACTTAATTACCCAATAACTATTTTGGTTTAGTGTTTTAGAGGATAAGGAAATAATTTTATATGATAATTCCCTTGTCTTTATGTGATCATTTTTACTATTATACCCAAATTTTTTTATTTCATAATAATTATTCTATATTTCCCAAATAAATTCTTCACCCATGAAAATTTTCTAGAAAAATATCATTAAACATAATTATTCTTAATTTTAGGAAAAAAATTATAATATTGATCTCAAAAACATAGTATGGTTAAACATAAGAATTTATAATTGAATGTCATCAATGATCATAAAATGATATTAAGGGTATGATGATAGAATAAAAGTGTATGTGTATAAAATAAGATAATTCATAATCATCAAAACATGGATCATATATTATGAAACAGGGAAAAAATATTTAACATAACATAAGAGTCATATAAGTCAAAAATCTTGAGAAATATAAAAACAATCCTTGAACAAAGGATATCTTAAAACTTAAAAAGAGAATAAAGAAAACATGATGGTAAATTGGAACATCAATTTCATAATACTCTTACAAATAGAATAACATACTAAAGAAATTCCAATAATATATTAGTAGTGACCTATAAACAGTTAAATCTATCCCTTTACCCAATGAATTAAAGATATATATCAGGCTCACCTATCATCATTAACTAGATATGGATAACCCATGATCATGATATATATTTGTATCACTTATCATAATAAACAATTCCCAATAACTATAACATATTCATAACACATTATTGTATCATTACAAAATATCCCTAGTGTATCATAAGTAAAATAAAGTGTTGTTGTAGTTGATGAATATAAATACCATAAAAAACCATTAAATAAAAACTCAAGGAAAACACCCTTTCCACTTTGAAAATAAATTTTTAAAAATAAAAATTTCTATGGTATTAATATTTTTTTAAAAAGAACCATAAATCTTTTTATGTTAATCTTCAAATCATTAAGCAGTTAAGGTGATGTGAAATTTAATTCATGATATAATCATTAAAACAAATACTATATTCACAACTTTGTTAAACAAAAACCTTATTTAGAAAGAAACAAGAAGATCCTTATTAAATATTCTTGTAAAAATTCAAACATTGGAAAAAATTAATTTAAAAAATCATTGAAGAATAGTACAAAAACATTCATGAAAACATTTATAAAACATGGATATGGAAGAAATATTTTTTATGTCTGAAAGAGAATAAATAAAGTAGAAATTTTCCTAAAAGAATTTCTTAAATATTTTTTCCACCAAGGAGAGAAAAATGGTACTTAAACATAATAATTATAGATATATGAAATCGGTAAAAAAATGAAATAGATTTTTCAAATAATGATTATATAATTTCCACAATGGAAATTCAAGCTTAAAATATCCTGATTAAAATGAGATTGAATCATAAAAAACTTAAAATTTTAGTTTTTTTTATGAATCCTAAGCCCCATGAAAGAATAAAATTGGATAAAACTTAAAATATAATGAACATAATGATATAAATGATATAAAATTTCAAGGGTTAATATATACACCTCATAAATAATATATGTGCATAACATAAACATATGTACCAAAGAAGAAAAATTTGAGGTGAATAACCCTTACAAAGATCATATAATTGAATTGAGAATTAATAAGTGTAGTAATTATGTGAAAAAAAGGTAAATCCAATTTTTTTTTAAATATAATATAAATCATACCATGTTCATTTCACTATTTATATTGGCATAATTGAAGAAGTGACACAACCTAATGAAAGGAAATTCAGTTAAGAAACTTCTTAATGTTTTGGTAACTTTATAATCAAAACCCCTTGGATGAACTAATATGAATTTTATCATAAAATACCATAAAGTATGAAGGATTAATTATATAACATATAATAGGGAATTATATACACCATAAAAAGTAATTAGGTGTATAACATTAAACCATGCCTCAATGAAGGTAAATTGAGATGAATCCCCTCACCTCAAGTCCAGAAATTCTATGTATCTCCATTAACTCATGTATGAAAAAATTATATAAATTATTTATTTTTTAATAAACCTTTACAAGTATATTAAATTATAATTACACCATTTTTTCATTTATTACAATGAAATATTTAATTACTTAACAGGTTATATACACATCATGAACTTTGAGGACATTCAGTTTATAATTTCAAAATGGCTTTGGTATGTTGACCATGGTAAAAGGGATATGTTTTCTATAATATACATAAAATAATCATGTTATAATTCAAATTTATATTCATATATTATACTCTTAAAATGAATCATGAATGATAATTATGAAAAATGAATTATGTTACAATCATGGAGACGACAGGTCGAACGTTTACATGAGTGACATTTCAATTTTTCAACAAAACATAATGGAAAGAATGTGAGTAAAATTTTAAATTTTTATAATTATTATTATATCATAAATATCATATTATATTTTTAAATATAATTATATATGCCATCCATGTGATTTTGTGGTGAAAAACGAATTGCATCACTTCATGGAGGTGGTAGTCCACACGTCTTCTTGAATAACATTGTCATTTTCAAATGGATTGAAAGGTAATAAAATAGATGATATATTATATTTATATAGTTATAATTATGTGATTAATATGATATATATAAATTTAATATATCATTATAACCAATTATGAGAGGAGATGATGGAGAATGAATTACATCGATTCGCAAGGTAGTAGTCTGCCCTACACATCAATGTGGGTTTCCTATACCATTTTTTGGAATAAGAATATTAATTAAGGGAAAGAAATTAAAATAATAAAATATAATAATATGTGATATATTTTTATTATCATATCATAATGGTTATTAGTGTTTTGAAGGAGGCATAATAAGAAATAAAACTAAAACATTCGATGAAAAGCTATACCTCTTCTTCGGAAAGTCTTCGTTCCTTTATACCTTAATCCCTATATAGTTGGAATTATTATAAAACTAATACATCTTTAAAATGGTAAGGGATTTTGGAAAGTTATTAGGGAATGTTATGTAAGAACAAATGATCTTAAAAGGTGTGAGGAATAAAGAAGAAAAGGTTCCCTTTTATAAGTTAGGGGAGGGATAATCTTGGAATTACTTAAAGAATTAATTTAGTATAAATTATTTTTTATAAAAAATAGAAATTTTGTTATATATTTTGAATAGAGCATGAGGTTTAATTTAAATAATATCATCCCATAAAATTTAGACTATTTTAGGTGATGTTTTCTTCCTTTTCTATTTATTTTAATCTCCCTTTAACCCTTTTAACGATTATCATGATATTAAAAGTTTTTACACTTTAGGGGTCAATAAAGTTACCATAAAAAGAAAGTAAAACCATTAATGGAAAAGGTTTGATATTTTAAATCATATCCCATTATTTTTTTGAAATTTTATTTTAATTAATTTTAAATCATTTAATAAAATATTATTTATTATAAAATATCATTAATGTCATTTTTAGAACTATTATTTAATTTAAATTTAATGTTTATAGGAAAATAATGTAATTAGAATATAGAATTTTAAAAATTAAATAATATATATATATTTATTTATTAAATTTTTGGGACACTATAAATAACCCAAAAAAATTTCTTTTAGTTTTTTGAAATCATTTACTTGATTTTTCAACTTGTTGCACAAGCACTATGAAATCACTACATAAGCAATTAAGGTAATTATTTCATCACTAAAAATTATAAATAAATTTCCAAAATAAAAACAATTTTAATTTTATTAAAATAACCTTTAATATTAATTTGAAATTTATTTTTATCCCTATATAAACATATATGATAAATTCAAAAGTAAGAGCGAGGCCTTTTGTATTTTTTGTTACATAAAATAATATATAAGTCATTTTATAAGAAATATTACACAAAATTTACATAAATTAGAATATTTTATGGTGATTATGGTAAGACAAATAATAAAATATATTAAATGAATGTTTTAGGGTTATTTTTTGTCTTTGTCATATTATTTTTAACCTTAACTACCTTATTTACCCTTACCGAGGTGACAGATATTTACTACATTTACTATTCATTATTAAAAAAATGAAACATATTAAAAAAATTATAAATTCATGATTATAAATATAGAATCATTTTTTTAAAATGAAATTCCTATAATTGGAATAAATAAATTTTAATATTAATGCGTAAAACACACCAAAAACAAATTTTATAGAAAAAAGAATTTTTAAGCTAAAAAATGAACATATACCCAAATCAGGTATAATAATGATTAAAATGTAATTAATTTTATTATATATAATTAAATAAATCTTATTTTAATTTTATATAAAATCATTACGATATTTTTTAATGAAAATAAATGATAGATTTATTAAAATCAGTATTTCTCACTATTCACTAGAAAATCAAACTTTTTTAGAAAAAACCAAAAAATTCACCCTAAGAAAATTTTACTATGATAATTTAAAAAATGATATCATTATCATAAAATAAAATATCCAAAAGTGGTATAAATTAATTATAATATTTTCTTATTAAAATTAATAGAAATTATTTTGTAAGAAAATGTATTTTTTAAGCATAAAATAACTACTGAAAATTTAGTGTTTATTCCCTAATAATTAACCAATAAATTTGTAGTGAGTTGGAACTTAATATATATATATATATATATATATATATCTTTGTGCGTTTCATAATTTTATTTATCCAATTAATATCCTCTCATTCAATGGATAGGTTATATTGATCATATTCAAATTATAATATTTTTATGGTTCGTTTACGCTCGGTGTTGCATGTTGCATAAGATATTGAAAATAATTTTATTTTAAAATATCATCGTGTTATAGTTTTGTTACAATAAAACATCTTGAGCTACTAAAATACATTAAATAATATAAGATACATATCATTTATCACATTATTAATTAATGCAATATTACTCGTGACACAACCAATATATCCAACTTCACCGCAAACATATAACACTATGGTCTTAATAAATATATCAAAGTATGAAACTAATAATATACATCAATAGTAATCATAAATTATAAGGATATATACCGATTAACATAGATATAAATATCTAACTACACATATGAATACTTATTTCCCACTAGCTATTTGTGTTCTCATAATCTCCTTCACTGGAAATTACCAAGGGTGTAGTCCATAAGAAAGTACCACAAAGTACAATAAGTCTCCAAACCAGTTAGCCTATATAATTTATGTCCCATAAAATGATATAATAATTCTATATAAAATATATTTAATAATATAGTCATGGAACTTATTGGTTCTCATCATAGTTGTAACACCCCAGGTAAATAAATAATATAAATTTTTTATATTTATCCCTATTTGTGAATAAAATGTTAATATTTAAAGGGAATTCTATGTTCGATGGCTTACCCAATACGCAACAATGAGTTCCTTTGAAATCTTACGTTGAACTCTAATAATAAATTAATTTTATTTTAAATGGTAGTTAACACCTAGCCGTTGTAATGAGGGAATGAACAGAACTAACTACAAAATGATTATATATGTTTGTAAAATATTTTTTACTTTTTACAATAAATGTTAGAGGATTAAAAATGCGAATGAATCCAATTTTAAGTGTAAACATTCTAATATTCTTTAAAAGGTCGATTAACCGCCTTTTGATGGTGAACCTCTTTTAAATCCAATTTTTGACAATTTTATGTGTTATATTTGAGAAAATAAAATTCTTCTTTAGAATTGGGACATCAAAATTTACTTTGTGTAAATTTTTGGTATTTTTCCGATAAAGTTCATTTTTAATGAATAGTGAAAAATGTTGTATTTTAATTCAAAACCTCTTTTTAATCTAATTTATTTATATGATTAGATTATATTTTGAATTGGTTTTAATGTGAAATTAGAATATATTTTTACCATTTAATCCAATAGTGGTCATTGGAATTAATTTCATTTTGAAATTGGACTTGAACTAGTGTCAATCTCTTAATAGATATTATTTCTTAAAAACACGCTATTTGTTTTGACAGTGGGAATTAATTATTAAATTAATTAATGAAACTTATATGTTTTTAATTTTTTAAAATAGACATCATTTTTGAATTTGGAATATCAAATATAGCTTAGGGTGAATTTTTGGTATTTTTCTGAAAAACTTCAATTTTTGATGAATAGTGAAACCACAAAGTGGTAGTTTAAAAACTGATTTTTTGTTTAAATGAAACTTTACCACTTCTGTGATTTGAATTTCAAAAATCTGACATACATGGTTTTCATTAAGATGTAAAATTTGGTTCAATGGGACTAAAATAATTTTCTGGTGAACAGTAACTTTTAAGTTTTTAATCGCGATTAGAGGTAATTAGTGTAATTTAAGGTAAAAATGATATTATAATAAAATGAAAATAACTTTAAACTTGTCCTAACCCTATTTAATGATTCATGGACGACCAATACAACCCATGGGTCGATTTTTGGGACCCTATGGAGCCACTTGGGTAAGATAATGACATTAATGCCTTTTATTTAAAGTAAAAGTAAAAATGACACAAACATGCATTGTTTTACTAAAAAAAATTTTACATGGGGTTATACAAGTCATATTTTTGACTATAAATATTCATTGTAAATATAAAAATATTTCCTACATCATAGTATTTTATTATAATTTTTAGACATTAAATAAATTAAATTATTTATGACAACATGATGATGCATCGATTACCTCATTATTTAACGATTTAAATAAAATGAAACGATAATGTAAAATCTAAGACCTACACATGTCAAAAACCTATTATATGTGAGGATTTAAAATAATTATCACCTTATCCTCGAAATATATAATTTTGGGACCTTTAAAATCCGAAATTCATTTTATAATAATGTTACTTTTCAAGACCTTCCAAGAGTGCCCCTCCTCTCCTCTTATAAAAGGCCCCCACCTCTACCTCCTTACACACACCTCTCAAGCCTTTGGATCAGAAAACCCATGACCATTTTGTCTCTCCACATCCCTCTATTACTATTAGAAGCCTCACTTTGGGAAGACGTCTTCCCAAGGAAGCCTTTGAGCTCAAATCAAAAAGAGTTACCCGATTTTAAGGTAATGTCTTCACTTTTGTTATTTTGTATTATTTTGCTTCTCCAACCCCATAAACTCTTTTCATTCATTTCTTTTGTAACAAATACAGTATATTAAATATATTAGGATGTTGTTATAAGAAGGATTCGAGCTACACTTACACACACCTACATCTAATGGTTAAAGAACATACTGTTTCTGTGGATGGTGAATTTCTGCCTCACGAAACGATGATTGTTCAATATTCTTTTAACACCTTCAAAGGTGGCCATTAAGATGTCACTATATTTATATATGATATATAATATTTTTTTTCCTTAATCTGCTGTATTTTTCATTTATGTCATACCTTTATGGTTTTTATTATGGGTAAACGCTATATCTTCATTTTAGGATGTGCGGACTACCACCCCCTCAAAGTGATTTGATTCATTAATACCAAATGTGGTATGTATAAAGGATAGATTTAATAATATTATATATGATACCATACTATAATTATAATACTATTATGTATCATTATGTTTTAATTCCATTAAATATTAAATAGAAATGGAAGTAGCGTTCATGCATACGTACGGCTTACCGTCTCCATGAATGGTGCATTTCATTTCTTACCTCAAAATGATATGTACTATTATAAATACATGTATATGTAGGATATATATGATATATATGATATCCAAATCATGAATATAATTCTGGATATAAGGAACCTTTGAACACATAAAAACAGGTAATTGTAAGAAGTCCATTTTTGACTTAAGTACCAAATATCGACAAAACAAACTTTATTAACATAAATGATTACATATTGTTTATAACATGGAAATAAGTTGTATAAAAGGAATAATAAAATTGAAAAAAAGTTCTTAATAAATTATAAATTAACTTTAGTTTATTATTCACGAGATTAAAGAGCGATCGAGTCAAGTCGGACTTGAGGTAAGGGATCCGGCCTCTCTCTTTCTTTCCAAGTACCCTCTTTTATGTCATTTCATTTATGCTCCATGTTCTTATGTTGTAGGATGTTATTATAAATTAACCATACTGTAATTTTTATTTTAAAATGATTAGATACCCCCTATTACTCTCATAAATTCATTTTTATAATTTTTAAGTGGCGTCGTTAGGCTGCCGAATTTTCGTAAGAGATCAAACCTCTCTCTTTCTTCTAAAGTACTCTCCTTTATGTGACTTATTTTAAGATCCTCTTTATTATGGTGGGGGATGTTCTTTTATATTAATATTTCTATAAATTATATTTTAATATGATTAGAGACCCTATTTGATCTCATCAATCCATTTTCTTGAACTTTTATGTGGCGCCGTTAGGCTGCCGAATGTTCATAAGGGGATTTTCATCTCACTTTTTATTACCGTGAGATTCATGCAACATTGGACACTATTTCATTTTATGTGGTGTATGTACTACCCATTATTTTACTATTTTTATAATATAATCTCATTTATTGGTAGTTACATCTTCATTTTATGACCCCTCTTTCATGGGGTGTACGTTTCAAAAGTGGCCGAAATCGGTAAGGGAACCTTTCATACTCCTCTTTTAAAAAGTCTTATTTTGTTATGTCTTTTAATTTACATATTTTTATGTTGGGATATGTTCTTATATATCCTTATTGATTTAAATTTTACTTCCAAGTGATGATATACCATTTTCTCTCTCATCAACTAATGTTATGTATTTTAAAGTGACGCCGTTAGGCTGTCAAATTTTACCAAGGGAACTTCTTAACCCAATTTCGATTTTTTTGGGTTCAACATGTACTTATAGAATATGTCATCCTTTGAATATGTGTGAATGACCTTTTATTGTTTTAAACTTAGTATCCTTTTATATTGGGTGTATTTATATTTGTCACACATAATTATGAGATTGATTTATCCTTAATATAAGGATACCTTCTTTATAATGGATTTCATCTCATTTTACATTTCTATTGAGACTTCATTTTTGTTATGCACCAGTTCACTCTTATATGGTCTATATAATTTCCTTTGGAATATTATATCATCCCTTTATTCTCGTGATATTATCAAGTTCTGATAAATTTTATTCCTCAATTATTGTATTCATGTGTCACTCATTTTGTTAAAGACCATTTAACTAAAATATCGTTTTAAATGTTTTAAGGATTTATTCTTATAAATATTTATCATTAATATCCAAGTTTTTAAAATGGTTTTAAGGATTTATTTATATGGATATTCATGGTTTAAAATGTTAAAAGCTTCAAAGTGGTATGGGACACTTTGATTCAAAAATCTATTTATTAAATGTTTTAAATGGTTTTAAAAATGGTATTTAGAATGGATTCATTATTTCAATATCTTAAAATGTTATATTGTTATTGCAATGTGGTAATGTTATATTTCTTTTATTCTTAAGTTATGTGCTATAATTATGTTATGGTTCTTGGGCATTTTTTATGAATACGGGTGGTTCCATGATAAACTAAGGGCGGGTGAGCCCGATATAGCTCTCCAATGCATTGGGTAACGCAAAGGGGTTAAACGTTAAGGTTTGTCCGAAGAGATTTAGGGAATATACTATGATGGGTATTCCAAACATAACCAAGAGGGTTACTCCATATGTAAGGATGTTATGAATTCCTCAAGTTACCTTTATGTCTTATGATTTCTATGATTTATTCATGTTTTGATGGGGTATGTTAAAGTGATTATATTTTATGAGTAAAGTATGATTTCATTGATTCTTATGTATACATGTACTCATGTTTCCTTTCCATATTTTTATATCCCTTACTGATATTTTTATTCTCATCCCAAGATTTTTAAATGTTTTTCACAGGTCAAGGGAAAGGAACATGATATGATGTTAGTGTCAAGGAAGTGTCAAGAAAGAATCCATTTTTTATTTTAAATATGTTTTCGTTGATAGGAAAAAATGAATACTATCTTTTATGTAACCACTTTTTTAAATGTGGAATGTAATGCATGATTTAAGATCTAATTCTCTAAAACTCTAAACCTGAAAAGATCCTCAATGTGAATTATTCATTTAATTCAATATTAAGTAAGGTATAAGGTCGGGGTCTTATAGTTGGTATCAGAGGTCGGTTTAGATAACTTTAGAGGTTAGAGTGTTGTTTATGAAAAAGTGACAAGTTGGGTATAACCGCAATGGTTAGTATATTATATGGAGTCATTGTTGTTTTTTGAAAGTTAGAATGAGTTTGAGATAACTTGGATAAGTATATCTTGGTGTTTATCTTCCTCTTTATTATATGATGATTTTACTGATATACTCACACTGACCTTTTTGGTTTTAGTAAATGGCTGGATCTAGCAGGCACCAAAGTAATAGTGGATTTGAAGAAAACTGTGACAGTTTTATGAAATAACAACTGAATGATATGGGAGCTGCAATGAGAACTCTTGTGGTTATCCTCAATCAACTGTCTGGAGTCATGATTGACCACCTAAACCTTAGTGATTTTTATAGGGCATCGTATATGCGAGAAACGAATCCCTACGGAAGTTCAGGTAATAATCATAAAGGTAAGTATGTTAAAAAACCTATGTGTAAAAGATGTGGAAAGAAACACATAGGAAAATGTTTCAAATGGACAGAAAGATTCTATAGATGTGCAAATGAAGGTCATAAAGCAAGAACCTACCGTGGAAAAAGGAAGCATCTAGTTGACTCTAGGAAGGGGAAGTAAGTTCTTTCTAAAGGATCAATTGAATGTTTCAAATGTAGTGTGCATGGTCATTATGAAAACACTTGTCCTACGAAGATGTTTCGGGAATGGGGTCACCAAGATCATACAAATATTCGTTTACCAATACCTAATGCCATTCCGATTGAGGATGAAGAAACAAACAATGACCAATGAAAGGTATGGATTATTTCTTAACATATGTTTTCCTATTATTAGAATCTTAGGATATGATTCATAATTTTGTATGTAGGAAAGAATTATTTCAGAATAATTTGAAAAGGAATGGTTAATGGATCATGAAGAATGTTGAATGAGTAAGAAGTCAACATATAAGGGATTCAAGAGTTATGGTAGATTTTAAAAATCTTAAATGTATTAAGTCTATTTTGATGATGGAGGTAAATTAGAAGAATTTTTTATAGTATATGTAACCCTGATGTTTGATATATGAAAATTTTATTCAAGGAATAATTATCATTTATTTGGTGGATATAGTTACAAAGAACCATTTGGGTTTATATGATCCTTGAATTTGAGGCAATTAGTGGTTAATACATTTTGGGTTGCAAAATAAAAGTTATTAGATAACCTTTATGGTTAAATTATGTTATGTTTATTTTTGATGATTTTTTATCTTTTTAGGGAATTTTTTATATAGTTTTGGAAAAAGGACAACATGCAGACCGTGTGACAACCCGTCGCGTCGGATGAAGCTGCGGGAATCAAACCCACAACTAAAGTGTGATTGCTATTTATCGCCTACCACTGGACTACGTAAAGCCCCTGGTTAGTATGACTTATTATTTTTAGTTATATGATTTTATGAATTAAGAGTAAGTTGATTTTGGGTTATCTATGGAAATTATTAACCTACCATAGAGTATATGTGATTAGGTTAATTAGTTTTCAATATGAGACTTTGAGAGCAACTGATGTTATTTGGAGATAAGTGTTAATTTGTACCTTGGAATACTATGTGATTAAATCCTTAAAATATTTGGATTTAAATATTAGTTTGGTTTACTTTGAATAATTTTATGGACAAATTGTTTATCGAATGGTCTTCGTTGAACTTTGGGTATTTTTTGACAAAATTTTGAGATTAAGAATATATTTGTTTTTTAAAAAAGGATTATCCTTTTTAGGTATTATCTGATCTTGTACGAACCTTTTTAGTTTTGGTTAAGGTCTAAAGACACGGGAAGTTTATAGTTATCTTTTTTGGATTAGGTGATTCCCAAGAAGTAGATTATAGTACTCTTAATGCGAAAAAGTATTCCTAAATACTCGTCTTTTGGAGAAAATATGAGTTTGATTTAGGAATCTAGTAAAAGTTGAAAGTCTACGTGACAACTAAGTATGTTTCATTATGATTTAGTTAAGATCAAAAATAAATTCCTCAATTAAGAGTAACTTAAGACAAAAATGTTGTCTGTTAACTTTTCCTACTGGGGAATCGAACACCGTTTAACCCATCACAAGTTTGTGATTTTCTTGTGGTTAACTTTCTCCTAAACTTGTTTTCTATCACTCTCCCTCAGAACAGGACCCTCTTTTTTCTCCTCCATATCCATATTTTCATACTTGTAATCCTAGCATGGGTTAGCTCGGGTGACCTTTGTACTTCTCTATCTTTATTTTAAAGTGATTGTTTTACTAACTCTTGTTCTGAGGTGGGATTTTCAATGAAGTTTCCAAGCCCAATTTTAAAATTGTGAGGACGCAATTCCCAAAAGGGCGGAAGGATGTAACACCCTAGGTAAATAAATAATATAAAATTTTTATATTTATCCCTATTTGTGAATAAAATGATAATATTTAAAGGGAACGCTATGCTCGATGGCTTACCCAATACGCAACAATGAGTTCCTTTGAAATCTTACGTTGCACTCTAATAATAAAATAATTTTATTCTAAATGTTAGTTAACACCTAGTCGTTGTAATGAGGGAATGAAAAGAACTAACTACAAAATGATTATATATGTTTGTCAAATATTTTTTACTTTTTACAATAAATTTTAGAGGATTAAAAATGCGAATGAATCCAATTTTAAGCGTAAACATTCTAATATTCTTTAAAAGGTTGATTAACCGCCTTTTGATGGTGAACCTATTTTAAATACAATTTTTGACAATTTTATGTGTTATGTTTGACAAAATAAAATTCTTCTTTATAACCGGGACATCAAAATTTACTTTGTGTAAATTTTTGGTATTTTTCCGATAAAGTTCATTTTTTAATGAATAGTGAAAAATGTTGTATTTTAATTCAAAAACTCTTTTTAATATAATTTATTTATATGATTCGATTATATTTTGAATTGGTTTTAAAGTTAAATTAGAATATATTTTTACCATTTAATCCAATAGTGGTTATTGAAATTAATTTCACTTTGAAATTGGACTTGAACTAGTGTCAACCTTTTAATAGATATTATTTCTTAAAAACACCGTATTTGTTTTGACAGCAGGAATTAAGTATTAAATTAATTAATGAAACTTATATGTTTTGAATTTTGTAAAATTGAAATCATTTTTTAATTTGGAATATCAAATATAGTTTAGGGTGAATTTTTGGTATTTTTCTGAAAAACTTCAATTTTTGATGAATAGTGAAACCACTAAGTGGTAGTTTAAAAACTGATTTTTTGTTTAAATGAAACATTACCACTTCTATGATTTGAATTTCAAAAATCCAACATACATGGTTTTAATTATGATGTAAAATGTGGTTCAATGGGATTAAAATAATTTTCTTGTGAATAGTAACTTTTAAATTTTTAATCGCAATTAGAGGTAATTAGTGTAATTTAAGGTAAAAATGATATTATAATAAAATGAAAATAACTTGACACTTGTCCTAACCCTATTTGATGAGTCATGGACGACCAATAAAACCCATTGGTCAATTTTTGGGACCCCATGGAGCCACTTGGGTAAGATAATGACATTAATTCCTTTTATTTAAAGTAAAAGTAAAAATGACACAAACATGTATTGTTTTACTAAAACGATTTTTACATGGGTTTATACAAATAATATTTTTGACTATAAATAGTAATTGGAAATATAAAAATATTTCCTACATCATAGTATTTTTATTATAATTTTTAGACATTAAATAAATTAAATTATTTATGACATCATGATGATGCAGTGATTACCTCATTATTTAACGATTTAAATAAAATGAAAAGATAATGTAAAATATAAGACCTAAACATGTCAAAAACTTATTGGATGCGTGGATTTAGAACTATTAACACCTTATACTCGAAATATATAATTTTTTGACCTTTAAAATCCGAAATGCATTTTATAATAATGTTACTTTTCAAGACCTTCCAAGAGTGCCCCTCCTCTCCTCTTATAAAAGGCCCCCACCTCTACCTACTTACACACACCTCTCAAGCCTTGGGCTAGGCCAAACCCTTACCATTTTTCCTCTACAAATCCCTCTATTACTTCGAGAAGCCTCAGTTTGGGCAGAAGTCTTCCCAAGGAAGCCTCTGATCTCAAATCAATAAGAGTTACCTGATTTTAAGGTAATGTCTTCACTTGTGTTCTTTTGTTATATTTTGCTGATCCAACCCCATAAACTCTTTTTATTCATTTATTTCGTAACAACATGAGTATCTTAAATATATTAGGATGTTTTTATAAGAATTATTCGAGCTACACTTACACACACCTACATCTAATGGTTAAAGAACATACTGTTTCGGTGGATGGTGAATTTCTGCCTCACGAAACAATGATTGTTCAATATTATTTTAACACCTTAAAAGGTGGACATTAAGATTTCACTATATTTATATATGATATATAATATTTTTATGTTTTCCTTAAGATTATTTATTTTTCATTTATGGCATACCTTTATGGTTTCTATTATGGGTAAACGCGATATCTTCATTTTAGGAAGTGCGGACTACCGCCCCTCAAAGTGATTTGATTCGTTAATACCATACGTGGTACGTATAAAAGATAGTTTTAATAATATCATATATGATACCATACTGTAATTATAATACTATTATGTATCATTATGTTTTAATTCCATTAAATATGAAATAGAAATGGAAGTAGCGTTCATGCGTATGTATGTCTTACCGCCTCCATGAACCGTGCATTTCATCTCTTACCTCTAAATTATATGTACTATTATAAATATATGTATATGCAGGATATATATGATATATATGATATCCAAATCATGAATATCATTATGGATATAAGGAACCTTTGACCACATAAACAACATGTAATTGTAAGAAGTCCATTTTTGACTTAAGTACCAAATATCGACAAAACAAACTTTATTAACTTAAATGATTACATATTGTTTATAACATGAAAATAAGTTGTATAAAAGGAATAATAAAATTGAAAAAAAAATTCTCAATAAATTATAAATTAACTTTATTTTATTATTCTGGAGATTAAAGAGCGATCGAGTCAAGTCAGACTTGAGGTAAGGGATCCGACCTCTCTCTTTCTTTCCAAGTACCCTCTTTTATGTCATTTCATTTATGATCAATGTTCTTATGTTGGAGGATGTTATTCTAAATTAACCATACTTTAATTTGTATTTTAAAATGATTATATTCCCCTCTTACTCTCATCAATTCATTTTTATAATTTTTAAGTGGCGTCGTTAGGCTGCCGAATTTTCATAAGAGATCTAACCTCTCTCTTTCTTTTAAAGTACTCTCCTTTATGTCACTTCTTTTAAGATCCTCTTTCTTATGTTGGGGGAAGTTTTTTTATATTAATATTTCTGTACATTTTATGTTAATATGATGAGAGATCCTATTTGATCTCATCAATCAATTTTTTTGAAGTTTTATGTGGTGTCGTTGGCTGCCGAATGCTCATAAGGGGATTTTCATCTCACTTTTTATTCCCATGAGATTCATGCTACATTGGACACTATTTCCTTTTTTGTGGTGTATGTACTGCCCATTATTTTACTATTTTTATAATATAATCTCATTTATGGGTAGTTACATCTTTATTCTATGACCCTTCTTTCATGGGGTGTATGTTTCGAAAGTTTCCCAAATCGGTAATGGAACCTTTCACACTCCTCTTTTAAAAAGTCTTATTTTGGTATGTATTTTAATTTACATATTTTTATGTTGGGATATGTTCTTATATATCCTTGTTGATGTAAATTTTATGTCCAAGTGAGGAGATACAATTTTCTCTCTCATCAACTAATGTTATGAATTTTAAAGTGACGCCGTTAGGCTATCAAATTTTACCAAGGGAACTTCTTAACCCAATTTCGATTTCTTTGGGTTCAACATGTACTTATTGAATATGTCATCCTTTGAATATGTGTGAATGAACTTTTATTGTTTTATACTTATTATCCACTTATATTGGGTGTATTTATATTAGTCACACATAATTATGAGATTGATTTATCTTTAATTTAATGATACCTTCTTTATAATTGTTTTCATCTCATTTTCCATTTCTATTGAGACTTCATTGTTGTTATGAACCAGTTCACTCTTATATGGTGTATATAATATCCTTTGTAATATTATATCATTCCTTTATTCTCATGATATTATCCAGTTCTGATTAAATTTTATTCCTCAATTATTGTATTCAAGAGTCACTCATTTTGTTAAAAACCCTTTAACTAAAATATCATTTTAAATGTTTTAATGATTTATTCTTATAAATATTTCTCATTAATATCCATGTTTTCAAAATGTTTTTAAAGATTTATTTATATGGATATTAATGGTTTAAAATGTTAAAAGCTTAAAAGTGTTATGGGACACTTTGATTCAACAATCTCTTTATTAAATGTTTTAAATGGTTTTAAAAATGGTATTTAGAATGGATTCATTATTTCAATATCTTAAAATGTTATATTGTTATTTCAATTTGGGAATGTTATCTTTCCTTTAGGCTTAAGTTATGTGCTATGATTATGTTATGGTTCTTGGGTATTGTTTATAAAGACGGGTGGTTCCGTGATAAACTAAGGGCGGGTGAGCCCGATATAGCTCTCCAATGCATTGGGTAACACGAAGGGGTTAAACTCTAAGATTTCTCCAAAGAGATTTAGGGAATATACTGTGATGGGTATTCCAAAGGTAACCAAGAGGGTTACTCCCTATGTAAGGATGTTATGAATGCCTCAAGTTACCTTTATGTCTTATTATTTCTATGATTTATTCATGTTTTGATGATGTATGTTAAAGTGCTTATGTTTTATGAGTAAAGTATGATTTCCTTGATTCTTATGTATACATGTACTCATGTTTCCTTTCCATATTTTTATATCCCTTACTGAGATTTTTATGCTCATCCCAAGTTTTTGAAATGTTTTTCATAGGTCAAAAGAAAGAAACATGATATGATGTTAGTGTCAAGGAAGTGTCAAGAAAGAATCCATGTTTTATTTTAAATATGTTTTCGTTGATGGGAAAAAATGAATACTATATTTTATGTAACCACTTGTTTAAATGTGGAATGTAATGCATGATTTAAGATCTAATTCTGTAAAACTCTAAACCTGAAAAGATCCTCAATGTGAATTATACATTTATTTCAATATTAAGTAAGTTATAAGGTCGGGGTCTTATAGTTCGTATCAGTGGTCAGTTTAGATATATTTAGAGGTTAGATTTTTGTTTATGAAAAAGTTACAAGTTGGGTATAACCGCAATGGTTATTATATTATATGGAGTCATTTTTTTTGAAACTTAGAATGATTTTGAGATAACTTGGATAAGAATATCTTGGTGTTTATCTTTCTCTTTATTATATGATGATTTTATTGATATACTCACACTGACCTTTTTGGTTTTAGTAAATGGATGGATCTAGCAGGCACCAAAGTAATAGTGTATTTGAAGAAAACTATGACGGTTTTATGAAAGAACAACTGAATGATATGGGAGATGCAATGAGAACTCTTGTGGTTATCCTCAACCAACTGTTTGGAGTCATGATTGACCACCAGAACCATAGTGATTTTTATAAGACATCGTATATGCGAGAAATGAATCCCTAAGGAAGTTCAGGTAATAATCATAAAGGTAAGAATATTCAAAAACCTATGTGTCAAAGATGTGGAAAGAAACACATAGGAAAATGTTTCAAAGGGAGAGAAATATGCTATAGATGTGGAAATGAATGTCATAAAGTAAGAACCTTCCATGGAAAAAGGAAGCATCTAGTTGACTCTAGGAAGGGGAAAGAAGTTCTTTATGAAGGATCAATTGAATGTTTCAATTGTGGTGTGCATGTTCATTATGAAAACAATTGTCCTACGAAGAAGTTTCTGTAATGGGGTCACCAAGATCGTACAAATATTCGTTTACCAATACCTAATGCCATTCCGATTGAGGATGAAGAAACTGACAATGACCAATGAAAGGTATGGATTATTTCTTAACATATGTTTTCCTATTATTGGAATCTTAGGATATGATTCAAAATTTTTTTTGTAGGAAATAATTATTTCAGAATAAGTTGAAAAGGAATGGTTAATGGATCATGAATAATGTTGAATGAGTAAGAAGTCAACATATAAGGGATTCAAGAGTTATGGTAGATTTTAAAACACTTAAATGTATTAAGTCTCTTTTGATGATGGAGGTACATTAGAAGAATTTTTTATAGTATATATAACCCTTATGTTTGATATATGAAAATTTTATTCAAGGAATAATTATCATTTCTTTGGTGGATATAGTTATAAAGAACCATTTAGGTTTATATGATCCTTGAATTTGAGGCAATTAGTGGTTAATAAATTTTGGGTTGAAAAATGAAATTTATTAGATAACCTTTGTTGTTAAATTATGTTATGGTTATTTTTGAAAATTTTTTATCTTTTTTGGGAATTTTTTATATAGTTTTGGAAAAAGGACAACACGCAGACCATGTGACAACCTGTCACGTCGGACGAAGCTGTAGGAATCAAACCCACAACTAAAGTGTGACTGGTATTTATCGCCTACCACTTGACTACGTGAAGCCCCTGGTTATTATAACTTATTTTTTTAGTTAGATGATTTTATGAATTAAGAGTAAGTTGATTTTGGGTTATCTATGAAAATTATTAACCTACCATAGAGTATATGTTATTAGGTTAATTACTTTTCAATATGAGACTTTAAGAGAAACTGATGTTATTTGGAGATAAGTGTTAATTTGTACCTTGGAAGACTATGTGATTAAATCCTTCAAATATTTGGGTTTCAATATTAGTTTGGTTTAGTTTGAAGAATTTTATGGACAAATTGCTTATCGAATGGTCTTCGTTGAACTTTTCGTATTGTTTGTCAAATTTTTGAGATTAAGAATAGATTTGTTTAAAAAAAGGATTATCCTTTTTAGGTATTATCTAATCTTGTACTAACCATTTTGGTTTTGGTTAAGGTCTAAAGACATTGGAAGTATATAGTTCTCTTTTGTGTATTAGGTGATTCTCAAGAAGTTGATTATAATACTCTTAATGCAAACAAGTCTTCCTAAATACTCGTCTTTTTGAGAAAATATGAGTTTGATATAGGAATCTAGTAAAAGTTGAAAGTCGACGTAACAAGTAAGTATGTTTCATTATGATTTAGTTAAGATCAAAAATAAATTCCTCAATTAAGAGTAACTTAAGACAAAAATGTTGTCTGTTAACTTTTCCTACTGGGGAATCGAATACCGTTTAACCCATCACAAGTTTGTGATTTTCTTGTGGTTAACTTTTTCCTAAACATGTTTTTTGTCACTCTCCCTCAGAACATGACCCTTTTTTTCTCCTCCATATCCATATTTCATACTTGGAATCCTAGTATGGGTTAAGTCGGGTGACCTTTGTACTTCTCTTTCTTTGTTTTAAAGTGATTGTTTTACTGACTCTTGTTCCGATGTGGGATTTTCAATGAAGTTTCCAAACCGCATTTTAAAATTGCGAGGACGCAATTCCCAAAAGGGGTGAAGGATGTAACACCCCAGGTAAATAAAGAATATAAATTTTTATATTTATCCCTATTTGTGAATAAAATGTTAATATTTAAAGGGAACGCTATGCTCGATGGCTTACCCCATACGCAACAACAAGTTCCTTTGAAATCTTGCATTGCACTCTAATAATAAAATAATTTTATTTTAAATGGTAGTTAAAACCTAGCCGCTGTAATGAGGGAATGAACAAAACTATCTAAACAATGATTATATATGTTTTTAAAATATTTTTTACTTTTTACAATAAATGTTAGAGGACTAAAAATGCGAATGAATCCAATTTTAAGCGTAAATATTCTAATATTCTTTAAAAGGTCGATTAATCGCCTTTTGATGGTGAACCTCTTTTAAATACAATTTTTGACAATTTTATGTGTTATATTTGAAAAAATAAAATTATTCTTTATAATTGGGACATCAAAATTTACTTTGTGTAATTTTTTGGTATTTTTCCGATAAAGTTCATTTTTTAATGAATAGTGAAAAATGTTGTATTTTAATTCAAAACCTCTTTTTAATATAATTTATTTATATGATTAGATTATCCTTTGAATTGGTTTTAAAGTGAAATTAGAATATATTTTTACGATTTAATCCAATAGCGGTCATTGTAATTAATTTCACTTTGAAATTGGACTTGAACTAGTGTCAATCTTTTAATAGATATTATTTCTTAAAAACACGCTATTTGTTTTGACAGTGAGAATTAATTATTAAATTAATTAATTAAAATTATATGTTTTTAATTTTTTAAAATAGACATCATTTTTGAATTAGGAATATCAAATATAGCTTAGGGTGAATTTTTGGTGTTTTTCTGAAAAACTTCAATTTTTGATGAATAGTGAAACCACTAAGTAATAGTTTAAAAACTGATTTTTCATTTAAATGAAACTTTACCACTTCTGTGATTTGAATTTCAAAAATCTGACAAACATGGTTTTAATTAGGATGTAAAATGTGGTTCAATGGGATTAAAATAATTTTCTGGTGAATAGTAACTTTTATGTTTTTAATCGCGATTAGAGGTAATTAGTGTAATTTAAGGTAAAAATGATATTATAATAAAATGAAAATAACTTCACACTTGTCCTAACCCTATTGGATGAGTCATGTACGACCAATAAAACCCATGGGTCGATTTTTGGGACCCCATGGATCCACTTGTGTAAGATAATGACATTAATGCCTTTTATTTAAAGTAAAAGTAAAAATGACACAAACATGTATTGTTTTACTAAAACAATTTTTACATGGAGTTATACAAGGCAGATTTTTGACAATAAATACTAATTGTGAAGATAAAAAGATTTCCTACATCATAGTATTTTTATTATAATTTTTAAACATTAAATAAATTAAAATTTTTATGACATCATGATGATGAAGCGATTACCTCATTATTTAACGATTTAAATAAAATGACAAGATAATATAAAATCTAAGACCTAAACATGTAAAAAACATATTGGATGTGTGTATTTAGAAATATTATCACCTTATACTCGAAATATTTAATTGCGGGACCTTGAAAATCCGAAATTCATTTTATAATAATGTTACTTTTCAAGACCTTCCAAGAGTGCCCCTCCTCTCCTCTTATAAAAGGCCCCCACCTCTACCTCCTTACACACACCTCTAAAGACTTCGACTCGGAAAAAACCTGACCATTTTGTCTCTACAAATACCTCTATTACTCCTAGAAGCCTCACTTTGGGCAAAAGTCTTCTTAAGGAAGCGTTTGAGCTCAAATCAAAAAGAGTTACCCGATTTTAAGGTAATGTCTTCACTTGTGTTCTTTTGTTTTATTTTGCTTCTCTAACCCCATAAACTCTTTTTATTCATTTATTTTGTAACAAATAAAGTTTTTTAAATATATTAGTATTTTTTTATAAGAAGTATTTGAGATACACTTACACACACCTACCTCTAATGGTTAAAGAAAATATTATTTCTGTGGATGGTTAATTTCTGCCTCACGAAACGATGATTGTTTAATATTCTTTTAACACCTTAAATGGTGGCCATTAATATGTCACTATATTTATATATGATATATAATATGTTTATGGTTTCCTTAAGATTCTTTAGTTTTCATTTATGTCATAACTTTATGGTTTCAATTATGGGTAGACGCGATATCTTCATTTTACGAAGTGTGGACTACCGCCCCCTCAAAGTGATTTGATTCGCTAATACCATACATGGTACATAAAAAGGATAGTTTTAATAATATTATATATGATACCATACTGTAATTATAATACTATTATGTATCATTATGTTTTAATTACATTAAATATGAAATAGAAATGGAAGTAGCGTTCATGCGTGCATACGACTTACCGTCTCCATGAACGGTGCATTTCATTTCTTACCTCTAAATGATATGTACTATTATAAATACATGTATATGCAGAATATATATGATATATATGATATAAAAATCATGAATATAATTCTGGATATAAGGAACCTTTGACCACATAAAGAACATGTAATTGTAAGAAGTCCATTTTTGACTTAAGTACCAAATATCGACAAAACAAACTTCATTAACTTAAATGATTACATATTGTTTATAACTTGGAAATAAGTTTTATAAAAGGAATAATAAAATTGAAAAAAAGTTCTTAGGAAAGTATAAATTAACTTTAGTTTATTATTCAGGAGATTAAAGAGCGACCGAGTCAAGTCGGACTTGAGGTAAGGGATCCGACCTCTCTCTTTCTTTCCAAGTACCCTCTTTTATGTCATTTCATTTATGCTCCATATTCTTATGTTTGAGGATGTTATTATAAATTAAACATACTCTAATTTTTATTTTAAAATGATGAGATACCACCTCTTACTCTCATAAATTCATTTTTAGAATTTTTATGTGGAGTCGTTAGGCTGCCGAATTTTCATAAGAGATCCAACCTCTCTCTTTCTTATAAAGTACTCTCCTTTACGTCACTTCTTTTAAGCTCATATTTCTTATGTTATAGGAGGTTATTTTATATTCTTATTGCTGTAAATTTTATTTTAATATGATGAGAGACCCTATTTGATCTCATCAATCCATTTTTCTGAAGTTTTATGTGGCGCTGTTAGGCTGCCGAATGTTCATAAGGGGATTTTCATCTCACTTTTTATTCCCGTGAGATTCATGTAACATTGGCGACTATTTACTTTTGTGTTGTGTATGTACTGCCCATTATTTTAATATTTGTATAATATAATCTAATTTATGGGTAGTTAAATCTTAATTGTATGACCCTTCTTTCATGGGGTGTACGTTTTGAAAGTTGCCCAAATCGGTAAGGGAACCTTTCACACTCCTCTTTTAAAAAGTCTTATTTTGTTATGTCTTTTAATTTACATATTTTTATGTTGGGATATGTTCTTATATATCCTTATTGATGTAAATTTTATGTCCAAGTGATGAGATACCATTTTCTCTCTCATCAACTAATTTTATGAATTTTAAAGTGACACCGTTAGGCTGTCAAATTTTACCATGGGAACTTCTTAACCCAATTTCGATTTCTTTGGGTTCAACATGTACTTATTGAATATGTCATCCTTTGAATATGTGTGAATAACCTTTTATTGTTTTACACTTAGTATCCACTTATATTGAGTGTATTTATATTTTTCACACATAATTATGAGATTGATTTATCCTTAATTTAAGGATACCTTCTTTATAATGGATTTCATCTCATTTTCCATTTCTATTGAGACTTAATTGTTGTTATGCACCAGTTCACTCTTATATAGTGTATATACTGTCCTTTGAAATATTATATCATCCCTTTATTATCATGATATTATCAAGTTCTGATTAAATGTTATTCCTCAGTTATTGTATTCAAGTGTCACTCATTTTGTTAAAAACCCTTTAACTAAAATATCTTTTTAAATGTTTTAATGATTTATTCTTATAAATATTTCTCATTAATATCCATGTTTTAAAAATGGTTTTAAGGATTTATTTATATGGATATTAATGGTTTAAAATTTTAAAAGCTTTAAAGTGGTATGGGACACTTTGATTCAAAAATCTCTTTATTAAATGTTTTAAATGGTGTTCAAAATGGTATTTAGAATGGATTCATTATTTGAATATATTAAAATGTTATATTGTTATTGCAATGTGGTAATGTTATATTTCCTTTATGCTTAAGTTATGTTCTTTTATTATGTTATGGTTCTTGGGCATTGTTTATGAAGACGGGTGGTTCCGTGATAAACTAAGGGCGGGTGAGCCCGATATAGCTCTCCAATGCATTGGGTAACACGAAGGGGTTAAACGTTAAGGTTTCTACAAAGAGATTTAGGGAATATACTGTGATGGGTATTACAAATGTAACCAAGAGGGTCACTCCCTACATAAGGATGTTATGAATGCCTCAAGTTACCTTTATGTATTATGATTTATATGATTTATTCTTGTTTTGATGAGGTATGTTAGAGTGCTTATGTTTTATGAGTAAAGTATGATTTCATTGATTCTTATGTATACATGTACTCATGTTTCCTTTCCATATTTTTATATCCCTTACTGAGATTTTTATACTCATCCCATGTTTTTGAAATGTTTTTCATAGGTTAAGGGAAAGGTACATGATATGATGTTAGTGTCAAGGAAGTTTCAAGAAAGAATCCATGTTTTATTTTAAATATGTTTCCGTTGATGGGAAAAAATGAATACTATCTTTTATGTAACCACTTTGTTTAAATGTGGAATGTAATGCATGATTTAAGATCTAATTCTCTAAAACTCTAAACCTGAAATGATCCTCAATGTGAATTATTAATTTAATTCAATATTAAGTAAGGTATAAGGTCGGGGTCTTATAATAGTATGGATCGACGAAGTCATTTCAGTGTGATAGTTACTCTTAAGACATTTTCAAATACTATGTCACACTGGAGAAAAATCATAATGTGATAAGTAGTTTATGAATCTTAAAAAATAATGAATACCATTATCATTATTAGATCCATGTTGAATTAAACTTCTTTTAGTTTTGAGAGATTATGATTCATGTTAGTCTTATTATCCTCCCTTTAAATACATTTAATTTGATTTTTGGGAATTGTTTTCCTATCTACTTTGAGTAAAAATTATTTGTTGGGATAAGGAAAACACTTTTCATATTAAAATATGATATTTTATTAATTTACGGATGATTAATGGTAAAATATTGAAAAAATATAGTGTAAAGAAACTCATTATTTTTATATACATCTTAGGAAGGAATAAGTGAGTTTCACAATGTCACCCAAATTAGTAAGACTGATACGACATTGAAAATTAACTATAAATCAATATCTATCTTATGGATACCCTTAACTATATTTTCTAGTAATTGATAATTAAAATTTAAAGGAAGTAATTTATTTTAGGTGGTGGAGAGTGTATCATACTGAGAATTTATGGTATATTTTTATTGGACAAATACTCTTTTTGACAGATTATTCTACACACAAAATAAAAACTAAAATGAAAATTGAGATATATATTGTTAAAATATAAATATTAAATATGACCAGTAAAACATAGATTTTGATTTAGAATGCATGAATTTGAGAAAACAAAATTTTAAATATTTGTATAATGAATATAAATATATCTTTTAATACTATTAAAATGAAATTAGTATATCTAAAACAACTAAGAAAATAAATTTATGCTTAAAACGAATTTTACTAAATTTTTTATTATATTTTAAGAAAAAAGTATATTATGATAGAATAATAATAAAATATATAATAATATGAATAATATATTACTAATAAATTAATTTTAATTCATAAGGAATAATAATAAAGAATAATTAACATTCTAAAAAGCTATTTTCCATTATGAACAATTTTGCACAAAATTTTGGGATTTTAATTAAACATTGAATTCCAAAATTTTAAAAATTAAATTTTACAAACTTAAAATAATTTTGAGATTAATCATTATAAAATAATATTAAGATGATTTGTTGTATTTTTTTTCTAAAAAGGTTGATTTCAGTCGAAAAGTATGATTTTTGTGAAAATTAAAAATTTTATGATTTTACCATTATATAGGAATATCCTAAATTATTAGAAAAAATTATATAATAAATTATTTGATTAATTAATAAAATTATTTATTTTTGAATATTTTTTGAACATTAAAATTATATATCCAACATTTGTAGAACTAAAATTAAAATGTTATTTAATTAAAATCATTTTTAATATTTTCTTAAAATTAATTATTTTAATGGTGAATTTTTATTTTTGATTTTTTTTGAAATTAAAATATTTTTTTTATTTTATAATTAGAAAAATTATGTCATAAAAATTAGAAACCATTATAATATTATCTTGTATATAATTTTTTTAAACTTAATAACACACTTTCCTAAAATTTTTTTTATACATTATGTGATTTTATTTAAAAATTAACATTTGAAACCATTAAATTTTTTATTTTGTACAATTATTTATAAATTTTATTTCATGAATTCAAAATTAGGTAAAGTTTACAATATTAATTTTTATCACTAATATTAATTAAGAGTTTAAAAATTAATTATAAAGGTAAATATAAATTAGGTTAATATTTAAAAAGTCAAAAGAAAAATCCCTAAAACACTCAAGTTTGTATCCAAAACGAGTGGTTTAGGTGATTTTAAATTCAAAATAAAACTCAAATACTATTTTTTTTACATTTTATCTCGATTTAAGTTTGAATAGTAACATTACATTATTAAAAATGTAATGGATACTTCCAAAATTACCCTTCACTTCACTTATAAAAGGGTAAAACATCCACCACATAAAGACCCACATATCTATCAGACTTAATGTTCAAAATATTCCAATTTTATCCTCCTAGAAACCTCTCTTACTTCTATAAGCTTTAGGTCACCCTTAATATTTTTAAGTCTTTCTTTTCTAAGTTGTTTTCCAAGAGAAAACTCAAGATTCTAACATGAGTATTACTTTCTCTTGTTATTTTCATTTATTAAAATTTTTCCTAAATAAAATATAAACATATTAATATAATTAAATAAGTAAAATTATTATACTTAAATGTACTTATATTAAAGTAATAATGATTATTTTATAATTTCCATCAACTTAGAAAAATAAAATAATGTTAACCATGCATTCTGAGGATCACAACCTCCATGATGTAACATTTTTTATCTTGTTTTTATTTAATTATAAGAAAACATAAAGTAAAATTAAAAAAATATAGTAATAGAAATAATATCATTATTCTTATATTACAATTATATTATAAACTTTCTTACCCATACTCTCCCATTGAGATATAGTGTATTTATGTTTGGGTTGGTTTAACAACGTAGTTAAATAATTGCTATAAAACTCAATCATGAATGACTATGGGAACAGAAATAATAATAATATTATATGTTAAGAAGAAATTAATGATTTTTTAGTTTTTTAATTGTTTTATTAATTATTTAACTTATAATTAAAATATTATCATTGAGAACTAAAATAAAAAAAAACAAACTGATAGTGATTCAATTTTCACACAAAAAAAGAAAAAATAGTTTAATAAAAAAATATAATATGATAATAAATGGTTCATATTTAATTAAATATATAAAAAAAATTTATAATAAGGTATATAATAAACGTAATTTTATTATTCATGATGTTAAGAACATGCATAGAATGAATCTATAATAAGGGAAGAGTTTCATCTCAAAATTTCATTCTTTGAGAAAAAATTTATTTTATAAAGATAATTACATTTAAATGGTTTTTATATATCATATATGATATATAATATAATGAATTATATTTATTCATATTATTTTAACTTTTTCTTCAAGATCATATTCTTTCAAGGGGTTTTTATTAGAATATTATTTAAGCCGTAAAGGTTTACGTCTCTAATTTATCTCTTCAAATTTGTTTTATATTATGCACCTACTTCCATTTATGTGGGGTATATACTACATATTTGAGATATTATATCATGAATTAACTTTTATTTTTGGTAATTTAAGTTCAATTTGAATCACTCTATCACAAGTATATGATTTAAATTCTCCTCAAGTTATACGGGGTTATCATGACTCAAATCCTTTCCTTGGATCATAAAATCTCCTCTTTGACTATGATATTTCAAGATTGAATTTGTCTACCCTATGATGATTTTATTTCATATTCCAAAATTATTTTTGGGGAATTACTGTATAAAACAAAATTATTTTTCCTTGATGGATCTATTGTTAAAAAATTGATCTTCTTAACAATAATTTCCAAATATTTTAATTTTTTTTCTATATATCCATGTTTTTTACTTCTAGAAAATGATAATATTTACCTAGTGTAAAATAAAATTACTTTATTTATCTCTAATTATCCTTATATTACCTTATTTTTATTTTAAAACAATGTTTTTTATCCTTTTAATGATGTGGGGTTTCAATAAAGGTGTTTTAAAACAATTAAAAGGATTTTCCTTACCATGAACTTATATTATTCCCTTCAAAATCACTTCTGGACATTTGTTTTAGTTCTTATAAAGGTATATTTATTGAATTTTTAAAGTATTGCTTTAATAAATTTTCTCTTCATCTTCAAAAAAATTGTTTCTATAAAGAGACTTCAAAATAACCTCTTTTTTAAGATGATATTAAAAAACACTTGTTAAGAAAAAGCCCTTTTGTGATTTCTCTTCCATTTTTTATGTATTATTATCTAATAAAGTAATGGTTTATAAATCACTCATTATGTGATTTTTAAATAATCATTTTGGGTGATGTTGTTTTTGGTATCAAATGATCATGTTTTTTAATATGATTCCATTTGGAAAAGTTATTAAACCCATTTTATTTCCATGGGTTATTTATTATAAAATTAATGATTTTATTTTATTTGGAACTCATATATATGGATGATGATGTGTGGGGTACTATATATCAATCAAATTAATTGTTTAAGGATTTATATATCGTTATATAACTATGGAAATCAATTAAGTAATTCATTCTCAACTATGGGAACTGAGTATGGAATACTCACTCCACTATGAGAATCAAGTTGGGATGCCTACTCTACTATAGGAATAAACTGGTGATGACTAATCCACATGGGAATTTTTCCAATAATTATGTTTGTTCAAATTATTTTCCATAATATATGTTTTTTTCATCTATTCTAAATGTTTTTGATAACTAAGTTATAAATACACTCTAATTTTTTATTTTATGATTTCATGTTTGGTTCATTTTTCATTATATGATTATAAGCCATGTTTATGTTGACATTTCATTTGTTTTATGTTTCTATTACATTATCCTTATTTATAAATCTTGTTTTATGATTGTAAATTATGATCCAATGATCTTTTTAGATGATATTTCCCCATTACTCATGTGTTCCCATTTATTTATGATGTAACCATTATGGATTGTTGATAAGTTTCACTTACTAAGCATTTGAGATCACCCCTTTATTATGTTTCTATTCCATAGGTTATGAAGCTGAATATATCACATTATTTGGTAATAGGAGAGTCTATAAGATCTTGGATATAGAAAAACTATCATAAGTGTTGTAAAATATGATGTTTAAGTAGAAAGTCTCCGAGACACTAAACCTTTAGGTCCTTGATTTGTGAGGCTATTTATGAGATGTATTAATTAAAACATGGAATAAATGTATTATTTATGTATTTATATATTTGGTTTCTATAGTTATAATCTAGGTGCAGTTATTTAATGTTTCAGTAAAAACCTATATGAATTTTCCATATTTTTTTGAATTAATGTATATTTAACCGAGCCTCTTGGTTCTGATTACCTAGTACAGATCATTGGAGTGAATTTTATGTTTTTATTAGTTATGATTAGTGGATTGTGACTCTCTAAGTGTAAGAAAATTGTGTATATTCTCATGATAATTGGATTCCTTTTAGAAATGTAGTCTTTAATGTCTTTTTGGGTGACTTATAAACATGGGTCCGATGGGTGGGAGATGTCATGTGGGACGCCTGGTGGTTTTTGAGATGGGAATTATGAAATGTTTTATATGATTTATGACCATCATGAGACCTAAATTGTTTATCTATGTGAGATACCTAGTGAACCTTAGTTTTTCTATCTAATTTATTGAGTTTTTGTTTTGTAATTTTGAGGGTAGCCCATGATTGGGTTGACCCAATTTTGTTGGTTTTTTTGATGCGGGAGGGAAAAAGTAGGTGATTTTGTTTGAGACAGATACATGGAAGGTTCTTGGGTAATGGGATGAGGGAATGTTTTGTGTAACCTGGTAGATGGTACATGTGCGATGATACCAAATAATTTTCATGGTAAATTATGGTCATTTGATAGTGATTTAGATGCATTTCTAGTCATACTGGGAGTGTATGCATATTATTGTGACTTAGAATGATGGTAGAAACATGTGTGGCTGACCTTAGCATAGGAAAAATATACATCCCTTGGATTGAATCACATGGGATGCTCTTGTCTTGACATGTTGACATGTCCTAGACCATGGAAACCCAATTTAGTGATGTGAGACTCACATGAGTATGATTTGAGTAATATGACCTAGTTATATGGAAGCATGAAACTATTGATTTATATGTATCAATGTAACTAACACACTAGAGATGTATGATGTTTTTTGGTTGATGGACATGGGGTACATGATGGTACACGTACTATATAGGATAATAATGGTACAAACCATTTGCAAGAGGTAACTATTTAAATTGAAAATCATTGACCAACATGGCATGATCTAAGGACTGATTAAATTAATGAAAAACATACAGGATTATTACATAAGGTTTGATGGAAATGAGGAGTGCCCCCTATAGTGTGGGGTATCTTGGAAATGGATTGGGTGTAGTGACATGGTTGATCTAGGGTGGTTAAAGGTGAGTTTTTCCTAGGGTGAGGGAAGTATAACTCATGATAAGCGACATGCACATAGTGATGCAACCTGTTGAGGTGGTACTCAAGGAGTGGTATAAGGTAATACATATTGTGGGGAGTGAATCATTATCTATTTGATATTTGTGACACTCATTATTATTAGAAATATTTTGTATTTCATGGTTTTAGTTCCATGATCTAGGAATACGAAAATGAATTTTGGTTTGGTTTTATGATCAGGAATGAGCAGTTTTGGGAAGGATAAAATTTTTTTCGGGGATAAGTGAGACATATGGAATGGGGTTCTAGTATTTGAATCTATGATGCAGTTAAAATGATTCTATTACAGAGGGGGTGGTGGGGTGATGTTAGTCTTGGATGATATAACCCTCATGTAGGTGGGTACACGATCTCATGATAAGACTGATCGTTAGATTACTGTCCTAGAATTTTGGAGGATTGTGATTTAGGATACCGAATTCAACTAGATTCATAGAAAAATACTAAAGGTTAATATATATGAGGTATCAGATGGGGTAAAAGTGAAAGAATTAGTCTAATGGTGGTAATGTGATCGTATGAGTGTGATTCATACAAGGAGGTGCTCATATTTGGAGCATGATGATGAAATTGGTTGATTGAGGATTCAATCATGGAATCACATTGAAAGTTATTTTGAGAATTAGGTAGATTTATTAAGAAAAACATGGGTTACCTATATGATTTAAGGTACCATGATCATATAAATGGGTATCAAGTTGAAAATTGAGAATGATCATTTTTTAGAAGAGTCAGATATAGGAGGATAGAAATCTCACGAGGGCATCATTATTTCCCTAATGAGCTAATAAAAATATAAAATTTTAAAATACTGAAATAATATAGAAAAAATTAATCAGATTAAATGTAGTTTGTGGAATTATTTAGGTTGAGCCTATGAGACAACATTGTTATAAATTTTAGGATTTTGAAAGAAAATTATTTTATTGAACTGATTTTAAGATAGTGAGAAGAGGAAGAAGCAAGATATTTGGGTTTTGGAAATAGTTTGGAAAATATGAGATAAAGAAAAAGTAGATTAGTTTTTATTATTAGTTGGAAAGCATGATGAGTTTTTTTTAATTTTAGGGTTCAGGTGAAATTGGATTTAGAAAATAAATTATTTTTTATTATTGGTATTTGAGTATTGATGGGGTAGATTTAATGGTCATGAAATCCAATCCTTGATGTGGTAATTCCCCTTTTTCTAATGGTTAGGTAATTTAGGGTGTTACGAAATCAAGTTTGTCTCGATACAAATTTTAAACATAATTATCCTAAATTGGAAAATGGTCATGCCTTAATTAGGGTAATTATTTTTTTAATTGAAAATCTATTTTAGTTTAAAGTATCAATTTTTATGATAAATGGAAATTTAATAAATAGGAATTTTACTCAAAATTATAGAAACCCAAATACATAAAAGAAAATAATGAAATAAAATCCAATGAAACCACCCCCATTAGTTATGTTACACAAGAAAAATAATGAAATTAACCAATCATACTCATGATGAGGGAGTAAGGAGGAATGAGAAGATAGAAATAATTTTGTAATAAGGTGGAGACGAAGTGTGGTTGAAAACCCCACATAATCTAGAATCTCCCCCTAAGATTTGGTATCCAGAATACTTTGGTACCAGTATCTCAACTCTCTATTTATAGAAATTCATGGGGATTGTGTCATATTTAGGTCATAATAATTGTTTTAAATTATGATCCATATGCCCCCTTTATATTTAATGGATTCTTGGGCCATTTATTTTATTTACATCCATTGAAAACCCCCATAGAAACTTTATTTCCTAGGTTTATCTAGCATATTTCATGTCGTGAATGTGGTGTCACTCCATTAATATATTGACCCCTAAACCGAAGGTTTTATCTTTACATAAATTCTTGTACACAATACCTGTAATGTTTTCACATCCTATAATGTTTTCATGATGTGAATCTCTAATTTCCAGCATCAGAACCTCTGAGCGGACCCGTTTCTTCACTTTTGATCCCTAGAAGTGTTTCATTGGCATCCTTCATTATGGTAAGCATTATTTTAGTTTAAACCATGGTTTATTTTTCTTATGTTTCACATTTCAAAATATTATTTGGGTCTTGAAAAATATGAACAAATTATTAAGTTCACATACATGAATTAAAAATAAAATTACTATAATCAATGAATTTTAATATTAAAAATGTATACAATAAATAAACATTCCAATTTTCCAACACTTTAATTCATAATTGTACTTAAGGATGGAATCTCAGTATACTAAAATAGAAGATCACCTTATTATGCTTAAAATTAAACATCAATAAATGAAATTGGAAAACGTGAAATTAAATATTTGAGTATCACATTGGAAAATTCCTCAACGTATTATTTTTTAAAGGAAACAAATTAATCAATTATTTTACCTTACCTCTTTTAAAATAAGCACCCATATTCATTTACCCATTTTTATTTTATCAATACATTATTAATATACATTCCATTTTGAACTTAAATCAATTTGATTTTTTTTTCTACTCATCATTATAGTACAATTATAAATACAGTTGAGAACATAAATAAAAAACTATTCCACTTACCATCGGTTTAAAAGGAATGTATCATCTCTATTATGTAATGAAATACATCACAATTAATAATAAGGAATTTTATTAAGGTTTAAATGACTTTGAGGATTATGTAAAGTAGGTAAATGATGAAAAATAAGTAAATCTCAACAAAGGGGTTTATATCTAAAGAATATTGCATTATATCAAAATATAAGCTCAATAATAATATCTATTTTCTGATGTCATATTTCTCTTCCCCTATAAAATCTCAAAGGTATCTTATAAAAAAATTAATCACAATGAATGAATTATCCTCTCTTTATTAAATATGAATATTATTTTAAGTTATGCTTAATAAAAATTTCATATCCACCACCTAACCACATATGATCAAAAGATCATTAGTCTCAAAATAGTATTTTACCCTCTCAATATACAACCCATTCTTTTTTACTATGAGTGGAAAATAATGATAAATTATAATAAAAAATATGGTGGTCTCTCTGAAAATAAAAACGAATAACCCTAGAAATGTCAACTCAATATATTAAATCACCACCCACCATGTATAACATTTACCCTACTTTTATTATTTTAAATATAATGAAATATATTTAAAGGAAGTTAGTATTAGGAAAAATAGGATTTTCATTCAGTTCATATCCTAAAAATATTGTTCATGGCTTCTAAAAACTAAAAAATTATCAATTTATGGTGGGTTTAAGGATAAATGGCTAAAAAAGATTTCTCAATCATATAAAAAGTTATTATGTTTAGTCATAGATTGGATAATATTTAAACAATTTTTTAGAAGAGAATATTCTTGAGTATCACAAGAAATATGCTATAGAAAAGAATTGAAAATATTAGGGTTAGAAGATGCATGAGGAATGAGAATGAAGGGTTGGGATAATCAGTAGTGGTAATGCATGAAAATAATTAAATTAATTAATATAAATATCATAAATTTATATTATAGTCTAATATAAAAAAATCATTTAAAAGCATAAAAATTCTTCCTAAATCATGATTTTTTAAATCCAAAATGACATGATTATATTTATTAAGTATTTTACAAATTTTTTCTCATTAAAAGTTATTGGAAAATAAATTTAAAATCAGAGAATGACAAGAATATTAGGTAGATTATGTATCATAGTTTAGTTGATTAAAATAATAATCAAATACAGGATTGTAATTTCGCAATTAAAATATATTAAATAAAGAAAAAGTGGGGAATACAATAGAAAAATTCATATTTGAAACAATCACTCCCCTTTGAATTATGAATTGAACATAGCTACAAATGTTCTTATTATTCTGCATTCATGAAATGAATAGGTTTATTGACATGTATTTCCTTGAATTCATGGAATGAATGTTGTTTATAATGTGTACTAGTCCTATATCTTCCTCTCATGATGATTTCCACTATCTTGATGGTCCTTCAAAATAAAAATAAATAGATAAAATAATAGTCTATAATCAATGAAATCCAAATGATTTTGTGGTGAGTATATGAAATCCTCTAAAATAAATAAATAAATAAATAAATATAAATAATTGAAGTTCCCTCATGGAAGTTATCTTTTAATGTAGTTGGATCGACCTTGCCTTATTTAGCTTTATCTCATATTATGGATGATTGGAAAAATTTCCCTGACCAGGATCCATAAATGGTCTTAGTTGTGATCTGTCTATATAGTTATGTCCTTTTCCTCTCTATTTAAATATCTTAACTCTTCTTGATTATAGATTTTTGTTGATTTACATTGGCCTGATCCACCATTTCTTACTTAAATTTGAATAACTAAATGAATTGTCATGTATGATCCATACCTATTGGACCTTCTCAAACATAGTGGAGTTGGTTAGTCTTCTAGTATCTTTTGTCTTTTTTTTCCTCATATTCTCTTTCTTATTCTTGTTAATTTTAATTTGATTCTTCTATTTCAAAACAACATTTACTTAATGTATTTATTTAACATTACTAATTTCTTAAACTTTATCTATTTTTAATTCTCCAAACTCATTTTATTCACTTACATAATTGTTCTTGATTTCCTGGTGGATATTAAAACTTACGTGTTCACAACCAACTCTTAGACAGAGCTCTCTACTTTATATTTCTTTCAGTGATTGACTAGTGGATAAAAATGGTCTTCCCATAATGAGTGGTTTTTGATCCTCTTCCATATCTAGCACTAAGATATTGACTAAGAATTAAAATATATCTAATTTTATCTGGATCTCTTCAATGAACCCTCAAGGGTAATTCTCTTTTGAATAATTCAGTGTAAGTGAAACTCTTGTGGGATTCAGTCCTTCCATTCATAGACTATTAAAAGTTGTGTATGACATGATGTTATCACTCACCCCCAATTCACAAAAATATTTTCCTAATTTGTTATATCTTATAAAGATTAGAACTAAGAAAATACCTAGGTCTTATTGATTCTTAGGCAGTTACTTTTATTCCACCATTGAATACTCTCGTGTGAGTAGAATGGTACCAATTTCCTATAAATTATTCTTTTTTCTCACCAAATATTTCTTGAATTTTTCATAGTTTGGCATTTTTGTGAGAGAATCTATTAAAAGAATATTAATATGTAATTTTTTAATGTGTTCCAAAAATTTATCTTTCCATGTGTCGATCTTTACTTGTGCTAGTTATTATAGAAACAATATCATTATCTTGAACTATAGAGGTTCTTATTTTAAATCTTTTTCAGATATATTTTCATCACTATTTTACATATATTATTTCTTTATTCTTGTAATTTTTGATGTATGAGATTATCCTAAGTGAATTTTCAACACCTTAGATTAATAAATTTTGAATATTCACATGGACACACATTGGGTCATCTATGAAGTGAACCTTATGGCCTCTCTTTATGTAATTTAGTAATATTCTCTACTTGATGATCTGTATTTCATAATGATGCCTTTTAGTTTTCTAATTATTCCTTTATATCTTTGATTACCACTGGTTTCATGGTCATGAGTATGGATATTAACTCTTAAAAGGTATGAATTTGACTCTTCAAGGATAGACCTTAGCATTGAGGTTGATGATATAGTTTTCTTGAATGAAATCCTTGGCCTTTGTTCTATTTTTTTGGTTTTTGTGGATTCAGACCCTAAATTTTATTACCATTATTGTAATTAGCATAATTTGCTTCTTATTTTCACATACCTTGGGATTGTTGTTGTAGGAACATTATGGTGTCAATATTTTTTTATCAACGAATCCTTTAACATTATCATCCAACTATTTTTTCCAACCATGTGGATTCGTATTCGTTGATTCCCTTCACCTTTCCACTAGAATCTATTTCTTTTCATTTTATCAAGTAGGATTTAGATCTCCTCAGGTGATTTATTTATCAATGGTCTTCCAACAGTGATATCTATAATTAACCCATTTCCCCACAAGAATACTTTATAGAAAATTTGGATTAGTAGCCATAACTCTATACCATGATGAGGAAATTTTTGAGTTATATTTTTCAGAATTTCCATGAACTATAAAGTGATCATTCCTAAAATTTAATAATGTTAATAATGTTTAACAATATTTACACTAACTTAGAAGGTTGGAAGAAGTGAGTGAGGAAGTTCCCTAGAAACTCATCCCATGTGGTGATGAAATGAGCAGTCACACACTGAATCAACTCAAGATATTGACCCTGCAATGAAAATTAGATAATGTAAACCCTAACCATGTCACTTGAGATATTGTGAAATTTTAAAGCGTTATAGATCTTGAGAAAGCTTCATAGTTGTGTGTTTGGATCTTAATGAGGTAGTCTAGTGAATTTCACATTGTTCAAGATCATCTAGAAAATGGTTGGTTTGATCTCAAAATGATTTTTTGATATGGGGGTTCTAAGATGCTTGATTTCAATCCTATGTTTGGTAGTCATCCATATTCTGTGAGAATGTACAACCCTATATCACTTTGAAGAACCAAGACAACTTTATTGATCTCTACACCTAACATGGTCACAAATATTTTCTTTCCCGAGCACTTTTCTAGATCCAGATCGAACTAGAGGGTTTCGTTTCATTAGGCTCAGGTGCAATGGTTCTGCATAAAAAATTAAAATCCTAAAATCTACAAAATTAATACACCCAACGAAAAAGAGATAAAATTGAAATAATAACAATAAATTAAAATTAAAAACATAAAACTAACTTTCAACCATCCTTAGAAATATTTTCAGTTTGGAAAAGGCCAAGAGGGTGTCATTATTTAATTATGGGGTTAATAAAAATACAAAATATAACAAAACTCATCAAATATAGGAAAAAATTTTAGATTAAATATAAGTGTGTAAAGATAGAGATCAAACCCACAAGACAACACAATTTCCAATTTTATGTTTTTAAAAGAAAATGATTTTATTAAATTGATATTAAAATATAGAGTATATAAAGAAAGAAGTAGTTTGGCTTTTTCAAATAGTTTAGAAAACATGAGATGATGAAGAAACATATTGGTTTTTATAATCTGTTGAAAATAAAGGTGTAGTTTTGGAGTTTTAGGGTTTAGGTAAAATTGGATTTATAAATTAAATGATTATTCAATATTGGTTTCAAAGATAGGATGATGTATTTAACATCCTAAAATTTTGATGAATTATTTATTTTGAATAAATGTTAAAAATAAATGAGTCTAATTTTTTCAAAATAATATGAATAACATTTTATTAAAAATAATACATTAACTCAAACTTTGATTCAAGATCACTTAATCACAATACAGATATCTGCAACTAGATAACTAAACTTATCACAATAACCAATAGTATAAGAGGAAATGATGAAACATATATAAGAAGACTAAGATTAAAACCACATTGTTGGGGTCAACCATGAGTAGAAAAACACAAAAATGTAAGAGAGAAATAATGTAGAGAAAAAGAGGAATGATAATAACCATCCTCAAATGATAGATATAATTAGAATACATAAAATATGTTTTATTAAATAATATCTCTAAGGTGTGGGTATTTAATTTTTTTCTGACTATTAATGAATAGATTTTGGAAAATTTATAAATGATAGGGAAAAAAATAAAATATATGTTAATAAGATGATACATGATAATCAATTTAAAATAATTATAAGCTATAGTTAAATTATAATTTTACAATTACAAAAAATGTAATTACTTTAATGATGACACTAATGAATAATATTTATTATTAACACTGTATCTTAACATGAAATAAAAAATATATAAGGGCCTTAATTTTTATGATAATAAGATAAACACATTATATAGTTGTATATTCATTTTATCAAGTAAAAAAATATTTGTAAACCCATGAGCTAGCGTGTACCTATGCAACACTGCTGAGGTAAGAAGGCAGGTCAACTTACCAATCTCTTGAGTGGCATGATCATAGGATATATCCTGCATGATAATACGAATGGGAAAAGTGAAGAGGTCGTACAACCATTTAGGGCATCACAACGATAGAGGAGTCGACAAAGGTCAATGCCAACTATGGGGGATCAGGAGTGGACCCATTTCTCTCATATGCCATGTATTGGTGAACATTTTATATATATGTAAGTTCTCAACCAAAAGATTTTATAATGTGTTATTTGTTAACAAAGTCACTTTACACCCTCATTAAAAAGGCCTCTTATACCATGACCGCTTGATTAAAGCATCAATAGCAATTCGATTACCTCGACCGTTATATTCAACCTCGAACTCGTTTTAGCTAAACCCTCTATGACATTATTCTCTTTATTCTCCTAACACTGTCCTATCTCCAAATATTGAAACTCATAAGCCCAGTTAAAAAATCATGTTCATTGTTTCCCTCCATCGAGGACAAATCTAAAATAATTCATGCAAATAGTAAAGTCCCACTTCACATGTAAAGACCTGTTGGTCCACCTTCATTATCATTTTTTGTTCTACTTAGTTTGCAGACATTAAAACATTATAATTAAATCTTGTTGTTAAATGAATAAAATATTACTAAATGTGTCTATCACATGTAAACCAAAGATCACTTATTCTGTATTTGAAGACCTATGAATTCATTATTTCTTTTTCGAATCATGGGTGGTATTGATGGGTTTAAAAATATAAAAATATATATTTATCTATCATTATTAAATAATAAGATTTTCAAGAAACTCTGGTAGATTTATCTTTGTTTGTCTAGTTATCTATACATACATACATACATACATACATACATACATACATACATACATACATACATACATACATACATACATACATACATACATACATACATACATACATACATACATACATACATACATACATACATACATACATACATACATACATACATACATACATACATACATACATACATACATACAGATAGACACACACACACACACACACACACACATACATACATATATATATACATACATACATACATACATACATACATACATACATACATACATACATACATACATACATACATACATACATACATACATACATACATACATACATACATACATACATACATACATACATACATACATACATACATACATACATACATACATACATACATACATACATACATACATACATACATACATACATACATACATACATACATACATACATACATACATACATACATACATACATACATACATACATACATACATACATACAGACATACATACATACATACATACATACATACATACAGACACACACACACACACATACAGACATACATACATACAGACACACACACACACACACACATGTGGCGTGTCTTAAATACTTGGATACATAATGATGAATATAAACAAATCCATCATCCTTATTTCATTTTGGTACTTTCTACTATCATTATTGTGAATCTGCCCTTAATACTCAAGTCGCAACAACAAGAGTGATATCAAATATATATAATCATTATAATTTTCATCAAGTATGATGATCCATATTTTCAAATCATCATTTTTCAAATAAGATATTTTAGATAATATATATAGTTTCGAATTTAATTATTTTAATTTCATGTTGTGTAAAAAATTTTACACAGAACTACTATATAAATCCTTCACTTCATCCACTAAAGGAACCTAAATCTCAGCCCCCAAACTCTCTATCTCTCCCCTCTCTCTTTCTCTATCCTATTCCATATCTCCCACCATTTTTATTAGAGGGTTCTCAAGTCAGCACTAATTCTTAGTTTGAGGTATGGGGAATTTTATTTTTCAATGTTTCTAAAATAATAACAACTTTTTATGTAAAGGGATTATATTTCTAATTATATTCATATAACAAGGAATCTCATGATGTTATGTTCTATTTAAAAAACCCTTTGTAAATGTAATTTTTTTTATTAAAAGCTATTTTAAAAAAACCACTTTCAAAAAATTATAATTTTATACTATAATTTTGTTTCAATATTATATGTAAGATTATTATTATTGTTAATGATTACCTTTTAGTGATATTTAAGATTTTAAAAGTGTTTTTAATGTTAAGGATGTCATTTTATAAGAAAATGTATTTTAGAATTTATGGATGTTTCATATATAAATAGTTATGGACATGCACTATTTATGGTAAAAACATTCCATAAAGATTAATTAAAATTATTTTTTAAGTTTAATATCTAAAGTGTTTTATATATTTTATTTATAAATTTCTTCTAACATTATGGATTTTTTCTAACCCTTATGATGTTTCTTGAAAAACCAAATTTTCTAAAGTTTTACTTGGAAAGAAATTATTTCCATCATTTAAAATAATATATGTAATTATTTTAAGGATTTACAATGGTTTTTAAATTTAAAAGGAAGACTTGATTAAAAAATTATTTTCTTAAAAAAAACTTGGCACTTGGGTATCAAATGAGTGGATGAGGAATTGGATGATCCCACATCATCAATGAGACATTTTTCTAAAAGTGATACTACCAGTAGCCTCATTGATTTATAATGGTCTACTATATATCATTTAAATCCATGAAATTATTATTTTTAAAGGATTTTTAAGGATAAATTAAAATATTATTTGAATGTATTTTTTTAATTTAACTGTTTTTTTATAAAATAAATTCTTCAGTGGTTTATATAAATATTTCTATGTTCTGAAAACCTTCTATTTATATTTTAAAAATATTTATTATATCAAATATTTGAAATTTTATATAAATTTTTTAGAATTAGTTTTTTATATATGTATTTATAAAAGGAATTTTCATTAGTTTTAAAACCCTTTAATAAAAAAATTTATACTGACCCTACATTTTAATTTTTTTTCAAAGGATCATTTACAATTACAAAAGTATTTGGTTTTTTATGAAGTTAGTTTGAGTAAAACCAATTAGGTGTTTTATATTTCAAATCATGTAACACTAATTTTTTTTAATAATTTTCATTTTCCTCTAAATCCTAGACCATAAAATATCCTCAATTTTGTAAATAACTATATTTTTTTACTATTATAAAAAAATACAGCATGTTTATAATACCAGATCCAAAAGTGAAGGTCTTAAGAAATTAAACAGTAGATTCAATAATATTGAAATCCTCTACTCAATTTGAAAATTCCATTTTTTCCATGGTTAGGTAATTTAGGGAGTCACCGAATTGAGTTTTTCTCGATACCAATTTTAAACATAATTACCTTAAATTTGAAAATGGTTATCCCTAAATTAGGGTAATCAGTTTCTAAATTGAAATTTTATTTCATATTAAATTATCAATAATCATGATAAAAGGAAAAATAATAAATTGGAAGTTTATTAAAAATGGCAGAAACCCTAATACATGAAAAAAAATAAAGAAAAAAAATATAAGGACACCTTACCCATTAGGATACATCACCATAGAAAAAATTGGTAATTAACCCCTCATACTAATGATGAGGTAGTGATGCAGAAGGATAAAATAGAAATAAATCACGAAGAAAGTGAAGATGAAGTGTGTTGGAGGACCCTACAAAGCGCAACTTCTCATCCCAATATTTGGTCTCTAGAATATGTCGGTATAAATAAATCATCTATAAATTTATTATACATCCATAAGACTTGTATTTAATTTAGTTTGTCATAACTGTAGTCTATTATGAGTTACAAGACCCCCTCCATGTTTAATGGTAACTTGAATCATTTAATTTATTTTTATCCATTAAAAACCCTACATACATTTTCTTTACAACCATCTAGAAACATTCATAGTTTAAAATTTTTTAAACACCATGAATGAATCTAAACCTACTTAAAATTAAATTTATTCACTTAAAGAATTGTATACACTACATTAATTATAATTTTTTCACACATTATAATTTTTTCACAATGTTAATCTTCAATTTCCTGCACCAAAACATTTTAATGGCCCTATTTCTTCACTTTTGAGCCCCAAATGTGTTCCATTGAAATCCTTAATCATTGCATGTGTTATTTTAGTGGAACTCATTGTTTGTTTTTTTTATTTTTATTGTTTCTATAAATTATTCATGTCTTTTCAAATATGAAAAAATAATTAGGTATACATGCATGAATTAACAATAAAACCACTTAAATCAATGCATTTTAATATAAAAAAGTATACAATAAATGCACACATCAGAGGAGAAACTAGTGTTTTTATGTGAAATTTCATGTTGTGTATTGGATAATACATTAGATACAGCATCTTAGATATAGAATATGTGCTTCAATATTTGGTTTAACTTGTCATGAAAAATATGACATGTTTGAATGGCACCTAAATGATTAGGTTCTATCTATTTTAGATAAAATTTAGGAATGAGGATTAATAATAACACTCGATAAGAGTTTTTTGTATGTGAATAGGTTTGGTGAGCTTGGAAACACATAGAGTAAATTATGAGGACACCTGAATTATGTGTGAATAGGAAATTCTAGTGGCAGGAGTCATTATGGCTCAAAATCATCTGTTTTTTAGCTGAGTTTTATATTGGGGAGAACCATAGGTCGGACGATCAATCAAATATTAAAATTAGGGTGTCTCAAGATAAAAAAGTATTAGGGATTGTTATCTTGGTGTTTTGATATTGAAATCAAGTGATGGGTTGGGTTTTGATGGGTTTATAGCCATATTATGGAATTGTTCTCAGGAGGTGTATTGAGTGTCTGGGAAAATACTGTAACCATATGGATGAGAGTTGAGGAAGTAAGTAGTTTGGGGCCAATTATAGAATTATTAATGAGGCTTCTAAGGTAATGAAGTGTTATAGGGGGAGTTTATAATGAATTTGGTTTATAAGTGAACAAAAATCTCAAAAGGAATTTGATATTTTGAATTGGTGGATGGGCCATATTTTGAGCTAGGATTAAAAATAGAATTATAAAATATTATGAATATTAAGGTGATTTTTAATATTTTTTGAGGCATGAGAGGTGGATCAGGTGATTGGATGAGTCTCAAGAACTTTAGATTATGTTTTAATAGATTTGGAGGTTTCTGGAAAGGGTGAACAATTTGGTGTGAGCAATTTCGGAGAAATTGTGTAGAACCACAAGGAAGTATAGGTTATTAGTTAATTTTTTAATGTGAATAGTTTATTTGAAAATCCAATGAATAATTAAGGATTAACTATGTGGGATCTTGGTCTAAACCTTATGAGGTTTTGTAGAGTTGGTCCAAATACATTTGTCATGGTCGGTGCATAGTTAGTAAAACATGTGGTAAACCATGTGATATGGGTTTTATTAGGTAGTTACTAGGAAAGTATTGGTGAATGGTTTAGAAAATAATGTGGTCAGACAAAGCTTCTGGCATCATTTTTTTTAAATGTAATTTTTTTCCATTTTTCTTCTTTAAAAATTAAAATCATGTGGTCAGACCATGCATCTGGTATCATTTGGACAAACAATATCCCTTTTCTTTTATTAACCCCTTGATGTTTTATATGATTTGGGTGAATTATTTATCATTTATTGGTTTGGTTCTTAATATTTTTTCTCTCCCTTTCCTTCTATTACCTAGGTTTTTTATTTTCTTTGTCCCTTATTAGGATTTTGATTCCAATTCAACTAGTATCACAACACATATATTCCAAATAATTTAATTCATGATTTATTACATAATGATACACTTAATAAAATCCAAAAAGATCACGAGACCAATTATAATTGGGAAATTAGATACATGTAATAATAATATGAAACATGTGTACACCAAAACTATTTAAAAAACTCTAAAATATTCCCTTATATTCCATTAATCTTTTAATACTACTCTTAATAACCCATGGAAGTTCATAAGAAATTGATGAGATATATGGACCATTAAGGGAATAATAAAAGTATAATCATATAAAATTATTAAATGTTACTCAATAGGTATATCAATATTCAATAAAAGGGGTGAGAATAAAAAACATAAACATCATAACATGATATAAGATGATAACCTCAAGGTAACATGGGAATGTGGAAACAAAAAAAATCATGACATCATAAGTGAAAGTTACGGATAATTATAAAGACATCATAACATAGTGTGATAAGAACAACCCATTATTCACCATACATCGTACCTCATGAGATAAAAACATTAAAAATTTATTTAGAGGGCTATATAATTTTGGGCCCACCCATCACATTCATATCATGTACAAGAATTAGTGTGACACTTAGATCATACAACATAATAATTTATTTCATGAATTTTAATCTCATTATTAGGGAGTGTTGGTTAAATACATTAAAGTTTCTAAAAAATAATGATAGGTACATCTAGTTGAAAAACCTTGAGTTGAAATGGGCATGGGTATTCACCACACAAATGTTTATCATGGAAAACTGGTGGATAATTTTGGCAGCATAATGGGTGTATAAAAATATTCATAGAATGGTATAATAATAGTGAAAGGCATACCATCATCACTTTGAAATAATAAATACAGTAAAAGGTATGTGTAGAAACACATTCCAAAATAAAAAATTTGAAATCAAATATAATATTATAAAGAATGTGCATGAATAAAGAGGAGGAGAGAATCCCCTTACCGTGAGAGGGTTCGTCTAAAAGATTAGTAGGATATTATTAATAGATTTAGAACATGTTTGGAGGGATTCATAGAGGGAAATGCAGAGTAACTTCATACATAATGGGTTTTGAGTGAAGAAGAGTGGGGGAATGGGTGGGTATTTAAAGCAATATAGGGAAGAATTATTAATTAATTTCTAAACATTGAATTCAGACTCTAAATAATAAAATAATAAAAATTAAAAACCTTATAATTGTTTTTAACATGGTTTATACTAAAGATAGGTTTGTTTCAGTGTTTTATAAGTCCAATAATCAAGAATATTAAAATAATAATCATTGGCGGTGTGGAGGTGAGTCATGTTTATAAAAAAATGATTTTAAAACATTTAAATATAATAATGGTTATGGAGTATTAATTAAAGGTTTATAAAATTAATCAAATAATTTCATAAAAATATTATTTTAAATAAGAAATATATATTTTTCTAGTTATGATTTTTATAGAATTAAGTTTACTGATTTTGGGTCAAAATGTTGTTATAATACAAACCATATATTTATATTGTATATGATTCTTACCCAAAGATTCAGTTATCTTAGAAAATTACTAAAAGTTAACAGTTTGAAAATTTCAATGTGATGATTAAAAATTAATATTTATTTAAATAAAACAACTCCACAAATATGAGAATAATCACCCTTAAATAAAAATATTTTGTTATTAAAAACAATGGTATTTACAATAATAACAATTTTTAAACCCCTATAAATATTACATTGGACATAATTAAATTATATTATCATTTTGATGTAAATAAATAATATTTAATAATATTATTATATTAAATTAATATTTATTTAAAATTTCTTGAATTTATAAAAAATATTTTCAAAGCTATATATTTTCCCAAAATGCATTTTTTGTTTCTTCATATCAAAATCTAATTTTCATAAAATCATATATAAATTTTTATATAAAATTACAATTAAATGGGATAAAATATATATATATATATATTATTACAAATAAAGCATAACAATTCAAATTACTAGGCTTAATATACACAAAATCTTATTATACTCATGTACTCCCAAAGTCTAAGGTGTGCGATGGTGGCACTTTCATGAGGTTGGTTAGTGAAAATGGTTTGGGTTGAGATCTTGATAAAATTGATATTCTCTAGTAATTGTTTTCATTAATGTTTCACTTTTTAATTTTTTATTAGGCTTCATTAAGGCCGACTCATAGTGATTCCATCACCCAAGGAATCTCTCATAATTGGTCTTCATAGTGTACAATCTTGCTATTCAAGGTCATCAATTCTTCTATCTATTCCAATTAAATTTTATCATAACCCTTAATATATACTTATCTTAATGGTAACTATACAAAATATATATTATCAATAGTTTAGATTCTTAAACACATTAAAGTTTGACAGACTATATTTTATAATAGTCCAAAATAAATAAATTAGTGTACATGTTTTGTATAATTATATTACTTAATAAGGTATTTATTCATTCAAAAAGGGGATTTTAGGTCATTATATTCTTCCCCCCTTCATAAATTTTACCCTTTAAATTTTATTTCATTAACTAAAAAATACGAGGGTACTTTTTTTTGATCATCTCTTCTCACTCCCATGTTTCTTTCTCAAACTTGTTCTTCTACCACAACACTTTGACCATGTGAGTTGTAATGTTTTGTTGAAATTTGTATTTATTATCTAAGATATTCAATAGATACTCCTCATAAGAAATGTCAATATCCAAGGGTAACAACTCTAGATTCAATAAATGTAAGGGCCATGGTATGTCTTCCTAAATAAGGATACATGGAACACATCATATACTTGGGATTGGTTAGGTGCGGGTTCTAGTCAATTGGACACAACTTTGATGTGATCAAGGATATAAAAGGGGAATATATATCATGGAATACTATTTCCCTTTTTACAAAACCTCATAAATATCTTCCATGGTGATATGTGAAGGAACACTTTATATCCAACATCAAACTCTAGGTCCAATCAATGATTGTTTTTATAGATTTTCTATCAACTTTATATTGATTTTATATGATGTTGAATAGTTTAAACCTTCTCTATAATCTTTTGGGTAAAATAAGGTCCTGTAGTATCCCTCCACTCACCCATTAGATTATGAATAATTAGTGGTGTTACTATGCCTTAAGTGACATCCCTAAGACACCAAAGGATATAAATAATTTCCAAGGGCCACAAAAAAATTAGGGGATGATTTAACCTTTAAATATAAAAAATCCAATCTATAAAAATAAGAAAAAAAAATACTATATATGATTCATATGATTATAAAATAAAACTTAAAACATAACCAAACCAATAACCCATATCAGATTATAAGAAAAAATAAAAATAAATACTCAAGAGGAACAAAAGGCTACAAAACTAAAAATATTCAAAGTGATAACAACTAAGAAACATCCAAAATTATCAAAGATCTAACTCAACAAGACATGCCCATGGTATCAAGAATAATAAATAAATAAGTGAGATAACTTACCTTTACCTATATCTTAGTATATGATATCTAAAAACCTACAAAAGTTCCCAAGCATGGGGTGAGTCTAAACTATGTTGGATTTACCCAATGGCTTCCCAACTCACACCATTAAGAAAAAACATTTTATTAAATTTATATAAATATTTTAAAACATTTAAAACAATTTATATCAAATCCAAAATAGATTTCCATGTAAAACAATAAAACAATCCTTCAAAAAATCTCTCATTTTATTTGAAATTCCCTTTCCATGATTCATCACACACACACATCCACACATGCATTCCAAGGTTAAAGTTCCATACATATGAGTAGTCTCTCATTGATCTACCATGTTGTCATAAGGTACCCCAAACCAAGATCCTCAATGGAACACACCCCTTCCATAGGGTCACTTATAATGAAAATGTACCCACACCAACCATATATTCCAAAATCCATGCCAATCCATTTCACATAAAAAAATTTATTTCTTTAAAACATTTGAAAAAACATTTTCTATGTATCAAATAAAACCATAATGTTAAAATCTCTATTTTTAAATTCTCATCAATGAGGATTTCCACAGAACCATATAGTTTAAAAAATTTCTCCAGACTATCACTAAAGATGTTTACAGTAATAATCACACAATAATTTCACAATAATTTATAGAAAAAAATCTATTTCAAGCTAAGACTTCTTATACTAATTAAGTGGAGTCGAGAGAGAATCCAACTACCACACAAAAATTAGTGAAAATGAAGAACAACAGAATAATAATCTAGATATGGTATTAGATATCATTTCTCTCAATATATCTAAATATAAAACATCACAATTATAATCAGGGAATATGGATCTATCCATGATAGATTAGATCTAATGTTTCAGAAAATAGTAGGAGAAATGATCTAATTAGAAAAACTAGGAACTGAGTCTTTCTAGAGAATCTGGATCTCCAACGGTCTTTGAATCACTTAAAAATTTATCCCAAATTGAAGGGTATCACCTCTAAATCCTTGGAGGGAAAATTAATTGATGATTTAGAAAGATTAGTAAATTAAAATGGGTCCTAGAAATTAATTTGTATTTGATATATATTTTTTTCATCTACAACTACATAGTTCATATATGGGGTGTACGGTTAGTCAAACCATGCACTAAATTTGAACAAGATATAGTCTTAATGATAGTAGGATTTCATGATTTCTTATGATCAACCATACACTTTGGTTAAACCATGTACCAAATGTATGCCTACATAGTCCCCAATGTATTCCCTTTCATTGTTTCTTGGTGGTTTTTCATTGTCTATACTAACCATGCCCAAACTCTGAACCCCCATAAAAGCCTCAAACACTTGTAAAAACTCATCAGAACCTCCCAGAACATAACCAGATGACTATGTATTCAAAAAATATATGAATAAAGGGTCATTTACCTAAAACCAAGGGTTCTAAAATCACTCCACTATTAGAATTTCCACCTCTATAATTTTGAAAACCCCTATTGGCATGGAAGATTTCAGGAAATTGCTCCACCATTTCATTCTAACTCTATCATGTTTCTTTATAAATAAGATCATGTTTCCATAAAACCCACACAATAATGATTCTATTCCCTAGAAATAATTTCTATTTCTTATCCAAAATATAATCCAACACATGAATCAATGTAGAATCCAACTATAGGTTAATGTGACCCCATCGAATCACATTATCAGAATTGGGTCAGCACTGCTTAAACTGAGATACATAAAATACATTGTGTACCAAAAAAACATTTGTGGTAAATATAACTAATTTTACACCTCACCAACTCATTCATGTATTTCATAAGGGGATATGTTCTGTAGATATATGTTTTCCTACTTACTAAAATGACAATACCAAGCCTTTAATAGATTACACACAACACATGATCACTCACCGAAAATGAAAATGGTCTTTGATGATAATCTATTTAGGATTTATAATTGCTTTGAGACATCTCAATTGTCTTTCTAATCAAATGAATATTACTAAATTTCTCTTGTACAAGTCTTGATACAGTTAATGAAGTCTCACCTTTTTCCACCCAATAATGTTGGGAAAGACAAGGAAGCCCATAAAATGCTTCAAAAAGAGCTGTATGTATTGATCCTTGGTAACTATTATTGTTTTAAAAACCCACTAATGGTAAATGATCATTTCATGAGCCAAAAAAATACATCACAAAATCTCAAATAATTTCCTCCAATGTTTGGATTTCCTCTTCATACTATCCATCCATTTGGGGTAGATAAGTCATACTCATAGTATGTTATGTTCAAATGTATTTGTACAAGGATTTCCAAAAATGAGTTGTAAAATTTGGGTCTTTGTTTGATACAATTAAAATTGGAATGCTGTATATCTTTAAAATTTATCAAATTTAGATTTTAGATAATTATTCAATCTAATTAGTTTCATGAATTAGAATGAAGTGAGATGACTTTATGAGTTGATCCACTATCACCCATATGGTGTCATATTTCTTAACAATTATTGGCAGACTTATTTCAAAATCCATGCATATTTTTTCCATTTATACAAGGGAATTGTTAATGATTGCAAAATATTTCATGGTCTTTAGTGATTTTCCTTTACCTGCTAACCTGGGAGGTATGTTGAAACATACTTTACTATATATATTTTCATGAAAACCCAATATAAATATGCTTTCAAAGATTTATATATTTTCTGAAATCTAGGGTGAAATACCCATCTCAAAGGGTGGTAGGGTCTAAGAAGTTGTTTTTGAAAAGTCAAAGGTTTGGCAATCTAATATCTAAACTACATAGCTGAGCTTCTGTATAGATTCCATACCTTAATGGTCTCACTACCATTAGATTTTTAACTCACATAAAAACGTTTAAAATTCGATTTTTGAGAAAATATAATCTTCTAAACTAATTCAAGAACAAAAAAATTGGATTGAAAACATCTACATCACCTTTTTCTGAGCATTTTAAATGCACATCCTTTATAAATGAAATAGTTTTCATTGGGCTGGAGCCACTTTTTCCAATTATTAATATGAATTCTTACTCAATGGATCTTATATAGAGTAACCTTTACTCAGTGTATACATAATATCAAAGTCAAATATCTATATATATTCCATCCATCTACTCAGTTTTAAATATAAATATATTTTTGTGAAAATTTGTTTCAAAATCTTATAATCTATAAAAACTATGAATTTGTTACCAAATAGGTAAGATGAAAATTCTTTAAATAATGGGCCACATCAGCTAAATCAAATTCATCTTTTGGGTTGTTCCTTTCATAAAACCATTAATTTAATGAACCATAAGAAACAAAATGATATCCCTACATGAGAAACCATCCCAAACCAGATCCCGATACGACATAATAGACTGCACAACCCTATCTAGGCTTTAAAAAAATAAGGATATGTTTTGATGTAATTCCAACCTTTTGTTTTTGAAAGGATTTTTTAAATTTGTCATTCCCTTAGAAAGGAACCCCATTATTTATCAATTTTTTCACTAGTGATGCCAAGAATGAAAAATCTTGTACAAAACATCTATAATATCCTACTAAACCAATTAAAAACATGTACCTAAAATACATTATTCACTCATTTCCAAGTGATAATGGATTTTATCATTTTTAGATCAATATAAAATTATTTTTTAGGAATGTAAAGGCCAAATAAATATACCGCTTGTATCCAAAAATCACAGTTTGAAAACTTGGAATACATAAGATACTACCAAAAGATACCCAAAACTATAGAAAAGTGTTTATCATGATAGAATTTTCCTTGAATTGACCAGTATATCATAAAAAACACCACCATGAAGAGATTACGGTATCTTTGAATGATTTAATTCATCAATGCGATAAATAAAACTGGTGAATTCATAAGACCAAAAGGTATAACAAAATATTATTAATGGCTATATATTCTTATAAAATCTATCTTATGAATATCCTCCTTTAGAGCCAAAAAATTTGTGATATCCCATATATAAGTCATTTTTTGAGAACCACTGGGTTCCCCTAAGTTGATGAAACAGATCATCAATGCATTAAATAGGATATCAATTATTCATTATAACAAGGTTAAGTTTATGAAAATCAACACAAATATCTCAGAGTTCCATATTCCTTATTCACAAATAAAATTGGTGATACCCATAGAGATATTCTTAGTTGGATGAAACCTTTACTTTACAACTCTCCCAATTTATCCTTCAATTCCTTCATTTCTGCTGGTTCCATCCAATAAGATGAAAGTGAGATAGGGATGGTCCTCGATAGGTGATAAATCATAAAATCCACTTCTATTTTGGGTTGATACCCTGAGAAATTGTCAATGAAAATTTTAAGAAACTATTGAATAAAGTTAGAAAAAATTAATTCCTAATATCATCCATAGATGTCAAAGTAAGCACTTCCAACTGATAATAGATGGTTCTAACAAACAATTCTAAAAGTCCTACTCTCTTTACCTTTACACCCCAACATCATCTAAAGCAATGAATGATTCCATCCAGAGATGTGAACCAGAATTTAGAGTACAATAGTCAATGTGCACCTTGAATGATTTCAATAAATACATAAACAAAATCATGTCATAGACATCTATCTCAAGAAAAATTAAATCCCAAATCTACCTATACCCATCGATTGTTATTGAAAAATCATTACACATAAAGGCTCTATAATCTCTTTGACTAAGAGGAGTATGATGTTTTAAAATAGAAGGGATCATCTCAATAGATAAACCTATATGGTTAATAAAATAAGAAGTAATAAACAAGTAGGACACACCCATATCAAAGAAAGATTTCATAAGTATAGAATTAACAATGATTTTACCTATCACCATCAAAGGAAAAGATTTATCATAAATGATCATTTTTTCATATACATACAATTTATTACTTACTGTATTTTTCTCTTTTTCACTCTATTGAGATTTCATTATTAGAGGAGTTATGGAGTTCCAGGAATCAACTTGGCCAGATCTATTCATATGATGAGAATTATTCTACTACACTCATCATGTCAAAGCATACGATGAGTGACAAGTTTGAGTTCTGTATCTAGCACCCAAAATTTGAGCACAATGAAAATAGTGGTAAAGATGTCCCATATGGTTGAAATTGTGACATGCTCTATCTTGTTCCATACGATATCACTTTATATGCTCAAAATAACCAAACAGAAAATATACCATCTTACTTTTCAGTTAATAGGGAAAGTTGAAAAATCACATGGTATAATTATATACTATACCAACCCTTGCGAAAATGCACCCGTCCTCTTCTAATTCTCATTATTGGAGTTCTTACATGTTCCCAAATTAATAAACATGATTCCACCAATTGTATTTCTTAAGATACCTCTTTCTACCACCATTTCTCTATTGAATTTTTTTGTATAATCTGTAATATACAGAACATCAATCATTGAGTGAATTTTTAGTTTCAACCCTAACTCAAAAATGAATTCCTTTAAGGATGAACTTTCAACAACTTCTAATGAAAATTATACTAAATTCATAAATTCTGTTGTATATAGTCTATTACCAATAGATTATACTTCTTAAAGATGATGAATTATATTGTTATAGAAATTATAAATATGTAATGAAAGTTTTTTTTGAACATTTCTAATCCTCACATTCCATGACCTGGCCTAATTTGTCTTAACCTTTTAATTCCCACCACTATCACACACGATCTTGTAGCATATATGTTTCTAACATCACCTTCAACTTAGATAGTGTTTGAAGTAAATTGAGTATTTTATTCATTATATTGAACAAAAATTATGAACTTTCCATCTCAGAATACACCTAATATATCGGTGTATTATGCTATTGGAAATAAAAAAAATGGATTAATTTTTGTACTTAATCATGCCTATTACCTTTATCCATAGACTAGGAAGTGTGGACATTGTTTTTATCTAGTTGTTGTTTCACATATGGTGTAGGTGAAACCACATTTTTAGCATCCTCTTCCAGTTGGTTTCTACGATTCCTACTCAGTTATATTCACTATAACCCAAACATAACTCCATTTAGTTCCACTCATTAACAACTATTGTCCAAGATATTTTAATCTATCACATTAACACATATCACAACATAGCTTTCCATCATTGAACTATCTTAAAAATTTATTCCACTTTGGAAAATTCTACATCCAAGTTTGTCAAAAAACCCATTTTCTTATTTTTAAAAATAAATTTTTTTTTCTATTTCATATACCATTTTACTCAAAATAAAAAATTCAGTCCAATTGGAAAGTTTTACTATCAACGTATGTCATGAAAAACTTATCTAAACCCATGATGATGATGTGACAACGCACCTAGATGTGTCTAAAACACTCATGTACCCAAAAACCATGGTAACTTAAAGTTCATCATAATGTGTTTAACTATGCCTTTTTATTCTATACATTTCAATTTATGATAGCCCTATTCATTAATACAATCCCAATAGACAAACTGATACAATTTCCAACTCAAGTAACAAATAAAACCAATATCATTTCTTATGTCAAGAATTAAACAATGGGGATACCGTATGTCCCTAAAATATGTTCAAACCAACAACGAATACTACCATTTACAAGTTAATGTCTGAATAATATAATATAATTTGTAATAAAATGACCCTAACCCATTTTCTTGGAAATATGTGTTGGTGTTTCAAAGACTTAAATGACATACCCAAGACAAAAAGGCTAACAATAAATTCCAAGGGCATCAAAACATTTGGGAGATTATTTTCCATTTAAAGTTAAAACATCCAAACTACAACAACAAGAATGACCAAACCACTATATAATGCATAAGTAAGAAACACAGCTGAAAACATAACAAAACCAACAACCCATATAATAGTATAAAAGGAAACAAAAATTCATACTCAATAGGGATAAAAGGATTAAAAACTCAAAACTCCAAAGTGAAACAAACAGAGGAAAATCCAAATTAAACCATGAGATATCTCAATAATCCATTCCAAAAATATCAAGAAGTGTCATGAAAGAACTAAGACAACTTTCCTTTACTTGTGTCTTAATAGATGTAATCTGTAAATGTACATCAATCCCTATGCATGGGGTGAGTCTAATCTCAGTTGGATTTCCCCAATTACTTCTCCACTCATGCAACGTGGAAAAAACTTGTTATAAAAAATATATAAAAAAGTTTAAAATTGTTAAAATAGTTTACATCAAAGAAAAATTCATTTTTATATGAAAATAATATAACAATACGTATTTGGAACACCCATTTAAGGATTCAACACATCCACAAATCCACACATGCATACCTAGGTGACAGTTCTATACTCATGATTGGTCTCTCATCAGTCTACATAGTCATTATAAGGTAACCAATACTAGGTTCCCCAATAGAACATGCCCCTTCTATAGGGTCATATCTAATGAAAATTTATCCACACCAACCATGCATTTTAAAATCCATGTGAATTCATTTCACATAAAACCTATCTTTATTTAAAACATTTGAATAACCATTTTACATGTCTTAAATCAAAACCATAATTTAAAACCACTATTTTAAAATTATATTCAAATATGATTTTCTACAAAAAGAATACAATTTACCAAATTTCTCAAAACCATCACTAAAGAGGTTTACAACAAGAATCACACAATAACTTCAAACTAATTTTAATAAAAATACTTATTTCATGCTAAGTGTGCAAGTTCTAGCCTAGTGTATTTGAGAGAGAAGACACCTAACTCACAAAGGTTAGAAAAAATGAATAATGGTGCCTTGATCCTCTAGATTTAGGCCTGGATCTCTTTTTCATCAATAAATACAACAATAAAACATCAAAATTACTATCAAGGAACATGGATATATCAATAAGGAATTAGATATAATGTTCAAGGAAAGAGGATGAGAAGAGATCTAAGAAGAATGACCAAGAATAGAGACTTACTAGTGAGTCTAGGTCTCCAACGAGATTTGAATATTATAAAACATGGGCTCATATTGAAGGAGATCACCTATCAATACTTAAGTGGAAAAGAAATTTTATATTTAGGAATATTAGGAAATTAAAAGGTGTCGTGGGAATTAATTGTCATTAGATCCATGATTTTCAAATCTACAATTGTATGATGCATGGTTGGGAAAAATGATTAGTCAAACTGTTCACTAAACATGCATAACCTATTGTCTCAATGAAACTAGGCTTTCATGGTTTTTCCTAAGAACTTGCATAGTTTGTAATTACATGCACCAATAGTTCTCCTACCCATTTCCTAATGTCTTTCCTTTCCTTATTTCTTAGAGGTTTTTCACGATTTTAACTAATTGTGATCAAACCATGAACCTCTAGAAAATCCTCCCACACATGTTAAAACCACTCATAACCTCTAGAAACTTAACCCGATTATTATGCATCCTTAAAATAAATGAATGAATTTTTATGTACTAGAAATTGGGGGTACTTCAAGTCACATTATATTTTTCTCTAGAACTCCATTCCAGTATATTGGAGTTCGGTACATCTTCTCGTATAAAGTTTCATAAGGTTCCATTTGAATTATATAATAGAAAATATTGTTACATGAGAAATAAACTCCATAAAGGTTCTTGTCCCAACGTCCTTGGAAACATATTTAACAAGATTTTTATATATCCTCTATAGTTTTAATGCTTTTCTCATACTAACCAACCCTCTGAGGGTGATAAGAATTAATAAAACTCATCTTTATATTCAATGATTTTTTAATGCTTCTCAAGAACCTCTAAGTAAAACTTGGATCTTTATTTAATACAATGGATATTTGTGCCCCATGTTTTCTTATCACTTTTATTATATATATATTAGTGATTTTTTAAAGAGATAAATCTAACTTGATTGTAATTAAATGCATTAAATTTGTAAGGAGTTCGATTACCACCAAATATATATTTTTTACTTTAGATGTCATGGGTATTCCTATAAATAAATATTTAGTTATAATTTCCCATTTATATACTAATATGGTAAATGGTTGTTTCATACCCTTATAATTTTTTTATTCATCCTTGACTTTTTGGAATTCTAAGCATCGAGATAAAAATTCTACAATATCAATCTTCATGTTATCCCACCAAAAGTTTTGATTCAGATATTTATACATCATAATACTTCTTATATGGGTAAATTAGGAAGATCTATGAAAATAATATATAAGTTCCATATTCACTTTTGGTTTCTATGGGACACATATCCTAGTTCCAAATATTATAGCTCCATATTTATCAAATTTTAACTTCTGGATATTCACTAACTTTTTCTATGGATCCTCCTCATCATTTTGGGCCTCCTTGATACTATAAATAATGAATGGTTTATAATTTATTAGAGAAAGTAATGATAAATATCCTTTAATTATTCTCTTGTGCATTCTTTTTTATGTCTAAAAATATTGGATCCCTTTCATTCATTATAATGAATATGGCTATGGGATCCTTTATACTCAAATATTCTGCAAATTTTTTCACCATCCCAGGATGGTAATGGATCAGATAATTATAATACTTGATCATTTCTAACCACCATAATTTGTTCCCATTGATCTTTGTTGATTTTAATATATAATTGAGGATTTTATGATCCATGTATATATTATAATTTCCCCATAGAGATAATTCTACTAATTGTTTAATGTGAGGATCAATGCAGCTAATTATAGATCATGTGTTGGGTAGTTCTACTCATGGATCCTTATTTTGGAAAGAGGAATAAGCTATAATTTTTTATCTTTCATGAGTAAAAAACCCAATCCATTTTTGGATGTATCATTTTATATCACAAATCCATTCATGTATGTGGGTAATTTGAACACAAGTGTACTGATTAGCCTCTTCTTAACTCTTTAAATCTCCCCCCATATTCATAAATCCAGATAAACTTCAGTCACTTATAAGTTAACTTGGTTAGTGGGATTGAAAATATTGATATTTGTTTCAAAAATTGATGATAGTACACTACCAATAAAAAGGAAACTATATATCTCTATCACCAAAGTTGGTATGGGTGGTCCTTTAATTATCCAAATTTCTAAAGGATCCATAAAAATCTCTTTAATAGCAATATCATGCCCCAATAATTTCAATTTATCCAACAAAAAATCTAATTTACAGTAATTCACATATAACTTTTCCTTTTACAAGGTCTTTAGTATAGAATTAAAATACTCCTCTTATTCCTCCATTATTTTTGAGTAGAAAACAATATCATCTATAATGAGCAATAAAAATTTATTTAGGTTATCTGTAAATAATATATTCATTAAGTCCATGGAGATAACTAGAGAATTAGTGAATCTAAATGGAATCACTTTGAAATCGTAATTACTTTACCTTGTATGAAAATAATAATTGGTGCTATCACCTTTATTCAACTTTATTTGATAATATACAGACTAAAGATCCACCTTAGAGATGTATTAATCTCTATGTATCTGATTGAATAACTCCAAAATCCATAGTTAAGGATACTTTTTCTTTATCATAATATTTTTGGAGCTCATTATAATCAATGTAGAGGAATATTTACCCATCCTTATTCTTGATGGAGGGTAACAACACACCCCAGGATGAAGAACTTAGTCATATAAACCCTTTATATAGATTCACATGTAGTTGCTTCTTCAGTTCATTTTCTTCGATAGTGGATATTCTATATAGTCTTGGATATTAAGAAAGATTCAAGAATAAGATCTATTGATAACTCAACCTCATGGCTTAGAGGAAGACCATAATTTTTTTTTGGAAAACACATCATCATAATTTCTTAAAATGGCCATGTAATAAAGGATGTTATTTTCCATAGTCAAATTAATTTGAGATAGATAGGATTTCTCATAAGGCAAAAATATCAATTCTAGAATTGATAATTCCAATGGATATTTAATCTCCTCCTTTAAATTTTATAGAGTTGAAGGGTTATTCATGATATAGAGAGTGATTTCCTTCTCTGTACAATTTATATTGGATCTATATAAATAATGTCAATTCATAACAAGAATTGCATTGAAATATACCAATGTTAGTGCTACAAGGTTTTCTAGGAAGTTCTTCCTACAAATATGGACAAGGGAGGAGTTATGTACATGGGATGCAACAATTTCCCTATTTTTTATTTTTAATGACACTTCCATATTTTGAGGTAGTGCTTGAATATTTATACTAAACTTCCATGATATGAAAGAATGTGTATAACTAAAATCAAATAATACATTTTATATTATAGAATGAATAAATAGTTTACCCATCACCATGTAATTGTTAGGATCCACCTATGTAGTTTTAATGTAATAATCTCACCCATTCTATCTAGGCCATAGAAGTTACTATAATAAATTACCTTTAACAACCCTAGGATTAATGTATTGATTCAGATAATGTATTTTTTCTTATAGTAGAAACATTGTATAGAAGGATGAGGGTTTTCTAGAGAATTACTTTCCTCCACCACATTTTTGGTTTCTCCCATCAATATTTGAGAGCTAGGTGCCCATCCTTCCCACACTTTAAGAATTTCCTTTCCCACTTGAGGAATTTTTTGGATTCTTCTTACTGTACTTTTGATAAGTTGTATGTTAGATCTTTTCTCAACCGTGATATTTCTATATCATTCCCACATAATTAAACTCCATTCTCTACCTCCTATATCTAGACCCATGAGACCCTTTAGATTCACTGATATCCATATTGAGTTTTAGGGAACACAATACAATTTTCTTATAGCTATCAAAGTCTCATATCAAAAAATATTTTCATAGACTCATCATTATCCCCCAAATAATAAATTATCTTTCCTTTTGGGGATAATTACAAATACTAAGGAATATCATGCATGTCTTGTGAATTTCACCTAATTCACCTTGATTGAATCGTCATCCTTATTCTTGAGTCCAAGTAAATTGCTCTCCATCTAATATTATTGAGTGTGAGGAAACTATTACTTGAAAAACACTTTCTAGAATTCTTTCCACTCTTTCACTTCGATCTTATTCTAGAGATTCATATTTTTTTTATCAACGCACACCATTGATCAGCTTCACCCACCATATGATATACATCCATCACGAACTTCTCTTTATCAAAACATTGAAGGATAGTGAATATATCTTTAATGGAGTTGATCTATTATTCCATAATTAAAGGATTATAAGATGCAACAAGATTCAGAATACTTGTTCACATAAAGGTATCCATTAAAACTTTCTCTTTATTAGGGGGATGTTGATTTTTCATTTGATTCAAGTTTATATTAAAAAAATGAGTTAATTTAGAAATTCATTTCATGAAGATAACAAATATATCTCCCATTGGGTTTGAAATCTCATTTGGAAAGTCATTACATTTCGGTAAAATATTGTTTTTGACTATGTTGATATTTTTCTTAGCATTAACTGAAATAAAGGGAAAATTAGGGATGATAATTTTCAAAATATTCATCAAATAAAAGTATAAACTATTAAAATTGAAGAGATAACTCATAAATAACATACATTATTTAACCTATGAATTTATAGGTCTCAATATAAGTTAACCATAGTCTATTTACTAATATAAAATTTTATGCAAATTGTTTTCCCTTAGTAATGGTTCATAAAGAGATTCTAAATTTACCAACTAATATCCCCCACGAGTTTAAAAATAAGTGTGTAGAAAGGAATCTTCTTTATGAATTGAGTGGTAATTGATTTAATACATAATGTGACTTTCTGGGGTTATTACCCCTAGGTACAACTTTATAAGATCCATATCTACTTATAGTCTCCCGACATAGATTTTTGTGTGTGTAGAAATCACTTACTCTATAATTTAATAAAATTATGTGATGTTTTCTTATCTTTATTGTTATAACTAATGGTTTAATTATTTTTTTCTAATCACAATACCTAAAAAATAAATAGACCATTCTTTGATACCCACTTTGATAACCCATATCATTAACACACTTTAATTCATGATTTATTACATAATGATAAACATTATAAAATAAAAAAATATTTTAAGGCCCTATGTATTTTTTTAATTAGATAAAAATCATAATAACTTGAAATATGGGTACATTGACATTATTTACAAACAATGAAATATTCCCTTATATTCCATCAATCTTTAAATACTGCACATGATAACCTAGGGACGTACATAAAAAAAATGTGAGCTATAAAGAAGAAAAAATTGAATAATCAATGCATAAAATGATGAAATTAATACATGTTATTGAATAGTAATATCAAGGTGTCATAAAAGGGATGAGAACCATAAACATGAACATCAAATCATGATATAAGATGATAAGATCAATGAAACATTAGAATATGGAAACACCCTAAAACATTACATCATAAGAATAATTCGAGAATAAAAATTGTGATATAATAACATAGTGTTATTTGAATAGAATAATATTCACCATATATGGTATCTAATGAGATAAAAACACCAAACAATGCATTATAGGGATACATAATTATGATCCCATCCATCACATTTTTTATCATGTAAATGTATCAGTGTGCTATATGGATCATAAAACATAAGAATGTGTTTAATAAATTTCAAAAAAAACAAATAAGGAGTGTGGTTAATATACATTAAATTACCAAATAAATGAATTATTGGTAAATCAAGATGAATACCCTTGACTGGAAATAGGGATGGGTATTCACTATGAAAATGTTTTGCATAGAAAATCACATGACAATTTGTACAACATAAAAATTGTACAAAAATATTAATGGAAGGGATTAATGAGAGAAAATGTTGTTCTATAATTACTTGAAAAAAACATGTCTAGTAAAATTTATTTGTAGAAACACATTCTAAAATAAAAAATTTAAAATCAAATGGCATAATACAAATAAATTTCTTGAAGAAAGAGTAGGAGGAGATAATCCCCTTACCTTGAGAGGGAACTTCTAAAATTTTGGGTGGAGATTCGTAAGATCTTTATAACACATTAGGAGGGATTTAGAGAGGTTTAGGGGGATAAATGTTTTGATAAATGGATTTATATTCAAGAGGAGTATGAGTTTGGGTGGGTATTTATATCAAAATATGTGAATTCTTTATTAATTTTTAAACATATGATTTAGACTCTAAATAATAAAATAATAAAACCACAAACATTCCCATGGTTTTCCCTATATTTTATACAAAAAAAGAGTGGATTTAAATTTTATTATAAGTTTATGAACTGAAAATATTAAAATGATACCATTGGTGATGTGGAAGTGGGTCATGTTCATAAATAATTCATTTTAAAATCATAAAATATAATATATGTTTTATAGGATTAAATAATTTTATAGAAAATTGATAAAATAACATAAAAACATTTTTATAAAGGGGAAATATATAATTAGTCATTTATTTATTTGTCAGAATTTATTACATCACTTTTTGGCCATTATGATGTCCTAATAACAACCGTATATTTATATAGTATCTATTTTTTTCACAAAAAAATTGACTGTGTTACAAAAAAATATCCATTGGAAAATTTTTATGTGATGATTTAAAAAAATATATTGTATTAAATTAATTCTCTAAATATGGGAAATTCCTCCATTAAATAAATATACTACTTTATTTAAAAATACAGATTTTTTACAATAATAACAATTTTTTGACCCTTATAATTATTACATTGGGCTTCATTGAATTATAGTATCACTTGTATATAAATAATTATTATTTAATAATATTATTATACTAAAAAGTATTTAATTTATAAAAAAGTGTGTTAAAACCATATATCTTCCAAAAAATGAAATTTTGATTTCTTCATATCAAAATCTAATTTTCATCAAATCATATATAATTGTGTATATAAAGTAAAAATGAAAAGGGATAAAAATAATATTTATTTTATTACGAAAAAATATTAAAAATCACATTAATTGGGTCTAGATACACAACCCATTATTACACCATCCTACACCTGAAGGCCAAGGTTTGTAATGGTGGAATTTTCATTGAGTGGTTTAGTGAACATAGTTTGGGCCATGATCTTGATAATATTGATCTTCTCTAGTAATCGATTTAATTCAGATTTTATTTTGGGAATTTTAGAATTGTCTTGGTCAAGGGCGAATCCTAATGATGTCATCTCCCATAGAAGCTCTAATTATTGGTCTTCATATCGAATGATCCTACTGGTCGAGTACATCACATATTCTATATTTTTCAATAATAATTTGTCGTAACTATTAATATATACTAATCATAACAGTCTCTATACAATGAATATATTATCAATGTTTAAGATTTTTAATGGTATTTTAAAATTGATCAACTATATTTTATAATGGTCTAAAATAACCAACGTAATGCATGTGTTTTCTGTAACTACATTACATAATATGACATTTATTCATTCAAAAATGTAATTTCAATTTTAAAAGTTTTATTATTTAAAATCAGGGCATGGTGGAATTATTTGAGCTTGATGTGCCTTTCACTCTATTTTGGAAGAGAATGTATTATAATTCCATGGACACTTGGTTTCTTGTTTAATCCTCAAATATATATCACTCCACCTAATTTATTAATGATTTATAATACATTTATAATGAATTTGTTATGTAATTGGTACAATAGGTTAGGAATTCGGATTGGTTCAATCTCATGTGTATATAGGAAACCTCTCTTTGGTTTTTGGGAATTATTCTAGTGTGGAGAGGTCTTCCAGGCCCCGTGAGGCTGGGAGATGGATTGTCAGGAGTATATGGGCTTGGATGGGTATCATGAAACCTAAGAGAAGCTTATAGATTGATAATTTAAAAAGATTTTTGGAATCCCTATGAGGTAGATGTTCCATATACCCAACCTATGGTTATTTAATTTTGTTTAATATGCAAGTAATGTGTGGTTTTTACATGGAGGGAGTTGAACAATGTAGTTAAAATAGATTTTTAAAGTTAAATTGGATGGTTAATTTAAATTAAATAATAATATAATTTAAATTGGTTAACCTATGAAAATTTATTTAATAAAATGAGTATAGTGCCAAGGCCACTGAGGACCTTGGAAATTGGATTGAGACCTCATCCAATGATTGTTGAGAAATGGACTAAGAATATATCTGGACACTTGGAACATCCAAGGGGTGGGGGGGGGGTTGACATTACTTGAATTGGATGACCATATAAGGTTGAGTGTGGATCTTTGAGATACGTTATTACTAGGTGTGTATACCTTAGTCATACTTGAGATGGGATGGGTGAGTTGACCGACCAGGGTTAACCTTGGACATAAGGATAGAACATGATCCATATTTAGAGACTGCCACCAGATAGGTATACCCTTAAAGCATATGAGGCTGTATAATGATTTTAGATGATGATATGGGATGATTTTTCCTCCAAACATCAGGTGTTAGTGTAAGAGACCATTTGTGATCAAGGACACTAAGTGGGATGCCACCACTATAATAATGATCTTAGAGACCTTGTGGGTGTTCTGTTGACTAATGACCATGAGGGTAGAGATGGTTGCGAGTGTTACATGGAAACTAAAGAAATATATATTCATGAAGGGGTGGTGATGTTTATGATGGGTGTGGGCCCTAAGATTGCCCTAGATGTATTTTTGTTTTCATTTATATTTTTATGCTTGACACATTAAGATGATGGATGCCCCGAGGTTGGTGTTTTATTTTATAGTTCATTTTTCTTGGCCTAAGGATGGGTTTATTTCCCCTAGTGTCCGAATGTACTAAGAGGTGGGTATATTACCCTTGGTTTTCTGACCTCAAAAATAGAGTTTTTGGTAATGTTACCCTTGGTAGGACTATGCTCTATGGTTGGTTGATTTTTTCAATGGGGATGGGTATATTACCCTATTTAGATGATCCCAAATTCTAAAAGGATGGGTATTTTATACTCTATAGAACTATTCTCTACAACCGGTTGATATAATCCATGTGGATGGGTATATTATCCCTGATTGGCTAAGATAGTATACCATGGGGATGGGTATATTATATCAGGTAGGAATGTTTTCTATGGTTCATTGACATGTGCCATGGGGATGGCTATATTACCCCTAGTTGGTAAATCCCATGTTCTATAGGGATGGGTATATTACCCACAGTAGTCATATGCTCTATGTTTCTCCTAGGATTACTTGGGAAGTAGCCAGAGATCCTTATTGGTTGGTGAAGTCATAATGACATGCTCAGAGAGACCCCGACTCTAGATGAAGCAGGTATAGTTAATAAAGAACATGGACCTCAGGATATAAAATAGTGGTGTATGGTTCATGGGTTGGAATAATCTACAAGACATGCTCAACGACATTCTGACATTAGGATGAAGTAGGTATTGGTAGTTATTTATTTATTTATTTGTTTTCCTATATTGTGTTTATTGTTTCTAGATATAAATGTAAAATTAATTCATAGAATGGTTTTTATGGGATCACATTGATGTTTCCCTACCAATATTTTTACTCACACTCTTGAATACACCACTTCACTTGGGTACCTGAGAAATCCTTAGTTGTTTCAGGTTTTGGTTGGTTTGAGGCATGATATTAGACGATTGAACTAGAGAAAATCTTGTAGGATTTTTTTAATCATACATGGATTAGAGAGGAATAAGAACCAGTATTTATTCTATTTTATTTTCTTTAGTATTTGTATAGGTGATCGTCCTAGTGGAAATTGGTTAGCTTTAAATATGGCACAACTATCTAGTCCTTTAATGCAGTTCATTTATTATCAGAATTGTTTATATTTATTGCTTACTATTTCACCTTATTGTGATTAATGATTTTTAGTTATTTTATATTTTATTTTACTCTCTTTTATATGTGTTATATCCCCCTAGTACCTTCCTAGACCCATTCTTCTTGTCAATAGCCTCTGGCGATCGGAGAGGTGCACTTGAGGTCATGCGGTAAACCGGCCATGTTACTATTCACATAGTGAGCTTGGTTAGGATGATATAGTCCCTAAAGTTCCAATATAAAAGAGATAGGAATAAAATAGGTGAAAATAAATAATGATAAAATAATGAATCACATGACATTCCAAACATACATCACAAACCAGTGATTTAAGAACACAAAACAAATTACAGAACCTCCGTAGACCTCCTTACTGAGGATCGAAAATAATATCATCAAACAATGTTTATTAACTTCACTATTTTTGAAGATAAATGTCGTAAAATCTCACAACCTAACCCAATATGGCTCTCATGTCTAGCGATAAGCCGAGAGTGACACCCTAAGCCTGCCTCCAGTAGGCCAGGGGCTAGAAATCGACACCAAGTAGGAATATCACACACACGAGAGTCATTAACATATGGAACCTATGAACACATATAAATATAAAAATACCCTTGCAATGTTGAAAGGTCAATAAAACTAATAGAAAATTCATGCATACATATATGCACCAAAATCATAGTACAATAAAGAATCTGGAAGGAATAACGGGCCAAATACAGGACCACAAAATACCATAAAAGAGTCCAACCTTCTAGTATAATGGGAATGGTTTCAAATGAATAACATGGTAAAACCATGTTCTTTATATCTCACTATTCTCTATCTACTCTTGGTTCTCCTAAGACACTTATAAAATGGAATGTCATTTACATAAGAGAAGACATGCATGAGTAGATCTCATGAAAATGTGAGTATAACAATACCCTGTAGGAATCCTCAAAATCAGAAATCAGAAATCACCAAGATACTTTTTATCTCTTTTAAAATTATATCAATCAGAAAATGATACATAATAATAAGAAAAATAATAACCATAGTAATACTCTTATGGGAGATCTCATTCCATGAGACATGTTATCATTTATGGAACACATATGAGATATCATGATTATTAGGTATCATAAAATAATTACTCAATTTATCTATAAATATCTTGATACATATATAGTTGATCACACCCAAGTCTCTTGTGGGACACTATGAACTAAATTTAGATTAACTTGGTAAGTAGGAGATCACACACCTATATAAGTTGGTCAGGATGATTCTTCAAAGACAACTTATGGAAGATGAATAAATGATATAGGATCTCAACATAGTCACGTAAAGGGATTAAAAAACACTATTTGAGAAAAAACCTAGAGAAATGATAATAATCATATGTTGAGGATGTAATGAAACACTGTACCATTATAGGGATGGACCAAGGGAAGAATCCCAATTGATTCTATTCTATATTGAAGAGAATGAGGGACTAAAATTTCATTGGAAAAATTAAAAAGCATGTATTGGGAGAATATGACATGTCTCATCTATCCCAAGTATGTTGGTGTCTCTCCATCACAAACATCATGTTATTCTCAATATACACAACTTGTCCTATTGGGCTTCATGGAATGTAGAGGTCTATCTGGAACTCAACATTATACCATGTAATACCATAAAAAATAAAATAAAAACATTTTTCAGATACTATATGTGACATGGAACAATAAACATAAAAACCCCATGAAATATATTTCTTGAAATTTTCGATAGCTTTCATAATAAAAAAATTCGAGTCTAAATGAACTGTAATACAATATACCATTATAAACTATCCATTAAATTGATGATTATAAATAGTAATAACTAAATTATAAAAATTATATAGTTTAAAAATGAAAACTGTAATTTTTTATTTTTTGATTATGAATGAAATAAGAATCATTTGAATGAAAAATAAATATTCTCTGAAAAATTGTATTTTTTGTAAAAGAGGGGTTTGTCGTGCTTTGTGCACATGATTTAAAATTAATTTTTACAATTTTAGAAAATTTAATTTATAAAATATACATCATTTTTTAAATCATAATAACAAAATTATATTTGGTTGGATTTATAGTATTTTTCTGAAATGTTTTATTTTTTAATGAATTGTGAAAAATACTGAATTTTAATTGAAAATTTCCTTTTTCATTTAAATTATTTATAATGATAAATTATATTTTTAATTGGTTTTATAGTTGAATAAAAAGAATTATATATATATATAGATTAATCAAAATTAGTTCATTGGATTCATTTTCAAATTTAATTTTGAAATTAAATCTTTATAAACTCTGGAACATTTTCTCTTTGAAAACCCTATTTTTCATCATGCCTGTGTGATTAATTTGAAATAATTTTTTCAATTATGTGAATTGAATATGGAAAAATTGATTCTGTATTTTGAATTATAATAATTTTTTTTCTAATAAGTTAAACTTAAATTTTTACCAAAATAAATAGTGAAAACATAAAAAATTATTTACAACGGTTAATATAAAAATAGATTTATTATGGGGTTAAACTAAAATTACAAGAGTTAAAATGACCTAAAAATTATATAAAATCTATTAGATGATCATATTTATTCCCTATGATTTATATTTATTTATAAAACTCCATTTGGACCCCTTCAAATGTGAATAATCTGGGGCACATTTTTCTTTTAAAAAATTACAAGTTTTCCACTCGTCTCACTTATAAAAGGCCACCCCGTCTCATATATTATTTTCACCATTAAACCATTTTGGTTTAGAAAACACCTATAAAAATAACTTAAAAAATTAAATAACCTAATCCTAGAATAATTATTTTGTGAATAAGTACAACCTTGGAAGGATATGGTGTAAACCTAATGAGGCTACCCAAAGAAGAGGTAACGTTCTTGAATGATCATTTTAATTTTATTTATTCATACACCTCCTAAAATTATTATTAAACCATGAGTTTATAATAAAAACAATATATTACATATATTTATATGTACTTATGTTAAGGTAATTACTTAAAACCATATACACTTCCATTAAATGTGTCACGAAATCATTATTCATGTGTACAGTAGACTACCGCCTCATGAACCGATGTCATTAGTTTTTCCATTACAACCTATCATAGTTAGGTATGAAGATAAATATAAATTATATGATATAAATAAAATTATTATACATATGGAGTAGTTATATCATATATACCTCTTTATATTATTTTCTGTAGTGGATACATTAATGTCACTCGTGTGTACGATGAACTGCCACCTTAGGAAAAGTTGTGATTAGTTTTTCAAAAATGCTTCACATGAAAGGTAATAAGGATAGAGTTAATGAATATATGTGATATAAATGAAATAATTATTATATTAATAACATATTTATCATTATTAAAATATAATATATTATTTTATTTCTTAAAATGAAAAATGATAACATCATTTGTGTATGTGTCGACTACCACCTTCACTAAGCGAAGTGAATCCATTTTTATCAGCCCACTACATGGATGATATATATAAGTATATTAAATTAAATAATATGGAATATATATTATTATAATTATTTAATCATAAAATAATACTTACCTCCTTTCCATAATAATCATTGAAAAATGGAAATGTTTGTCATGCGTACATACGACCTACCATCTTCATGTTAATAATGTACATCATTTATCAAAACCATATTTCATGATTGGAATTAAAAATATAATTGATGTATAAATTTGATAATTAATTAATGATTATTATTTTTAATATTATTGAACTATATAATATGCATAAGAACCATAAATTTATTGATAAAGCATGAATGAAGACATAGGGAAATTAGCACCCAAAATAATGAAAATGATGAAATATAATTAACAAACTGGTGATAATATGATATAAATGTATCATATATGATATTATAAATATTAATATATTTATAGTGTAAGTTAAAAACATTTATAAAACCAATATAGAAGAGGTTAAATCACATTGAACCAAAATCAACTGTGAGGTAAGTGACTTCATCTCAATTTCCTTTCATTGAGTCATATTGTATAGCTATCCACACAATTCATTTTATATGGTGTGTATAATCCCCATTTGAAATATAATATCATTATTCAATAATTTTTCATGGTATTTTAATTTTATATTTGAATCATTTTACCATAATGGTTTTTAATTAAAACTTACCAAGTGGTAATGAATTTTCTAGCATAATTTCATTTCATTGGATTATATCACTCATTTTTATCATTGATATTATAAGATTATGTGTTTAATAAATTATGATTATATTTTGTTTTATTTACACTTGTTTCATATGGATTTACATTTAATGCACATAATTGATTCATTTAATAATTCTTACTTCAATTTTATGATCTTTTCAAGGGTTTATTTTTAAATCTAATTTTAATAGGGTTTTTTATACTTAAATTTATAGTGAAGTAAATTATTTGATAATTATTTAATAAACCATTTAATTTTGTTCTCCTATGGTTATTAATGAACTTTTCAAGAAATTATACCTTTTTTACACACTTTGGTACATAAAATAATTGATAAAATGTTTTAAAGAAAACTTAACTTCATTTATCTCTTTGGTCAGAAATACATTTTCTACCAAAAAAATATTTTCAAAAATGGTTTTAAAAGTTTTCTTAAACATTTTTAAAATTATTTATTAAATATTTTTTTCCATATTTTATCTTTTTAAATTTTTTTTTCACTGGAATATTTATGTAATTTTCAAAACAATACTCATTTGGATTTTATCAAAAATGTGAAAGGAATATTTGTTTTCACATACACTACATGTGCATAATTTCTTTCCATCATGAAAAACTAATGTTTTAAAAATCATTTTATAAATTTATAAGGATATTTTAAGAGGAATTTATTTTCATAATATTTTTTGAACTTTTAGTTTTAAAAATATATTTTCTATATGAAAAGTACATTTTCCTAAGAATGTTTTGTAAATATATTTTTATGGTAATTCTTTTCATCAAAAAATGAACCCTTTATTCTTACTACAATGGTTATATGTTGTATTTATACCCTAATTATTATTTATATGCATTTTTTATGATCATTTTACTATGGAAATTATTTAAATTTACTTTCTTGATTCATTTTTTAATCATTAACTTTCCACTAAAATATTCACTTTTTATGATCATTAGACACTAATTATTGGCTAAATATAAATATTATTTATCATGGATATTCTTATTTAATAAATATTATCTCATTTATACATATGGTGTTTTACATTTAAAGTTATTTTATCGATGATATAAATATTTAAAATCCGTATTCTTTCTTCAATGAAGATATTTAATGGTAAGGAAAATTGATTCACAAATTAAATCAATTATTCGATATATGATGAATGATTTGGAACTACAGTGATGAGTGGGGCCTAATATTTTATAGCCCCTCGATGCATCCATAGGTATCATGATAAAAATCAGTTATCTAGTATTAAAAGTGTTTTTACCTATAGTTTTAAACTAACTTGTGAATGGTGTTGATGAAAGATGTATCATATTCTTGAGACATGACATCTGATAATTAAGAATATCATTCATTACAAATTTAGTTACTATTATCCATGAAATTTTCACAATGATATTATATATGGATGCATTTAATTATCAATTTATTATTTAAATGGCATGTTTTTCCAGTTATTTACCTTTCCATATTAATTAATCCTTATCTTATCATGATAGTAACGTTATATAAATTGCATGTGTGTATAGTTATTTACCTTTTAATTTTGATTATGATTATTGATTCATGATTTCTTCCACTATATAAAACCCTTATGGAGAAGTTGACTTCACCCTTATTTTGATTATTTTCATAGGAATCCCTGATGTGTACTTTGATTGATATGAAAGGATATTATTTAGGGAATAATTTTATTCTTGAAAAAAATATTATTTGGTAATTTTTGTTTTCAAATATAATATGGGAATCATGTATGTATCTAGTTTAATATGAGTACTAAAATATTTGGTCCTTGAGGATGTGATTTATTATATCTTATTATATTGTAATAAAGTAAGACACTGACTTTGGGTTATGAGAGTTGGGGTCATTACAATTGGTATTAGAGGAATTTTAGTATAAACCTTGTGAACTAGATTTGGGAAAATAAAGATTAGGGCTAGTAAACCTATGATATACATTGAGTATAAGTATAGAAGAACATCCAAAAGTTTTCTTAAGGTAGATATTATGTGTTTTTTTCTGGGAAATAAGTCCTTATCAGGATACTAAAAGTGGATGTGGTTCTATCACAGATGTACCTATGGGTAATAACACTGAAAAGGGAAAATTAGGATTGACTTGATCATTGAATGGTGCAAGAAAATATGACTTTCTGTGAACTTGGTCTGACACTCCTGAGTAATATTATTAGTATAATTCACATTTTAATTAGAAAACATTATGAAGGATTTAAAATACTGATATCCACAAAGAATCCATGTTTAAAATTATGAGATTTTTTATGAATAGATTTTTCAATTTATGATAAATATTTAACTAGTTTTGGGATTATATATTATATTTCATAATGATATGATCAAATAGATTTCATCCCATCATTCAAAAATGGATCCTATCAGAAGGAAATGAAACCATATCAATGAACTAAATATAAAGAGTAAGAATGATCTTTTATTTGATGGGATTAAGACTATATTTAAAAATGAACTAGTCTCCCAAACACTCTCATCATATGAGGACATATTGTTATTTTATGACAAGATATAGAATTAATTATTTATGTAGTATGGATTTTATGGGAAGCATGAGAAGAAGAAGATGTCAAGAAAAAATACAGATAAAGGAAGAAGGTAAAGAAGACATTTTCCACATGTGATAATTGTGGAAAGAAACAATTTGGTACTTTCTTAATAGAAATGGGAGTTGATACAAGTGTAGAGGGAAATGACAATATTCTTGTGATTTCAAGGGTATCAAAATAGTTTCCAATGTATTATTCTTAAACTTTACAGATATGGGGCACTATGGAAATCAATTTTTCAAGCATTAATGAAATATACCTCAAAAAGACCTAATAGATCATTGTCAATATTATTACATTTCCATATACTAAGTGTAATGATTAATGTTATTATGTTTGGATTCAATAATTATGTCGTTTGAGTATTTTATCAATGATATAATTATTATAATAATTATTAAATGTATAAGGATCCTACAACATTACTTTTTCATTAAGGATTTGAAAGTGCATGATGAAAAATACTTATGAATAAGAAAAAAAAAATTAGTGCAAGTTGAAATTCTTGTAAAACACATAATTGAGTTAAATCTAAGCCTTAATATATTCATTATATTAGGATAATGATTTTTGGATAAAGATATGATTTATATGGAAAATATAAATTGGATATTACCAACTACATTAGGTCTCAATAACAATGTATTGTCGAATTGGTTTGTATAATTCTTGATAAAGTTTAAAGTATATTTGTATTTAAGGATTATATCCAATAATATATTTTTTAATTAAGTAATAAGGAATCATTAATTTTTTCAATAAGGTTTTATAGTAATTTAGGATATTACCATGTTTAAAGAAAATACATGATGAATGTATTCACATGTTTTGTTTGTGATGATTAACAGCCAATTCTTGTTGTTTGGGGGATTAATGATAAGTTAATTTTTTAAATCTAGTGGGACTATTTCTATGTTATTGGTATTAATATTTTTAATGGGATATATTGTTAACCATTTATGAAATGGTTTAAGTTGAAATTTGGATTATGATTTAATGATTAATTTATTACATTACCTTATGAAGATTTATTCATATTGGTTAACATGTTATATATTTTTTAATAATAATAAATAAAAATTAAAGGATGAATTATCATTATATTATGGATATTAAGATCAACTAAAAGTGATTTTTTCTTTAGACATAAAAAATTCATTTTGGTTATTTATTTTATCGAGTGAGCAATGAATTTGATATTGATCAAAGCAGAACCAATGAATGCAATTACACTAATTAAATATAATCATATAAAGTAAGTATATTTACTAATAATATTAGACATCAAAATAATTCTTAAAATTTATAAAAAAAGGATAATGAAATAAAAATTTCATCCTATTAAATTTATATATGATTAAGCAGATGGCATTTTAAATCATCATAGATTTATAGTTTTTAGGTCCTAAAATTTCCATTGATCATTTAATTTCTCATGATCAATGAACTCTAGCATTCCCAATAATTACTTACATTTTTTCCATGTTAAAATCTTCAATTTAAACATATATTATTCTATTTATAATCCTAGTTTTTTGTTATTAACTATGACCTTTTTACTTCCCTTTTCTCTCTTATTAAAATTATATTTTATTAACCTTTTTAAAATGTGGGTTTTCAGCAATGGAATTTTAAAATAGAAAACCAATATGTTTTGAGCGTAAGAATAAATTTTGAGGAAAAAAATTATTTAATTTCGGGAGAATGTAACTACCTAAAATAAAAAAATAATAAATTTTTATTTGATATCTTATGTTTCATGAAACATGAAACTTAATCATCACCAAAAATATATTTATTTAATTTTTTTATAGCTCACAAAACATGCAACCCTAAGTCTAAATGAAGTATTATATGATATAACATTATAACCCAGCTATTAAATTTTTGGGTATTAATATTAATAAATAATTTTGTTTTTACACATGTAAAAAATAAATTCATTGGTTATCTATTTATTAGGAATAAAATATGAATCATTTTAATGGAAAAGAAATGTTTTGTAAAAAACTATATTTTTTCTAAAAGATAGTTTAGTCATGATTTTCACACATAATTTAAAATTTATTTGAAAAAAGGAATATCATATTTGAAATTAAAATATCAAAATTATCTTATGGTGAAATTGTTGTATTTTTCTGAATTTTTTTATTTTGACGAGTAGTGAAAAATACAGAATTTTAGTTGAAAAAATTATTTTAATTTAAATTATTAAAAAATTTAAATTTAATTTTAAATTTTTTTTAAAGTAAAATTATTTAATTTATATAAATTTATTAATATAATTTAGGTCATTTTAATCATTTTAATATTGGGTTTTAGTATAAAAATTTGTAAACTTTTTAACAATTTCTTATTGAAAACCCGTTTCCTTGTCACATATGTGGGACTAATTTTTAGTAAAAATTTTCCAATTATTTGAATGTAATATTTCCAAAAAGATTTATATTTTTTGACCAAAATAATTTATATTATATAATAAGGAAAACTTAGTTTGATCAAAATGAACAATGAAAGAAGTAAAAATTATTTACAGTTGCTAAAGAAAAAATGGATTTACTGGGGGTCCAAACAAAAGTGACGGGATAAAATGGAATAAAAACTTGTATAAAATATATTATATAGATATATTTCAACTCGATAATTTATAGGTATCAATAATAATCCATTTTGACACATTTTTCTTGTGAAAAACACGGGTACACCTTTTTCTTTTCAAAAATTACAAGTGTGCCCCTCACCTCACCTATAAAAGGCCACCACTCTCCTCCGTTATTCACACCTTAAAACCATTTTTGTTCAAACATTAAACACCCCAATGAATTATAAATTTCTCCCCTATAATCCTATAATACTTAGTTTTGGTAAAAATCCATCTTTTGAAGGCTTTGGTTCAAAGGTAAGGAGGTTACTTGAAGAAGAGGTAAAATTATTCAACAAGTCTTTTTATTTTATTTCTTCCTCCACCTCCTTAAATTATTATTAAATAATGATGGTATAATAAAAACCATTTCTTAAATATAAATATATTTTATATGATAATTTCATGAACTAAATTAATTTATACTTCTATTTAATGGGTTAATAAATCCTCATTCTTGTGTATGACAAACTACCGCTTTATGAACCAATGTAATTTGTTTTCCATTACCACCTATCATGGTTGGATATGATGATTTATATAAATTATATGTATGATATTTATAACAAAATTTTACATATGGAGTAATTATACCATATATAACCTCTTTACTTTCCATTCCCTAGGGGATATGATAACATTGCTCGTGTATACGGTGAACTACCACCTCATGAAGTAATGCAATTCATTTTTTACTAATGTTTTACATGGAAGGTAATAAGGGTGATATTATTGAATTTATGTGATATATAAGACAAAAATATGATATTAATTATTAATTAATCGTTATTAAAAGTTAATATATCATTTAATTTATTGCACTTAAATATTATAACATTGTTCATGTGCCTGTGGACTACTGCCTTCATGAAGAGATGTGACTCTCTCTTCATCACCGCATCATAAGGTTGATATATATAAGTATATTTAAAGAAATCATATAATATTTATGATATTATTATCATTATTTAAGGATATAATATTACTTACCTCCTTTCAATGATGATCATTTAAAAATGGAAACATTACTCATGTGTACGTACGACCTACCGTCTCCATTATCCTAATGTACTTAATTTCTCAAAACAATCATTAACGATTGGTAATAAAAGTATAATTGATGTTTAAATATTATAATTATTTCATTATTACTATTATCTAGTTGATTTAACTATATAAATTTCAAAATAATTGGGACTTTCATGTCAAATAAATAATAAAGAAATAATGAAATTGACACCCGGAAAATGAAAATATTGAAATATTAATTGTGAATGGGAGATAATATGTTATAAAATGATAATAAATGATATTATAAATATTAATATGGTAATTTTATAAGTTAATAACCTGTTTAAAACCACTATACATGTTGTTAAATCATTCTTAACCAAAATTAAGCATGATGTAAAGGACTTCATCTCAATTTCCCTTCATTGAGGCATATTTTAATTTAATACACCTAATTTATTTAATATGGTGTATATAATAACCATTTTACAAGTAATGTAATAATAATATAATCATTCATCGCATTTTAAGTTTCATTTTTAATTATTTCATTCAATTGGGTTTTTAATTAAAATTTACCAAGTGATAAAGAATTCCATAACTTAATTTTGTTTCTTTTGGTTATATTAATCAATCATTTCCACTGATATTATAAGATTATGTGTGTAATTATTTCTTATTATATTTTATTTTACTTCTTAATATTTCATGTGGATTTTAATTTGATACAAATAATCAATTCATTAATTAATTCTCATTTCAACGTTATGATCATTGTAATGGTTTGTTTCACAATCTCACTTTAATCAGGGGGTTATACTTGAATTTCAATAGAAGAAAATTATTTCATAATTTTTTAATATACCATTTAAATTTATTCTATATTGTTTATTAATGAAATTTTCATGTAACAATATCATTTTTTCCTCTCTTTTTCACTTAAAATAATTGAGAATTTGTTTTAAGAAAATATGACTTCATTTCTCTCTTTGATTGGAAATATATTTTCTACTAAAAACTTTTTTAAAAAATGGTTTTCAGAAATGTTTTTAACCCATTTAGAAATTATTTATTAATAATTGTTTACACATTTTTACTTTTTACAATTTTATTTGAAAGATATCTTCATATAGTTTTCAAAACAAGGTATGTTTGACTTTACTGAAAATCTGAAAAGTGTCATTATTTTAATGCACTGGGCATGTAAAGAATTTCCTATCGTCATGACCACTAAATATTTTAAAACATAATTTATATTTTTCAAAAAAAAATTTCAAAAATATTTTTTTCAATTTTTTTCAAACATTTAGTTTGAAAAGTTATTTTCAAAATGAAAATGATATTTTCCCCAAGAATGTTTTTAAATAGCCTTTTATAGTATTTCTATTCATCAGTGAAAACAACCTGTTATTCTTACTCTAATGGATATATGTTTTATTGATACTTTGATTCTTATTTCTATGGATGGTTTATGATCATTTGGCTAAGTAAAGTATTGACATTGTCTTTCTTGTTTCATTTTTTTAGTAATTAATTTTCTATTCCAATATTCACTTTCATGTGATCATTAGACATTAAATTTACCCAAAATATCTATATTATTTTTCATGGATATAATTATTAAAAAAAATTATATCATTTATACATATGATGTTTTACATTGAAATTTATTTTATTGGCTAGGGAAATATTTATAATTTTTATTCTCTATTAAATATGGATATTTAATGGTAAGGGATATCGATTCATGTATTAAATTGATCATTTGATATGTGAAGAATTCTTTGGACCTACAGTAATGGGTGGGGGACAATATTATATATATCCTTGATGCATCAATATATATCATGAGATAAATCCGTAAGCTAGTATTAAATAGGGTTTAGCAGTGTTTTTAAATAATTTGGTGAAAGGTATTGATGGAAGAGGTATCATATCACTGAGACATGACATTTAATAATTAAGAATTTGCTTCATTAATAATTCTATTATTATTATCCATGATATTTTAATAATGATATTATATATGGATTCATTTGTTTCTCACTTTATTATTTAAATTGAATGTTTTTTAGTTATTTTCCTTTCCACACTAATTATACCTTATCTTTTTATTAAATTGAAGTTATTGAAATAGAATTTTTGTTCATGTATTTACCTTTCCAGGTTGATTAAGCTTATTGATTTATGACAGTTTCAAATGTATGTTATCCTTACTGATTATTTGATCACTCTCTTTTTTTCCTAGTAATTCATGAAGTATACTATGATTGATATGAAAATATATGCTTGATGGAAAAATATTATTATCAAAATAAAATATTATGTTGTAATTTATGTTTTGAAATATAATATGGGAATCATGTATGTATCTAGTTTACCAAGACTACTTACTATTTATTCCTTTTAGAAGTATTTCCATGTATCTTATGACAATGTAATAATATAAGACACTAGCTCTAGGTTGTTGGTGTTAATGTGGTTACACGCCAGCCCATTCCCATGTACTTCTGGTCGTGCCTGTGTAATTTGGGCCATATCCGTGTACTATAGTTGAGGTCATGTACTTGGTTGTGTCCACATATCGGGTCATGTCCATCTACTCCTAGGACACACATCAATAATTTATCCATGGGTTAGATGGTGTGCGGAACTTTTCACATGATTTTTTATATTATTCTTTGTGAGTAAACCCTATTTCCTCATAAGGGGAATACACGATATGTGTTCTTCATGAGTACACGCCCTGTAGTTAGGAATTTCATAGAAAGTAAAATCTATTCAATATGTCACACCCAATCCACCATCAACATCGATTCCACCCCCAAAAAATTAGGTAATAATTGATCTTGGATCAGACAATGTTTCCCTAAAAAATGAAGGAATCTAGCCACTGATTCACCAAAATATAACAACCCATTGCTCCACAGTGATGAGATGCTGAAACCCATTCACCAAGGATCTATAAATCCAAACACAAACCTTAATGGATATCACCCAACATAAATATATTGTTGATCATGATCTCAAACCCATGTTAATGATTTCATTATTCCATATATCAATTTCACAATGATCATTCACTATGTAATTATAGAATATCTGATCAAATTAAATACCAATAATGATCACATGTAGAATGGGGAGTGAAATTACCAAAAAAAAAGAATTGCACCTCATATAATGTTTATGTTGTACCTGATTAATCTCCATTTAAATAAATAATGATGAAATATAAATAAGGAAATATCAATTCAAGGATTTTATAAAGATGAAATAATCAACTGTAAATCATCAATCAAACCATGAATCAAAATTTTAGAAGAATTGATTCATGTTTTATTAGGGATAATAAAAAATGGGATAATTCTAACAATAAAATGTCCTAAATTGAGTTTTTATCAATCTCAGATGGAATATGGTTGTTTCTCTAATTGGAAATATCCAAAATCTTCATTGATTTATATGATCCCAACGGTACTAATTTGTTCCTCGACCTCATTTCCATCCAAAAAGTTATCCAATACACACTATTCTCAAATCAATAGTATTTTTCAGCCAACCATTAGATTTTCTCATAACTGTGTTTAAATACATGTGGTTTAGGTCATATATTTTTAATAACAAATAAACAAACATATATATTTATTTTATTATTTTTTTCCATGATTGCACCTCAAACCAAACACCCTTCACCGAAAAAGGTTATGTAATGCCTAAGATAAGACCTATGTTTTGGATTTAATAGAATCCTCAAATTTTTTATCAAATACCTTATTTTGGAGTTAGTCCATTATTTATAAAAAACCATATGCTTGATAGATAATATATTTAATATTTTTAATATATCAACATCGAGACTCTTTGGGCCTTAGAATCACATACTGACTTAGCTCGGGGCTTTAAAAATATTCCTAAAAATATTTTAAAGTATTATAAGGGAAAATAGAGTTATCTCATTCTCCCCACATTAATAATTTTTATCTTGAATGAAAAAAATCCTACTAAAAAGTTGAGGGTACATAGATCGCATATAGTTATCCCGATCCAAGGTTCTCTCCTAAATATTTCCATAATTCCACCAGACACACACTAAGAAAATATCCCACCCTTGAAGGATGTTCTCCTACTGGTCATATATCTCTATCTAGTACTCTATCAAGGTATCCCCATCCTCAATGAACAACTCTCCTCAATCAATAACATTTGACAAGTTATGCACATAAATCCTTATATGTGACATGTGGAAGTTGTCATGAACCTTTTATAACTGTAGTAATAGGTCTAATAGGTACACACCTCACCAAACCTATAAACTATCTAGAAAGGTCCAATGATTCTTAGAGAAAACATCCCACCCCTACTAAATATACGCATTCCACTTCATGGTGAGGCATCCATAAACACATGGTCTCCCTCCTCAAACTAAACAGTCATCCATCATCAGTCTGTATAAGTCTTCTTATGAATCTGGGCATTCCTCATCTACTCCTATATGATATACACTTTCGTTTCCATCACTCATACCATCACTGGGTCCATGAGTGATGACTAAGCTAGATTATTGTAACATAGGGGTAAACTCTATGTTATCCCATGCAAGGCTTAAAATAGATCCACGGTGATGGTGAAATGGTTACTATTGTTGTATGGAAAATCCACCAAGAGTAGGTGATCCTCAAAACTATGGACAAAGTATGACATGAAATCCCATGGTATGTCCTCAGGATACTGAATGGTATGCTCATTCTAGTCATTCATATGGGAGTGAAACTATAATATCAAATGAAAATAAGTCCAAAATTCCTTTTGAAATCATCACTATAATCATGGAATGAAGCAAGCATTGCAGTGTGAAACAATCATTAAGGGAACTCAATAAAGAGAAACTATCTTCTATATGTAAAGTAGTCTCAATATCTTAACATAACTCTACTCTTAAATAGTTATGAGGTGGTCTGACTTAGTGATTCGGTCTAACACTGCCCAAATATAATCATTTTCTCTATAGGTTAATGGAATCCCTATAATTATGTTCATAGATATACCATCATCCTTCAAATCTGGAACCTCAAGGGGTTGAGCTCAACCCACTGGATCCTGGTCTCATCCTTCGCCTGCTGAAAAGTGAGGCATCGAAATACAAACTATTATACACCTTTCTTCATCTCTAGACACAAAAAATGATGTTTAATTTCCCAATACATATTTACCACAGAAGGATGTACCACCAATGGGAGATGTATGAAACTCCCTCAGGGGGATGTATGAAAATCTCTCAGAACCTCCTCTCTCAAAATCATTAGTATCATCATCTATCCTATAAAAATGATGGTGTGATACCCACCTTTATAACATCCATCAGGATCACATCCAGTGGATATAAGAGTATGAAAAGTCGCACAATTGCTATCTCTAAGATGATCCTCCATAAATAACTATAGAAGTGGTGGGGTAATAACTAACGATTGGAGGTATGTTGCACCATCCTCATCCACTATAGACAAATTTAATGAGGATATCTCCAAATGGGAGTATCTTCCACCATGTCCCCATACTCGGGAAAATAGAGACTCTAAATTTAATTATACTAGAGGAGCTCTAGCCATCTCCATTGACTCATGTTAATATCCTTTTATGATAAGATACTCTAGAGACTCTTATGGTCAGAATAGATGATAAACCACTCACCCATAAAGTAGTGTTGCTATATCTTCAGGGTAAAGATCCCCACTTGCTTTTCTAGATAATGGGCCATGTAGTTATTCCCATTAGGTCACAAATATAATGAATCATATTCAATAAACCCAACCTCTTCCAGTGGATACATCCATGCCCAGTTCCTGAGGCATCATAGAACACAACATTCTCAATGCCCTATGGGAATATCAAGATGGGAGACTATTCAAACTCTACCTAAACTTTTGAAAAGTATACTAGAACCTACTTATACAAATGAATGGATACCAATTTTGATTAAATTTAGTCAAAGGTGATGATATCCTAGAGAAATTGGGAATTAATTTCTTTTAATATACTATAAACCCAAGGAATATCTGCACCCACATCACATTCTTGGGTGGCTTCCAAAATGGCACTTCCTCAACCTTCACTGGGTCCCCCACTACTCCTGCTTCTGAGATGAAATGTCCTAGAATGTTGACCTTTAGAATCCATAACTGACACTTTGAGAGAATCCAAAAAATTTGGTGCCCTCTAAGTATGTTCATGAACATCCTTAAGTTTTTAGTGTGATCCTCCTTAGATTCCATGTACACTAGAATTTCATCGATAAAGACCACAAAATATTTGTCTAAATTTTTTGAAAGATCTATTACATGATTCCCATGAGAATTGATGGTTTATTAATCATTACAAAAGGAATCTCCAATACTTATAATGGTCGTAGATACGTTGCAGTGTCATCTCTGTTATATTTATGTCACATACTTAGAGATGGTGATAACTTTATTTGAGTTATTTATTTAAGAACAATCTCACCCCTATCCAATGTTTGAAGAGGCCATAAATAATTAATAGTTGATAATTATGGTCACTTGGTTCAAGAGATAGTAATACACACCTAAAATCAATATCCCATCCTTCTTCTGGGAAAAAAACGGGGATTCCCTAAGAGAAATAGTAGGTTTAAAAAATCCATTCCTCTACAGATCCTCCAAATTCTCCTTCAGATCAAAAATATCTATAGGAGCCATATTATATACTAGAATAGATATTAGGGAATTCATTTTGTTTCAGTCTATGTTGATTTCTATCTCTCAGTGTGGAGGTAAGTCTAAAATGTTCTCAGGAAAGATATCCCTCTACTCCTCCACCACTACAGGAAACAGATAGGCCATAACAACTACTACTCCAAGGGTAATACTATAAAAATAATGAGTAATCGAAATAATCATACTAATTATGAGCCCAATCTTATATTAAAAGGTTTTTTCTCATCCATGAAGGAAATATTTGTATCATTAGTGTGGAAAAACCACATACTTCACATGAAACAATCAATCTGGGAATGAACTGAGGATAACTAGTTCATACCTGAGATGAAGTTGTAATAATTCATTCCTAATAAAAAGTGATACCATACAAATATATCCCATAAATTAGTTTTCTCACACTATTGGTATAAGTGTTTATTCACTAAATACCATCCAGTAGGAGTCTCTAAGCATAAAGATCAAACCATGGGCTCAACCGAGATCTCTATGTCTTGAATAATAGAAGTGGAAAGAAATGAGTGGATATCACCCAATCTTATCATTAGTGAATATAAATTATAAAATAAATATATACCTATAATAATACACTAATCCTTTGGGTAATAGGACTCCATGGTCTATGGATAACCATATCCCTGACCATGGACTCCCAGAGCCTAGCATGGACCACCTGGGGGTGGTGGTGGAAATAAGTCAGCTTCTCTCCCTACTCCTATGCCATGTCTTATAACCTAGAAACCTCCATACTATATCTACTATACATACCTAGGTAACCCATTGTCCATATCATTCTCTAATACATGGTCAGTCTAACAATACTATATGAGATGTCCTCAACCATTAGAAGAGAAATACCGTCTCTCTCTCACCCAACTAAAACTATCCTGTGAGAAGTAAAACACATACACCATATCCTATTACCATATCCTAATGTGTCTCAAATGACTATATCATAGTTTATATCATTGACTACCAGCTACTGAGGCATTATATCCCGTGTGTGTACTACCATCACCAGCTCTCTGTATCTACTTTCTAATAAATTAATCCATCACTAAAGACTACTCAAATGAACCAAAATAGGTAGGAATGAAAAGAGATGTCCCTATAACCTTGATACCTCAATACAATCCCTTCTGAATTGTTTTTTACTAAATATAGTATTTGAAACCATATCTATATATTATTTTGATAAGTTTGTAAACCTAGAAGAATAGTTTTCATGGTCAATCTACTCCATTAAACCTCAAGAAGCTCTTAGATATGAACCACTTGCAATGTGGATGGATAGAAATACTCCCTAAATAGATGATTGAAAACTAGCCAGGAGAGAGCCAAATCATTATGTGTATGACTCACCAAAATCCTCTCTCACCCTAAAGATACCTAAACAAGACTCACCTCTAGGATGACCATATGATTCGATTATGTACTCACAAGGTGGAAAACTCAGGTAACTATATCGAGCTAGTCCTTAGCTGCCTAGGGGTATGGCTCACCTCATAACATGGGAGGTCACTACCTCTAAAACTCATGAAGTGCACTCATCCAACACACAAACTCACCCAGTACTACCGAATCAACCTACTACTCAATGGGTGGTGGAAAGGCTGGAAAACCACTTGGAGGAACAACTTCCTATAAAACACCATACACTAAAGGCTCATCCCTATATGAATAATCCTCACAATACTACTATGTAATTCTGTCTAGAAATCATCATATAGGAATCCCAAAATAGAATCAATTCATAACATGGTCAAAGAGTATATATGGTGAGATGAATTAAGAAGGATATGGAAACTAAAACACATTCATCTATGATACATGTACAAATATGTTTTTCCTACGACCAGTGCCAACATTTTTGAGTTAACAAGAAGGTTATTAGAGTCCCATTGAATGTATACATCATCCATAACACAAAAACAGTATCCCTTGGTATGAGATACATAATCCAAACACTATAACACTGTTTCCCTAGTTCCCAAAATAGTCCTCATAACTACAAAATCTCCAAAATATAGTCTTAGGAAGAACACACCACAAATACCAATATATTACAAACTGACTAATTGGGTCCCTCCTGACTAGTGGTAATCTGATAGTGACATGACATTTCCACATCCACTAGGACATGGTTGGGTGACCAGTTCCAATTAGGCATATCATACACATTAGAGGCATTATCCTAATGTATTTTTTACACATGCACACAAATCCAAAACCCACACAATTCTGAAAGGTAAATACAACTAATACCCAATTCATGAATGCTTACATATCCCAAAATCACTGAATGAAAAAGTAATAGAAAGCATAAAAGTACAAATACTTTCCCACTAAAAACTATAATAGAGTCCAATATGCTAGTAGAAGGGGAATGATGACAAATGCGACACCTAATACAACCATGATCTATCTTGAACACTATAATAACCCTTCTTCTAGTCCTCTTAGGACACCATCAAATGATATTTCATCTTTATAAGATATGATACTTATAGGATAAACCTGTGTAGGGGTTATTATAACAATACCCAGTAGGACACCCCAAAACCACCAAATATAAAGCATAAATAGACTATTCATTTAATAACATGGTGTGTTAATAATAATACAATTCATAGAAATAAGAACAAAAATAACTAGATATACTCATGATATAATCCAAGTCTCAAATAGATCTCAACTATATTATCAAGATTCTACTAGAGGATTCAAGGTAATTCTCATTCAAGAGATCTTAGTCCACGAGCCATAGTATCCCTGATGGCCCACATCTCAGAGGTCATGTTCATTGAACCTATCTAAAGAATTAACCATTGGATCTCTAAAGATATTGGTAAATATATTGGATGTCACACCCAAGGATTATTATAGATACCATAAACCTAATCAAGAATAAACCACTAAGAGAGGGATAATTTTCTTACTTAATTTGGTGATGACGATTCCTCAAACCCTACCTAGGGAAGATAAAGAAATGATAAAGGATATCACCCCAATCACATATAGGGATACCAAAAAATCTATTTGAGAAAAAAACTATAGATGGTATCAAATTCTGATGATGATGATGCAATTCCACTTTATACCCTCATTAAGTTAGACCAAGGGAAGGAACCAAACTAATATTGGTCTATAATGAATATTTATAGGGCCTCAAATTTCCCTGGAAAAAGTAAACAACATGTAATGGGAGTATACAACATATATTATCTATATTAGGTATACTTATATCTCTTAATATCACATGAAATATTCTTATCATCATACATGATGTGTCCTCTTAGGGTACATGGTGGTTAGAGGTCCGGCTGACACTCAGTGTGATGTCGACCCTTAGATGTGTACTTCTTGTTGTGACAATGTACTTATGATATACACATACACTATGGATGTGCCTTTATACTTGGATGTGTATAAGTAAATGGATTCACCCATGTAATCTTAGGGTATATGGAAATCCTATAACAATGGGTCATACAAAACGTGGTAGTTTTCTCAATGAATAAATTCTATCACTACAGAAGGGAACTATATGAAATGTGTTCTTTCAGAGTACATGCCATATAGTCAAGAATTTTAAAAAATGTCTAGTATATAAAAAAAATCTCCCCAAAACCACCACTTCAGTTTATTATATTATTATATAAACTGATATTTATATATCTTGGACCAATGAAGACTTTTCATCACACATGAGCAGATAAACGATTATAATTTATCCAAATTCCTCATCTATAACTCCACCATGTCGAAATTCCAAAACCCATGCACCATAGATCTTAAAATGTATGTGAAAACCTCCTATGATGTCACCGACCACAAATATACCATTTATCTCAATCCCAAACCCTTGGTAACGAGTCTTTTATTTCAAACATTAGTTGTATAATGACTATTCCATGGGTAATTATCGAATCATTGGCCAAACGAAATACCTATGATTATTAAGCATAGAACGAGGAGAGAAATGCATAAAAACATGAGGATTGAAACTCATAAAATTTTCCCTTTGGTCTAAATTTTTTATTGTATTAAAGATAAATGAGGAGGAATAAAAATAGAAATATAAATTCTTGGCTTTTAAGAAGATAAAAGCATCATACCCAAGTCATCTATCGACCCAAAATGAAAACTATTAGAATAATTGATTCATGTTAAATTTTGGATAATATAAAATGGGATAATTAAAATAGAAAAAAAATACTGCATTGGATTTTTATCAATTAATAATTAATAATGGTTGAACATTTACATGGAGATATCAACAAACTCTGTTAGCATATACAATCCTAGTGATACTGATCTGATCCTCGATCCCATTGCCATCCACCAAGATCCCCTCCATGACCTCGTCTCAAATCACTAGGGTTATGTGGATAACCCTAATATTTTACCATAATTTGGTTAAATAGAGGAGGGTCAAGTCACATCTAATTTATAATAAATAAATAAATAAATAAATTTATATTATTATTCTCACCCCTAAAAACACCTCAAATAAAATACCCAGAGCCAACAATAGTTATGTCATACTTATGAAAAAACCCATGTTCCATATTTAATGGTGACATCATATTTATAATCTAAGACCCTATTCAAGAGTTATTTTACAATTTATAAAAAATTAAGAGTAAATGATATAATATAGTTAATATTTTTATTATATAAACATCGAGCCTCCTCAGGCCTCAGAATCTTACACTAACCTATCAAATGAATCCAAAAATATTCCATAAAATATTTTAATGTATTACTAGTAAATATAGAGTCTTTACATAAATTATCCTAATTAGCATCATCCTCCAAGTATACACACCTTGATATGTATATTCTTTATGATCCCTAGAATAATGCTGATGTTTGTTATGGTACAAAATTAAGGATCCTGATGAGTATCCTCTCCAAAAAACTGGGACAATAGAGTTAGGATTTATTTTGAAAAACATTTTTATGGAAAATTATATCTTCTAGAATGTGTGAGTCTGTAAAAATAATTTTCACGATCCAGATGAAGATGGAAGAGCATCCACAACTATTATCCTGAAGTTCATATGTTAGTAGACAATATAATTGTATTTGGATGATAGGTAATTAGAAATTAATCCTTGGTATCTTGAAGGTTGAAGTGTGGATAAAAAAAGTACTTACATGAAGGTAAAACTAGGAATATGGTAGTCTTTTTGGATGATATATCTATGTATTCTCATGAAGTATCTTGAAGTGTACATAGTTTATATAAAAGAAAAATTTAGGTGATGAAAGTATTTTACAATGAAGAGGGATGACCTTGAAAGTTATATTTATGTGGGATTATCTTCATCAAGATCATATGGTTGTGATTATTGAATGCACCATCTAAACTCTACTATAACTTTTAAAGTGGGAGATTTGTTTAAGGGAATTTGAAAAATTGTTATCATCTTATAATTCCTTAATAAATGTAATTTTATTGTTCCCCCTTACAGTTTAAGACTCATATAAGAACTATATAAAATACTTTTGTTTCTATTTTACCTTGATTTATTTAAATCTCTATCATTTTATGTTTCATATATGGGTTGTTTTAAGGTAATAATTACAATTAGGTTAGTTAGAAAAATATTTTCTTTTAGTTTTTAGTTCATTATTAATGTATGATCAATTTGAAGCCTTTTTTCCACCTTGTAAGCTCAAGAGGAGTAACTAGGAAAATCTAGGTAATTTTAGAAACAAACAATTCTTATGTTTTATAAGTATTAATTTCTATTGATTCATATTCATCATAGTTTTATAAGTGTCTTTATATTTTTTTAAATGGAAAATGAATATTTTTATTTAACTAAATTATTATTCCATGTATTACATGGTTTTAATTAAAATATTTTTTTTTTGAAAAATTAAAAAATTTTATTTGATAAAAATGAATTCATTTTATGGATTCAATAAATTTAATTTATCTTATTCTGGATTTTTTTTTATTTTTAGGAAATAATATATTTTTGGGGGAATAGTGAAAAATAATAATTTTTTGTTTAAAATTTAATTTATTTTAAATAATATAAATGTCACATTATATTTAATATTGGATATATAGTTATATTATTACCATTTAAATAAAAATAATCAAACTAATTTTTTATTAATAAGAATAATAGATGATTTTGGTATAAAATCAATTTTATGTTTTACAATGGAATTTTTTTAAAAACTATTTTCATCAAGGTTTGTGTATTTATATTAAAATTAAATTTGAGTACTTATGAAAATTGAATACAGTAAAATGGATTTAATATCAGTAATCATGAGGTACAAAATTTTTAATAAGGTCAATTTTATTTTCAGTCATTATGAAGAGTAACTATAGTAAAACATTATCACCATAGTAATGGTTAATAATGATAACAAGGTGGTTAAAAATAAGAGATACATTTTAAAATATTGTAAAATATTTTTTAAATTTCATTACATGAGTGTATTATGACTCATCATCATCCTATATTTTAAATAACTCATTCTGGTTCCACTTTCCTTTGTGAAATACATAATATATTTCAATGTTTTAAGTATTTATATGTGTGCCAATCCCCCCACTTATAAAATGGAACCACCTATGACACTTCGTCACACACATTGAAAAAATTATCAATACAAATTACTAAACAAATACTATCCAAAAATACCTACCTATGTTCTATTGGTTTTGGTTTCACCAAATAGGCAACATTAGAAGGATTAAGTTGTAAGGCAAGGGAGGTTTTCTAAAGAAGAGGTATAATTCTCAACTGAGTATTTCATGATTAATTCTTATAATAAAATTTTCATATCTTATTTGACTATACTGATATAATATCATAAATACCTTACAAATAATTTAATTTAATTATGTTGATGTAATAACAATTATTTATCTACTTTTCTATCCTATGGGAAATGAAAACTGCACTTGTGCGTACGTGTGGGCTACCCCCTTTATAAAGAGATGTGTTTCATTTTTAGTCATCTTATTATATGAATGGAAAAAATAATAAGTAAAATAAATATTATGATATTGATGACATATTTATGATTCTTTAAAGTAATATTCAACTTACCTTTTTACCCTTCCATCCATTAAAAAATAATAACACTGCTCGTGAGTACGTGTGGACCACCACCTCCCCGAAGTGATTTGATTCGTTTTTCTTTTCCAACATTCAAGGATTGTCAAAAAAATGAAAAAAATTAATAAATATAAAATTTAAAACATATTTATTATTATATAAAAGTAAAATATTTTCTACTTTATTTTTTTCTATCTTGTAGAAAAAAATAGTGTTCATGCATATATACGGACTACCGTCTCCATGAAACGACCTGATTTAGTTTTTCATAAACACATTACTTGGATGTTTTTAAATGTCTATTTTATGTATAAATATAATAATTATTACATTTATAATATTATATTTGTAATTTAAACGTAAATAATTTGACCATGGTCAATGTACTGATGTTGTTTTGGGATTATAAATCGAACGAACACAAAATGCCCAATATGGGTTAACCATTTTAGTAACTAAATAGAAAATGATAACAAATGAAATAATGGGAATAATGATAATGGAATTAAAATTAATAATGTAAATAAGTGAGTAAATAACTAATATATATTTATTCAATAGTTAGAGAATGTAGGAATCCAGATGAGTTTTAAGGAAATGGACATTTATTTGAAAATATTGTTTTAGTGTTTTCCTTGTAACTCATTTTTATCCATGTTCAAGTAATTTTAAATTTTTCAAGAATATTTTTATTTATGATTAAAAATTATTTAAATTTAATTTATGAATATATTTTACTTACTATATAATGGTATACAATATAATAATTTTAGTGTTTTCTATATGGGTTTTTATACTTTTTATAAAAGTAAAAAAATAATTTTTTTTATATATGTGGTCTTACCACCTTTTATAACCATCAGATCCATTATTAATTATAAAATTATTAAAAAAGATAACATGGTTTTTTAATGATTATCCTAATCTTTGTATTCTTATAATTTTTTATTTTTAATAGAATTAAAAAAAATGATATTTTTCCTTTAATTATAGGAAAATAGAATGTTTTTTTCTTATGGATTAAAATGAGTTTTCAAATATTTCATGATGAAAAGTGAAATATTAAAAAAAATTATTCCTGATACATTACTTCTGATTTATAAATGATTAGCATTGAGACCAATGTAGCTCATAATGATGGGTGATCCTGATATAACTCTCCAATGGATTGAGTAATGATTTATTGTTCAAAGGTGAAAATGAGGGAGATAAAAGGTTGGGTAATCCAAAGGAATCAATTAGAATTATGTTATTCTAATATGGGTTAAAAATGAGTGAACGTAAGTTATTAATATGATAATCTATGATACCTATATTATCCTTACAAAAGGGTCATTATGTAAATATGTTTATTTCATTAGGTAAGGAATGCTTATAAAATTTAAAAGGTGAAAGGTTTGAAATGTTTTCTTGAGTTCTCACATGATTCCAGATACATTCATGGGTTACCAATTCATAATAATTTTTACTCAAATTTTCCTTATATTTTATTTATTTTCATATATGGAAATTTTTTATTTATGTTCACAAAGTTATATTAGGATAAAGGTAAAAAATGTAATGGTTTTTTCAAGTTTTCCCTTTAATAATGGGGTTACTTCATATTTAAATTATTTTATAAGAATTTTGTGCTCATCCAAAATTTTCAATTTTTATTTATGGTATATAAGGATGGTTAGAAACTATATAAATGACAAATAATCTGCATCACAATTGTCTTTAAAGAATAAAAATTTTCTTGAATGAAATAGGGTTGTAAAATTAATGCGCCATTTTCAAATAAAAAATTTACACTATGTGGAAATATCAAATTTATTAATTTATTTTTTGGATAACTATCTAAATGTATAAAAATAATTTTTTTTGGGAATGTAATAATGTTAAACCCTTTCAATTAAACTAATATGTATTGTTTCTTAAAGTGAAAAGTTGTTATAGTTGGTTTCAAATAAATTATTAGATTTATTTACAGGTTAGGATATTATTAAAATATACTCATAAGATATTTGTATTTTTTTTATATTATCATTAGATTGATTTTAATGTTTTATAAGTTATTTCATCTAATCCATTTTCATTAAAAATGTTTTTTTATATTTGAAACATAGATATTAAGTAAGAAGGAATCAAAAGGATAATAATATTCCAAAAAAACAACCCAAAATGTATGTTATAAAATATTTTATGGAAATTTTGACTTAGATAACATAATAAATTAATGGTGGAACCCATGAAAAAGAACAATTTAATTATTCATATATGAACATGTTTATTTTGGATAATTTCATGAAGCAAAACCCTTAATATTTTTTTTGGATCTTCAGAATAAGTTAAAGGTGAAGGATAAATAAATTATTTGTTGAAAATATTTGATATTTTGGAATTTATATAACAACAAAATAAAATGAAATTTTTTTAATTTTATTTTGAAATTTATGTCGACCGGTGGTAGTCTCTGATTAATAATACTAATGAAAAGGAATCAATTTATTTCTTTGATTGGATAGTCATTAATGATATTTTTATTGAAAATTATTTTCTTAATGTTCATAAAAATGTAATAGATTTAAATTTATAGAATTAATGAAAAAGGAAGAATACTTATATTACACTTAAGATAAAAATTTTACCGGACTGTATAGGTATGCACCAAATTTCTTTATGTACTATGAGAGTAAAAATGATAAATTTTACATAAGTTTGAAACTAAATTTATGAAGAGAATTAGACTCTGAGGAATTTAAATATTATGATGAGGTTATTTATTATACTGATAAATTTGAGATGTATTTTTCTAACACTTATGAACATTATGAAAATATAGTAGTAATAAGTGGAATAGTTGGAATGTAATGATTAATCAGTCAAATAATAAATATAGAGGTAATCCGAGTAAATATTTCAACTCTGGTAAATTAAATTTTATAGAATTTTTAATAGGATTAGGAAAGTGTTACTAATGTGGTATAATCGATCATATTTCTTGAGACTATAAAGAAAATAATTCTAATTAGGAAAGTAATGGAAACCAGATTTTCATTCAGTAGTGAGATGTTTTAATTACAGTGAGTTAGGATATAATGGTAACACATGTCTATAGTTAGTTAATCAAGGCGGGAATTATCAATATCCAAAATAGAATGGTGTGGAGAAGTATTTTTATACTATTATGATAGTTTTGGGAAGCTCAAATAAATTTGAAAAAATTACATTACATATTTATTCATATTTTTCCAATGTATTGTTTGATTTGGAATCTACTCATTATTTTATATCTTGTAAATTTTTAAGTAAAATCCAAATGCCATCTCAAGAAATGACGTCTGAAATTTTGGTAAAAACTCTTTGGGAAAATATAAAGGCAATAATAAATTATATAAATATTTTTATTATCATATAAGTAATTGGTTTTCCTACAAAACTTATTTTTTTTACAATGATATATTTTGATGTTATTCTAGGCATGGATCAGATATTAGTTCTTCATCCTAAGATAGATTTTATAGTTAAAGAATTTATTTTCCATAATGAGTTTCATTTTGCATATAAGAATGAATTATTAACTTTTATAACATATAAAAAATATATGAAATTGATAAAATATGAAATTGAAATTTATCATCAACATAATTTTGAAAATATAGGAACTGTTTAAATTAGAGAAGTACTTATTTTAAATTAATATCTAGATATATTTTCTGATTATTTTCATTGTTTTAATCCTGATTGGGAGGTCAAATTTAATATTGAATTAGTTATTTATGATAATCCAATTTCAAAACCTCTTTATCAAATTGATCTAATAGGACTTAATGAAAAAGAATCTATAAGAGTCTCTTGATAAGGGTTTTATCTACCCTAGAACTTTATCTTGTGATAAACCTATTCTATTTGTTAAAAAGAATTATAGTTTCACAAGACATTGAATTGAATATAGAGAACTCAATAAAATCACAATTAAGAACAATTATTTATTTCCTTATATTGATTATTTTTTTGATTAAGTCCATGGTTCTTGGTATATTAATAATATTGATCTTAGTTCCCAGAATCACCAATTAAAGGTGAAGGAGGAATAAATTCTAAGGATGGTGTTCTATACTAGAAATATGAATTATGATATTGTGGATATGAATTTTTGGTTTATAATGTCACCTATTGTATTCATGGATCTTATGAATATATATTTTTCATGATTATTTGGATAAATGTTTGGTTGTTTTCATTGATGAAATTCTGGTTTATTCTTAATATTTTGTGTACTATGAAATGAATCTAAGGTTTTTTCTATAAAAATTAATAAAAATTAAATTGAATATTTAATATGTAAAATGTTATTTTTTAAAAAGTTATCATTATATGGGAATATTGTTTCTAAATATTCATAAATATTGATAGTACTTAAAATAAAGTGGTGGAAGAGTGGATAAGAATTAGAAATATCACTGAGATTTTAAGTTTTTTCATAAATTATTAGGCTACTAATGAAGGTTTTTTTAATGCTTTACTCTGTTATATAGTATAAAAACCAAGCTAACAAGAAACACATTTAAATTAATTTGAAAAAATTTATGCGATGAAGGTTTCTAGTAATTGAAAATAAGGTTTGTTAATGTTTCAGTATTGTCCCTTCAAATAAAAAATATTTATTTTTTATATTAATTATTATTTAAAGGTACTTGGTTGTGTATTGAGTTATGATAATTGAGTAATTTCATATGATTCATATCAATTAAAACTTCATGTGTAGAATCACCCTACACATGATCTTGATATTTTTACAACAGTTTTTACATTAAAAATTTGGAGGCATCTTTTATATAAGGTAAAATGTAAAATATATACTGAAAAATAGGTTAATGTATTTATTCACACAAAAGAGTTGAAAATGAGTCCTAGAAGAAGGTTTTAAATTGTAAAGGATTATGATTATCTAATTCAATATCACCCAAGTAAATCAAACAAGTTATTTGATGACCTAAGTTGAAAATATAATGTATCATTAACTATATTACATTTATAATATAATATTTTGGTTAATGAATTGATGAATGTTATCCTAGAGATTGTGCATGAAGTAATTCCCTCTCTTTTAGTTGAGGTGTTAGTTCAATCATCTTATTCATAGAGAATTATACTGGCTTAAAATGAAGATAATTATTTTAAAAAAAATTGAAAAATTTGTTAATAAGGGTATGTTTCTTGAATCTAACTTTGAAAAAAAATGAATTTTCATATTTGTAAGGAGTTGGTTAATGTTCATGATCCCTAGTTAAAGAATTAATGTGAATCTCATAGCTCTATATTTTCAATTTATCGTAACATCACTAAAATATACAGATACCTTCAGAAGTATTATTGGAAGTGTGTAATAAAGAATGATTAGGCTAATTTTTCATAGAAATATTTAGTATATCAAGAGGTTAAAACAGAGAAACTACTATAGAAGGGGATTATTTAGTATTTTTATAGTTCTTTAATATAAATATGAAAATATATCCATGGTTTTCTTTGTAGTATTACCGAATAAATCTTGAGGTAACAATGTGATTTGGGTTATGGATGATTTTTTGAATATATCTATGAATTTTATTCCAATTTTAGGTCTTTGGATAAAATTGGTAGAATTTATTTTAAATAGATTGTCAGGTTACATGGTTTTGTTCTCTCTATTGAATATGACCATGATCCCATATTTAAATCAAAATTTTCCAAATGACATCAAAAGTCATTATGTTTTGAATTAAATTTCAGAAAAACATTTCATCCTCAAACTAATGGATAGATGAAGTGAACAATTTTGACATCAAAAAATATGATTCTGGATTTCTCTTTAGATTATCAAGAAATTCAGGATCAATATCTTCAATTGGTGTTATTTTCTTACAATTATACTTTTCATTAACTATATAGATGAAACCTTTTAAAGAATTATGTGGAAAGTGGTGTTCAACTCTATAATGTTAGAAAAAATATAGTTAATGAAATTAGTTGGGGCCATTATTGGTAGATGATATAGTTGAAAAAGTAAATATGATATAGCACTATATGAGGTAATCTCAGATAAATAATAAAAGGTATAAAAGTAACTAAAGTAAATATCTCTCATTTTAGGTGGTAGATTATGTTTTTATTAAAGTATCTCCTTGGAAAAGTGATACACATTTTTTCATGAATGGAAAATTAAGTCCATGGTATATTATTTAATGTAGAATTCAAAAAAAATGTTGGATAGTTTTCCTACCGAGTAGCTTTAACTTTGATTTTATTTTATATACATGATTCTTTTCATTTTTTATTGCTATGGAACTATATACTTGATGCATATCATGTTTTCATCCCTAAGGTAATACATTTAGAAAAGAATCACACAAATGAAGGAAAGGTTGTTCATAATTTTGATTATTGGGAGAAGGTACTCTAAAATAATGTGATTTAATAGCTTACTTTTTCATGGAATAACAACTTTACTAAAAAAACAAATGACTCAAAAAAAGCTACATGGGAAAAATATCTCCTCATTTTTAGTAATGAATAAAATTGAGTGGAAAAAATATCTTAATTGGGGTAATAATGTAAAAAACTACGTAAGAATATAAATAAATCAATATTATTCTTTATAATAAATTATATTTATGGATTCTAATTCATAATAATTTTATAAATGATATTATATAATATTTATATCAAAAAAGGAATAATTTTATACAACTAAATCATTCTTCCATGTATTACATGGTTTTAATTAAAATATAACTTTCTATTTTTATATTTGCCCAAAAATTTATTCATTTTTTAACTTATACTATCTAATTTATCATTGGATTAATTTTTAGGTTTTTTTAAAAAGATTAATTCTTTGGTGAATAGTGAAAATACAAATTTTTATTGAAAATTTCATTTATTTTAAGTGTTTAAAATGTAATATTATATTTTTTATTGGTTTTAAATTTAAATTAGTCCCATTTTACTAAAAAATACAATTATTTCTATATTAGTACCCATTTTACTTTATTTTATTGTAATTTTTTTATGTTTTAAAAAGAAATTTTTTAAAAAAATGTTTTTATTACGGTTTTTAAAGTTATGTTAAAATTAATTTATACCACATTTTGAAATAAAATATGTTAAAATTTATTTCATAATTTTAGTTAACAGGTTCAATTTTTTTATAATGACAATTTTATTTATGATTAGTATGAATAGAGACCATAATAAAGCCTTTTCCCCTTTGTAATGATTAAAAGAGTTAATGAGGATGTTAAAACTATGATACATGGTTTAAAATATTATAAAACTTATTTAAATTTGATTTTATGAGTGGATTTATATTCATACCCATCCTATCATAAAAATACTTCAATTTTGTGCCGCTTTCCTTTGATAAAGGCATATAATATATTTCTATATTTAATGTATTTACAAGTGTGCCACTTCCCTCTCTTATAAACTAGTACCTCATTTCCTCAATTCTTCAAAAACATTGAGAAATTTATCTAGAGAAATTAATACCCAAATAACTTTAAAAAAATACCTACCCATTTACTAGAAGTTGTGTTCTCACTAAAAGATCAACCTATGTAGGCTTAAGGTGTAATCCAATGAAGGTTTTACAAATAAAATGTATAATTATTAACCTGGGGTTTCCTGTTTATTTAATATTATACCACCTATAAATATTCCATAAAAATGATGATATAAAAATATAAATATATTTAATATACATTTTTTTGTAATAACCCATTATCATCTCCTTTTCCAAGATATGAGGAATGAACACGTCGCTCCTGTGTACGTGTGGGCTACCACTTCCACAAAGCGATGTGTTTTGTTTTTCATAACTAGATCATATAGATGTTTAAAACAATGGATCAAATAATATATATAATATTTATGAAATATTATTGTTTAATAAAATATAATATATTATTCAACCTTTTACCCTTCCATCCATTTGAAAACAATAATGTCACTTGTGCATATGTGTGGACAACCACCTCCACAAAGTGATGTGATTCATTTTTAATATTTCTTTACATGTTTGGTCATAATAATGGAACTAGTAAATGAATATAAAATTTATAAATTATTTATGATTCTATAAAAGTAAAAAATTCTCTGCTTTTTTCTTTTCCACGCTGTAGAAAAAAGAAAAAATCGTTCATGCGAAGTATAAACTACCATTTCCATGAAATGATATGATTATTTTTTCATGACCGACTTACATGGTTGGTTTAAAAAGTTTATTTAATGTACAAATGAAAATATGAAAAAAATATGGAGTTAATGTAACCCATTTTACCATGTTCCACACATTAATTTTGTATTGAAATTATAAACCAAACAACCCCAAAACACCCCATGTGGACTTAACCATTTTTATAACCAAATAAAATATCATATAAAATAAAATAATGGGAATAATGATAATTTAATTAACACTAAAAGGTTATTGATCAAGTATATAATTAATATAATTTTATTATTCAGAATTTAGTCAATATATAAAGTTTTACAATACTTATGGTATGTGGCTTTCTTTTGAAAATCTTGTTCTAAAGTTTTAATTCCAACTCATTTTCCTCCATTTCCATTTTCTTTTAAATGTTTCAAGAATGTTATAATTTATAATTAAAAGGTTAATGAATTTAGTTTTACACAATATTTAATTTTTTACATATATTTAAAAAATAATCTTGTAATTTTTTTCATAACCGTTATTTTTGAATTTTTACAAAATTCAAAAACAATTTTTTTAATGTATAAAACTAGAAAAAATTTTACTATCATCAGAGCCATTATCTATTATCAATATTATCCTAAAATTAAAATATTTGTTAATGTAGATCCAATTCATATTATTCTAGGAATTTTTTAATATATTAATTTTTAATGGAAAGGGATATTTTTCCTTATGATTATGAAAAAAGTAAAAAAAAAAATCATATGGGTTAAAATGATTTTTTAAAAGGTTTTACGATGAAAAAGTGAAATGTTAATATTTTTTATTCATAATATGGTACTTGATAATTATAGATGATAAATATTAGGCCCAATATAGATCATGAATATGGGTGAGCTTGATATATATCTCTAATTCACTAAGTAATGATTTAAATTCAATGGTGAAGATGTGAGAGATAACTAAATTGATAACCTATATAATTAGAAATTATTATATTATTATTTCATTGGTTAAGCATGATTGAACATGGGTTATAGATATGATTCCATGATATAAAAAAACTATGCAATTAAAAATTATTTTTATGAAAATATTTTGATTTCATGATATAAATAATGTTTATTAACATTTAAAGGTGAAATATTTGAAATGATTTCATGAGTTCTCATATGTATCAATATGCCTTATTTTTTTCCTATGTTTAATATGAGCTAAAAATTGATTTATTTTAGAAACATTTTATTTTCATATGTGTGAATTTTTTATTTATGTTTTCAATGTTTTTATTTGGATAAATGTAAACATTTTCATGGATTTTCATGTTTTCACTAGGCTAATAGGATTACATTATTTTTATGTCCTTTACTAAGATTTATTTTCTTATTCCACATTTTCAAATGTTTTTCATTGCATTTAAGGTGGATTCAAAACTATATAAAGGCCAATTTTTTTACTTTGGACAATAATTGAAGGAATACACTACTTCTTTAATGATTTAGGTGTGTAATCTTAATTCCCTACCTTTTTTGGAAAAAATAGACAATGTGTTGAAGTTTCCATTTTTTATGTATTATTATTTTTTCATTAGAAAAAAATATAAATCTAATCACTTTTTATAATTCAATAATTTAAATCCCTTTTAATTATACTTATATTTTTGTGTTTTAAAATTAACAAGTGTAACACCCCAAGATTTTTTGATTTGGTTTCAAATTAATTCAATCTTTTCAATATTTTTCATTTCACACAACACAATATATAGATTTTTTATATGAAATAACTAAGTAAGGATTGTGTTATATGCAACACTAAGTCAAGTTTGTGCTATAAAAAACTCTTAGATAAGTTTTAGGTATACACAACACTATGTTTGGATTGTATTACACACAATATAGAGTGCCTTCGATAGCTTGTGTTACATGAAATGCTGAGTTTCCCCAAACTAAAATATAATATTAATAATAATATTAAAATATTATTATAGTCATCACCTAGCCATTATAATAGAAGTTATGAATAAGATTAAATAAATTGTGTAAATATGATTTACACATGTATATTAAATGAATACTTTGGTTATCAATTAATAGGAGTGAATGTAAGAACTATTTTAAAAAAATAAATTACTTTTCTAAGAAAACTATTTTTCTATGTAATTTTTTTATCTCAATAAATTAAACAACAAAAACGTGATTAAATTTTTAATAAAAATTATATATTATATATTAATTCCATATTATCAACACTCATCCAACACATTTGTTATGTATAATATTAGAATAAATTCAATTTTATGAAGAAAAGGATGTATTCTTTTAGAAGGTAATTTTATCATTTTTTAATGGGGAACCCATTTTAAATATGATTTTTACACTTTTATAATTTTTATTTTAAATAATAAACATCATTTTTGAAATTGGGACATAAAAATTAGATTATGGTTATTTTTTGGTATTTTTCTATGTATTTTAGTTTTTTGATTAATAATGAATAATACCGAATTTAAATTCAAAAATTCGGATTTGTCTATTTTATTTATAAGAATAAATTACATTTTTATTGGTTTTATGTTAAATAAGACCCATATTACATCAATTAATCCAATTTATGTCCTTAAATAAATTTTACATTGAAATTGGATATAAAAACTTTCCAAAACTTGAGTATTTTTACATTAAAAACTTGTTTTGTAGTTCTATCTATGGAATGAATTTTGAATAAATTTCTCTGAGTTCTGTAATTGAAATTAAAAAAATAGATTAAATATTTTTAATTAGAAAAATATATAATTTCAAATAATTTAAACTTAGTTTTTGAAAAAATATTTTAATGAATTTAATTAAAATTAATTAAAATAATTAAGAGAAAAATTAGCATAACAAGGGTCTAAACATTTGATTTAAGTGACTAAATGACCTAGAAACAGGTAAAAAATCCATTTTATGGACATATTTTGACCCTATAATCCATTTAGTCAAATATTGTTTATTATTTGGGACACTTTTCATTGGAAAATCATGGGTGATATTCTCTTTTAAAAAATGTACAAGAATTCCACTCATCATCCACTATAAAAATGCATTTACCCATCCTATTTATTCACACCTATATAGCCCTTTGTCTCTCCCAAAATCTACCCAAATAAGCTCCAAAAATCCCTCCCATAAATCTAGAATCATAACCTTGGCAGTAAATACAACCAAGGATGTATTTTGGTATAAACCAAAAGGAATTTCCTGAAAATGAGGCAACATTCTTCAATGACCATATTTTGTTTCATTTACTTATGCACCCCTAAATTATTTTTATATCATGATTTTATAATTAAAATAGTATCATAAATATAATTAAGTGTATTTAGGTTAATATTTATACCTAAAAATATACAAATATCCATCTAATTAGTAGTGAACATATCGTTCGTGTACAATAAACTACTGCCTCACGAAACAGTGATTTTTTATTTTTTCATTTACCACCTCTCATGGTTGGAAATTTTGATGGAAAAAATATTTTTACATGATATATATATTTTTTATTATGTATTTATTCTTATGTAATTATTATATAAAACATACCTCCATGCTTTCCATTTTGTATAAATACGATAACATTGTTTTTGGACGCGTGGACTACTTCATCCTCAAAGTGATGTGAGAAGTTCATAGTCTTCTTGGAATGTTTTAAGGTTGTGTTTATATAAATAATAATAATTCCAATATAATTATAAAAAATATATTTATATATATATCATTTACTTTTCTTTCACTATTACAAGAAAATGGAAACATTATTCATGTGTACGTACGACCTACCATCTTCATGAACGGTGTATTATATTTCATATATATATATATATTATAATATTTATATACTAAATATATAGTATATATAAATCATTTTTTACATTATTTAAATAATTAAATCATGATCTAGGTAAAAGGATCAAGAATAACATGTCAAAATACGTACAATAAACAAAGTGGTTATTACTTAAACACTACTTTAACATGGAATTGTTAATAAAATGATAATATAAAGTAATAAGTGAATAATATATGGTATGATATATTGGAATTTTGTTTTTAGGTATATTTTTAATAAACTTATATTTGTTATATACTAGTTTTGAATGTGTATAAATAAATTCGAGACTTATGGTAAGGGTTTCCTCATCTCAATTTTTTTACTCATGAGATACTTGCCATGTTCAGCACTAATTTCATTTGTATAGTTTATATACTACCCATAATGGTATTATATTATTATTATAATTAAAATTATGGGTATTTACATATCCATTTTATGATATTTATTTTATTAGGTTTGTGGTTCAAAAGTCACAAATCGGTAAAGTAATTTTGTCTTAATTTTCCTTCTTCGAGATACATGTCATTGTATGCAGCTATATTTTTATATGGGGTGTATATACTTCCCATTTAAATGTTACATACTTAATCTAATTATTTTCATGATATTTTAAGCTTCATGTGATTTTATTATTTCATAGGGAGTGTGATTCAATGTTACCAAATTTGTAATAGTTTATTTCTTAATTCTTATCATTTATCATTATTGTTTATGATTATCATTCCATTTATGAGATAATAGGAACCATATATCAAGGGAACCCATGAATTTTATTCTCATAAGTTTATTCATGTTATATAATTGTAAAATTACCATTTCCCTACTCTTTGGTACTCAATATAGTTAATAAAATGTTTTTATGAATGTTTAACATTATTTTTCCTTTCAGTCAGAAATATGCATTGTTTAAAAATTGTTTTTTAAAAGAAAGATGGTTTAAAAAAATGTAATTGTATTAAATAAGTTTTTTAAAATACTTTCAAATATACATATAATTTTTTTCAAATATATTTTCAAATAAAATGTTTTTAAATGTTTTTTTATATTTAAAAAGTGTTTTGAATTTTTTTATATTCATTTATAAGTTTTCATGTTTATTATAAAAAAATATTTTTCATAAGGTTTTTTGTTTTAAAAATAATTTTTTAAAGAATAATAGATATTTTTCTCAAGAATTTTTTTAAATTTAATGGTAAATCTTTATTTATAAGAAAAGGATTTTTGAAAAGGTTTTATGAAAAAAAATTTCAATGAAAGGATATTTAACTTAAGAAATGTTTCATGTGATCTTTAAAAATCATTATCCATATAAGATGAAATATTTGTTATAGTTTGTGATTTATTTGGGAAATAATCCAAGAATAACCTTTATACTACTTCCTGAATTGTTTATGTTTACATAGAATTTTTAATTCACTCATTCCTCTTCCATGGGTTATATTCTTTTGAAACACATTTATTTTCATGGGTTATTATATGATGAATTTATTATAAAACCTATATCTATTCAATTGGAAATTATATGATAAAATGTTATGATACCAATTTCATTTCATGTTTTATGATATTATATTTTTAAAACCCATCTCTTTTAATGGGTCATGATATGATGCATGCTTTATTTTCTTGTGGCATGTGTATGTATTATTTTATTATGCGACATGTGGGACATATACCACTCTAGAATAAATTGGGTAAGGATTTATATATATGAGATAATGATGGGAATCAAGTCGATGGGATTGATCCACTATGTAATATAAGGAAAATTGATCCACCATGGGAAGATGAGGAAACCCAATCCACTATGGTAATATGGGGAAATGTGATCCACTATGGGTAGATGGGGAAACCTAATACACTATGGTAAGATTGGGAATCCCCACTATGAAAAGATAGGGAAACCCAATCCCTTATAAGGAAAGGGATACGACTGGGGATGGTGGTGTGTATTGACCAGTTGGTGTAGTCCCCATGATGTTCCCTATTATGTTTTGGTAAATCACCTTGATTTATAGGGAATGATGTTACATGTTTGGGTGTTTGCCACAAATTCTATGTATTATGGATTTTATATTCTCACATGGTTCGTGTTATTGATTATATTAAAATTTTATGCCTTATGAGATTACAATATTTATTCCATGTCTCGTTATTATGATATTTTTATGTAGGAAATGATATTCAAATGTTATCCTCATATTATCATACCCTTATGTTCATGTTATCCATATGTATTTTATTTATATACCCTTAATGAGAATTCAATCTCACCCATTTCTTATGTATACATTTTCCCATTTATAAAGAATAGATTTTAGTAATATTAATAAAGATGAAGATCTTTAAAGAATATGTTGAAGATATTTCACCAAATTATAATAATGTGTTCTATGTTTCTAAATAAACTAAACTATTATAGTTCTCTATCATGTATTTTGGTAATGAGATGAATATTCATCTAAAATGGTGTAATATCCTTGTATATTAATACTAGGTAACTATATTTTATATAAAAAGAAATTTTTATTCATCCTTTGGAAACTAGGATGAAAAAACTTTAGTGATATCCCTATGGATAGTTCTAAGGATATGTCTAAGGATGTCTATAAGGATAAGTCTAATGATGAGTTAATGTATAGGAAAATGTCCTGGAATTTTCTTAAAGGATAGATTGAGTATATTCCTTGTAATAAATCTATTTTAAGATACTACAAGTGTATATAGATCTGGAATATATGTACATAGCATTAATACCCCCCAAAAGCACCATATTGAGTTATACTTTATCGGGAACTGGTGCATGAAAAAGGGCCTTGCTGCACACCTAGTTTGACACACCAGTGAGATACTATTTGGTAATTCAAAAAAAATTTGTGAACCATCATGAATTATTTAAATATATTATTAATATGAATAACCTATTATAATCCTAGGGTGTCATAGATTAAAAAATTAGGAGTCATTATTTAGAAATCCTATATTTAATTTTACACAATTTTGTGATTTTCTACTATGATGTGTGTTTCTCACCCTATGATTTCTAGTTTTAGTTAATATAAAGAACTAGATGAAACTAGGTTAACATTGAATGTTTCAAATGAGTAATGTTTAGAAATAATGAAAATAGTTTTCCTAAGTGTAAATATCATGAATAGAATTAGGAAGGTCCATGAGTATTGGTTATACTAATGAAGATAAATAGACCGCAAACAACATGTGAAAGGTATGATATGTTCTTCCAGAATTATTTACATCAAACACAATAAGAATGTTTATTTTTATTTTGAGGAACATTAAGACAAGATTCATATTTCATATTATTGGAAAGGGGTATTATGGGATAAGATGATGAATCCTGAGTTATGGTTTAAGAATAACGTTGGATGATTAAAGTGTATATGTATAGGAATTCAATAATTATGTTATATGAACCATGAATTATATATTTTCCATTAAGGATTTTAAAAAATATATTGAATAGTGATTATGAACTTGAAAATGTATTTAATGGAAAGGTGATATTTTGATTAAGATAAAGTATCCCTTAATGTGTCCCAGATGTTGAGAAAATTATTTTTAACTTTGATAAAGAGATGATTAATATGGATGAAGTAAATTGGATAGTAAATTTTACCCTGGATGTAATTATTTATTTCTCGAAAATGTGATCTATATCATCTTGGATGAAGTTTAAAACTTATTATATTTAAGGAATAAATCCAGTAATCTTTAGAATAAGGAAGCATGCATGTTTTTCAAAAGGATTTATGGTAATTTAGGTTATTACCATGTTTAAAGTGAATATACAATTATGATATTAACATGTTTGGAATTTGAAAAGAAAAGATATTTTGTGATATATAGGGGATCAATGTTAAACTTATTTTGTGTTCTTAATTCAATGTTTTTTGTATTTTCATATTTTGGAAGGGTTATAAGGTTAATAATTTATGGAATTTTTAAGTTAAATTGTTGATGATGTTTGTGCGATTAAATTATTATATCACAACATGATGATTTATACATATTGGATAAAATGTTAAAACCACTATTTATTGATGGAAACTAAAGACATATTAGATGATTTATCATTGATCACATGATCTGTTAGTGCTTCAAGAATGAAAATTTCACATTCATTTTATTAGAAAGAGGTGAAGTGGAAATCAGTCAAGACATGAACAAATGGTGAGATTTTACATATGAAAGGAAATGAAATCAAGTAAGTATACACTATGGTGGAACAAATTATTCAACTTTAGTAAAATGGTATTGAAATAAAATGTTGTCCTATTATCATGATTATTGATGACATCAATGACCTCTTCCATGCTTCTTCACTTTATGGTTTTTTTATTGTTAATTTTATCTCTATCACCCACTTTATTATGATCAAGGATATATATAAATATCTATGATTATTTACATTAATTATTCCATGTCCATGTTTTCAATTCCCACTATGTCTTCATATGTGGAAACCTAGATATGTGTTACTTTGGGTAACCTTTATGTTTCAAAGTTTCCATTTTTAAAGGAAGTTTTAGTATTAATTTTAACAATGTGGATTTATATAAACAGAACATTAAAGTATTTAAAACGTTATATACTATATAATTTAGGGATGAAATTCATTTTAAGGTTGGTAGAATGAAACATCCAAATATTTTTTGAAATATATTTTTTCAAATTAATTTAAACTTTTTTATGTTTTTCATTTCACTCAACACTGAATATATTTTATTTATACAAATCAATATGTGTAGCTTGATTTATACACAACACCAAGTCAATAGTGTTCTATAAGAAACACTTATATTATCTTTTTGTATGCATATCACTATGTTTGGATTTTATTACACAAAATAATGAGTCATTTTGATAGCTTTCATTATACGCAAGACCAAGTTTTACTGAACTAAAATATACTATTGATAATTTTATTAAAATATTATAATAGTTAAAACTTATACATTAAAATGAAAGTTATTAAAAAGATTAAATAAATTGTAATAATATGATTTAAACCTGTTTATATAATGAATACCTTGGTTATCAATTAGTACAATTAAATGTTAGAATTATTTTAAAATAATGAAATTACTTTTCTAAGAAAACTATTTTCTTATGAAAAAAATACGATTTTACCTCTATAAATTAACCAAACCACTTTTGAATAATTTTTTTGAAAAATTTATATATTATATATTCAATTAATATTTTTATACTCATCCAAAATATTTTATAGGTATATGATAATAATAAATCCAATTTTATGAATAAAAATATGTATTTTTTTAAAAGGTAATTTTACCACCTTTTAATGAAGAACCCATTTTAAATATAATATTTGACACTTTTAAAATTTATATTTGACAAAAATAAACATTATTTTTAGAATTGGGGAATAAAAATTATATTAGGGTGAATATTTTGTATTTCTCTATGAAGTTTCATTTTTTTATGAATAGTGAACAATACTGAATTTTAATTCAAAACTGCTTTTTCATCTAATTTATTTATAAGGTTAACTTTTATTTTTATTGCTTTTAATGTAAAATAAGATAAATTTTACATAAATTAATCCAATTTAGTTCATTGGAATTAATTTTAATTTAAAATTTTATATAAAAACTTATTAAAATTTTGAACATTTTTACTTTAAAAACCTACTTTCTTGTCCTGTCTACAATATTAAATTTGTGTTAATTTATTTCACTTTTGTGATTGGGTTTTATAAAAAAAATATTACATATTTAGAATCTTACTAATATATAATGAAAAATAATTTCAGATTAGTTTTTTTGCAAAAAATAATAGGGAAAGTAATTAAAATTAATTATAACGATTAAGAAGAAAATTATCACAATAAGGGCCTAAACCTTACACTTGGGGAAAAAATGATCTATAAAATCTTCCAAAATACTTTTTATGGACATATTTTTACCCTATAATCCATTTTATTGATTTTTTTAATTATTATATCCACTTTTCTTTGAAGAACATGCGTTGAATTCCCTTTTTAAAAATTTACAAGAATGCCACTTCTCCTCATCTATAAAATGGAACTCATCCCTACCATTTATTCAAACTTATAAATACCTTTGGATGAAAAAAATCATCAAAAATAATCTACCAAGATCCATATACTAAAACTATAATCCTTACATTTGGTATAAATCAATCCAAGGATGTATTTTGGTATAAACAAAAAGGAGTTAGCAGAAAATGTGTTAACCTTTTTCAATGATCATCTTTTCTTTCATTTAATTATCCACCCCTTAAATTATTTTTATATCATTATTATTTGATAAAAAAGTATCCTAAATATAATGAGATATCTATATATTAATATTTTTACCTATAGATACACACACTTCTATCTAATGGTTAACGAACATTCTGTTCGTGTAAAATGAACTACTGCCTCGCGAAACAATGATTGTTATTTTTTCCATTTCCACCTCTCATGGTTGGTCACTATGATGGAAAATATATATTTATATGATATATTTGATATATATTATATATATGATCTTTATGATGTCTTTATTTCATGTAATTATTATATGAAACACACATTCATTCTTCCCATTTTGTGTAAAAACAATAATTTCGTTTGTGGACATGTGGACTACCTCCTCCTCAAAGAGATGTATTTCTTTTACAAACTACATGGAATGTATTAAGGATGGATTTAGTTAAATTATATGATATATATGAAATAATTATGCTACTTTAATGATACTATATATATACTTTTCTTTCATTTACTTTTCTTTCACTAAGACAAGAAAACGGAAACAACATCAACGCATATGTACAACCTACTGTCTCCATGAACAGTGTATTCCATTTCATATATATATATATATATGTATATTATATTATTATAAATATTTATATACTGAATATACAAGATATATAAATAATGTTTTACATTATCTAAATAAGTAAATCCTGATCTAAGTAAGAGGATCAATAATAACAAGTCAAAACACATATGATAAACAAAGCGGTTATTACCTGAAATGTTTCTTTAACATAGATTTGTTAATAAATGGGTAATATAAATTTATAAGTGAATAATATATGGTATTATATATAGTAATATTGTTATATGGTATATTTATAATAAACCTATATTTATTATACATGAGGATTGAATGTGTACAAAGAATGTCAAGACTTAAGGCAAGGATTTTCTCATCTCACTTTTTATATCCATGAGATACAAGCCTTGTTCAGTACTAGTATATTTTTTGTGGTGTATATAATTCCCAATAATATAATATATTATTATTATTCTTAAACTTATGGGTATTTAAATATCCATTTTATGATTTTTCTTTTGTGGGGATTATGGTACCAAAGTTACCAAATCAGTACAGTAATTTTGTCTCAATTTTCCTTCTTTGAGATACATGTCATGTTATACATCTATATTATTATATGGGGTGTATATATTGACCATTTATATGTTATATTATTAATATACTTATTTTAATTCTATTTTAGGATTCATGTAATTTTATTCTCTCATGGAGAGTGTGATTCAATGTTACCAAAGTGGTAACGGTTTATTTCTGCAATCTCATAGTCTGTCGGGATTATTTACAATTATGCTTCCATAGAGGAAATCATATGAACCATATATCAATAAAACCCTAAAAATTTATCATAATATGTTTATTAATTTTATATATGATTAATTTTACCATTTTTCATTTTTTTTACATAAGATAATTAAGAAAATGATATTACAAAAATATGACTTTATTTCTCCTTTCAGTCAGAAATCTATGTTCTTTCAATACCATATTTTCAAAGAAAAAAGTTTTCAATTTTTTTTTATGATTCAAGATTTTTTTACGTGATTTTAAAAACATCCTTTAAATTTTTTCAATTCTATTTTCAAAAAAAAAAGTTTTCAAAAAAGTTTTACATTTAAAAATCTTTTTAATTGTTTTCAAGTTTACTTAATAAGTTTTTAAATTTTATTAAAAGAAAATGGTTTTAAAAATGTTAAATGTTTTAAAAATAAATTTTCAAAGAAAAACCAAAATTTTCCCCTAGAAATTTTTTAAATTAAATGGAAAATATTTCTCTATAATAAAATTATTTTTGAAATGGTTTTATGAAAAGTATTTTCAAAGAAAGTCTATTTAAATTAAGAAATTTTTCATGAGATCTTTCAAAATACTTCTCTATATATTATTAAATAGTTTATTATAGTTTATGATTTATTGGGGAAATGATCCAAGAATCTAATTCATATTATTTATTTAATGGTTTGTGTTTAGAAGGAATTATTTTTATGAGACCAGTTCATCTTCTATAGGTTATATGATTTTGAAGCTAGTTTCTTTTCACGGGTTATTCTTTGACGAAATGATTATAAAATAAATCTATATTCCATAGGTAATGATATGATAAAATGTTTCAATAACCATTTGTTTTCATGTGTTAATATATGATGTTTATGAAACCCATATATTTTTATGGGTCATGATATGATGCAAGTTTTATTATCTTATGGAAAATGTATGTATGGTTTTTATGTGATGGGTGAGACCTATATCTGAAACACCCTGATATATTGTGAATTATTATTTTTTGAATTAATTCGACCTTTCTGATATTGTCTATTTTACACAACACTAATGATAGCTTAGTTTTTATTAAATAATTGTGTTTGACCTGCATTATATGATACACCATGTTAATCCGGAACAAAATGCAACATAAAATTTATCTTTCTCTACATGGGACACTATGTTTTGGTTGAATTACGCACAACAATGACTTTCCATGATGGCTTGCGTAACACATAATATTGAGTTTTACAGAACAATAGTATATCATTAGAATGTTATTATTTAATATAATAAGATGCAACCATGCCATTAAATTGGCAGTTATTAATAGTATTATCTAATTTATGAAAATATATAGTTTAAAAAATACTATATAATTTTGTAGTATGACAATTCATTATAACTGAATATGAAAACTTATTAAATGTAAAAAGAAATATTATTTTTTATGGTCACAAGTGTCATGACCCCATCCCCACAAGGTGTACCCCTCCTAGTCCAGCAATGTGAGAAGGGAGATAATGACCCCCCGAGTCCCACCTCCAGTAGGCCCTGGGTTGGTGACTAGCACCGAGGGTATAGTGAACACATAGATGGGAGGCATTACCCACTAAGAGAAAACATGATAAAGAGAGAGAGATAAGATAGACACCAACCAAGTCCAACTAAGACTGAAATATAAATGAAATCCCAAGTACACATATGTAATGTAATGAAAAACTACTACAAATGGAAGGGGAAAACTACAAGTACCCAAAAGAAAGTAAAAACAACAACAACCACAAGCCCAAACAACTCCTACAACCCCAAGCTTGTAAAAACCAACTTGATCTCCAACCTGCTCCAAGTGACCTGAAAAACAATTTATATATACATAAGGTGATTATAATAGTATACTCAGTAGAATCCTCCCTGAAACCTCTCATGCAAAATTAAAAAAAAGAATGCTAAAGAAAAATGAACAATAATTGAAACTAACTCATCACCTAAACAAGTATACAATGTTACCAACCTTACCATGGATACTCCCACCAAGTAATGCATACAATAGTATATAATATAATAAATAATATAAAGGGTAAACCACTAATACTTTACCACTGGTTTCCCACCTTTTCCCAATGTCACATGTCCTAAGCATCTCTCTCCAAAAGGCTTGTCCACAGACACCTGGGCGAAGCACCACAACATGCACCTCGTACAACAAAACCACCACATCCATGTTAGCAAGTACCTAGTAGTTTCTGGGAGCCACCACGGCTTGTATAACATGTATCATACGTCAGGTATTACACCTGAATCCATTACATCCCATACACCTAGTAAGGATCCTTAGTCCATCGTAGCCTATACACGTTACACGTATAGTAGTCCATAGAATACTATATCCAGAATATATGTGTGTGAATAACCACAAGCCATTACAACCCTCTACACACATATATGGGGAAAACTAACTACTGTTCCTAGCAGCACAAGTATATTCCAAGATAAGAGAGCGGGGCCAAAAGGGGTAGTCATCCATCCATCCTCCCACCGGAATGTTGGGGAAAACAACCCCCAGAGCTTAGAATCCTCAAGGTGTTAGTTTCCCTAACTGAAAGGGTGGATTAGCACATAGAAACAAAAAAAAGTAGTGAATATACTATATCTCACAAGAACACTATGGGAAAAACCTAGTCTTAGACTCAACTGCAGCTAACGTCTCTCGCACTCTCGACTGCCACTTCTAAGACTAGGTATACTATAAGCACACAACCATTTAAATAGATTTATTGCCTTACTTAATCCCCTTTTTATTATTTCCACTTTACATTAATTAATTCTTTAAACATTACTTAACCATTAACAATTCCACATTAAATTTCATTAGCATCACACCCAAATTACACTGCCCATTTTTTAAATTGTAACCTAAGAATTGTGTCCCAGTAATATCCCACCCCATGGGTTAACATCAATTATTCAATTATTTATTTATAAAATTACTTTACCATATTCCTAGGAATTCTAGAAAAACATTCTATGCTATTGAACACAAGGGGGATCAACATGGTGAGTAGATGAACTACCTGTCAAGTCTTTGCCGCCTATAGCAAGAGTGTAGGCCCATCCTACCTTGAGATGATAGACACAGAAATCACATGGAATTCCCCACATGGCTTCGCCCATTTTGGAAGAAGGGTAAGTAGGACCAGCTGCCTTGAGAAGTGGGGAAGTTAAATTAGACAACCAATCAAGGAACCAACAAGCATCCAAACATTCACATCCAACCCATTCCATCACCCCTGGTTCCCTATTTGACACCCATATTCATAAATGGATGCATCTCTCCACTCTAGGCATTAACTTCTACCACAAAAAATAGGACTCCCTACCCCCACAAATCACAACAGCCATCCAAGATCACACCAAGACACAAGAAGCAGGAAAATGAACATCATATCAAATGGGCTCTTGGACCTTAAAAAACAAGAGGGTAGCTCATAACCCTACAAGGAATTATCTTTTATTAAAAAACAGTTCTTTAATCCATATTATATTATCTGATATATTATTTTTAGGTTCCAAATTTGGAAAATCTAACCATTAATCTATCAAAAATAATTAAACATGCTTACTACACCAATTTGATTAACATTAAATTACAACAAGAAGAACAAGATTCATTTACATTCCTTTTTATCCTTATCCAAACAATTATCAATTAATTCTGGCTTTACTTTCTTTACCAATTTTCATAAAGAATGAAAGGCTAAACGAATCAAGCATAGATTTCACACTATCTAGAAAAACAAGAGGCAATAACATACAATCGGTACCAATTTATTGATCAGGTTAAAAAATTTATTATGTTAATTACATTATGATCCAGTGGGATAAAACATGCCAACTATACAATTTCACTTAAAATAAAATAGAAGTAACAAATCCCTTACCTCAAATAGTTATTGACATTCCTTATACGAGAACGTGCCACACAATGAGTTACGATCTCCTCCCCTGTGACAACTATATCCACCTGAGGATGTAGAGACACCACCACATAATCCAACATCCAAGAAAAGCCTATTAGGAACATGGGGGTAAAATTCCATAAAAAGGGAAAGGATAAATAAGGATATGAGCCCAAAATAATGAAGATAGATCATACCTAATATCGAAGACTGATCGATATTGCTTGGTTGCCTCAAAACAGAGCGAATCAAAACCTAGAAGAAAGTTTGATTACACAACTCCTATGGGAAGGAATGGGATTTTCGAGAGTCTCACACACGAGAACAAGGACGAAGAACTACGTAGGAATATATCTCATCTCTTTAGAAGATTTAATAGAGTATTGGTTTAAGATACGCTGGATTTTCTATTAAAAGCGGATCACATTAAACCACACGGTTTGACTAAGTAAAAGTATACTGAGCCTTAGAAAAATTAATATAGGAGTTATGGCCTTTGAATTGTCCTTAGAGTCCTTAAAAGAAGGATTTAAATGCATTTTAAATCAAAGGAGTCTTCAAAGTGGTGAAAATTTTGGAAGCTAGAAACACTGTTCACAAACTGAAAATTTTGCAAAAGAAATAGAGGTTTCCGATGGAGCTCACCATTCTGGAAACACTATTCACTAACTCAAATTTTGGAAGAATAAATAGAGGTTATCGATAGACCTCACCATTTTGGAAACACTTTTCACAAACTCAAATTTTTTCAAAGGAAATAGAGGTTACCGATGCACTCACCATTCTAAAAGCACTATTCACGAACTCAAAATCTGGTAAAGGAAATAGAGGTTACCAATGGACCTCACCATTCTGGAAATACTGTTCACGAACTGAAAATTTGTAAAAGGAATGAGGTCACTGTTAGAACCTCACTTTTGGAACCTCACCGTTGCACTGTTCACATAAAGCTACCGATGACACTATTCACATAAGGTCACCGATGACACTGTTCACCTATGGTTACCGATGCACTGTTCACCAAAGGCTATCGATGACACTGTTCACATATGGTCACCAATGAAACTGTTCACCTAATGTTACTGATGGACACTATTCACCTAAGGCTATAGATGACACTATTCACATAAGGTAACTGATGACACTGCTGACTTAAGGTTACCAATGACACAGTTCACATAAGGTCACTGTTTTACTGTTCACTTAAGGTTACCATTGTATTTTTCACAGAAGGCTACTGATGACACTGTTCACATAAGGTCACCGATGACACTGTTCACCTAAGTTTACCATTGACACTGTTCACATAAGGTCACTGTTGTACTATTCATAGCGGTCCACCGTTGGAACTATTCACCGATTGAATTGTTCACATAATTGGAAATTTGGAAAAGTGTTAGGGATAAGTCACCTTGACCTCCCGGAACACCTTAGACACCAAATTTTCACAAAGTAATGGACCAGAGAGGCCTTGGCCATTACATTAGATATCTCTCAAAACATTCTCATCCTTGAGAATTCAAAACCAACCTAAAAGGAAACAGAAAATAATTCTGAACAACTACCCATCGAGATACCTATTAAAAGAGAGAAAGCCACAATACGTAACAAAAATAAATACATATTATAAACACAAAAGGTCTATAACCACAAAGAGAAATTCGTTACATGAAAAGAGTTAAACATAAAAAACTCTGGGTACTGAGCACATATCTACGACTCACATTCCCAGGTACTCTCCCCCATGCCACTGTGTTGCCACAAGATACGAACCAAGGGGATATAACACTCACACAACACCTTATCTTTGCAGTCTTAGATCTCCTCAAGTCACTCCTCAAAGGTCGCATCATCATCAACATAAATTTCTCCTCAATCGATGATGTGAGAGTCATCATAATGATAATGACGATGTTGTGATACATGAAAAACATCATGTTTCTGGCTCATCTGTGGGGGAAGTGCTACTCGATACGCCATAGATCCAACATGAGCTGACACCTCAAAAGGACCAACAGGCTAGGGAGAAAGATAAACCCCACAACAAAACCTTCACTACCCACGATGGGGAGTCACCTTCAAAAACACATGATCCCAAACATCAAGCTCTAAGGGTCTCCTCGTTTGATTGGAATATGATTTATGACAATCTTGCACTATCTTCATACTCTCACGAATCACTTGAACCATCTATGTTGTATTCTGCACTAGTTTCCGTCCGAGAATTAATGACTCTCCGACCCCAGTCCAGCACAACGGAGAATAGAAAGGCCGACCATACAAGGCTTCAAATGATGACATACCTATGTTGGAGTGAAAAATATTGTTTTAAGAAACACCACCAAGGGTAAGTGCCTCATCCACAAACCTCAAAAATCCAAGACACAAGAGCGTAACATGTCTTCAAGAGTCAAGATGGTTTTCTCTGTCTGACCATCCGTTTAAGGATGAAAAGCAGTGCTAAGGCATAGCTGAGAACCAAAAGCATGTTGAAGACCTCTCTATACCCTAGAGTTAAAATGAGGATCTTGATCAGAAATGATCATTCTTGTGACTCCATAAAGTCTCACCACCTCCTCTAGATACCACCTCGACAAAACTTCCACTGATATTGAATCCTTGATTGCTATAAAGTGGGATGATTTCGTTAAATGGTCCACTACCACCCAAATAACGTCATGTCCTCCCATAGCTCGATGCAAACCACTAACAAAGTCCATTGATATTTCCTCCCACTTCCACTGTGGAATATCTAATGGCTATAGCAACCCACCAGGAACATGGTATTCGGCCTTCACCTTCTGGTAGATAAAAAATCGAGACATAAACTCCGCAACTGCATGCTTCAGCCCAGGCCACCAAAACAGAATCCTAAAGGCTTGGTACATCTTTGTCATGCTAGGATACACCACTAAATGTGAACTATGGTACTCTTTGAGAACTATATCGCACATTTCCAAAGGAACAAAAATCCTTCCATGATACAACACTCAGTGTTTTTCATCCTCAGACCAACCATCAGGGGCCTCGCCACAAACAACTCGGTCTCTCTATACCTCCACCTCAAGATCCCCTAACTGGGACTCTTCCACCTTATGCACCAAAGATGACTGCAATATCATCTGAGAAATACCACCTCTTCCCTCAAATTATCCCATATCAAGATGTAATGCTGACAGTTCTTCCATTACTCTCCAGGAATCACCAGATTCACACACTGTATCACCACGCAACTTCCTAATCAATGCATCAAATTCAACATTCCCCTTTATAAGTTTATATGATATTTGGAAGTCGTATTCCTGTAAGAACTCCATCCACTAATGATGTCGCAAGTTTAAGTCACACTGGGAGAAAACATACCTTAGGAACTTATGATCAGTGATAACCACAAAGCACTTACCAATGAGGTAATGTCTCCACAACTTCAGATAAAACAACATGTCTACCAACTCAAGATCATGGGTGGTATAGTTATGTTCATGAAGAAGCAACTACCAAGACCCATAAGAAATGACTGATCTTTGTTGCATCCGAACACAGCTCAACCCTAGATGTGAAGCATCGTAGAAAACATCAAACTGAACTCCCTCAGCTGGAAGACAAAGAACTGAAGCACTTACTAACATCTCTTTAAATACTCAAAATATGCCTGACACATATCAGTCCATATGAATGCATGATCCTTCCTGGTCAAAGTTGTCAGAGGAGTCGCAATTTGTTAGAAATCATCTACGAACCTGCTATAGTATCCTGCGAGACCAAGGAAACATCGTACATCTAACACTATCTTGGGGTCTACCCAAGGAAAAACTGCTTCTATCTCCGATGGATCCACAGATAGTCCCCATTGGGACACAACATGCCCCAAGAAACAGACATCTCGAGCCCAAAACTCACACTTCGACAACATGCCAAACAGCTGATGTTGACGAAGAACTCCCAAAATGGCGTGTTGAAGCTTTGAATTCTCTTCTTTAGATGTAGAGTACATAAGGTTGTCGTCGTTGAAAACTACAACGAACTTCTCCAGGAACTCATGGAACACAACATTCATCAATCCCATGAACACAGCTGGAGCATTTTTCACACCGAATGGAATTACAATGAACTCATAATGCCCATGAAGACAACATAAATCACTCTTCGGGACATCCTCATCCATCACACACATTTGATGATATCCTGAACGCAAGTCGATCTTTGAGAACCAACCTTCACCCTTCAGTTGATTGAATAAATCATCAATCTGTGGAAGAGGATATCGATTCTTTATTGTCACTTTATTCAAGCGATGATAATCAACACACAACCACAGACTTTTGTTAGACTTCTTCATGAACAAAACTGGTTCACCCCACAGTGACACACTCAGCTGAAAAAACTGCAATGTAATAGACCATCAAGATGTATACACAACTCTCGTAACTCAGAAGGGGCCATCCTATATGGATACATTGAGATAGAAGATACTCCTGGTTGTAGATCGATCCCAAACTCGATCTCTCATCGAGGTGGTAATGTTACAACCTCTTCTGGAATGATATCAGGGTACTCTTCTACGACCCTAGGAAACGCCAGCTACTGAACCTCTGAATAACCCAGCATCAGATCAGACATCATGTATGATAAGGATGAAACACTCCTCTGACCCATCCGTGGTTCTCGCTTGCCAACGAACACCACTGGATATCCATCCAAATCGAAGAACAAAACCTACCTCCTGAAGTAATCCCCGATAGCCTGCTGGACATCTTCTATGTGATCCTGATGAGGACTTCAACCAAGATCCATACGTGTAAAATAAAAAATAGTTGGAGCTCCTAAACCTGGATTATGGAAGACTTTTCATTAATTAATTAATTAATTGTTTTCTTTTATTCATTTTAGGTTAACATATCCCAAGGTCAACCCATTCAAACACAGGAACAAAGAATAATGATGAATGATACTTTCCTAGGCCTCTACCCTATAACTAGTATCACCTCGTTTAGTAGATATTATAAACTTAAAGGTCCGTACATCAGATCATAGGGGGCCCTAAACACCTATGTCTTAGCCGGTCTCCAGTGTTTACATCACTTGATAAACTTGACTGATAATTTTTCCCTACCAACCCATGAAACCTCACCTGTTCCTAACACCATACTCCATTGTATCTCTCAACCAGACTTTTGATACCACTCTGTCATGACCCCCTCCATACAAGGTGTACCCCTCCTGGTCCGGAAATGTAAGAAGGGATATAATGACACCTGAGTCCCACCTCTAACAGGCCCTGGGTTGGCCACTAGTACTGAGGTTATAGTAAACACACAGATGGTAGGCATTAACCTCTAAAGAACACATGTGAAAGAGAGAGATAAGATAGACACCAACCAACTCCAACTCAGACTAAAATATAAATGAAAACCCAAGTGCACGTATGTAATTTCATAAAAAACTACTACAATAGGAAGGGAAAAACTGCAAGTACCCAAAAGGAAGTAAAAACAACAACAACCACAATCCCGAACAGTTCCTGCAACCCTAATCTAGTAGAAACCATCTTGATCTCCAACCTGATCCAAGTGACCTGAAAGACAATTTATATATACAGAGGGTGATTATAAAAGTATACTCAGTATAATACTCCTTGAAACCTCTCGTTAAAAAGTAAAGAAAGCATGCTAAATCATAGTAAACAACAAGTGAAACTAACTCATCACCTAAACAGCTATACTAATTACCCAACCTCACCATGGATACTCTCACCAAGTAATGGATAAAATAGTATACAATATAATAAAGAATATCAAGGGTACCCTACAACTACTTCCCCACTGGTTTGCCACTTTGACCTAACGTCACACGTCCTAAGCATCTCTCTCCAAAAAGGCTTTCCTGCAGACACCTGGGTGAAGCACCACAACATGAACCTCATGAAACAAAACCACAAAATCCACATAATCAAGAAACCATGTAGTTTCTATGATCCACCACAGCTTGTATAATGTGTATCATACGTCAGATATTATACCTCCAGCCATTACGACTCATACACCGAGTATGGATCCTCAATCCATCACAACCTATACACATTACACCTATAGTTTTCCATATGATACTATATCCATAATATATGTGTGTGAATAACCACAATCCATTATAGTCCTCTACACACATATATGGGAAAAAATAACCACTGTGCCTACTAGTAGAAGTATCTACCAAGCGAAGGGAGCAGGGCCAAAGGGGGTAGTCAGCCATCCATCCCCCCACCAAAATGTTGGGGAAAACACCCTCAGGGTTCAGAATCCCCGTGGGATCAGTTTCTATAATTGAAAGGGTGGAGTAGCGTATAGAAACACAAAAAGTACAGAATATACTATATCTCACAACCACACTATGGGCATAACCTAGTCTTAGACTAAACTACAGCTAACGTCTCTCGGACTCACGACTGCCACTTTTAAGACTATTTATCCTATAAGCACACAACCATTTAAAGATATTTATTACCTTAATTAATTCCCTTTTTATTAGTTCCACATTATGTTAATTAATTATTTGAACATTAATTAACCATTAAAAATTCCACATTAAATTTCATTATCATCACACCCAAAGTCCATTGCCCCTTTTTAAAATTGTAACCTCAACATTGCGTCCCATTAAGCTCCCACCCCATGGGTTAACATAAATTATTCAATTATTTATTTAAAGAATTACTTTCTCATATTCCTAGGCATTCTATAAAAACATTCTATGCTACTAAACACAAGTGGTCTCAACACGGTGAGTAGATGAACTACCTGTTGAGTATTTTCTGCCTATAGCAAGAGTGTAGACCCGTCCTCCCTTGAGAAGCTAGACATGGAAATCACGTGGCATACCCCATGCACCTTCATCCCTTTCCAAAGATGGGTAAGCAAGAATAGCTGCCTTGATTAGTGGAGAAATTAAAATAGATCACCAATCAAGGAATAAACAAGCATCCAAACATTCACATCCAACCCGTTCCATCATCCCTGGTGTCCTCCCTGACACCCATATGCATAAACTGATGCATCTCCCCACTCTAGGCATTAACTACTACCATAACCAGTAGGCCTCCCTACCCCCACAAATCACAACAGCCATCTTGGCTCACACCACGACACACACAGTAGGAAAACCGACATTATATAAAATGGTCTCTTAGACCTTAAACAAACAAGAGGGTAACTCACAAACCTAAAAGGAATTATATTTTATCAAACAACCAATTATTTAATTCATCTTGGATTAACCGATTTATTATTCGTAGGTTCCAAATTCAAGAAACCTAACCAGTAAGCTATCACAAATAATTAATCATGCTTACTACACCAATTTTATTAACATAAAATTACAATAAGAAAAACCAGATTCATTTACATGCCTCTTTATCTTTATCCAAACAATTATCAATTAATTCTAACTTTACGTTGTTTACCAATTTCCATAAGGAACAAAAGGAAAAACAAAGAAATCATAGATATCACACAATAAAGAAAATCAAGAGGTAATAACATAAAATTGATATCAATTTATTTATCCGGTTAAAAAATTTATTATGTCAATTAAATTGTGATCCAGCGGGATAAAACATGCTAACTATATAGTTGAAAGTTAAATAAAAGAGAATCAACGAATCCCCTACCTCAAACAGTTCTTGACATTATTTAGACGAGAATGAGACACACAATGAGTTATGATCTCCTCCCCTATAACAATTGTATCCACCCGAGGATGCAGAGACACAACCACATCAACTAAAATCCATGAAAATCCCATTAGAATCACGGGGGTAAAATTCCATAAAAAGGGAAAGGAGAAAGAAAGAGATGAACCCGAAATAATGAAGATAGACCGTAACTTATATTGAAGAGTGATCAATATTTCTTGGTTGCATCAAAACATAGAAGGAAAAATCCTAAGAGAAAAGTTTGATTGCATAAATAATATGGAGAAGGAATATGATGTTCGAGCGTCTCACACTCGAGAACAAGGAGGAATAATTAGGGAGGAAGATATCTTATCCCTTTAGAAGATTTAAAAAAGTAGTGGTTTAGGATACGCTGGATTTTCCGTTGAAAGATGATCACATTAAACCACATGGTTAGATTAAGTAAAAGTATCTCAAGCCATAGGGATATTAATATAGGATTTATGGCCTTTGAATCGGCCTTATAGTCCATAAAACAAGGCTTTAAATGCATTTTAATTCAAAGGAGTCGTCAAAGAGGTGAAACTGTAGGAAGCTAGAAACACTGTTCATGAACTCAAAATTTGGTAAAGGAAATAGTGGTTACCGATAGACCTCACCATTTTGGAAATACTGTTCACAAACTCAACGTTTTTCAAAGGAAATAGAGGTTACCTATGGACCTCACCATTCTAGAAACACTTTTCATGAACTCAAAATTTGGAAAAGGAAATAAAGGTTACCAATGGATGTCACAGTTCTGGAAACACTGTTCACAAACTCAAAATTTGGAAAAGGAAATAGTGGTTACTGATGGAACCTCATCGTTCTGGAAACACTGTTTATGAACTCAAAATTTGCCAAAGGAAAGAGGTCACCATTGGAACCTCACCATTCTAGAAACACTGTTCATGAACTCAAAATTTGTAAAAGGAAAGAGATCATCATTGGAACCTCAATATTAGAACCTCATCGTTGCACTGTTCACATAAGGGTACTGATGAAATTGTTCACATAAGGTCACTGATGACACTGTTCACCTATGGTTTCTGATGCACTGTTCACCTAAGGCTACCGATAACACTGTTCACATAAGGTCACAGATGAAACTGTTTACCTAAGGTTACTGATACACTGTTCACCTAAGGCTACCAATGACACTGTTCACATAAGGTCACTGAAGACATTGTTCACCTAAGGTTATCGATGACACTATTCACATATGGTCACCATTTCACTGTTCACCTAAGGTTACTGTTGAACTGTTCACAGAAGCTACCAATGAAACTATTCACATAATGTCACCAATGATACTATTCACCTAAGGTTACTGATGAAAGTGTTCACATAAGGTCAACGTTGCATTGTTCACATCAGTCTACCATTGGAAATGTTCACCAATGGAACTGTTCAAAGAATTGAAAATTTGGAAAAGTGTTGGGGATAAGTTATCTTGACCTCTTAGAACACCTCAGACACCGGATTTTTGCAAAGTAATAGACCAGAGAGGTTCGTGCCATTACAACAAGGCTATTCTACGCTAATAAATTAAATTAAATACAATTAGTGAGTTATACTAATGTAATATATATTTTATATATTCAATAAAATATTTTTTATATTTATTCAATATATTTTATAGACATATGATAAGAACAAACCCAATTTTATTCTTAAAAAAATATATTTTTATAAATATAGTTTTACCTCCTTATAATGGTGAAACCATTTTAAATAAAAACTATAGAACTTTTATAAAACTAATATGTCAAAATAAATGTCATATTTGAAAACAAAACTTAAAAAATATGATACAATATTTTTTTTGTTATTTTTATGTATGGTTTCATTTTTTAATGAATAGTTAAAAATATTGAATTTTAGTCCAAAAATGATTTTTCATCTGACTTATTAATGAGATTAAATTATAATTTAAATTATTTTCAAGTTTAATTAGAAATTATATTTATCAATTAATATAATTCAGGTCATTGATATAAATTTCCCTTTAAAATTGGGTATAAAACTTATCAAACTTTTGAATGTTTTTATTTTAAAAATCCCCATTGTCAACCTGACTGCTAGATTAATTTTAAATTAATTTCTGCTAGTTATGTGATTATAATTATGAGAAATGGATTATATATTTTGATTCATCATAATTTATATTTTATACAAAGGTCAAATTAGTTTTTGATGAAAAAATATTAGTGAAAGTAATTAAAATTAATTACATTGATTAAGGTAAAATTAAGATTAACTAAGGACCAAACCTTATATTTAAAAACCCAAAAAACGAAGATTTTTTAGAAACCATTTTATGTCTATTTCTAGTCCAATAAACTTCCATTATTAATTTGTTTTGGGTTTGGTATGATTTTTTATGTAAAAATGGGTGTACCTCAAATTTGTTTTAAAAAATGAAAAGTGTGTCCTTTACCTTCCCTATAAAAGGAAACCATCTCTCTCTCTTCTTTAGATGAATCAAACACATTAGTTTTGGCCAAGATATTCCAAAGTAAAAATAGTTTATTGAAAAAATCTCATCACTTTTCAAGATTATTTATGTCCATGATTCTTTTGATGAAATATTATAACCCATCTCTTAATAAATTCATGACTATTCTTACATTATGGTTATTCATTCTATATTAATGTATTGGTACCACATTTCGATTCTTTGGTACATAATATATTTAAGAATTTTTTTAATAAAACCTGAATTTACCTTCTCTTCAAGTGGAAATATGTGTTTTCTAAAAAGGGTTCCAAAAATATTATATCATTATCCTGTAATCATTAAAATAAAATTTTAGCCTTTTTGTATTTTACCAATCTTTTTAAAGGAATCTTTTTTCACTTTCTAAATATGGAATTTTTCTTTCCTTTTTACCGTGTAAGAGGAATGTTCTATTACCTCGTACGACTTGTATGTATTTACCTTCCATAATTTCTTTAAATCTTCCTTTACATGTTTAAAAGGTTAATTTTTAAGATTTTAAAAAATAATAATTTCAAAGAAATGGTTTTGAAAAAAATTTCAGTCTTATTTCATATATTTTTAAGTAAAAAGGTTTTCAAAACATTTTCAAGATTTATTTATAAGTTTTCAAAGTGTTTAAAAAAGGTTTTCAAAATGTTTTGAAGCTTATTTTATAAGTTTACACGGAAAAATGTTTTCAAGAATAATTTACATTTTTTCAAGGGAAAAGGTTTTCAAAATGATTTCAGGCCTTCTTTATAAGTTTTCATAGTATTTTAAATGAAAATGGATTTCAAAAATGTTTTATGATTTAAAAAACTTTTCTAAAGAAAAAATGGCATTTTCCCTATGAAATGTTTTAGAAATATCTTTCCTAGTTATTTTCTATCTAAGATGAAATCCATTGATGTTAATCAAGCCCTTATAAGAAATGAACCAATGGTTCAATTCATATTCTTTCTTGAATAGTTTATGTTTTCAAGGAAAAATTCTTAAGAAACCTATTTATCTTCCATGAGTTATATAATTTTGAAATCTGTTTCTTTCTAAGGGTTATTATTCGATGAATTGGTTATAAAACCTATCTATTTTCCATAGGTTATGATGTGATGAAATTTTAATGATATCCATTACATTTCATGGTTTATGATTTTATGTTTATAAAAAATAGTTTCTTTTATGGGTCATGATATGATGAGTTTTTTATTATGTTGTGGAATATGTAAGAATGATTTTATTATGATATGAGTGTGATCTACATATACTTCCAATTCATTGGGTAATAATGGATGAATCCTGAATATAAATGTTATCTGTGAAACTTATTTAATGTTCATAATGTTATACATGGATCTCTTTGCATGTCCATATGTTTATGCATGAACCTATTTAAATCTTCAGAATGGAATGTGTGAACCTTATTATGTGTTCACAATGTTATATATGGACCTATTTCCATGTCCATATGTTTATGCCTGACCTGATTACACATTCACAGTGTTATAGGTGAACCTGATTATATGTTCACAAATTTATTCATGGGACTGATTTTATGTCCATAAGGTTATGAATGAACCTACTTACATGTTCACAATGATATGAATGGACCTAGTTTCATCTCTATAAGTTGATGTGGGGGCTTGATTTCATGTCCTTAAATTAATTAGTGAACCTGTTTTTACTTATATATGTTCACAACATTATAAACCCAAGTGCATGCCACAAATTCCATTTCTTATTTCTATGTCATTATTTCATGACTTATGCTCTAAATTATATTATGATCCATGTATTATGAACTTCCATTATTTATTATGATCTCTAATATGCAGGGTATGATCTTAAAATGTTAGGCTGAAGTTCCATACCCTTTTTTTCATGTTATACTTACACATTTCCTTTATTTACCCTTTCTGAGAATATATGCTCACCCATTTCTTATGTTTCATTTACCTAGGTTATGAATAAGGGTTTTAAGTATAAGTACTAAAGTGGATATCCTAATGATAGATGTTAAAGATCTTTCACAAGGATAGAAGATTTTGTTTCCATGTTTCCAAAGACACTAAACTATTACGGTCCTCAGGAATGTATTTTTGTAATGTACCAAATATTCATATAAAATGATATAATATCCTTGTATGTGAATCACAGGTATATATAGTTTATATTAGGGGAAAGGTTTAGAGAACCTTTTGAAACTAGGATAGTAAAACATTAGTGATATCCCTAGGTGTATTTCTAAGGATATGTCTAGGGTTGTATTTAAGGATAAGTATAAGGATGAGTTAACATTTAAGAATATGTACTAGATTTTTGGTAAAGGATACAATGTTTGGTTTCCTAGAAGTAAATCACTATCTAGATACTACAAGTGTATGTGCCTCTGGCACAAATGTACCTAGGGGTAACAACTCCGACAAGATGTTCCAGGCCTGACTCAGGGTAATCTGGTACATGACAACAGGCCTTGCTGAAAAAATCATTTGACACTCCCTAGGGGATATTCTTTGGGAATTAAAAAACTCATCATGAACCATCATAAAGTATTTAAATATAATTTCTATATGAATAAAATAGTATAAACCTAAGGCTTCATAGATTATGGAATGTGTCATACTTCAGATATAATATAAGAAACTTTTCATGATTATGTGGTTCCACATTATGACAACTATTTCTTACTTTATGATTTTGGTTTTAGATAATGGTTGAAACCTAAAAAACCATGTTAATGGTGATTGCGATGGAAAATGTAACAAATGTCATCCTGAGGATCTGAATGCTATGGGGATTGGAATACAAAACCTTGTTTATACACTCTCACATCTCACATATTTCTTAAGATTTGAATCACACTATGTTTACAAATGAGAAACTGAGGGAACAACATTATGTTGAGTCCTTCATGAGAAATCATCCATATTCTTTTAGTGGGTCATATGATTCACTTGTTTCTGAACATTGGATCAGTACCAAAAAGATGGTATTATCCATTCTCAAGTGTTCAAATCATGAGAAATTCATTTCGGATATTTATCGGGTAGAAGGTTGTAGATGCTAAAAAGTGATTAAGGGTTGAAGAATGTTTCGAAACGACAAAGAAAGGTCATATTCAGACCCAGAGACCCGGTCCAGGGGACCCAGAGGTTTTGTGAAAAAAATGCTGAAACACGCAAAAAAATGTGTACTGTGTGGAAAATTTCGGGATTCACGAAGAGTCCTCAACGCCGGTGTGAAATAATTTCACGCCCACGCCCCGTGCAGTTGACATTTCGCGCCATCGCCTCTATCGTGAAATTATTTTGTGCTGACCTCTATTGCGCACCCCCAGATTCCAATAAATAGAAGGTGACCCCCTTCCATTTCAGGGCTAAAAAATATGAACTGGCTCTCGTGTGTGAAATCAGATTTCCACGCGCGCAAAGATGGCCTACAAGTACAGTTATTTTCACACCAAGTCACCCCGGGGTCCACATTCGCATGAGATCCCCATGGATTAAACTGAATTCCAATCCCTTCAGGGTTCTCCCCTTGTGCGCAATTCCTTCCATTGCACATAGACTGGTCAATTGCGCACAATTCCTTATATTGCGCGCACCCCTAACATTGCGTGCAAAAAATCTCTTTGCGCACAATCCTCATAGCCATTCCCAAAGCCTCTACCTCCAATTCTATGCAGGAATCACTGATTTCGTGCCAGCCCGGTGTTTTTCGCACAGGTCAATTATTTTGCATGCCTGCCTCAAAGGTCGCGCGCAATTCCCTAGTATCCCTTACCCCAATGCTCTTCTTGTGGGTTCCATTTGCAGGTGGCCACATCATTCACCATTTTCCCATGCGACCTTCTAGGCTCGTATGAGGTAACTTTAAAGTCCCTTGGACAATTCTTTCCATTGTTTTGCTTTGCCTCATGCCTCTTCGCATAGGCACACTAATATCTATTGCTTCTTCGCATATCCATGCTAACGTGGACCCCTCGATGGTTCACCCTAACACACCCCCTTGCTACGGCCTTACCGATAACTTCCCTCCCATAAGGGGTAGAGGGTACCGATTATGTATGTCCTAGGGGTGTGGAGGGAACCTGCCCCATCTGAGCTACAGGATGTTAGACTACCATGTACCATTGTCCTCAGCACATGATGTTAAACTGTGACCTGGACCCATGCCTCGCATGCAGGGCCCCCCACCTTGGACATTCTCCATGTCCAATCGTCTCCACGGGGATGGGGTCACCCCTCACAGGGGATTATATCCTTCTTATTGGAGTGGAGTTCGTTCGTAGGGGAAGGGGAACCATCATGGTGTAAGCCCCTAGCCCTTCGTGTAGGATGTATAATCCCTCCTCTTTCTCACTTACTCGGTGCCAAGGACCAAGAGGGGAGATGGGGATAGGGGTTCTTGTTACCCTTTCCCTCTCCTGCTGGGCTTTGTCTCCATGGGCCTGCATCCTGGAGTAATTCTCGGCACCTTGGGCCGCTCAACGTGTAACCCCTCTTCATTTCCCATGGACGCACCCTTAGCAACGTGATCATCAGGTCTCTTCTAGCTCTTGTTTCTCACATCGAGCATGACTCCCGTGAGCTTAGAGTGAGCACTGACCATGAAAAACCATGGGCCGCCTCAGAGCGTAAGCCCCAAATTCCCTTATCTCACATGACATTAAACTATATACCCGAACTATGGGGGCTTTGATCCATGTCAAGGCATGGTATATAGGAAGCCTCCATGAGGTTCAATCCCCACTACCTTGGGCCACCTCAGAGTGTAAGCCACAATCCAACCCAAACTATGAAGACATTGATCCATGTCAAGGAATGGTACATAAGAAGCCTCTACGCGGTTCAAGCCCCACCCCCTTGGGCTGACTCAGAGTGTAATCCCAAATCCAACCCGAATTACGGGGACTTTTATCCATGTCAAGGCATAGTACGTTGGAATCCTCGATGAGGTTCAAGCGTCACCACATTGGGCCGCCTCAGAGTGTAAGCCCTTATCCATCCCAAACTACGGGGACTTTGATCCATGTCAAGGCATGGTACCTAGGAAGCCTCTACAAGGTTCAAGCCCCACCACCTTAGGTTGCCACACAGTGTAAGCCCCAATCCATTCCAAACTACGAGGAATTTGATCTAGGTCAAGGCATGGTATGTATGAAGCCTCTACGAGGTTCAAGCCCCACCACCTTGGGCCGCCTTAGAGTGTAAGACCCAATCCATCTCAATCTATAGGGACTTTGATCCATATCAATGCATGGTACGTAGGAACCCTCCATGGGGTTCAAGACCCACCACCTTGGGTCGCCTCAGAGTGTAAGCCTCAATCCATCCTGAATTATAGGGACTTTGATCCATGTTAAGGAATGGTGTGTAGGAAGGATCCATGAGGATCAATCCCACAAACCAGTCACTCCAACCCACCCCCTTCACATCAGTTTACCGACACCATGGGCCGAGTCAAAGCATAAGCCCCATATGCCACCTGAACTACGTGGACTTTGATTCCCTACCACGGGGATACGTAGGAAACCTCCATGAGGTTCAAGCCCAACAACCATGTCTCATCCTGATCCATCCCTCAAGCCCACATGTCTCAGGAATCTCATTCCCTAACCCGGAGGTTCCACTCCCTTTGGGTCCCATCCATGTGTCCATTCTCATGGGTCGCCTCCTCAGGTGTCCCATCATCCTGTCGAACTATGCAGAATTTTATTCCCCACCACAGGGATAGGTAGGAAGTCACTTTGAGGCTCAAGCCCAAAACCATCGTCATCCTAATTCTTTCCCAGGCCTCCACATCCCAGTGAGATCATGACACCCCAATCCCAATTCCATTTAATAGCATTTGGGAAGCCACCCACATGTTGGCCCCATCATCGGTGTTCCCTTCAGGGGGTTCGTCAATATGATCCACTCTAACCAGTGTTCCGATCAGTCCGATCCATCTTTGCTGGATGTTAAAATTGCAGAATACCCTGTGTTAAACATGGGAAGATGAGTAATACTTCAGATACGTGCCCATGGCATACAATTCCCCACATCCTACGTGGGATGCCTCGGGCTTCTACACCCTCGAGAAGCCCTATAATAAGTGACAGAAGACAGACATGCCAATCCCCCAGCGTCAAGACACGCCAGTGATGCCCAATGAGACTACTCTCCTAAATGAAGGTTTCTGCTCTGACCGGAACCCTTGGATCATCCTGACAGAAGAAGTGCAATTAACTAGTTTCCATGAAGATATGGCACCAGGAAGAGTTTCACGAACTATGTCTTAAATCTTTGAGGGAGAGCCGGAATAGGTGAAGAGCTATGAGGAGTAATCCATGGAAGGAAGAACCGACATCCCATCATCCCATTTCGATCAAGGAACAGACATCCCTAAATAAGGAGTAGATGCTGCCCGCCATTGGAAAGAGGGAATGTGGGACAACAGCAGCATGTCCTCTGTGTGATGGATGCGTGCGCGACCCGAAAAAAGCATCAGAAATAGAAACAGTGAACCTGAAGTGAAGGGTATTCTCCTCAGCATGGAGGCTAGTAGCGTTCGGGGCATCAGTGGATAAGAATGTCATCTGAAACCATCATCTGATACAAGGTCCCATCAAGAAGGCCTGATGTGAAACTCGCCAGAAGTTGGGACTGTCGGGGCATTGAGCCTTCCATCATGTGACATTGTCAGTGTGAATCCCTCTTACCGGACATGGAAGACGGAACGACGTTGGGACACTGGTTGTCAATTTACTTTCCTAGAAGTGTTAATGAGTTCATCTCCCTACTTTCAGGAACCAAGTTGTTGCATCTAGAGCTCGATCACCTACCCACCAGTGCAGGGGTAGGGGCAGTATCGACATGGATACCTCGCACGGTTCTGCCTTTTCTATGATGGCTTCGATCTCCATGACAGATGGGCGCCCACACCCCCTCTTTCCATCAGAAATTATCCAGCTAAGGGTAATTAATGACCTTGTACATAGGTATGAGGAGGAGGGGGTCATCCCCACCAGGGATATGACCCACATGGATCTCAAGGCATCAACGCCTTGCCATCAACGCCGCCCGAGGGTCACGCAGGGAGCCACTGCTCCCCACCCCAAAATTAAATAGTTTCAGGAGCCTTTCCTTGGAACGCCTCGACAACTCCCTCCCATACGCAGACAAGTTAGGGGATGTCCGGGTTGGCCCAATCGGGGTCCTGCTCCAAAGGCTCCTGGCAAGGGATCCCACCAGGCTGCGTCAGCACCGCCGTCTAGTTCCATGAGCCAAGGAGCATGTAAGCTATGCACCTGCACCACCAACTCTGGTTTATATGACCCAATGCCAATATCGGGCACAAAAGGAAGGGGACGCCCATCATGGGGCGTCAACATCGGCATCTACGGTGGCTCGAGACACCACTGACTCATATCCCCAACCCCTGACATGCGTTGAATAGGGGTAGCTGTACTCCCGACCCAGATTGAGGCCCCAACCGCCCCACGGGCAGGCTAGGTCGACTCTCCCAGTCGCCAGTATAGGAGATGGATGCTGCGGACCCTTCCGCAGCAATGCCACCCAGTTTGGAGGCCTACTTTGTACCACCACTATAGGAGGTGTGTCTCCTCCCTATTTCCACCCTCGGCTTAGAGGTCTGCCCGGTGCCACCTTTAACCCAAGAAAGGGTCTTTCATATGATAACAACACTATATATGGGGGTCTCTCCCATGCTCACTACACTGGGTACAGGGTCAATCCCCCTACCGTAGACTGACAGTATGGAGACATTGCATGTCTGGTCACCTGCCAGTATGGAGGTCCTCCCCGTGTCCCTTCAACATTTGTCTCGGAGCTCCTTGCACCCCGGATTTTTCAGGTGGAAACCCTCTCCACCCCAGAACCTGTGCAGCCAGAGGACCCCATGTCAGAAATCAGTCCTGTCCCGAGGAGCCACCCAGGGGAAGGAAGGTGGGTCTTTGCCGCCGTGGGAGGAATTCAGGGGGCGGCTGGACAGGAATCAGACCAGTCTTCTTTTCAGACTCTGGAGTGGAGTGCAACTCATCGTGGGAGCCCTCTCCACAGTCCTCTAAGTGAAGGGATGGGATAGGAATGAGGTGCATCAGCCTCATACTCCCAAAATACGAGATCCATAGGATCCATGTTTCCCTATAAAGGTATATCCCGGAGGATGAGAACTTGGCATGTCCCTAGGGACATAACGTATAGTCGTCACCTGCATCTTCAGAAGCACCCTCCGTCACAACTAGAGACTATAGAGAGCTATTTTTGGTGTCAATGGTGGAAGAGCTGCGGCACAACCCACCCTCGGCAGACACTGGTGCTGTTTCAAGAGCTATGGTTTCCAACCCATCTTGTCGTGATATGGCAGCCAGGTTGTTGCAACCGTCAGGGGACAACCCAAGATTCGGCAGCCAATCAGCCCGCTCACCGTATTCTCCACCGGCCAACTTGCCATCCCAGTGGTCTGCCTCGGCGCCGCTGCCAATTCCTCAACCATCCTTAGTTGAAGAGTAGGTCCATCAAAGGACAAACCCTGAATATGACATAAAGAGCTTCTAGAATATCCTTCCATCATGCCACTTCCCTAAGAATATTTGGCCGGTCATAGGATCGAGCTTTTGTATGCTGAAATCTCTCACTCTGAAGGAGTTTGAATGTTTCTGCTGGACCCTATTGGCGACTCAATTCCGTCTTCAATATCGGGAAATGACTTATCCCAGGATCCAAGTGCACCTTGAAGACATGGGCAAACAACGCCGTCTGATTGACCTAGCCACGCTCCCCGCGGTCCAGTACCCCGAGTCATCGGGTCACCAAAGGGTCCTCCAACAACAATGCGTTCAGAGTTTCCAGGTACTCCACAAAGTTATTAAAGAGGATACCCCCATGCATAAGTCTATGGCTGGGGGAAGTACGTTGCCCTCCTCTTCAGTTCTATTCACTAACAACTTGACTCTCTTGGTGACGTCGAGGACATACCCTCGAGAAGAGTCCTGGTCAACCTGACCGATCTGTCAGGAGGGGAAAAAGAGCTAGAAATTCTTGATGGGAACCTCCTACCTGAGGACGTTCCCCCACTACTGGACCCATCCGGGATGATTACTTGTCAGTAGAGGAACCTCCTAGGTCTCCCTCCGCCCATTGAGGCACTAGTCCTCAGCCGGAATGCCAAAAAAGGCAAAGAGCACATCGGAGCTGTCAAGAACTCCGACCCATCTGCCTCAGTGCAAAAGATGGAGGAGGATCCTGAGAAGACCACATTGAATTAGAAGCTCACTGAGCAGAAGAAGTTGGTCGATGATCTTCTGGCCGAATGCATTTCCGAGTGACGACTCGACTACGGTGACCCAAGGCTGGGGCAGCAGGGGAAAGAACAACTACTCCTTGGCGAGCTACCCCCAGGCAACCCTGATCATGCCGCATTCGCTGACAGAGTGGAAGCCAGAGCTCATGATAAGAGGATGTGGTATGTCTCTCCGAACCCTCTTAAATGATGTGAAAATCCATGGAACCCCACTCGGGCTCCTTCGGTAGCCCCAAGGTTCACTCCACGAGCCGCTCCATGAGCTGCTGAGTTTGTCTATCCCATTGAAGAACCTAGAAACATGCCCATGGTTAGGGATCCCCATTAGGACAGGGAACCATGTCCAGAAAATCCAATAGTGGCACTCATCGCCCGCCTAGAGGCTTTGGAAACGTGACATGTGGCTATCCCACCTGATGGAAAGCCATATCTGGCATGGGTGGATGACATGCCAGCACCCCCTGGGATTTGGAAACCCAACCTTCTCCCACTTTAATGGGAAGGGGGACCCGACGCAGCACCTAGCCCACTTTAACTCGAGGTGTGGTCCTATGATAGAGACCCCAATGCAATAGAAGGCTGCTAAGATCTGATGTTTTGTTCAGACGCTGGAGGGTAAAACATTCTTTTGGTACATCCAGCTCCCCGTCGGATCCGTGACTAGATGGGAGGACCTTCACAGACAATTACTTTACCTGTTATGCTCTACCACCCAGAAAACAACATCACAGACCACTTCAAGTGAAAGCAAATGCCTGATGAGAGAGTCACAGACTTTGTCGCCCGGTGGAAGGGGCTCACATACTCCCTTGACATGCCACTGACTCAATAGAAATTACTGACGATGTGCATAGGGAATGTTAAGAACAAACTGGTTCTATCCCTGATCCCTTAGAACTATCTCAGAGGGTTTCAAGAGTTCTCAGATAAGGCCCAACGCCTCGAAGAAGCTCTGCAACAGGCTAGCCAGGGACGTTCGTTTCCCCATATAATCACAGCAGGGAGGGATTCTAGAGCGAAGCATACCATAGTGGCCCAAATAAAGGCCCCTAGGCAGCTAGAATTTTTACCAGTGGATCCAGCCCCATAGCCCCACAGAGGTCCACCACCACAGGCACATCTTCCAGCCTAACAACGTCCTCAGAATCGGCAGGCGCCCCCGCGTAATGCATCGCCACCGCCTAGGAGAGATAATCAAGTTCCGCCACTTCATCAAGCTCCTCCGGACCCCCAGTAGGGATAGGCTCCCAGATCCCCCTTTTTGGACAAAAGGAATCAGACCTACTCGTTTGAGAGGATCATGTCTCCGGTTACTTTCGCATTGCCTTAGAGCAGAGAATTGTATGACTTCCTGAGTGCAGAAAGCTAGAGGAGGAACATCTCACTAATCACCCCAAATACTGCCCTAATCATTGGATCCTGGGGCACACCATTGAGCAGTGCTATGTGTTCATAGACTGGCTCCAAGACCAGATTGACAACAACATAGTCAGGTTGGGCCCATCCCTGACACAAGTGGCATGTGTCTTTGTGAGATCAGATAGCAGTAGAAATGACGAAGGTGAGTGGAAACAGGTTTATGAATGTGGTTCCCAGAGGTATAATGATTGGATGGCTCACAAGATGATTTACCATGCCCATGGAATCATTCAGGCATGTCTGAATCAACTGGATCCTCCAGAAGCTGTGGACACCACTTCTGCATCATCATCTCAGCCAGCCTCTTCCCAGAAGAGCAAGCATCGACGACACAAGAAGATGCAACGCGCTCTGCCAATCTCTCCATCGTCCCACACTCTTGGAAACTTTATGCCCCCAGAGATGGGGATTCCCCCAAGGATCCGCCCAGTGGTGGATGATTCATTATGTGACAGTCAAGGGTATGCTTCGGTTAACACCATTGAGTTGGTAAACCCCTATATGATTCCCAACAAGGGGGATCGCCAGGAACACCTCCCCAATGTCCCCAGCCAACGCCAACATTGGCAGAGCCATGACAATATGGGTCAGTGGGGCCCATCAGTTGGAACCTCCAGCCAGGCCGTGCATGTCGCCGAGACGAGACAGCAGGCCCAGCGTAGAGCTTAGCATGCACAGCCTCCCCATCCGGTGTCAGCAGGTCTACCTCCACCACCGTTTGTGCTACTGGATCAGGAAGAACCACTTTGGACATTTAGCTACTAGCTTCACCCCTCTATAAGCCGATCTCAGACATCCGGTCCTCATCCGACAGCCACTATACGGGCTTCAACTAGTGAGCAGCAGGATGTTCCCAGTACCAGTTACCCGTCGGTCCAACAGGGAGGGGCCGCCATGCCTTCTATCACAGAGTGACTCCCTGTAAGAAGAAGTTCACTTCTGGTAGGGAAGTACGATGTTATCAAGAACCTCGCTGGTATCCCAGCAAGGCTTTCAATCCTTGAGGCCCTTATCTTGTCACCAGATATGCGCGAAGCACTCACTGATCCTTTAAGGAGCCCCCTCAAATTTGAGATGGAGATAAAAGATGCAGAAGATTTTCATGCTGAAGCAGTTGAGGACGATGAATGGAAGGCCGTCATTTAGTTCTCTAGAGAGGATGAAGGATCCCCCATATAGGGGCACATCCGTCCACTGTATATCACCAACCAATTTAATGGTGTGGAGATTCGCCACTGTCTTGTTGACACTGGATCCGGGATCAACCTTATCCAGGTGAGGTCACTGCTAAAGTTAGGGTTATCTGAAGATGACCTGACTCCCTTCGATTTAAGAATACAGAGATATGATAGGACAGAGCAGACCCCAGTCGACAAGATCCATCTGAAGACCCAATTTGGTGGCCTAGTTTCCAGCACCGAGTTCATGGATGTCTCCTAGGACACCGCATATAATGCATTGATGGGAAGACCATGGCTCCACCTGCATGTAGCGATCCCCTCATCTTATCACCAATTCCTCAAGTACCCCCTTAATGGTTGAGTGAGCATACTCCAAGGTGATGCATATCCTTTCACCCCATGCGAATCCCACTACTTGGATGCTGACTATTTCAAGATCAAGGATAAAAAAGTCTTGGAAAGTGAAGTTGAGCCTTTCACCCCTACGACCGACCCTTGGGCAGGCCTCAATGACGCCTACATCTTCCCGATCTATCAGTTGTAGGCCACAAACCCTGATATGGGGCAATGTTTTTTCATTTCTGGGATGAGAGGGAATCATGCTCCCAAACCCAGGTGGCATCGGAAGAACACTTCGTATTCTTATACGAATCAGGCCCCAGTGATCCCAGAGCCTCCCACTCCTGTCAGATATCAGGACGTCCGACTTATGGAAACAACAGTATGTCATAATTTCCTATTTCGCAGGGATGGAACAAGTCAGCTCTGGCTAACATGCCACTATTTCTTTGATATTGTCAAGTGTGTCCCCTTAGGCTGGAGACCAGATGGGATCGGGTCGACAACCTTCATAGTCATGGTCTCGGTAGTGTCGGATTTTCCTAATGCAATAACCACTCCTGCACAATCAGGTAGCAGCCTCCCATTAGGGTTTGGTAACTAAGAATCAGCTTCCCCCCACAGAGGATCCATCCATAAGTGGAGAAGAAGATATAAAGGATGCCCCCTGCCTTTGAGGAAGGCATCTCAGCCACGGTCCACGAGTTGGTACAGGTGAACCTCGGAAGTGAGATGAACACGAGACCCACATTGATCAGTGCTGGTATGTCCCCCGAGGAGTAGCAGCAGTATGTAAGATTCCTTAAACAGCACTGTGATGTATTAGCCTAGAGTTACGATGAAATGTAGGGACTAGATCCTCATGTCGCCATACATCGCCTCTGTCTTCTGACAAATCATCGTGGATTCAAGCAGCCTCCTAGAAAGATGCACCCTTCTCACGGTGCCATGTTCAAGGCCGAAGTTGACATGATCATCAGAGCCAAATTTGTCAAGGAGGTCCAGTACCCCAAGTGTCTAGAAAACTTCGTGCCAGTCAGGAAGAAGAACGGGAAGATCAGAGTCTGTATGGACTTCCGAGATCTCAACCGCCATTGTCTGAATGGTGATTTTCCCATTCCAGTGACAGAATTGTTGATTGATTCTACTGCAGGGTTCCAAGCCCTATTCTTCATGGATGGTTACCCTGTATATAACCAGATCTGAATGGCCCATGAGGATGAATAATACACCACTTTCAGGGAGCCCCAGGGTACTTTCTGTTACCAGGTTATTCCCTTTGTCCTGAAGAATGCAGGTGCCACCTATCAGCGGGCCATGCACTGCATATTCAAGCCAATCCTTAGGATATTGGTGGAATGATATGTGGATGATCTGGTAGTCAAATATCTCTTGGGCCAAGACCATCTCAAGGACCTTGAGAAAGTTTTCGGTGTACTCCATTCCCGCCACATGAAGATGAACCCGTTGAAGTGTGCATTCAGGGTCACTTTTGGGAAGTTTCTCGACTTTGTTGTTAGGTACCAAGGCATTGAGATCAACCTAGAAAAGATCAAGACAATCATCCAGATGCATCCCCCGAGCAATATATGAGAGCTTCGAGGTTTCAAAGGTCACTTAGCCTACATACGCCGATTCATTGTGAATCTGGCCGGAAAGTGTAAGCCCTTTTCTCAGCTCATGAAGAATGGAACCGCTTATGAGTGGGATGAAGAGTTCCAGACCGCCTTTGAGGAAATCAAGAAATATTTTCTCCAGCCTCCAGTCTTGATTCTACCCATCTCCAGGAAGCCACTGGTTCTCTATATCAACACCTTGGAGCAGTCCCTCAATGCACTTCTCTCCCAGAAGAACAACGAGGGGACGGAGAACAACCTATACTATCTCAGCCGCATGTTACTCGATACAGAAACCAGAAACTCTACCATAGAGAAGAGCTTCCTTATGCTCATTTTTTCTGTGTATAAATTGTAGCATTACCTGCATCACTATGAGGTACAACTAGTGTCTCGAGTGGACCTGATAAAGTATATTATGAATCGCACCATGTTGACTGGCCGACTAGCGTAGTGGGTAGTGATCCTCCAGCAGTTCGACATTAGGTTCATGCCTCAGAAGGCTATCAAGGGACAGACATTGGAAGACTTTCTAGCTGCCCATCAAACCTCCGCAAATCAGTTCCTATTCCTAGATTTTCTTATTGATTCAATCCTCTCAGTCGATCAAGCCGTACCATGTTGGAAAATTCATTTTGATGGTGCCTCCTAGATCCCCACCAGTAGGAGTCTCAATGATCCTAGGATCAACAGAGTATGCCTGGTTATCATCTTTATCACCCCGGTGAAATCCATCCTACCATACTCATTACTATTGTCAGAAGGCTGCACTAACAACGAGGCAGAGTATCAGGACCTCATCACTGGTCTCGAGCTGGCCCTTGAGATCGACGTACCCCATTTTCATGTGAAAGGGGACTCCGAGATAGTTATTAAGCAGGTCAATGGTGACTATGTTTTCAGGAAGCCAGAGCTCATACCGTTGTTAGAACACACTCTACAACTAATGGCCCAATTCCCTTCTCTGTCAGAGGTTATACATGTCCATCGGTCATAGAATGGTCGAGCGGATGCTTTATCCAATTTAGCTACATCACTTGCAAAGCCTGAGTAGGATGATCTGATTATCCATGTGGCGCATCGGAGAGTCATAGCTCATGTTACCTTGGATGTCAATGACGACCCACATGTAAGCCATCTTACCGCCGATGCATCTTCCTCAAGACCCCCCTGAGACATCCGGATGTGGTGATCGAAGTGGTTTCTGATTGGAGGAAACCCTTGGTCGAATACCTCCAGCACGGTAATCTCCCATCAAACCGGGATGAGCACGAACGAATCCGACACTGCGCGCTGCAGTTTACTCTCCATAATAGTCCCAACCTTGAGAAGATCCTCTATAAATGAAAATTTGACGATGTTCTCCTCTGTTGCATTCAATGGGTTGAGATTACACAGTTCATGCAAGAGGTTCATGTCGGTTCCCGTGGTGCCCATCAGGCTAGGCCAAAACTATCTCACCAGATTTGGAGACTAGGGTATTTTTGGCCCTCCATGTTCCACAACTGCATCAAGTTCGCCAAGAGGATCCACATGTGCCAAGTTCACGCTAACTTTGTGCATCACCCCCCCTGAGCTTCTCCACACTACCAAGTACTCTTGGCCCTTTGCAGTCTGGGGATTAGATGTGGTAGGACCATACCCACCAACAACATCTCACAATTGTCAATTTATTCTGACCGCTAAAGATTTATTTTCCAAGTGGGCAGAGGCAATTCCACTCAAAGAATTCAAGGAATGTTCTATTTTCGACTTTGTGAGTTCTAATATCATCCATCGATTTTGGGTTCCTCACGTTATCCTCACCGATAACAACACCAACTTCCAAGCATCCAAGTTGAAGAAATTGTACTCCAAGTACAACATTTTATCTAACCATACCTCCCACAATCACATGCAAGAAAATGAACAGATTGAGGCATTTAATAAAACCCTCTCTAACATTATGCATAAAATGGTTGGTCAGAGCAAGAAGAGTTGGCCAGATAAGCTCCCCAGTGCCCTCGGGGCTTATCGGACGATGACTCGTAATTCCACCCAGGTGACCCCATACTCCCTGGTGTATGGAACCGAGGCCGTCATGCCCATCGATATTCAATTTCCCTCATTCCGCACAGCGGTATATGACCAGAAATCACCAGATAGAGTGGATGAGATCCATCTATCTGAATTGGAAGCGCTGGATGAGAATAGGCTTCGTGTCTTGCACAAACCAGAAATGCATCAGAGCAGGATGGCTTGAGGTTTCAAAAAGAAGGTTTGCCTCTGTTCTTTCCTGTAAAGTGATTTGGTATTAGCCCTCAGGGCCCCAATGATCCCCAGCAAAAAAACACCCAAGTTGGAGCCCAAATGGGAAGGACCTTTCATTGTTCATAAGGTTTATCCCAATGGTGGGTACTCCTTGGTAACCATGGATAGTGAGCACATAACTCCTCCCACCAATTCCAAGTTCCTCAAACAATATTTTTCTTGATCCCTTTTTAATGTCCAACATGACCTTAAACTGTTGGTCCTGCATGACCATAAACTGTATGTCGTCTTGCATGATGTTAAACTGTATGTAATCCTGCATGATGTTAAACTGTATGTCATCCTGCATGACGTTAAACTATATCTTTAAGAACTATGTGTGGCTTGATTCCCATCGTTATGGGATACATAGGAATGCCCAGACATTTCAACTCGTGTCCAGCCCCAGGAATCACAAATCCCATCCCTTTTTAGGGTCCTACATGACCTTAAACTATCAGTCCCACATGACCTTAAACTGAATGTCGTCCAGTATGACGTTAAACTATATGTCATCCCGCATGCCGTTAAACTGTATATCATCCCACATGAGGTTAAACTGTATCTTCAAGTACTATGTGTGGCTTGATTCCCATCCTTATGGGATATGTAGGAATGCCCAAACATTTTGTCTCAGGTCCAACCCTGGGAATCACGAATCCCATCCCTTTTTAGGGTCCTATATGACCTTAAACTGTTGGTCCGGCACGACCTTAAACTGTGTGTCATCCCACATGACGTTAAACTATATGTCTTCCCGCATGACGTTAAACTGTATGTCATACCGCATGACGTTAAACTATATGTCGTCCTACATGAAATTAAACTATATCTTCAAGAACTACATGTGGCTTGAATCCCATCCTTATGGTATACATAAGACCGTCTAAACGTTTAAAATTTGGGTCCAGCCCCTCCCAGGTCGAGCCCCTCGACACTTTACAGTGGTTCACCGATGTGTTCAAGAGCACTCTAGTCTAGGACCTGGAGTGTCAGATTCAACTTGGGAAAGTTTCCATCCACTTTTCAAGCTTTATGTTCCCCTTCATTTGGGCCCCCGCTATCTTTCACACAGGAAGGGACCCCAAAAAACAACATGGATACCACGCCTAAGGGCTCTCCTACCATTATTGGCCAATCGCCCTGAGGGTTTTAAACAAAAAATTGATACAAATCCTGCATTGAGAACATGGTCAGCGATCGATGCTCATTTGTTTTTCCCCAATTTCAAACTAACGCAACAGGATGTTGTGTTGCGAACATTGTTAGTAGTAATCCTTTGTCATCACACCAACCCCTTTAGGCCTATAATGTTGGTTGCATGATTCACATTATGTTCCACCCCATCATGTACAGGTGGAGTCTTGACACTCTTGGAATTATCCCTCAGTTCACCTCTGCACGTCAGGGGGACAAAGCTGTAATATGGCGTCCTTCAGGGCTCCCACGGTCTGAACTCTAAGACCATAAACTAAGATCTTCATTAAGGGATAGATGTGGCTTGATCCTCATCCCCATGGGATATGTGGGATCACCCAGACATCGTGCTTCTGGGTCCAACTTAGCTAGGAGCTAGTTTCTCTTTCCCCTTATCCTCTGACCCTCACTGGACTCCTAGCCCGATGCTCCTCTCCCAGAATCGTGCACGATGGTGGTGTGGAATTTGTCCTCATTCATGTCGGGTATGATTTATCGCATCATGCACATTCCCTTAGGTCCAAGGTATATTACCTTAAACTATGTTGGTGGGTCCAATCACATGACCCTAAACTATGATAATATCATCCTGGCCGTACGATGAAAAACGGCACTGCATTGTGATGACCTCATCATAAGGGACATCACGTTGGGTATCGGTCATCCACCATACCATTTTTCAATGCCTGTATACGTATTGATTATCGTGGAGATGCCAAGAATTTCTACCCTAGGCCTATAGCTTCACAAAAAAAATCCATTCACCCTGAAGGACAAACAAGATACATCAGATGCCACTTCTTTTGGTGCGAGGGCTAGAACCGCACACCCCTTTCATCCTTTTCACTTGTACCTTACCATACCATGCCACCACCTAATAACTATGTGTGACATGATTCTCATTCTCATGAGATACATAGGAACACCCAGGCACTTCCCCATGGGCCTAGCCTAACTATCGTGTTTGGTCCCTTGACCTAAACACATCCCCAAGGAACACATGGTAATATGGACTTATGTACTCATTCGTGTCGGGTTTCATAATCACCTTACCATGTGCCTCATGGATTCCTTACTAATCATTGGTCAGAGTTCTAAGACCTTAAACTAAGACCCTTTCTAGAACTACATGTGGATTTATTCCCATCCTTATGGGATACGTAGGAATGCCCAATCATTTCATCTCGGGTCCAGCCCCGGGAATCACAAATCCCATCCTTTTCCCCACCATAAGCCTCTTGGACTAACCCCCCTGAGGAGTTGTATAACTATAGAATTTGCCCTGGACAAGTTCAGGATGCCCCATGATGACATTGGGAAGCGACATTTCCCTCACTAGAGAGGTCCTGTCTAAATGTAGGGATAATCCATGATCAGATTAATGCGCCCACCTAATATTCTTCCACCACGATGGCATAATTTTTTGGAGTGTTGGATTCAATTCGAACAAACCACAACTTTACATTCCACACTTCACATTCCCCTTTATTTGAATCCTCATCCTCTTTCACATTTGAAGGGACCCCCTAACAGTACTGATGCTTGACCTATGGTCCGCCTTCTTCCCTGGGCCAATGTTCTAAAATAATGATCATGTTTGAAGGGACCCCCTAATAGTACAGATGCTTGACCTATGGTCCGCCTGCTGTCCTAGGCTAACGTTCCAGAAGATTGATGGACGATATTTTAGTTAGGTCCCGTGTTGAGAACATGGTCTGCAGTTGACCTTCATTTGTTGTCCCCATTTTAGGCCAATGCAATAGGGATGATGTGTTTCGAACATGGTCAATAGTAATCCTTTATTACCATGCCCCCCATAGTGTTCCGAATTTGGGTAATATGATTCACATTTTTCATTCCCCTATGTTCAGACTAATTCCAAGGCCCCTGGCATTGCCCCGCTCGTGCGCTAGATCACATTAATAAGACGATACATTGATTTGTCTGAGGTCCTCTTCCTTTGATCGGGGCTCCCTCTTCTCCTCAGAAATACGGGTTTGAATTTTGAATGCCCGTAGCTTGGTTGGCACTCCAATGATCAAACAAAGTGAGAGTATGCGCCTCGTTTGCTTCTCACGACCCACATGAGCTAAGGGATGGATTTCTATTTATTTCAAGATTATGGTTGAGCATGTTAAACCAAAAGGACAATTATGTTAAGAAAAGGGGAAAGTAAATAAATTTTTCCATACATATTGTTCAAAAAAGGAGACAAGAAGCAGTAAGGCAAGGTATGTCTATGGGTTCGGCCAAAACAGGGCCCTTAAGGGCCATATTCTTGGATAGATCTCTCCAATGCTGCCACCTTTTGGATGGTGGCCTCCATGACTGCCTCCCGTCCCCTGAGGACCCTTTCTTCATCAGCGGCTGCAGAGCGCAGTTCGCTGACCCTGGCCCGTGCCCGCACCTATTTAGTTTGGAGATTATTTATTTGAAGACTCACTTCTATGAGTTATTATTGGGCGTCTTCCATCTGGGCCCTCGGCTTCTCTACGAGCTCAGAGAAGTTTCCAATGAATATATAATATTCTTTCTACTATTCCTTGAGGCGTTGGACCTCCTGATCCACCCTCAAAAATGCTCGGGTACTCCCCGACTCCTCCTGATACTCGGTAACGTCAGAGCGCCAGCTGCTCTCATGCATCTTTTCAGCCATGTAATCACAAACCGTCAGATGAAAGTGTTGACCGTATACCCCTCCAGCACACAGGAAACACAGCCAGGCGTGGATTGACCCCATCCTCTTTAGCCATTTCGCCTGAGGCTGACTGACAAAATGCCGGATGTACTTTCATCCCTTGCATCGTGTCATGCGACTCTCCTTGGCCGCTTCTGAATCTAAAACATCGATTTCTTCAAGACCAGCAGGCTGATAGACAGGGAAGACAACCAACAGGCCAGCAACAGGGTCTTCCTCAAAGATTTCTCCCAGGGGAATAAGCTCTTTAGCATCTGGGTGACCTTCATCTCTCCCCTCAATCCTGGTGGCACCCTCGTTGACTTTCAGTCCTACCCCGACAGCAGCACCACTAGTATCCACCGCTCCCTACTCATCAATTTCCAGGGACAACTCAGTTTGGGAGGCATGTTCTAGATGGGGTGGTATGTTTTTCATTGGCACACTCACGGATGGTCCGGGATCTGCATCCCGATGAGCCTATAATGCCGTGATCAATATACAGACAAGGAGCACCTTGATCAGTTGAGTCCTCCAACAGTGAGTACCGGTATTGAAGCAACAAACTTACAGGAACCCCAGGCGCCATACTCCAGTGTTCTGGCCACTATAGGAGCTATCGTGGAGGGGGATCCCTCAGTAATCATTAATTCAATAATGGGCGTCTGTGCCCCACCTTTTCTAATTGGAACTTCTCCTCCTCCTTCAACTGGAGACAATTTATCATCACTAGTGTTCTTCTGTTAAGATAATGAGGGTGGGTTAAGGATTGCAAAAAAAGAAGATAAAGAATAAGGATAGATGAGGGTCGAAGAATACCTCGAGCAGTTCATTCACATCCATATTGGAGCAGACGATCTTGCTGCTCTCCTGGAGACTCCCTTGGTGACCTTCTCCTTCTGCCTCCTCCTCTCCTTCCCACTGCCCTCTGACTCATCGCTGTCATCATCCCCCAACAGCATTATTTCTAGATCATGATCCTGGACGAACATCACCTTCACAAAGATAGGTGTCTCCACACGCTGACCCTATTGACGTGCATACATGTCCATGGCTGTTAGATATGCATGTCGTCGATGGAAGATCACTCTGTTGTCGACCCAAACAAGCCCAACTTCTGGAAGCTGGATCTCATCTCGCACTACCTTCTACCATAGGGATTCAGTACTCATTGACTGCTGTAGGGTTACCTAGGACAACCATAGCACATGAAAGATTGAATTGTGAGAATGTTGAAGTAGGTATCTCATTTTCTTCCTAAGAAGTTCTCTGGCTGCTCCACGGGACACCCCTCCTCTAGGCGAGGAGGGCGCAACCACGCCATGTGATTCCCCCGCTGCTGAGGACCTGGCCTGTGCGGCCCCCATTGCCTAAGGTGCTTCCAATCCTCCCCCTTTAGCATCACCCTGCCTGATCTCTTACCACCGAGGTTCCACACTGGCGACTTTGAGCTACTGAACTCACTTCTGAATAAGCTCCTCAGGGTATGCTATGGTCCAATGTTCGGCATACTCATTTGAGAGTCTAGTGCTGACTATAATGGGAGGAAAGGTGATGATGTCACCAGAACCGTAGGTTGTGAACATCATCTACAACTGACGAATAACACAAGGATGACTCTCCTTCCGGATGTCTGTGTATACCTTTTTCGGCCTTCGCTGGAGGCAACCAAACTGCCTGGTGAACTGGGATGGCCTGTATGGCTCGCAGAAGATCTTCCCATCATTCTGGGCCACAAGCACCCAACCTCTGATGCTATGGAAGTACTCCTTCTTCTCTAGTGAGTCTTTCCCATCATCTATTAGCTGACTAGTTGGGGTGGGGAATGGACTGATGGTGAAGTTGGCAAGGTTACCAATCTTGATCCGTACTACCTACTCATTAAGCGTCATTGGCATGATCCCGACAATATTCAGCAGAGAGGGTCGCATCCCATCACCTAGAGTACAGATGGAATTTGAGAAGGTGTATCCGCCACAATGAGTCGCAACCTAGACATGTAAAATCTGGAAGGGGCCACATACTCTCCTAGGTAATCCCCCTCTCGAGATGCGTCCCAAGATGGCGTACAACTGAGCCATCATGGGGACCCCAAGGTTGAACCTCTTATTGGTAGCCATGGTACACGCCATCACTAGGGTCACTGGACGGACGCCCATCCTTGCATCCCTCCCCGAAAAGATCCACCTACTCAGGAATGTGGCGGGGAATCCAACGTACCGAACATTTGGGTCCCGAGCCTCATTTATGCTGTAGCGCCACGAATGGTAGTGCCCCGCCTCCAGGACCCTCCAGTATGATCCGCTATTGCTCCTCTGAGACGCGGTTGGAAAACCTCTTCCCTGCCCTAGCATCTTCACTTCCAGATCCCTCTCCAGAAATAGGATGAACCAGTCCTTCAAGAAATCCTTGACCCTCAGCTTCTCCTTGGCCAGCTCCAGCAGGTGCCACGTCAGTATGGGGGTTCGAGATCTATCACCCCAGATGTTCATCGGTGGGAGGAATTCATCATATTGATATCCCTCCAAAGGGATGCCCCCGATGTAGTGGATGTCCTAGAGAGTGATGTCCACTTCTCCGTGGTGAAGATAGAATGTGTTGGTATTAGGGAACCACCGGGTTAATAGCTCTGGCCCAAGATCAGGCTGGCGATAGAAGTTGAATTGCGTTGTCTATATCGCCTCCAATAGACCAATATGCCGCAGCTCAACCTTGAATTGGTCGTATGTATGGAGAACCCAGTACGCCCAGTCACACTCATTGGTGAAGTTGCCTCTGGATCACATGTCCCAGTCCTACATCTAGCCTTTGGCCTCATCAGTGACTCTCTAATGGAAGGTGCTCACGTAGAGGGCCGGGGAGCTCTCCGCAATAGGGTCACACCTAGAAATGGTCCTAGTCTTGGGATTCAGAACATATATTTCCATGATCCTGGTTTCTATGTTAGGGTGACCATTGTTGGTGATGTGGTGTCCAGGAAGGTCATCTTCACGGGTCACCCATGACCGTAGTGTATCAACCTCAAAACCCGGCAGAGGAACCTCCTCCAGAATGCTGATGTCCCACAGCGACAGATTGTCAGACAGGGCATACTCCTTTTGGGTGGGGGTTAGAATGTTGAAGAAGGTATGGTTATTTTAGACAACCCCTTCTGCACCATAAAACTCTAGGTTCACAACCATTTCAGCTCTGTGAGCAGTGGCTTTTACCTCATCAACCCGATTTGTGGCCATCTTCTTCCGACCAAGTGTTTCAGCAGCTGGCGTGAAATCTGTAAGGATGGCGCAAAATCTAGGAGTCTGGCACGTAAAATCAAAGGGTGTTGTGAAATTTTAGTCTATGACACAAAAAACTATGGATTTTCACGTAAAATGACACCAAATCTCGAAGGAATTATGCACAACCAAAGCGGGTTTTCACGCTGGACCAGAGAAAATTTCGCGCATGAGAGCTCAAAGCTTATCATGTGAGAAAAGTCGTACGGAGCATGGGAACCTCGTCTAATTTTATATAATCATGGGTTTCATGCCTATGCAAGAAGTGGATTCTATGTTTGACTGATTTTTGCACGCCACATTAGATTTTGCATGCAGGGGACCCACCTAGCCTTGCATTTCAACATTTCCCTAGGAATCCGACCGTTGCAACCCCTCACTGATCCCATTCTGATGGGGGGGGGGGGGGGCATTTGTAGATGCTGAAAAGTTATTAAGGGTCGAAGAATGTTTGGAAATGACAAAGAAAGGTCATATTCGGACCCAGAGACCCAGTCCGGAGGGCCGGAGGTGTTGCACGAAAAACATGGTGTAGCGTGCAAAAAAATGTCTCCCGTGTGGAAAATTCTGGGATTCTGGAAGAGTCCTCAGCGCCAATGTGAAATAATTTTGTGCACACACCTCACACAGTAGAGATTTTTAACCACCCCCTCTGTCGCACAATTATTTTTCAATGACCAATATTTCATGCCCCTAGGTGCCTATAAATAGAAGGTGACCCCCTTCCATTTCAGGGCTGAAGAATCTGAACTGGCTCTCATGCATGAAATCGGATTTCCGTGTGCGCGAAGATGGACTTCAGGTACGGTTATTTTCATTCCAAGTGGCCCTGGGGTCCACATTCATGCAAGATCCCCATGGCATAGACTGAATTAAAACCCCTTTGGGGTTCCCCCTTTATACGCAATTCCTTCCATTGCGCGCAATTCCTTCTATTGCACACACCCCTGACATTGCACGCAGTCGCTCCCACTTGTGGGAAATTCATCTTCTAGTGCGCAATCCTCTTAGCCACGTGCAAAGCCTCTGCCTCCAATTCTGGACAATCATCACCGATTTTGTGCCAACCCAATGTTTTTCACACAGGTCAATTATTTTGCGTGCCAACCTCAAAGGTCGCACGCAATTCCCTGGGACCCCTCACACCGATTCTCTTCTTGTGGGTGCCATTCACGGGTGCCAACATCATGCACCATTTTCCCGTGATACCTTCTAGGCTTGTACGAGGTATCTTCAAAGTCCCTTGGACAATTATTCCCATTGCGTTGCTTTGCCTCATGACTCTTTGCATAGGCACGCTAACGGATATTTCTTCTTCGCATAGCCACACTAACATGAACCCCTTGATGGTTCACCATAACACACCCCCTTGTTACGGCCTTGCCGATGCCTTCCCTCCCACAAGGGGTAAAGGTTAACAGTTATGTAAGTTCTAGGGGTGTGGAGCAAACCTTCCTCATCTGAGCTGCATAATGTTAAACTGCCAAGAACCATCATCCTCAGAACATGACGTTAAACTGTGACATAGCCCCGTGCCTCGCATGTAGGCCCCCCCACCTTGGACATTCTCCACACCCACACGCCTCCACGGGGATAGGGTCAGCCCTCACAGAACATGATATCCTTTTTATTGGAGTGGCGTTCGTTCGCGGGGGAAGGGAAACCACCTTGGTGTAAGCCCCTAACCCTTCGTGCAGGAGGTAACATCCCTACTCCTCCTCACTTCCTCGGTGACAAGGACCAAGAGGGGAGATTGGGACATGATTTCTTGTCACCCTTTACCTCTCCCGCTGGGCTTTTTCACCATAGGCCTCCATCCTAGATAATGTCCTGATACCTTGGGTTTCTTAACATGTAATCCTTTATTCATTTCCCATGGACACACCCTTCGCGACGTGATTGTCTGGTCTCTACTAGCTCTTGTTTATCACACTGAGCATGACTCCCATGAGCTTAGAGTGAGCACCGACCATGACAAACCATTGGCCGCCTCAGAGCGTAATCCCAAAATTCTCTCGTTCTAAATGATATTAATCTATATACCCGAACCATGGGGACTTTGATCCATGTCTAGGCATGGTATGTAGGAAACCTCCACGAGGTTCAAGCCCCACCACCTTGGGCCAACTCAGAGTGTAAGCCCCAATCCAACCCAAACTATGGGGACTTTGATCCATGTCTGCAAATGGTACGTAGGAAGCCTTAATGAGGTTCAAGCCCCACCACTTTGGGTTGCTGCAGAGTGTAAGACCAATCCAACCCGAACTACGAGGAATTTGATCCATGTCAAGACATGGTACGTAAGAAGCCTCTACGAGGTTCAAGCCCCACCACCTTTGGCCACCTCAGAGTGTATACCCCAATCAATACCAAACTACGAGGACTTTGATCCATGTAAAGGCATGGTATGTAGGAAGCATATATGAGGTTCAAGCCCCACCACCTTGGGCCGCCTCATAGTGTAAGCACCAATCCATCCCGAACTACAGGGACTTTGATCCATATAAAGGCATGGTACGTAGGAAGCCTCTATGAGGTTCAATCCCCACCACCTTGGGATGCCTCAGAGTGTAAGCCCCAATCCATCCCAAACAATAGGGACTTTGATCTATGTCAAGGCATGGTATGTAGGAAGCCTCCACGAGGTTCAAGTCTCACCACCTTGGGCCACCTCAGAGTGTAAGCCCTAATCCATCTGGAACTTCGGGGAATTTGATCCATGTCAAGACATGGTACGTAGAAAGCCTTTATGAGGTTCAAGCCCACCAACCGGTCTCTCCGACCCCCCTTCATGTCGGTTTACCAACACCATGGTCCACCTAAGAGCGTAAGCCCCATATGCCACCTGAACTACGTGGACTTTGATTCCCTACCACGGGGATACGTAGGAAGCCTCCATGACATTCAATCCTAACACCCATGTCTCATCCTGATCTCTCCCTCGAGCCCACATGTCTCGGGAAGCTCATGCCCTAACCTGGAGGTTCCACTCCCTCTCGGTACCATACATGTGTCCATTCTCATGGGTCTCCTTCTCTGGTGTTCCATCATCCCATAGAACCACGCGAAATTTGATTCCCTGCCATGGGGATACATAAGAAGTCTCTTTGAGGCTCAATCCCAAAACCATCGTCCATCCTGATTCTTACCCGGGCCGCCAAATCCCAGTGAGATCAAGCCACCCCACTCCTCATTCCTTTTAACATCATTCGAGAAGCCACCCACACGTTGGCCCTAACATCGATGTTCCCTCCAGGGGGTTCCTTAATCTGATCCACTCTAACCAATGTTTCGATCAGTCCGATCCATCTCCGCCGGATGTTAAACTTGCGGCATACCCTATGTTAAAAATTGGAATCTGAGGAAAACCTCAGATACGTGCCCATGGAATACAATTCCTCATGTCTGATGTGGGACGCCTCGGGCTTCCACACCCTCAAGAAGCCCTATAATAAGAGACAGAAGACAAACATGCCAATCCCCCAGCATCAAGACACACCAGTGATGCCCAACGTGACTACTATCCTAAACAAAGGTTACTGCCCTGACTGGACCCCTTGGAGCATCCTAATAGAAGCAGTGTAATAAACTGGTGTTCATGAAGATATGGCACCAGAAAGAGTTTCACGAACTACGTCTTAAATCTATGAGGGAGACCCAAACTAGGTGATGAGCTCCAAGGAGGAATCCACGGAGGGAAGAATCGACATACCATCATCCTATTTCTATCAAGGAGCATATATCCCTAGATAAAGAGAGGATGATGCCTGCCTTTGGAAAGTGGGAATGCGGGGCAACAGCAGCGCGTCCTCTGCATGACAGATGCACGCGCGCCATGAAGAAAGCATCAGAAACAAAGGTAAAGAAGACTAGTTGTGGAATTTAATAAAAAATATGAGGAAGCATTATGAAATTGAATTCATGGATTGGGATGAGTTCAATATATTATTCTTCAATAAGTACTCTCCAAATGTTCTTGGTGCGAAGATGGAAAAGGAGTTCCTTGAGTTGATGTAAAAGGATGATGAATCTGTCTATACATATGAAGATAATTTCACAAGAATTGTGAGGTATGCTTATAATATTTTCATCCAAACCAAAAGAAAAGATGATCGATTCTTCAGTTTATTAAAACAAATTCATAGAATGGATTTTTATATAACAGACTTTAGTTGCTACGAAGAGATTGTGTGTAGTACAATAAAAGTTGAAATGAATGTTGGAGTTACATATCAATATCATGGTTTTAACAAGACAAGGATAAATAATTTCAAAGGGTAATATAAAAAACATGTAGGAAAAATAGTTTAAAACTTATAATTACCAAAAATTTGGTAAAGATAACTTAGGAGAGTGATTGAAAATAACAAAAGGGTATTTCAAGTGTGGGAATCTTTTCCACCAAGTTAAATAATTTAAAAGTGATGATAAGAGGAAACTCAATAAAATATTTAGTTATAAAGCTCAAAAAAATGAACCAACCACACTTCAGTGTTTCTAGTGTATGGAGTCTAGGAATTATGAGAATAAATTCCCCAATCTAGGGGATAATATGGATGATAAGACACAAAAATGTCTGAGTAATAAATAATAAAGGGAAAGCTTATGCAATCACAATGGATGAAGTGACTAATGATAGTTAGGGTAGAAATTATCCTTTCCCACATTATTTGGGATGTTCATGCATTATTTTGTATGAATAATCCCTAAGATAATCTTGTTGTTCATTATTTAGTGAATTTTCATGTGATTATATCCCTTTACATGGATTTTGGAATAATAAAATCAAATTTAATGTTATATCAGTGCATGGATGAACCCAAGTACTCAATAAAAATGTTCTTTGTATAAGACAAGAGAATATTTAGAAAAGAAAGGGTGAATTATATTTTGTAAGGGTTATAAGTGTATCCATTTATGGAAATTTTAAGTCAATATTAAAATAATGTTTCTAAGATTAATGTACTATCTCACCACATGAGGAATTATGCATATTGGAAAACCAATTTGTGTTGATTTTAAATGAAGATAAATGGGTTTAATTATCATGGATCTCATGATATTTTAGTACTTCATGAATAAAAAAGGAATTATTATCCATTTATTAGGGTAAGATATGGAGTGAAAATCTAGAAATACTTAACCAAAGATTGGGATTGTGCATAAGAAAGGGAATAACATCATATAAGTATAATTCCTTATATTATTGGTCGGTAAAAAGGATTAATGAATGATTGGATAATGATAAAAAATGTTTTTTCCTAATACCTTAATTTTATTTCGACTGGTGACCTTATAAATCCTCAAACATTTATGATTTTGAGGCCCTCATCTTTTAATTGATGATTCAATTGTTTTTGATTGATAACCTTAATCAATCCCTATAAATATTTACTATTTTTATCCTTGAACTATCTTCAATCCAAAAAAATGTTCCCCTATGTGGAAACTCAATTATATGTTACTTTGGGTAATGAATATAGTCCCATCATGTTTCTATGAATGGAAAATTCATGTAATAAAACTCTGATAACCTAGAATAATTTCAAGGGTGAAATTCAATTGGGGGGGGGGTAGAATGTAACACACCAATAATTTTTGAATTTTTATTTTTCAAACTAATTTTACCTTTTTTGATATTTTTCATTTCACGTAACATTGAAGATAGATTATTTTATATTAAATAACTATGTTTGGATTGCGTTATATGAAACACCTAGTTAATCCTGAAAAAAACGCTACATAAACTTATGGTTTGTGTAAGGTGTAAGACCGAGTTTTACCAAACAATATTATATCATTAAAATGTAATTACATAATATAATAAGATATAACATAGTCATTAAATTAGATATTATGAATAGTATTAACTAATTTTTGAAAATATATGGTTTAAACAATACAATATGAATTCATAGGATGCTAATTAATTATAACTGAATATGAAAACTGATCGAATATAAAAAAATTATTATTTTTATGGCCACAAAGCTATTTAACCCTAATAAATTAATTTATATACAATTATTGAGTGTTAATAATGTAATATATATTTTATATATTCAATAAAATATTTATGATATTCATTCAATAGATTTGATAGACATAAGGTAATAACAAACCCAATTTTATTCTTAAAAACATATATTTCTATAAATGTTGTTTTACCACCTTTTAATAGAGAAACAATTTTAAATTCCATGTTTAGAACTTTTATAAATTTAATATGAAAAAATAAACTATATATTTAAAATAAATACATAAAAATTAGATTATAATAATTGTTTTGGTATTTTTCTACAAGGTTACATTTTTAATGAATAGTTAAAAATACAAAATTTTAGTTCTAAACTACTTATTAATATAATTGATTTATAAGGGTAAATTAAATTTTAATTAGTTTAAAAGATAAATTAGATAATTTTTTTATCAATTAATATAATTTAGGTCATTTAGATGAATTTCACTTTGAAATTGGGTATAAAAACTGAGCAAGCTTTTGAATGTTTTTACATTAAAAACCCGCATTGTCGACCTGACTACGAGATTAATTTTAAATTAATTTATGCCAACTATGTGATTAGAATTTGGAAAAAATATATTTCTTATTTTTAATAAGAATAATTTCTAATTTCTAATAATTTCAACTTAGTTTTTGACAGAAATTATTATTGAATGTAATTAAAATTAATTACATCAGTTAAAGTAAAATTAAGCTTAACTGATGACTAAAACATAAATTTATGAAACCAAACGACTTATAGACTTGTAAAAAATCCATTTTATGGCCATTAATAAGACATAAAATTTCAATAATTTTGTTTTATGGGTTTTTTTGACTTTTTAAGGTAAAAAAGTGGGTACACCTAACTTGTTTTCAAAAATGAAAAGTGCGTCCTTTCCCTTCTCTATAAAAGGCCACCCCCTCTCCCTATTTTTCACACCTATAAAATCACATATATTCAGTCAATATCTTCCAAAAATACCTTCCAATATACCTTACTTACTCATATAATCCTTCCCTTTTGTACAAGACAATCCAAGGAATTATTTTTCTGCAAACCAAAAAGAGTTACCCGATTAATAGGTAACACCCTCTCTCAAGCTTCTTTCATTTATTTTACTTCTAAAATCCATACAATCTATTTATTAAATTCATGTATAAAACCATCAGTATCATAAATATTCTTGGATTTTTTTATTCTAGGGGTTCAAACTACACTTTCACACACATCTATCTAATGGGTAACAAATATACTGTTTATGTGTACAATGAATTACTGCCTCACCAAACGATGATTGTTCATTTTTCCTTTTCTGACTATCATAGTGTATATTATGATTGAGAATATGTTTAAATATTTCATATATTATATATATATTTTCATTAATATTATGTATTCCTTTTTAAAACTCATATATTTTTACTTTTCATTTTGTGTTAATATGATAATTTTTTTGAGGATGTGTGGACTACCGCACCCTCAAATTGATGTGATTTGTCCATACACTACATGGAATGTATTTAAGATGAGTTTATTTAATATATATGATATATAATATATAAATAATCTAATGTAATAATTTTATATATGTACATATTTACACATAAATGTATTTTACTTTCTTTCTTCCAATATAACAATTAAATGGAAATAACATTCATGCATACGTATGGCTTACCATCTCCATAAAGGGTGTATTCCATTTCATACATATATATTATATAGATTATTATAATGAAAATATAATAAATATAAATTATATTTAATTCATTGTTTAAATTATTCAAATCATGATATAAATATAAGGACCAAAGATATAACAAATTAGGACACAAGTGAAAAACAAAGCAGATATTACCCGAAGGGAAGCCATAACATAGAAGTTTTAACGAGAGGGTAATATAAATCTACAATAAAACAATATATAGTATTATAAGTAATAATATATTTCTGTGATAAATTTATAATAAATTTATAATTATTATACCCGAGGTTTGTATGAGTACGAAAAGAGTTATGACATTAGGTAAGGGGATGTCATCTCACTTTTTATTTTTGTGAGATACATGCATTATTCACCAACCATTCCTTTTTTTTTTGGTGTGTATACTGACCAAAGATGTAATAAATGGTTATTATATTTAAATTTATGGGTATTTAAGTATCCATTCTATGCCCTTTACTTCATGGGTTTTATGTTTCAAATGTTACCAAATCGGTAAAATTGTTTTGTCTAAATTTACCATCTTTGAGGCTCCTATTTTGTCATATGGCTAAGCTCATTTTTAGGTGGGTATACTTCAATTTTACATGATATATTATGAATCTAAATATTTTCATTATTTTATAAGCTTCATATAACTTTCTTTTCTTACATAGAGAGCATGATATGAAGTTACCAAGTAGTAAGAGTTTATTGAAACAATCTCATCACTTTTCAAGATTGTTTATGTTTATGATTCCTTTGATGAAATTTTACAACCCATATCTCAATAAATTCATGAATTTTATTCACATATTGTTATTAATTTTATATTCATATATTGGTGTCGTATTTATACTCTTTAGTACATAAGTTAATTAAGAAATTGTTTTTAATAAATCCTGACATTACACTCTCTTTGGTCGGAAATATATGTTTTCTATTGTGTTATAAGAATATTTTACCATTATCCTATAAAATTTAAAATACATTTTTACCCTTTTATATTTTTACCAATTACTACAAAGGAATATTCTTGTCACTCTATAAAACATACATTTTTACAACATTTTTAATGTGCAAAGGAATTTTCTTTTATCTCGTATGATGTGTACACATTTACCCGCCATCATTTCTTGAAGCTTCCGTTTTTTTAAAAGTTTAATCTTTAAGAAATTTTTGTTTTAAAAATTATTTTTAAATAAATGATTTTAGAAATATTTTCAATATTATTTCATATATTTTTATGTAAAAATGTTTTCAAAACATTTTCAATATTTCATTATAAGTTTCATAGTGTTTTAAAAGAAAAATATTTTTAAAATATTTTAATGCTTATTTTATAAGTTTTAAAGGAATTTTTTTCTAAATTTTTTTAAGATTATTTTACAATTTTTCATGGAAAAATGTATTAAAATTGATTTCAATAATTCTTTCTATTTTTTAAAATTATTTTAAATGAAAATGGATTTTGACAAGGTTTTATGATTTAAAAATTATTATTCAAAGTAAAAAGGTTAATTTCATCAGGAAATGTTTTCAAAATATCTTTCCAAGTTATTTTCCAACCAATATGAAATCTGTTGATGTTAATAAATCCCTTATAAGAAATGACACAAAGGTTCCATTCATATTCTTTCTTGAATAGTTTATATTTTGATGGAATAATTCTTATGACACCTTTTTCTATTCCAGATGTTATAGGATTTTGAAACCCACTTCATTTCATGGGTTATGCTTTGATGAAATGTTTAAGAAACCTATCTATTTTCCATATCTTATAATGTGATTAAATGTTAATGATACCCATTTTATTTTATGGGTTTTTTTTTCTATAAAACCTATGTATTTTTTTTTGAGTCATGATATGATTAATGTTTTATTATCCTGTGAAACATGTATGAATGATTTTATTTTGATATGGGTGGGACTTATATCTCCCTCAAATGCATTGGGTAATTGTGGATGAATCATGAGTATAAATGTAATGAGTGAACCTGATTACATGTTCAAAATGTTATGCCTGATCCTATTTTCATGTCTATAAGTTTATGTGTGAACTTGATTACATCATCATAATGTTATGATTGGAACTTATTATGTGTTCCCAATGTTATGCATTGAACTGTTTTCATGTCCATAAGTTTATTCATAAACTTGATTAAATGTTCACAATGTTATATGTAAACCTTGTTATATGTTCACAAAGTTATGCATGGACCTAGTTTCATGTCCATAAGGTTATGCATGAACCTAGTTTACCATTCAAAATGTTATGCATAGAACTGTTTGAATGTCTATAAGTTGATGAGGGGGCTTGATTTCATGTCCTTAACTTAATGAGTGAACCTATTTCTACTTATTTATTTTCACAATGTTATAAACCAATGTGCATGCCAAATATTCCATGTATTATTTATATGTTATTCTTTCAAGAATTATGATCTTAATTATCTTATGATCTATTTCTTATGAACTGCTAATATTTATTACAATCTGTAATATATAGGGTATTATATTTAAATATTATGCTCATGTTCCACACCCTTTCTTTTCTGTTATGCTTATACATTTCTCTTATTTACCCTTACTGAGCATATAATCTCACCCCATTCTTATGATTCATTTAACTAGGTTATGAAGACATGTTTTAGGTAGAAATTCTAATGATATAGATCATAATTGGAGATATTTAAGATCTTTCACCAGGATATAAGATTTTGTTTCCATGCTACCAAACAAAATAAACTATTACAGTCCTCGAGCATGTATTTTTGAAATGTACCAAATATTAATCAAAAATGATGTAATATCTTTGTATGTTAAGCCTTGTCCACTATAATATCTCCCTCAAATTCATTGGATATATATTTATATCTCATTAGATAATTATGGGAATCAAGTTGACGGGCATGATCCACTGTAGAAGATGGAGAAACTCGATCCACTATAGAATGATGGGGAAACCTGATCCACTTTGGGAAGATGGGGAAACCTGATCAACTATGGGAATATGGGGAAACCTAATACACTATAGGAAGATGGGTAAAACCAATATAATATAGGAAGATGGGGAAATATGATCCCTTATAAGGAACTGACTACGACTTAAGATGGTGGTGTGTCCTATCTAGTATGTGTTGTCCCCACAAAGTTCCCTGTTACATTTTTGAAATGTTCCTTGAATTATAGGGAAAGATGTTACATGTATTTGTGTCCACCAAAAATTATATGTCTTATGAATTTGATACTCTCACATGGTTCATGTTATTGATTATCTTATAATTTTATAACTTATGAACTACCAATATTTATGTAATGTCTCATGATTTTGATTTTTTTATGCAAGGTATAATATTTAATTGTTATGATCATGTTATCATACCCTTATGTTCATGTTATACCTAAATATTTCCTTTATTTACCCTTACTGATATTTTGAGATCACACCTTTATTTTTTTTCTTTTCCCTTGGTTATGAATAAAGGTTTTATGTTGGAGTAAAAAAGGGGAATATCATTGAAGAATATGTTTAAGATAATTCACCAAACTAGAAGAATGTGTTCCTAGTTTCCAAAGACACTAAACTATTATGGTCCTCAGAAATTTATTTTTTTAATGTGATTAATATTCATATAAAATGATGTAATATCCATGTATGTTAAACCCAGGTCACTATAAAAAGACTTTATAGTGACCTTCAATGTTTTACTCAAACATATCATCAGTCCCAACAAGAGTGATCAAAGTTTTCGTTATAGATATGTGGAATGCTAGAACATTGAGAATATGATTCATATCTTGGTTTAGTAACATAATTTTTTCCTTTTCCATGTATAATAATTATAATAATTCATTCTTAACCCCTCTTAAACTTTTTGATGTTTTTGGGAGTTTATTTTCTCAAGATGTAATGGATTTTGATGAGGGAAAGGTCCATGTGTGGAATTTTGATAGGAAGAATTTTAGATTATAAAATATGTGAATAATTTATTTTATACTAAAAATTGATCCTTATCTTAAATTTATGGGTTAAAACACTAAATTGACTAATAAAGAAGAATGATAAGGATTTGATAAGAAAAAAGTATCTATGATCTGGATTTCATTATCCCTGAATGTAGCTTATAACATATGAGAGGTGAATAAATATTTAAAACTTATGAATACTATCATTGATATGTACAATAAGTTAAATAAATTAAATAAAGTATTAATTTTAAAGAGTTTATTCAACATGAAAATTTTATAAGGTAAAACAACAATTGATCACACCATTGAAATCAACAATATTTGGTGTCAATTAGAAGTAGTGAAGGTAAACATCAGTGATCCGGAATGGGCACTACTTCTACTTTTATCACTTATGGAGTTTTAGAATGTGATGGTTACCATGGTAATGAGATTTAGAGGTAAAGAATACATTTTTTTACTAACAATAGTGATCATATATTGAACAAATAAATTCACCAGAAGCATATGTAGACATCTATAAAAAACACATAAAGTGTGGAAGGTAGGAAACATTCCATAATTAAGTTACATGAACAGGAAAGGTAGAATGGGTCAAAGAAAGAGTAATATAGTGGAAGGTGGTACCATGTGTTTCCATTTTAGAAATAAAGTCCACTTAAAGAAATATATTAATAAAATAATAGTTAAATATAGAACACATTATTTTAGAAGTGAATAAACAAATATTTTTTAGAAGATACAAGTGATCTTCTACTGAGTGCTTCTAATTTTCTTTATTAATGGATTATACACTAAAAATATTTGTTTAACTCAAAATATAAGAGAGGAAGTAAGTGTAATTATTCTTTCAGAATATATAAATGTTAATCCTTGTAGATGGTGCCTCTTTAGATATTTTTTGGTAAGGGTGACATTTTTGTTCAAACAAGGAATGCGATTTGTTTAGAACTGTATGGAGTGAGACACATTCCAGTGTTAAGGAAGAGATTAATCTTAATTGGATATATAGATAAAATTGGTTTCTATACAACATTTAAAAATTGAGTATATAATTTTACACATGTATCATTAGTTTTATTTAAATTATTTAAAGATGCAATGGTGTACCTAATTTCAATATTGAAATGTGTGATTCTTGGTAGAAAAGTAAATGGCATAAAGTTATTGAATGAATATCAGAGTAACTCAAATATTTAATGGATGAAAATAATAGATAATAAATTAATTATTATGATTAGAAACAAATATTACAAAAAATAAAAATATTGCATCCTTAGGACAGAACCAAATGTCTCATTCCAAATAGAATATAAAATTTCAAAGAACTAAATGTTAGAGTTGGTTCATACTAATTTATGGGGTATTACTCTAGTTTGTTCTTATGGAGGATAAATTTACTATTTTACCATTATAAATGATAAGACACATAATGTGTGTGCGTTTTTTTTCTTAGAAACAAGTTTAAGGTACTCAGATCCATTATCTTATGGGGGCACATATTGGAAAAGTAGTCTAGATGAAAAATAAAATGTTTGAAATCTAACAATGGTGGGAGTATTGAAAAATTATTTACAAGTTTTATACTGGGTGAAGGGTATATAGGTTGAGAAGACCCTAATAGGTACTTTGGAATATAATATAGTTTGGAGGAGGATGAATTGGAAGTTTGGAGAGAAGATAGAGAGCCATAAAATTCTTGTTATTTTTTCAAAGAATTTTTTGGTTGAATTAGTGAATTATGAGGCCTACATAATTATCATCAATTAATTATATCAATTAGGTTAGGAATTTTGGAATCATATTTTTCTAAAATGAATATTGAAATTTATTACCTTAAATTCAGAATATTACTTGATTATGTACATACTGATGCCAAGGAAAAAGAAAAGATATAAGATAATCATGAAGTGTGTAAATTTATAGGGTATAATGATAAAGAAAATTATTTTTGACTCTAGGATTAAAACTATCAAAAGTTTTAAAAGGAAGATATTAAATCTTCAATAAAGATATGTTTTGAAATGATAAAAAACTAGTGAATATTGATAATGACATTGATGTACCACAAAGAAGATTATGTTACACTGAATGGATGTATAAAAGCTACAAATTTTCCAAATATTTTAGGAAGTATGGTTGTTATAGAAACACTACTTAATATTGATGATGTTTTGGAAGTAGGACATGTTTCTATGGTTTTTCTGAAGCTATAATTACTAGATAACTTTGGAACTATGGAATCTTTGGGAAGAGATTAGAATTATATATCTTTATAATTAGTAGTTTTAGAAGGAGCTATGTTACTGAAGGAGTTATATTGGTCTATTAGGATAAGAATTTAAGTGTAGACATACATAATATATCTACACTATTTATTTATCATGAATGATAGAGTACGAGAGACCACATAAGAGGATACCAATACAAAAGAATCAAAATAGTGTGAGTTATCCATGAGGTATGATATTTATTCCATACACATTATTAAAACATGGGAGATAGCTGAATGGTCTAATGGGAAGAATTTTCTTAAAAATAAGTGTGATTATCAGATAAATGTATAATTATATGATAAATTGAGGTACAATTCAAGGCTACACATGAAGGGGTTTCAAAAAAATGGATGGTGTTTATTTTTCAAATATCAATTTCAATTTATTTAACACATTATTATTCACATGATGCTCAACATGGAAACATTGTAATGATTTTATCTAGGGATGATGGATGTGAATACAAATTTTATTCATAGTGAATTATATGTATAAGGCCCCAGCCTTAAACCTTACTTAATCTTGAGTTATTACAAGATTACACATTGAGGATCTTTTCAGGTTTAGAGTTTTAGAGAATTAGATCATGAAACTTTCATTACATTCCACATTTAAACAAAGTGGTTACATAAAAGACAGTATTCATTCTTCCCATCAATGGAAACATATTGAAAAAAAACATGGATTCTTTCTTGAAACATCCTTGACACTATCATCACATCATGTACCTTTCCCTTGACCTGTGAAAAACATTTCAAAAACATGGTATGATCATAAAAAGCTCAGTAAGGGTTATAAAAAATATGGAAAGGAAACATGAGTTCATATATACATAAGAATGAAATCATACTTTACCCATAAAACAAAGGCACTTTAACTTACCTCATCAAACCATGAATAAATCATAGAAATCATAAGACATAAAAGTAACTTGAGGCATTCATAACATTCTTACATATGGAGTAACCCTCTTGGTTACGTTTGGAATACCCATCACAGTATATTCCCTAAATCTCTTCAGAGAAACCTTAACGTTTCACTCCTTCGCGTTACCCAATGCATTGGAGAGCTATAATGGGCTCACCCGCCCTTAGTTTATCACGGAACCACCCGTTTTCATAACAATACCCAAGAACCATAACATAAATGTGTCACATAAAACATGCATAAAGGAAACATAACATTTCCACATTTCAATCACAATATAACATTTTAGTATATTGAAATATTGAATCCATTCAAAAAGAAACCATTTCCAAAACCATTTAAAACATTTAATAAAGATATTTTTGAATCAAAGTGTCTCATACCACCATGAAGCTTAAAATTTTAAACCATTAATATCCATCTAAATAAATCCTTAAAACCATTTTGAAAACATGGATATTAATAAGAACAAATAATTAAAACATTTAAAACGATATTTTGGTTAAAGGGGTTTTACCAAAATTAGAGACACTTGAATACAATAATTGAGGAATAACATTTAGTCAGAACTTTATAATACCATTAGAATAAATGGATTCATGATATAATACTCCAAAGGACAGTATATACACCATATAAGAGTGAATTGGTGCATAACAACAATGAACCCTCAATAGAAATGTCAAATGTGATGAAATCCCTTATAAAGAAGGTATCCTTAAATTAAGGACAAATAAATCTCAAAAATATGTGTGACAAATATAAATACACCCAATATAAGTGGATATTAAGTTTAAAACAATAAAAGTTCATTCAAACATATTCAATGGATGACATATTCAATGACTACATGTTGAACCCAAAGAAATCGAAATTGGGTTAAAAAGTTCCCTTGACAGCCTAACGGCATCACATCAAAATGAGTTGATGAGAGATAAAAAGTGTATCTCATCACTTGTACATAAAATTTACATCAATAAGGATATAATAGAACATATCCCAACATAACAATATGTAAATTAAAAGACCCAACAAAAGAAGTCTTTTAAAAAAGAGGAGGGTGAAAGGTTCCCTTACCGACTTGGGTATCATTCAAAACATACACCCCATGAAAGAAGGACAATAGATCATTGATGTAAATACTCATAAACTAAAGTATATTACACAAAGAGTAGAATAATGGGATGTACATACACCACTCAATGTAATTTGTGGAAAATGTAGCATAAATCTCACGAGAATAAAAGTGAGATGAAAAATCCCTTATGAAAACTCGGCAGCCTAACAGCGCCACATAAAACTACCGAATATGGATTGATGAGACAAATAGGGTATCTCATCACATTAAAATAAAATTTACAGAAGGAGGAATATAAATGAACATCCCCCAACATTACAAAGATGAGCTTAAAAGAAGTGACATAAGGAGAGTACTTAAAAAGAAAGAGAGAGGTTAGATCTCTTACGAAATTTCGGCAGCCTAAAGGCGCCACTCAAAACTTCCAAAATGGATTGATGAGAGAGAATTGGGTCTCTCATCACATGAACATAAAAATTACAGTAAGTGTAATATAATAGATCATCCCAATAACAAGAAATATGTGCTTTAAAAGGAATGACATAAAAGTTTGTACTTAAAAAGAAAGAGAGGAGTAGGATTCCTTACCTCGGGTCCGATTAGACTCGATCATTCTTTAATATCCTGAATAATAAACTTGAGTTAATTTCTACTTGATTAAGAACCTTTTTCAAGCTTATTATTCCTTTTATATCACTTATTTCCATGTTATAAACATTATGTAATCATTAAGTTAATAATGATTGTTTTGTCGATATTTGGTTCTTAAGTCGAAAGTGGACTTCTTACAATTACATGTTGTTCATGTGGTCAAAGGTTCTTTATATCCAAAATGACACTCCTTATTTGGATATCATATATATCATATATATACTTCATATAAATGTATTTATAATATCACATAATCATTTAGAGGAAAGAAATGAAATGCATTGTTCATGGAGACGGTAAGCCGTACGTACGCATGAACGCTACTTTCATTTCTACGTCGTATTAATGGAATTAAAAATATATGAGAGGTATGTATATTTTAATTCCAAAATTATATTAATAATTTAGATGTATCATTAATTATATATATCCATTATATACATGTACTTCTAATAGTACATTACATTTGGGGATAAGAAATGAAATGCACCGTTCATGGAGACGGTAAGCCGTACGTACGCATGAACGCTACTTTCATTTCTATCTCATACTTTAATGGAAATAAATAATAATGATATAGAGGTATATTATAATTCCAGTATAACATCATATATAATAACATTAAATCTATCTTTTATACGTCCCACGTATGGCATTAACGAATCACATCACTTTGAGGGGGCGGTAGTCCGCACTTCCTAAAATAAAGATATCGCATATACCCATAATGGAAGCCATAAAGGTAAGCCACAAATGAAAAATACAGAAGATAAAGTAAAACATAAACATATTATATATCAAATATAAATATAGTGACACCTTAATGGCCACCTTTGAAGGTGTTATATAAGTGTTGAACAATCATTGTTTCGTGAGGCAGAAATTCGCCATCCACGGAAACAATATGTTCTTTAACCATTAGATGTAGGTGTGTGTACCTGCAGCTCGAATCCTTCTTATAAGAAAATCCTGGTATATTGAGGATACTGGAGTTGTTACAAAAGAAAATAATAAAAAGAGTTTAGGGGGTTGGAGAAGCAAAATAAAACAAAAGGACCCAAAAGAAGACATTACCTTAAAATCGGGTAACTCCCTTTTGTTTGAGCTCAAGGGCTTCCTTGGGAAGACTTCTGCCCAAATTGAGGCTTCAAGGAGTAATAGAGGAAAGTTTAGAGACAAAATGGGCAGGGGTTGGCCGATCAAAAGGCTTTGGGAGTGTGGGTAAGGAGGTAGAGGTGGGAGCCTTTTATAAGAGGAGAGGAGGGGCACTTTTGGAAAGTAAGAAATATTACTTTATTTGAAAATGTGTTTCGGTTTTAAAAGGTTACACATTGATATAATTCGTGGATAAGGTGATAAGGGTTCGAAATCCACCCATCCAATAAGTTTTGTACATGTGTAGGTCATAGAGTTTACATTATCTTCTCATTTTATTTAAATTGTTAAATAATGATGTCATCGCTGCATCATTATGATGTCATAAATAATTTAATTTATTTAATGTCTAAAAATTATAAAAAAATACTATGATGTAGGAAATCATTTTATCTTTCCAATGAATATTTATAATCAAAAATCTGATCTTTATAACCCCATGTAAAAATTGTTTTTGTAAAACATATGATGTTTGTGTCATTTTTACTTTTACATTAAATAAAAAGTTATTTATGTCATTTCCCAACCAAAGTGGCTCCATGGGGTCCCCAAGTTGACCCATGGCCTGTATTGGTCGTCCATTAAAAATTCAACGAGGTTAGGACATGTGTCAAGTTCATTTCATATTATTAAAACATTATTTTTACCTTAAACTACACTAATTACCTCTAATCGCGATTAAAAACTTAATAAGTTACTATTCACCAAAAAATTATTTTTATCCCATTGAACCACATTTTACTTCTTAATGAAAACCATGTATGTCGTATTTTTGAAATTAAAAACACAAATATGGCAAAATTTCATTTAAACGGAAAAATCAGTTTTTATAAGTACCACTTGGTGGTTTCACTATTCATCAAAAATTGAAGTTTTCAGAAAAATACCAAAAATTCACCATAAGATATATTTGATATTACGAATTAAAATATGAAGTCTATTTTAAAAAATTCAAAATATATAAGTCACATTAATTAATTTAATAATTAATTCCCGCTGTCAGAGCAAATAGCGTGTTTTTATGAAACAATAAGTATCAAAAGATTGACACTGGTTTAAGTCTGATTTCAAAGTGAAATTAATTCCAACGACCACTATTGGATTTAATGGTAAAAATATATTCTAATTTCATTTTAAAACCAATTCAAAATATAATCTAATCATATAAATAAGTTAGATTAAAAAGAGGGTTTGAATTAAAATACAACATTTTACACTATTCATTAAAAAAATGAACTTTATCAGAAAGATACCAAAAATTTACACAAAGTAAATTTTGATGTCCCGATTCTTAATAAGAGTTTTATTTGGTCCAAAAGAATGTTTAAGAGTGAACAAAACTATATTTAATGATGGTTCAACATCAAAAGGTGATAAGTGAACCTTTAGTGAAAACTAGGGCATATACGCCTAAAATTGAATTCTTTCCGTATTTTAAGCCTCTATCCTTTATTGGATAAATGTAAAAAAATTTACAAAAATTTATAATCATATTTTAGTTATTTCTATCCATTCCCACCATTACAACAGCTACATGTTAACTACCATTTAAAATAATATTATTTTATTATTAGAGTGCAATGTAAGATTCCCAAGAAACTCGTTATTGCGTGTTGGGTACGCCATCGAGCATAGTAACCCTTTAAATTTATATTAATACTTTATTCACAAATATGGATAAATATGAAAATGTCATATTCTTTATTTACCTGGGGTGTTACATCCTTCCCCCCTTTTGGGAATTGCGTCCTCGCAATTTTAAAATTGCGCTTGGAAACATCCTTGAAAGTCCCACATCGGAACAAGAGTCGGTAAAACAATCACTTTAAAATAAAGAAGGATAAGTACAAAGGTCACCCGAGTTAACCCATAATAGGATTCCAAGTATGAAAATATGGACATGGAGGAAAAAACAAAGGGTCATGTTCTGATGGAGAGTGATAGAAAACATGTTTAGGAGAAATTTAACCACGAGAAAATCACAAACTTGTGATGAGTTAAACGGTATTCGATTCCCCAGTAGGAAAAGTTAATAGACAACATTTTTTTTAAGTTACTTTTTATTGAGGAATTTATTCATAAGGAAACATAATCACTTATCATGTTGACTTTCAACTTTTATTAGATTCCTTACACAAACTCATATTTTCTCCAAAAGACGAGTATTTAGGAACACTTGTTCACATTAAGAGTACTATAATCAACTTCTAGAGAATCACCTAATCCACAAAAGAGAACTATATACATCCCATGTCTTGAGGCTTTAACCAAAACCAAAACCAAAAAGGATAGTACAAGGTCAGATAATCCAGAAAAGGATAACCCTTTAAAAAGAAAATCTATGCTTAATCTCCAAAATTTGTCCAACAAAACCCAAAGTTCAACGAGGACCATCCGATAAACAATTTATCCATAAAATTCTTCAAAGTAAACCAATATAAGATTGAAACCCAAATATTTGAAGGATTTAGTCACATAGTCTTCCAAGTTAAATTGTAACATTTATCTCCAAACAACATTAGTTGCTCCTAAAGTCTCGTATTGAAAAGTAATTAACCCAATCACATATCCTCCATGATAGGTTAATAATTTTAATAAATAACCAAAAATCAACTTACTCTTAATTCATAAAATCATATAACTAGAAATAATCAGTCAAACTAATCAGGGACTTCACGTAGTCCAGTGGTAGGCGATTAATACCAGTCGCACTTTGGTTGTGGGTTCGATTCCCACAGCTTTGTCCGACGCGACGGGTAGTCACACGGTCTGTGTGTTTTCCTTTTCCCAAAACTATATAATTCTTAAAACATTCCCCAAAATGAGATAAAATCTTCAAATATGATCATAACATATTTTAACCTCAAGTTTATCTCATGCCTTTCATTTTCCATCATAACATATAATATCCCATAATTACCTCAAAAGTAAGGATCATATAAACTCTAGTGGTTACCTTTATAATTATTACCTGAACTTCCACATCGATTGGTCATCTCGTACATGATGCATTACAGAACATACCAAGGTTCAAGGGGTTGATCATGACTCCTTGATAGTTGTTTTAGAACAACCACAAGTTTCCTCATTGAATACCCCATTTCATCCAGTCTCTTAATCAGAGAACCACCACAGTTTCCTTCAAACCCATTGTCACTTTGGTTCTTGCTAGATCCATCCATTTACTAAAACCAAAAAGGTCAGTGTGAGTATATCAACATAACCATCATGTACTAATGAGGAAGATAAACAATAAGATATACTTACTCATTCACTTTATCTAAAACTAGGACTCTTTCTGAAATCCTAACCATTATGGTAATGTCACTTATGCTTAGAGAATACCCTAACCTCTAAAGTCATCTAAACCGACCTCTGATACCAACTATAAGGCCCCAGACTTAAACCTTACTTAATCTTGAGTTATTACAAGATTACACATTGAGGATATTTTCAGGTTTAGAGTTTTAGAGAATTAGATCATGAAACTTGCATTACATTCCACATTTAAACAAAGTGGTTACATAAAAGATAGTATTCATTCTTCCCATCAATGGAAACATATTGAAAAAAAACATGGATTCTTTCTTGACACATCCTTGACACTATCATCACATCATGTACCTTTCCCTTGACCTGTGAAAAACATTTCAAAAACGTGGGATGAGCATAAAAAGCTCAGTAAGGGTTATAAAAAATATGGAAAGGAAACATGAGTTCATATATACATAAGAATGAAATCAGAATTTACCCATAAAACAAAGGCACTTTAACTTACCTCATCAAACCATGAATAAATCATAGAAATCATAAGACATAAAAGTAACTTGAGGCATTCATAACATTCTTACATAGGGAGTAACCCTCTTGGTTACATTTGGAATACCCATCACAGTATATTCCCTAAATCGCTTCAGAGAAACCTTAACGTTTCACTCCTTCGTGTTACTCAATGCATTGGAGAGCTATAACAGGCTCACCCGCCCTTAGTTTATCACAGAACCACCAGTTTTCATAACAATTCCCAAGAACCATAACATAAATGTGTCACATAAAACATGCATAAAGGAAACATAACATTTCCACATTTCAATCACAATATAACATTTTAGTATATTGAAATATTGAATCCATTCAAAAAGAAACCATTTCCAAAACCATTTAAAACATTTAATAAAGAGATTTTTGAATCAAAGTGTCCCATACCACCTTGAAGCTTAAAATTTTAAACCATTAATATCCATATAAATAAATCCTTAAAACCATTTTGAAAACATGGATATTAATAAGAACAAATAATTAAAACATTTAAAACGATATTTTGGTTAATGGGGTTTTACCAAAATTAGAGACACTTGAATACACTAATTGAGGAATAACATTTAGTCAGAACTTCATAATATCATGAGAATAAATGGATTCATGATATAATACTCCAAAGGACAGTATATACACCATATAAGAGTGAATTGGTGCATAACAACAATGAACCCTCAATAGAAATGTCAAATGTGATGAAATCCCTTATAAAGAAGGTATCCTTAAATTAAGGACAAATCAATCTCGAAAATATGTGTGACAAATATAAATACACCCAATATAAGTGTATATTAAGTGTAAAACAATAAAAGTTCGTTCACATATATTCAATGGATGACATATTCAATGACTACATGTTGAACCCAAAGAAATCAAAATTGGGTTAAAAAGTTCCCTTGACAGCCTAACGACATCACATCAAAATGAGTTGATAAGAGATAAAAAGTGTATCTCATCACTTGGATATAAAATTTACATCAATAAGTATATAAGAGAACATATCCCAACATAACAATATGTAAATTAAAAGACCCAACAAAAGAAGTCTTTTAAAAAAGAGGAGGGTGAAAGGTTCCCTTACCGACTTGGGTATCATTCAAAACATACACCCCATGAAAGAAGGACAATAGATAATTGATGTAAATACTCATAAACGAAATTATATTACACAAAGAGTAGAATAATGGGCAGTACATACACCACTCAATGGAATTTGTGGAAAATGTAGCATAAATCTCACGGGAATAAAAGTGATATGAAAAATCCCTTACGAAAACTCGGCAGCCTAACAGCGCCACATAAAACTTCCGAATATGGATTGATGAGATCAAATAGGGTATCTCATCACATAAAAATAAAATTTACAGAAATAGGAATATAAATGAACATCCCCCAACATTACAAAGATGAGCTTAAAAGAAGTGACATAAAGGAGAGTACTTAAAAAGAAAGAGAAAGGTTAGATCTCTTACGAAAGTTCGGCAGCCTAACGACGCCACTCAAAACTTCCAAAATGGATTGATGAGAGAGAATAGGGTCTCTCATCACATGAACATAAAAATTACAGTATGTTTAATATAAAAGATCACCCCAATAACAAGAAAGATGAGCTTTAAAATGAATGACATAAAAGTGTGTACTTAAAAAGAAAGAGAGGAGTAGGATCCCTTACCTCGGGTCCGACTAGACTCGATCGTTCTTTAATCTCTTGAATAATAAACTTGAGTTAATTTATAATTGATTAAAAACAATTTTCAAGCTTATTATTCCTTTTATATCACTTATTTCCATGTTATAAACATTATGTAATCATTAAGTTAATAATGATTGTTTTGTCGATATTTGGTTCTTAAGTCGAAAGTGGACTTCTTACAATTACATGTTATTCGTGTGGTCAAAGGTTATTTATATCCAAAATGAAATTCCTGATTTGGATATCATATATATCATATATATCCTGCATATACATGTATTTATAATATCACATAATCATTTATAGGAAAGAAATTAAATGCACCGTTCATGGAGACGGTAAGCCGTACGTACGCATGAACACTACTTTCATTTCTACGTCGTATTAATGGAATTAAAACTATATGAGAGGTATGTATATTTTAATTCCAGAATTATATTAATAATTTAGATGTATAATTCATTATATATATCCATTATATACATGTACTTATAATAGTACATTACATTTGGGGATAAGAAATGAAATGCACCGTTCATGGAGACGGTAAGCCGTACGTACGCATGAACGATACTTTCATTTCTATCTCATACTTTAATGGAAATAAATAATAATGATATAGAGTTATATTATAATTCCAGTATAAAATCATATATAATAGCATTAAATCCATCCTTTATACGTCCCACGTATGGCATTAACGAATCACATCACTTTGAGGGGGCGGTAGTCCGCACTTCGTAAAATGAAGATATCGCATATATCCATAATGGAAGCCATAAAGGTAAGACAAAAATGAAAAATACAGAAGATAAAGTAAAACATAAACATATTATATATCATATATAAATATAGTGACACCTTAATGGCCACCTTTGAAGGTGTTATATAAGTGTTGAACAATCATTGTTTCATGAGGCAGAAATTCGCCATCCACGGAAACAGTATGTTCTTTAAACATTAGATGTAGGTGTGTGTAATTTAAGCTCGAATACTTCTTATAAAAACATCCTAGTATATTGAGGATACTGTATTTGTTACAAAAGAAAAGAATAAAAAGAGTTTAGGGGGTTGGAGAAGAAAAATAAAACAAAAGGACCCAAAAGAAGACATTACCTTAAAATCGGGTAACTCCCTTTGGTTTGAGCTCAAGGGATTCCTTGGGAAGACTTCTTCCCAAAGTTATGCTTCAAGGAGTAATATAGGGAAGTTTAGAGACAAAATGGGCATGGGTTGGCTGATCCAAAGGCTTTGGGAGTGTGGGTAAGGAGGTAGAGGTGGGGGCCTTTTATAAGAGGAGAGGAGAGGCACTTTTGGAAAGTAAGAAATATTACTTTATTTGAAAATGTGTTTCGGTTTTAAAAGGCTCCACATTGATATAATTCGTGGATAAGGTGATAAGGGTTCGAAATCCACCCATCCAATAAGTTTTGGACATGTGTAGGTCATAGAGTATACATTATCTTCTCATTTTATTTAAATCATTAAATAATGATGTCATCGCTGCATCATTATGATGTCATAAATAATTTAATTTATTTAATGTATAAAAATTATAAAAAAATACTATGATGTAGGAAATCTTTTTATCTTTCCAATTACTATTTATAATCAAAAATATTATCTTTATAACCCCATGTAAAAATCGTTTTCGTAAAACATATGATGTTTGTGTCATTTTTACTTTTACATTAAATAAAAAGTTATTTATGTCATTTCCCAACCAAAGTGGCTCCATGGGGTCCCCAAGTTGACCCATGGCTTGTATTGGTCGGCCATTACAAATCCAATGTGGTTATGACATGTGTCAAGTTCATTTCATATTATTAATACATTATTCTTACCTTAAACTACACTAATTACCTCTAATCGCGATTAAAAACTTAATAAGTTACTATTCACCAAAACATTATTTTTATCCCATTGAACCACATTTTACTTCTTAATGACAACCATGTATGTCGGATTTTCAAAATTCAAAACACAAAGATGGAAAAATTTCATTTAAACAGAAAAATCAGTTTTTATAAGTACCACTTAGTGGTTTCACTATTCATCAAAAATTGAAGTTTTCGGAAAAATCCCAAAAATTCACCCTAAGCTATATTTGATATTACGAATTCAAAAATGAAGTCTATTTTAAAAAATTCAAAATATATAAGTCACATTAATTAATTTAATAATTAATTCCCGCTGTCAGAGAAAATAGCGTGTTTTTATGAAACAATAAGTATCCGAAGATTGACACTGGTTTAAGTCTGATTTCAAAGTGAAGTTAATTCCAATGACCACTATTGGATTTAATGGTAAAAATATATTCTAATTTCACTTTAAAACTAATTCAAAAGATAATCTAATCATATAAATAAATTATATTAAAAAGAGGTTTTGAATTAAAATACAACATTTTACACTATTCATTAAAAAAATGAACTTTATCAGAAAGATACCAAAAATTTACACAAAGTAAATTTTGATGTACTGATTCTTAATAAGAGTTTTATTTAGTCCAAAAGAATGTTTAAGAGTGAACAAAACTATATTTAATGATGGTTCAACATCAAAAGGTGATAAGTGAACCTTTAGTGAAAACTAGGGTATATACGCCTAAAATTGAATTCTTTCCGTATTTTAAGCCTCTATCCTTTATTGGATAAATGTAAAAACATTTAAAAACATATATAATAATATTTTAGTTTTTTATATCCATTCCCGCCATTACAACGACTACATGTTAACTACCATTTAAAATAATATTATTTTATTATTAGAGTGCAACGTAAGATTCCCAAGAAACTCGTTATTGCGTGTTGGGTATGTCATCGAGCATAGAAACCCTTTAAAGTAATATTAATACTTTATTCACAAATATGGATAAATATGAAAATGTCATATTCTTTATTTACCTGGGGTGTTACAATATGAATAAATCTATATGGAATATCCCAAAGGTCCTATGGATAGAAAAAACCCAAATATTTTTTTAAAGTTGAAGCATGTCCATTATAGATTGAATCAAGAACTGAGATAGTGCTACCAAAAGTTCATTTTCGTTGTGGTAGAAAAAAACTAATCTAGATCAATATTTAACATTACTATTACTATAAGGTGTTCAATTATGGTATATTTATCATCTTACTTATCTATGTTGATGGAATTATTATTCTTGATATGGTTTAGCAATAGATCATTGATTTGGAAGATGAATTTTATAGAAGTTTTGAGATAATGTATACTGATCCATCTAAATAGATATTAATGATATTAATTTTAAGGGAATTATGTTCTAAAAAATTACTCCTGAGTTAGTCTTACTACATCTGGAGGGTGGTGGAGAACTTCAGAATGAGTTAGGTGAATTTGGTGATCACACCCATCACTATACATTTTAATATAAGTGAAGAGAATACACTATGAATATAATATGAGCTAGGGTATATGGAAAAGGTTCCTACGCATTGACATTGATAATATTGATGTGTATTGTTGTTTTTACTAATCCATACACAGCACAAGTAGTGGGAGTTTCTAGAAGTTCTATGAATATTTTAATAAAATGCCACTAGGAAGTGGTAAAGTGGATCCTCAATATTTGATGGGTTCTGGATGTTAATCTATTTTAATTAAAACCGATGAACCATTATAAGGGTTTAGGTAATCTAACATCATATTATATTCATATACTTAAAAGGGTACCATGGTAAATGTGTTCAATTTTATAGGGATGACAATGATTTGGATGTCAAATATCCATCCTTTAGTCTCATTTATCACAATAGAAGTGGAGTACATTATATTTATGGAATCTATAAAAGAGTTGATCTTTATGAAGGGGATTTTTTAAGATCTAAAAATAATAATAGAGGATGGGATATTTTTTTTATAAAAGTGAGATTCACTTCCCCAACATTACAATGTTTCATTACTAGATGAAGCACTTTCTATTAAAGTATCAATTAATATGGAAGTTGTTAGATAATGAAGTGATAGATCTATAAAAGATAGATGTAACTTATAATATCATAGGTATATTGATGAAGTTTGTATTCTAGGATATTTTTAGGTGGTTTTATAACTTATTAATTAATGTATATCCATATTCATGGTGGGAGAACCATACAGCCTCATGGAAGTATCACAGTGGAAGAAGGTTTGAAAATGATAATAGAGGACTTAGTGGGGGAGTCCAATAAATTATTTTGATGTTTAATATTTTTAGGCTATAATATGAATGATATTTTTCATAAAATTAAATTTCATATTATAAAATTATTGATTCCAAAAAACTAATTTTTGAAGTCCACATGGTGATGGAGGAGTGATAGTAAAGAAATTCCAGAAGTCTAAGAGGTAGCAGGCGAGATGATGGTAGCTGGATGATGGGAAGTCAGAAGTCACCACTTAGAATCCTGGATTTGGAATGAGTATATGAAAACAAGATTTATAAAGGTAACTCTAGTAATATGTATTATCCGTTTTGAGTGATAAATAAGATTATTCCCATGGAGTTTCCTGAAGGGCCACAATTTATCAAAAGTGGGTGTTAAGGCATTAGAAGTATTTGACCATGTGGGGGGATGTTTACGAATAATGAACCTTTGTGGACTACTCCCATTGATGATAATAATGTTTCGAATACCAGATGCACTGTATGGAATCTACTATAACATGTAGAGTGGAAAATTTTTACTAGGGACCTAGAAAAATGGAAATCATCTTTTAATTCATTAATTACAGAAATTAATGTGCTTCCCTATATGGATTATGAATAATGTGAAAACAACCTAAAATATAGGTTTCATTCTTTTTTACTTTATTTCATCCAACTATTATTTTTTGGAAGTTCTTATCTGTGTTTTTTGGAGGTCAGTTTTATAGTGAGTTGACTCAGATTTAACTTTTATTCTATTCTTTGATGAACTAATGGTAAAGCTTCATTCCATTAATTATTTATGACTTGTGAGTTTTGCAGGAGTAAGATCTCATAGATTAATTAAGTTATAAACCATACTAAATAAAATATTTACCCCAAGTTCCTCCCCCTCAATTTTTGGTGAACAAGACTTTAACCACTAAGTCTCTCTCCTCTATTTGTTAGAATTGATAAAGGGTCGTGAAAACTAAGGAGATATCTCCCCAACTCACCCACAATTTTAGATACACACTTGAAATTATGTATGTATAGGGGTATTGATCAACTCTCAAAGGCCTAAAAACTCTGAGGCTAATACAAATCTAAGGGAACATGTAGACGACCAATAATGACCCCACCAAAACTTTTGAATAACTAACTAGGACACATTGATCTCTATAATATTCTAGAAACAAAAGGTTGGATCACACAAAATTATCTCTATGATAAAGAAAAAATAAGAATCCTAAACTATAGTAACATGTTCCATTCAATCCCTATGATCAATGAGTGAGATCAATCCCCATGGAAAAATTTTATATTTAGTAATGAAAATCAAAAAACAGATAGGATATAAGGGAACAAGACAATTGGGAAGGCCCAAATTAAGAGTCATTAGAACATGCTCACATAAAAAAATATTTCCCACAATAATAATAATAACTTAGTATTTAAAAATATTAATAATTAAATTAAAAAATATAAATTCAAATATATACAATTAAATTCATATAATGAAAATGCGATTTATTTTTCATAATTGAGTGAATAAAATTCAAAAATATCCATATAACAAATTAAATTTATACACCTAAACCCGTGATGTCCTTGCATGACTTAATCAACCCTTTTTTTTAAGAAAAAATGAAATATTAATCATGTATATTAGAAAAATATTTCCCACAATACACTATGAGCATCCTAGTGATATAGAAATACTTGAATTCAGTGAAATCCAATGGTAACTACTAAAATATGATCAGAAATGATGTATAAGTCCATTAAAAAATTAATCAAACTTACCATTAACATACCTGATCAACCATCCACATACTTGCAACCCAATTAAACTAATTCCATCAATGGTCTGGATTAGCTCATTAGTTATTGTAGAAAATAAATGAAAGAAGTAATAGCATTCCTCAAACATCATTTATTTTAGAGATTGTAAGGCCCAAGTTGTGATTTGGTTATATTTCTTGTCAATAGATATATATTAATAAATATATAAAGTTGTAAAAGAGGATAAATGTTTTAATGGTTTTCAAAATAGAGAGTTTTTTTTCTCATTGTATAACTTTGGAATAGAAATGTGTTTTCCAGACACAGAAGATCGAACAGAGGTTCTGATCAAATATAATATGAAAATGATTTTTAATATCGATTTATGTTACAATATCATGAATCAGTCTCATTATACATGTTGGAGGTTGTAAAATAAAATATGCGAATATATGTATTTGTACTTAATTTTCCTGATACATATTATCAGATGAATAATTAGCTGAATTTTTGCCTTTGATGAAGTGTGATGAGTTTTAAGAGGTAATGATTGGTAGATCCATTGAATGATACAATAAATTATATGGGGGACAATTCATCGAATGAGGTTCAGAAAAAGATTCATCATAATGATATGGATATGAAAAGTGTGAGAAATCAATGTTTTTGTTTTCAGTCACACCGATAATGTATTAGAATCAGAGTTCCATCATAAGAACCAGAATTTTTCATTATGGATAAGAATAGTTATTAACATTGTCCAATCAGGAAATATTTATAGAATAATTCATTAGTGTGACATAAATGCTGATCTATTAGACAATAAGCCGAAATTAGCCCCTCAGATGGGTGGTTGACACAGATAAAACATCGATTATAGAATATCAAATGGACCAATGTTTATAACACTGATTCATTTTACCCGAGCATAGATAGAGGGGAAGTTTATATTTGTAATCAGAATCATATGATAAGCCTGAAAAAATGTGTGAAGGGTTCTATCATAATTATAAATTAATTAAATATTTTAGAAGTGTTGAAGTTTCTATTGAATTATTGAAGGCGAATGAAGTATATAGAAGTTGTAACAATGTAGTCAACCATTTTTAATTAGATTAACAAATCAAAGTGATAAATAATTTTATTGTTTTTATTATTCAGCAGGTAAATATAGAAATTTATAAATTCATTTCATTTGGGTCAATAGAAAAGGATGAAGAGTTATAATTTTTTAGATATGATATACTAATCCATTAGATGATATTTTAATGATAAATTACATCAGATACATTTTCTGTAAGAAATTTCATTAGATTGCATCTGAGGTATAAAGAAAAACTAGATTCACCAAAAAAATAAAGATTATAATGATGTAAAAACTAGATAATAGTTTGTAAATTCGAAGAAGGGATGATTTTTAAGAATATTCAGTATGATTAGAGAAGGATCTATAAATATTTATAAGAGTTGAAATGATAAAAATAAATATTTAAATTTCATAGAAATATAGATTTATGAATTTTTATTAGAAATTAGAATAATTTATTTTATTTCCTTTACCATTCTAGTATTATTATAAATAGAGAGAAAAATACACCGCTATATGGTGATTGTTCACAATTGGGGGAAGAAAAATCTCTAAATATCTTTGTGAAAGGTTGAGATCTAGAAAAACCTATTTTATCTTGAAGTTCAGTTAACCAGAGCAAGATCCACTAGAGAAAGATACATCAGAGTGAGTTCCACCTTAGTAAGATCCATTAGAGAAAGTTCCATCGGAGAAAGATCCAACTGTTTGAGTTCCATCAGAACGAGATTCATTGGAGAAAGACTCATAAAATGAAGGAACTTTCATCATAGTTCCATCAGAGTAAGATATATTCCATTGGATGTAGTTACATTAGAGAAAGATACATTAGATAGGGATTTATTACTTAGAGAATTCTTGATTTTCTAATTGAGTTTCTACTCAATTAAAGTAGGAAGAGTAGAAATAGAATCATATAGAGAAAATATGATGAATACCATCAGATAGAGGTTATCGTATTGAGTTCAATCACACTAACTTTTTCTAAGAAAGTTTCCATATTTTTTTCTAAATATTGAATTTAATCATATTCATATTTTTTAAATATATATAAGACGTTTCAATATCAAAAAATTATTAAGAGAATTTTTGAAGTTATTGATGATTTTACATAGCTGAAGTTTATCAATCTCTATTCTAGAGGAAGTAAAGAACTTTTTGAATTTGATTAGAAAAGGAGAAGAATGAATCTTATAATTGGGGGATATAAATAGTTGCTGAAGAGGATTGTTTTATAGTATTTATAACTAAATATGAGGGAAGTTCATATTAAAAGGATATTTGGGGGGTATAAACAATTTTTAGAATAAAATTTGTCTATTAGGTTTTAGAACTAGTTTCATCTAGTGATTTTTTATTCTTGAATGAAGTTATTAAAAGAATCTATGTTGTGGGGATTAAAAAATAAAGAAAGGGGTATTTCTTTGTACCAAACGTTGTAAATATCATTTGTTTCCCCATATCTATATTTGTTTCATATTAACGGTTAGTTTGAGATTTATATTTGAGTGTATAGTTAATCAAAAATGATTTTAGAGGTTATGCATTTTTATCAAGAATATGTTAAGAAAATTTCATATAAAAATAAAGTATATCACTGATTCACCCCCAGTGATCTTGATCTATTTGGTACCATAAATTGGTAATAAAGGGGATTTCCTATAAAAGATTCAACTCTAAAAATTAATAATTTAAATTCAGTGAACAATAGATGTGTTCCTATTTTGAGGAAAAATTATCACAATTAGAAGAATAGGATTATACTGTATCTTTTATCTCTTTTCCTTGAATTTAGAAATTAAAAAATAATGGAGTTTCCCGCCATTAATGAATTTTTCTGACAGATTCCTATAATAGAAGTTTATATGTTGATATAAAATCTCAAAATTATATGATGATGAATATTACTAATTTTTTTTATAAAAAGATAATGGGATTTTCAATATCTATTAAAATGTGGGATAAGTTAAGGAGTATTTACAAATAAAATGAGAAATTTAAAAAATTAAAATTAAAAATATATAGATGTAGATTTTTTAGATGTAAAAATGGATTATGAAGAAAGTATTGATGATTAATTTACAAGACTTAATTAGATTTTGAGAAACATTATAGGTTTTGGTGAGAATTTGGAAGATTTTACAATTGTGAAGAAATCAATGAGGTATTTATAGAGAGATTTCATGACAAAGATTCATATTTAAAAGTTCATGAATATTAATCATTGGATGAACTTTAGAATATTCATATTCAATGTAAAATGAGAAAATATCTTATTTTCAAGAAAAACATAAGAAATAAATTTCCTTTAAAACGTTTTAAAGGTAAATAATCAAGATGATAAAGCTATAGAAAAATTGAGTAATTCAGAATATGTGTAATATAAAGAAGATTTCAACACAATTATTTATCTAATTTCTAATAATTAAACCAATTTAATTGATATAGAAAAGGTAAGAATTCTATGTAATGTAGGAATATGAAGGGAAATGACATTTTTTACAAAATATTTCTAGGAATAAAATAAAATAGGACCAATATGAAGAAGATAATAAAGAAGATGGGATTTTAGAAATATAATAAATGTTTCTTATGATAAAAAGTGATTTAATAAATATGAGATAATACTTCACTAAGGAAGCCGAGTTAAATAGAGAAACTTAAAAAGATGGTGAAAAAAAGATTATAGAAGAAGGTTATTTCTATTCCGAAATAGCCATAATGTACATATGATTCTACTAACTATTCAGGTAATATTGGTGAGAAAAAATATTTCAATAAGAAATATTTAAATTATTTAGGAATGTATCCCCCCAATAAAATTATTCCATGATTTATATAGAAACAAGAACAACAAATTTCTGAGTAGTTTTACTATCATCCCTAAAGATCTAGATTCAGAGGTCACTATTGGTGTTGTGTAATTTTTAAAAATAGATCTTATTCATATTGTTACAACATGTATATATAAATAAACATGTATGAACCAAGGGGGAGTTATGGAAACTAAAAAATATCAAATTTCCCAAATATATTTATGGAACTAGGAAAGAAAATTTAGAAGGTGAAGAATGTTTAAACCTCAATGAAGAAAATTGAATAACTAAAAAATGTTGAGTAATTCTAAAAAAAATTCAAAGAAAAAATGATTTAGAATAAATGAAATACTATTTAGTTATTTTTATAGAATAATTTTTAATGGATAGAAATTTTGAAAAAATTAACTTAAGAAAAGGGAAAGAAAATAGTTTTTGTTGATGAGAATAAAATTGATAAACTATTGTAAATAAATTGTGATTTGAAAATTCATAAAACTTGTAAAATATATGATAAGAAAGGGTATGTTACTAAAATTTGTATGACTATATTTCTATCTTAAGAGGAAAACATAAAGAAGATGTTCCAAACTCATTGTAATAAAAATGATACAAAATTAAAGATGAGGTGAACACTACATATGAAGTGTCCATAGATGATAAGAAAAATATTACTAAATTTGAGAAGGTTAAATAGTATTAAGAAAGAACAACCAATGAAATATCTATTAAAAAGAATAAAAAATTAAATATTGATAGAAAACTCTCAGTCTAAATTTTTCGTCTAAGAAACTACCTAGGTTCCTCCTTATTCCCAAAAAATTTGTATATTTCTGCTCACTTGTTAGTAATTAAAGGTGTTGAAGTTAGAAATATGAGTTATGAGTGTCTTTCATTGAAAAATAAAGTAATAAGGTTATTATTAATATATTTTGGGGTATTTTTGTGTTTATACACTGGAATATTTTTAATATGTTTCTTGAGATGGTTGTATATTGTTTTTGTCCTAATTTTTTTTCTTAGATTTCCCAAGATATTATAATATTTAAAGGATCATGAAAAATAAATACATGAAATTTTTATGATAGAAAACATTGAAAACATTGATTATACACTCTCTTTTTTTCTATACCAGGTTCAACCATGTAGATTTAAAGATGCTTAGTTAAAGGATCTTTGTTAAGAAACTCATGTGATAATTTTATTCTCCTAAACCAAATTTTCCAAATTCATGAGTCAAAATTTTTTATTTTGTTTTCAATACGGGTAAGAAGGAAAATAGGTGGATAAAGAGGTAATAAAATTAAAACAATAGTTGGGAAGAAAGATTAGTATACATATTGATTATAAATATGTTTGATGTTTTGTGTGGGTGTTGAAAACAAACTCAAAATGGGATATTGTATGGACCAAGATGTGTTGTGGTTATATTTGTTTTTCAGTATATCAATATATAAAAAGTTAAGAAGTTGAAAATAAGGAGAAATGGTTAATGGTTTTCAGAATATAAATTTGTTTTAAATCATAGAACTTTAGAATATAAAGGTGTTTTCTTGATGCAGAAGATCCAGAGTAGGTTTCAGTCAAAGATAATTTGGTGATTATTTTCTAATCGATTAATGTTACAAAATCATGAATAAAAATAATGATACATGATTAAGTTTGTAAAATATAATAATTAGAGATTTTTTAGGCAATTAATTCTCAGACATAGATAATTATATATATAAGTGGTTGAAGTATTTCATTTGATAAAGTGTGATGAGTTGAAAGAGGTATTGGTTGACCAATACTTCAGATGGGCTTATAAATTGGATGGGACCAATTCATAAAATGAGAATAAAAAAATGATTCATCGGAATGATATGAAGATGAAAAGTGTGACAAATAAAAGTTTTTTTAGTCACATTGATAAATCATAGAAATCATATTTCCATCAGAAGAACCAGACTTATTGATTACAAATAAGATTTTTAGTTGACATATATCTATTTGGAGATATTTAGAGACCGATCCATTAGTGTGGCATAGATTATGATCCATTGGACAAGAAGTAGGTATCAACCCATCATACAGGTGGTTGAAACTGATAAAACATCGGTTGTAGAACATTGGATACATCAGAGTTGATGACACTGGTTCATTTTAACTATGTATAGATAGAGGGGGGGTTTATATTTATAATCAGAATCATACAACCAGTATGATAAAATTTATGAAAAATTTTATCATAATGAGAAAGTAATTAAAGATACAAGAAGTGTTGAAGTTTTTACAGAACGGTTATAGGAAATTGAAGTCTATAAAAGATTCAATAATTTATTCAACCATATTTATTTAGCATGGAGCATCAGATAAAGTAATCATTTGATTATTTTTATTCTTTAGTGGTTAAAAAGAAAAAGTTATGAATTATTTTAAATTTTTTCAAGAGAAATGTATAGAGAGTTTGATGTTGTGTAGTTATGATATATCAATCTATCAATAATGATTTTAATGATCAAGTACATCAGATGCATTTTTTGTATGAAAGTTCGTCAGACTCAATCTGAGGCATAATGTACAAATGGATTAACTAAACAAAGAATGATTGAAATCAAGTTAATAGATTGGAGAATAGTTTTTAAATTATTTGAAGGATTAATTTATGAGTAGATTCAAGAAGATTAAGTAATTCTCTAGAAGTATAGATAATTATTGAAATGGTTAAAATAAAGATTCAAATTTTAAATAAAATCATATTTAATAATTTTTTTGAGTGGAAGAAAAAATAGTTTTTCCACCTTTACCACTTTTTGAAGCCTACAAATTGGTATCATAGTCAATTCGTACATCGTGACTATTCACATGTGCAGAAAGATGAAGCTATGAAATGCTTAATAAAACATTAAGATCCCAAACAAAGTATTATTTAGGTTGAAGATAAGTTAATCAGAGAAATATGAAATGTATTAAGATCTAACAATGTCAGATTCACTGAAGAAATATCTTCCAGAGAAGTTACACTGGAGTAAGATCCATTGGAGTGAATTCCATCAGATGAAGATCTATTGGAGTGAGACTCATCAGATTACAAAATTTTCATCTTAGTTCTATTAGAGTGAGATCAATTCCATAAGATATAGATACATCATAAAAGATACATAAAAAAGATATATATTATTTAGATGATTTGTGAGTTTCCAATTGAGTTGTACTTAGTTAAAGTAGGAAGATAAGGAGCCTAATTGTATGGAGACCATCAGATAGATTTTACCAGACTATGGTCAATCAGAATTATTTTTCTATGCATCTTTTATAGATATAAATTCTATAAATATTGATTTTGATCATATTCATATTTTTTTAAAGATTTTTAGAGAGTTTCATGACTAAAAATCTATAATATAATTATTGATGTTCTTGAAGATTGTACACAAGTAAATTTGATAAATATTTCTTGTGGATGAAGTGAATAAATTCATTAAGTGAATAAAAAAAGTAAAATAAAGAAGATTATAGTTGGTGGTATCACCAGTTGATAAAGAGGCTTGTTTTTTGGGGTGTATAAAATTTTTTGGGTGAAGAGGATACAAAAAGAGTTGTTGGTGGCTATAACCAAATACAGAAAAAAGATGTCTATTTGGTTGTAAAATTGTTTGTTTCTTCTGCCATTGTATTCCAAAAACAAGTTGTTAAAGGAATCCATGTTGGGGGGGTTAACCAACATGAAAAGGAGTAGGTCCTTGTACAAAACCTTGTAAATATCATGTTATTCCTTATTTTTACCTTTTTTTTCATATAAAAGGAGAGGTTGGTATTTATATTTGAGTGGATTGAAATTCTAACATATTTTCAGAGGTTAAGAATGTTTTATAAAGAAAAAGTTATGAAATATTTTTATAAAAAGAAAAGTGATTTTGGATTCACTCCCCAGTGATATCAATACATTTGGGAACTTGAAGGATTATAAATTCAAGTTATAAAATGATCAAATGTGTAATAGTTCAAATTCCACCAACAAGAGAACAAGAAAACACCACAAAATGCAATGACACAAAAAACTAGGATGATCATGTCAACATGGATTTGACCATATAAAACACTTTTAAGGTCACCTTAAATCTATATGGTCCACTTAATTATCAATAATTATCTATGTGTTTGATTTATAAAACACTCTTCTTGAAGACAACAGAACCTCATTGATCTCATATGAAGCCCATGTAAACCACTTCCATAAAAGGAATAACCCAAATCCACAAAAAGATGGATTTAATTCTCATATGAATCTTCAATTAGGATGATTTATATAAATATCCACCTATGTATAAAAACCTAATTAATATACAAACTACTAAAAGGATATCCCTTTAATAAGTGTGTTGCTAAAGGAACAACACCAGGAGATCAGTTCCAGCTCAATCCAAATGGTAGACAAAGAAGAATGCACATGGGAAACACCATACTATCTCTCACACATGATATTACTAGAAAAGACATAAACAAGATTAACATACCATCAAAACCTAAATAGGAAGAAAAATTAGCAATAACAGTCATAAAAATCTATCCATCAAAATAAAATAAATAAAATATATCCATGGAACAAACTATTTCACCATAAAAAAAGGACTGTTATAAAAAAACAAACTATAAATTTTGTGATGGAAAATTAATTCTATATTAGCTCTAATTATAATTCTTGTTGGCTTCATTGTGGGTAAGTATTCATTCAACGACTAAAAGAGATGTCAAAATTTAATTTAATTTATCAAAATTAAAAAACACAATTTAGAAATTTTACTGTTTTTTTGAATAGAAGGAATAATTTTAAACACATGAATAGAATTAACCGTTCAATGCATTCACATAAAAATTAATTATACACATAATTATTCTAATAAAAAATCACAAAAATAAAATAATATAATGAAAATATTCAAGTAAAAATTTATAGTAGATGAACATGATAAACCAAATAATCATAACTAAGTTTATTAAAACCAAATCACACATCGAGATCATTCCATAATAACAAAATCAAATAGAATTGATCAGTAGTAATAATAGTCAATATAAATCATTAATGAAAGTATAAAATAGGAGAATTAGTTTTAATTCCCTCTGACCAATTGACATACATGCATGGGAAGGGGTTCCAATGTTTTAATATGTAATAAATAGGAGGAATAAAAATGATGAATAAAATTTACTATAAGATAAGAACAAACTTATATGACAAACGATAACATATATCATTAACCAGAAATATAAGAATACAAGTAAGAATTAATGAGTTTATCATGACCACCAAACTTAATATCAAACCTATCATCTTTGAGATATGTTGAATCCGTCCACTATGGATGAATTTTGATATCATAAATGTTCCTCCTCACTGTCATCCTCAAGCTACATACACCATTATTTTTATCTTTTTATTCATTTATGTAATAACCAAGATGTTTAATACTAAAAAATTTTTAGGACCGTGACAAAACTCCTTACTAAAATACCATGATGATGGATACCTCCCATTTTCTCCTCCTACCTTTCTCATGAACAAAATTCTAGTCATCGGGTCCCTATCATGCCTTTTCACTCCGTGATAAAGGGTTACCATAATTATGGATATTTCTCCCAAAATCTCACCCAAATGGAGTTCCACAAACAAAATCTAGGAGTTGTAGTGTAATGGTGGCCCAAAATATTCATAACAACCTCAAGGCTGGAACAAATCAAGGATCATATGTGGACGTCAAAGAATGATCCCACCAAAACCATAAAATAAATAAGAAAGAAATGTTGATGTATATAACATAAAAGTACAATAAGAATAAAATAACGCATAATTATCTATAGAATAAAGTAAAAAATAAAAGGAACAAATTAGAGCAACATGGGTTTCTCAATCCATGCAATCGATGTTTGAGAGAAATCCCCAATGGAAATTATGAGAGTTTTCTAAGTGGGAAAAAATATATGATAGAAGTGAACATTCCATGTAGGAAGGACCAAATGAAAATAAATAATAGTCTAGAATCATTATAATAATTCAACATTTAAAAAATACCAAAAAATAATGAAAAAGGATTATGAAAAATTAAAATAATTCAATTCATATAATTAAAATTCTTTTTAATTTGAAATATCACATGAATAAAATTCCCAAATATATACTTTAAAATTTTAATTACTAAACCAAAAACCATTGATTTCCCTAAACTACCTAACATATGAATTGATTTAGGAAAAATTAAACATTAATCAATTTTATGCGTATAATTATCCTATTTCCCCCATGTGTATCATAATAAAAAAAACCTAAACAAATTAAATGTAAAATAATTCAAACTTGTAATTTATTCTTAGAAACGATGATTAAATATAATAAATAACATTAAAAATCTTACAAATCACATTCTTGATCACCCATGCACACTCCTATAACCCAGATGAACTCATTCCATCAGTGGTCCAGATTAGACCACCTGTTTCTACAGAACACAAAATAATGATGTAGTGAAATTCCTCACATAGAAAACCCTTATAAAATCTAAATTAAAGGTATTATAAAACATAAATAGTAATATTTACAATTATAACAAACTATAATAGAATAAAAAAAACATACAATATTCATACAAAAAACAAGAATAACTAAGTCAACATGGATGTGAGAAACTAAAACATCTATCCAATCATTATAGATCAACATAGGCCAATTCATCATCATGAATTTATTATTATGATAATTCAAAAAACATTCCTCCCCAAAGACAATAAAACATCATTGTTCAATGAATAAGACTTTGAAAACATCTACCATGAAATGCTATAACCTGAATCCATATTGGGTCTGATTCAGTTCCAAAAAGAATATTCAATTAGTTTAATCAATACATATCTCTACCAGAGGATAACACCCCTATAAAAATACACACAATGAGAATGATATTCCATTAATAAGTAGGTACCCCATGAAACAATACCAAGTTCTCAATTCTAGCTCAATCCTAAGGACATAAAAGGAAGAAAACACCTCACCATCTGTCACACATAATTCTACAATAACTAAAACTATAAAATATTTATATACAATAAAAATAAAAGTAGGTTGGACCTATAGAAATAATTGTAATATGAAGCTTTCTATAAATTGAATAGAAATAAAATAAGACTAAAAAATTGAAATACAACCATGTTTATTAGAACCAAAAAAAATTATGTTATAAATAGAATAAAAAAATAGAATAACAATCAATGACTCTATTATGAAAACTTAATTCCAAATTATCTCTGATACTAATTATTATTGGATGTTTTTTGGGAAGTTAACTTTAAATGACTAAAGGTAGTGTGTGGATTCAATTTTTCTTCTCAAAATTCCAAAACTACATTTTAAAATGACAATAATATTATATATTGATGGTAAAATAAAGAATACCTGAATAAAAAAATTATTATAATTTATTCATATATTTTAAAGTATATAAATAATGATTTTGTTAAATAGAATTATAAAAACTAGTGATTAAATGAAACAAATTCATGTAGAAACTTATAATAGTATAACATGATAAGAAAAAGAATGATAACTTTTTTAATAAACACCTAATCAAACATATAAATTATTATGAGAAAAAAAATTAACCATAATAAAAACCAATATAATGTAGTAAATAAATAAAAAAATAGGTGACTAAAATTTAATGTACTATGACTAGTTATTCTATGTTCATATTATAGGGGAACTTATCTTCATCTATGTAATAAATTAGAGGAGTATACTAGGAGAAAATAAAACAAATGAAGATGAGGTTGAAATCACATGAGATACCCAAACATAGATCATTAACTAGTGATATAATACATTAAAAATGATCAATTAAATAACTACCTAATACCTCCTTACCATGAATCAACCCTACCTTATTCAAATTATGTTGATCCCATTCATTAGGATAAAGCTATATATTATAAACCATCCTCATCAGCACCATATTTTAGGTATAGTCACCTTGATCCATAAAATCATTATGATCCAAAAAATAACTCTAAAACATATTGCTATAGAATGTTAAAGTGTTAGATGAAGGTTTACTCAAGAACAAAATGATAATGGGTGCCTCACATTTCTTCCACCTCAACATCCTCTAGAGAAGAAGGTGTTGGTCTCTAGGTGCTTGTCCTCTCTTTGCAGCCAGTGGGAAAAATTCACTAGAACTAGGGAGATCTCATATAAATTCACCCCCAAATGGAGTTCCGAAAATCAAATCTAGATATATTGTGGTAATGATTATGCGACATTGGTATAAAAAATTAGGTATAATAAATGAAGAGAATAATATGTTGATGGCCAAATATGAACCCACTAAAATAATCAAATACCCTAATAAGACATGTTGGGATTTTAAATAGGCAAGTATAATGATTCCTAGATCACACATATTTATTTTTCAATACTTGGAAATTTAGAATTTTAAATAAAAGAAATAGGTGTCTCTCGATGCCATTGAATGAATAATTAGATAAATCTCTAAGGGAAAAGTATAGGTCCATCTAAAATAACATAAAAACATATAAGAAATAATGGAATGATAAATTTTGGATTGATCAAATAGGGAGGCCATCGAATAGGCCCACATGAAAAGAATAGGTACCCTAGTAGCGTAATAAAAATTTATAATTTAAAAATTACAAATAATTAAATGCAAATAAATATCATTACAAATAGAATAATTGAATGGATAGAATTAAAATTATATTTAATATTTAATATCGAGAGAATAAAATTCTCATGGTGAAGGTAAAAATTAAATAATTATATATTAAGGGAAAGTAAAATAAAAACAAAAAAAAGTTGTTAATAAAAATATTTTATTATTATGATTTTTAAAAATAAGTTGTAACATAAAACCTAGAGAATTTTAACTTAGTTGAAATAACACTCTAACTCTAGTGTTTATGTATTGGGTAAATCCATTTTAAAGTTGGGTGATGAGGGTTTCTTATATCATTCTAGAGATAGATAGAACCATCTTAGATTATCAATAGTGTGATAAATGGAATTTATGTCAACTACAATAGAGATAAGTATTTTCTCAAGAAGCAATACCTTATGGGATATAAACTCTCTCCAAATGAATCCAAGAATTTTTATTTACACTAAAATAAATAATTTTTTTATAATTTGAGAAATAATATATTGTCATGAAAAAGGAGGAATTTTATTAATAAAAGGAAAAAATAACTATACAGAAAATAAAAATATAAACCACCTAATATACAAAAGGAAAACAATGTAAAAAAGAAGGATCCAGAAATAATAAAAAAATAGTTTTATTTTTGAAAAGAAAACAATATCATTCTTGAAAAGCTGTGATAACGTAATTGGTTAATCTAAAAAATCATCACATGCTTTCCAATAAAATTTAATAATTTTATAAATAAAATAAGTAAAAATATTTGATAAAATGATAATATAAAATATTAAAACATTAAGAAGATTCAATATAAAAAAATAAATGAATAAGAAATGAAATTATTGAATAACTAACATTCGAATTTTAAAAAATTCAAACAATAAATTAGATTATAAAAAATTATAAATAAATTTCTTTATAATTAATATTTTAGAAATAAGAATTAAATTTCATATAAAATTTAATATTTTATATTTTTTTTGAATTTATAAAAAAACTAAAAATATTGATAGGTCATTGATGGATAAAAAATTAAAAAATTAAAAACTAAAGTAAATATTTTTTGAAAATATTAAATATTAAAATGTATAGGAACTATACAATCCCTTAATATTTTTACATGAAAAGTTAAATAATAAACAAGTATGATCAAGAAACATATCAATATGAATCTAAACATCACCAATTTCTAAAAAATGAAAATATAAAAACATACAAAAAAGAAAACTATAAAAAATATCAGAACCATGAAAATAATTAATCATAATTACTATATTAATTTTTTTACTAACAAAACTAAATTTTCTAGTATAGTATATTATCTAACTCTTTTTTAATATTTGAGTTTAAAACATGAAATCATAAACACTACTAAGACAATTTAAATAAATTATCTTTGGAAATAAATTAATATTTTTTTCACAAAACCATGTGAATGTGTACTTAACTTTAATATTGTACAAGAATGTTTCTCTTTATCTAATATTGGTTAAAAAATCAACTTATAACCATTTTTATACACAAAAACTATAAAGTAGAATATGTTAAGGGTAAACTAATAAAAACATAATAATAGTGGTATTAACTATTAGTTTATTGTGAAACTAGAACATTAATATTATATAGGTTTAGTGTTACTCACTCCTATAATTACTATTCATTCTTTTGAATAAATGATTTAGAAAGTAATTCAACAATATAAGATTATTCATGAAAATTTAAACATTGTTTTATAAATTAATTATCAACTATGATATAGGGACTCAATTCTAACATTCAATGGAAAAAATAAAGAAATAAAAAATAATATAGTATCAATAATGGTACTTAAATTTTATAATTCTATAAGATTTTGTATTCCTTTTAGATGAAAAACCTTTATTGATCAACAACATATTTATAGTTCACTATAACAAACATAATGTTATCATGTAGTGTGTCCACTTATCCCTTTATTAATTTATTTCACATTTTTTATACAAGTTGTAGTATATACCAGAAAATAATAAAAATGGACGATTAAATAATGATTTTAAAAAAATTAAGTAAAATGTAAAAATAAAAAATATAAACACTCATTATAATTATTTTTTTGGGGATATTGTGTTGGATATTGATGATGGAATATTTTATGAAGTTGTACATAGTAGTCAATTCCATTTTTTACCTTGTAAACTATAAAACAAGTGTCATTTCACAACTTATTTTATAATATATACTTATATAATAAAATATGATTATATATAAATTTACACATATACATTTTTTTTATTCAATATATGTAATATCATTTTTTGATATCTTTATATGTAATTATGTGTAATGAAATAACACCAAAAAACCAAATAAAATGATACATGTAAAATAAAATTTTATGTTATTAAAAAAATCATCCTTGGTGTTTCCTGATCATGATAACAACAATCCCCCTAAATCACCTTTACCTAATATTCATAGTTATATAAATAAATTATTTCCACATGATCCTGTATTAAACATTTACAAATCTTTATATAATAATATTTTAATGAAATCCTTTTACACTGTGGAATAATTAGTATAACTATCTCATGGGAATAAAAAATAATAAAATTTCAAACATTTCCATTTATAAGAGAATTTTAATTTAAAAATTAAAGGGATTGCATTAATTGAGTAAAAATATATTAAAAAAATTGCATCAATGAATATCCATCAGAATTATTTCAATATATTATAGAGTTTGTGTCTCAAGGATAATCACTATGAGGGAGGGTTAAAAAAGGGATTAAATTATATTAATAAAAAAAATTCAATTCTACTTCAATATAATTTTTATGAGTAATAATGAATTAATACTTACTACATCACACACATGTTTATCTCTAAAAAACCAGTATGTAATAAAAATAATGATTTATACATACTATTTTTTTTTCAATTTTCATGAGTCAATACTAGGGTATAGTCTTTTTATTGTAGGGTATGTTATCTCATTATGCATTATCATTATTTTTAATCAATATCAAAACAATATATAATGAAATGGATAAATTTGGAATCCTTTACATTAATATATATTGATAAATTTATTGTTCCTCTTTTTTATATTATAATATATGTTTCAAAATAAAATAAAAAAATTGAAATAAATGATTCAATTGTAAAGAAAATATAAATTCTATTTTTCATCAATATATATTAATTTAATAAAATATTAATTTGAGAAATTTGATCCATATAAATCATTTAAAATATCTTTTCATGTGAGAATTGTGATCTTCAAAAAATAATAACCATTTTACATGCTATATATATGGACCAACAATGAATTTCCATTCAAAATCAAGATATTGAGATTAAACATTTATATTTATTCTTAACCTTTATAGTAAAACTCATATATATATTTTAACCTCCTTTAAATATTGGGGTGCATCATGTTATCAATTAGGGTATTACTAAATTTTTTTTAGAATGAGATTATAGAATTTAATATTGTTAGAAAATTTATAAAATTACAGGGTTTGATCATATTGGAATAAATGATAAAGGATAATATAAACAAAATTTTAACAAAACATAAAATTTATCCTATTACATATATATATGTATTTTTATTTTTTATCATTAATAAAAATTTAACTTGAAATTATAAACATAAATATTTTATATAAATCCTCACATTGTCTCTAAAAATATATCCTAAATGATTTTATAAGGGAATTAATAACCTCTAAAAACATGTTCAATGTATTAAAGTGTACATTATATTATTGTTTACATATATAAAAATGTATTCAACAGTTATTCTATAATATTAACCAAAATATATCTTTCTATCTAGGATATTCCCATTTTAATTCCTAAATAAAAATAATACCCTCACTTTGGATGAATATATGAAACCACAACATAGTGATTTTCACTACACTGTGGTTAGTTTAATTCTGTATTTGTTGATACTATTTCATCGTGTTCATGATGTATGATATAAGATATATTTGAAGTAAATTTCCAGAATTTGTTATAAATTTTTATTTGTATCATGATACATAATGTGAAGAAGTGTTAATAGTTTAGTGAATTTTAAAATATGTTAAAAATAATTAAAGAAACTATAAAATATTTAAATTTCTACTATGAGAGTTAAGAAGTTGGTTATTATATAATAAATTAAAGAGATAGAATTGAACATGCTTCTTTATTCAATTAATTGTGTTGTATTTATGGGAATCGATGAACCTAATTTTCAACATAAGGGATCACTCTCGTAAAATATAAATCTCTCTCACACACATATTTTTCTTTTTCTTTTAAGACAAGACACTAGTTCACCTTTAAATAAAAAAGTGTCCTACCAATTTTTTTGGGGAATCCATTTTATCTTGTGGATAACTTTAAAGGATGTAATTATTTGATTAAAACTAATAAATCTCAATGAAACATAATTTTGTGTATGATTTATCATGGATAGTGAGGTACTATTTATGTTATATTTTCCATTTTATTTTCTCTGTTCCTCTCTTATTTAGTTTTTAGATGGGGTTTATTTATTCATTTTATTGTTTTTGGACATAAAGGCATCCTAAAAAAACTTTGATTAATATTTTGTAATATCCTTGTGAGGAATAAATAAGATGAAGATTGAAAAATGAAAACCAATTTTTAATTTTTATAGAAACATAAACATGGTGTATATAACCATATTATGGTTTATGGAATGTTTTGGAAAAAATTAATTGCTTCAAAAAATGTCATTATTTTGCTTATATAAATCAGAACAATGCAAAATAAACATCTTTTTTCATCCTAGTTTTGAAAAATAACTTTATAGTTCTTAGAAATTATATTTTCATGAGTGAAAATCATGATGTGAAAAATAATAAAAATTAATTATTGAAAACATTTCCTTATAATAAAAATTTATTGTTCATGAAAACCATATAATTGTTAAAGGTATGATATTTTTATTGATTCAATGAATCACTTTCTATATTAGTTTTGGAAATCCTAATAAATTTCTCATGAAACGGATTTAACTTGAGTTTAATTTTATCTATTGCGTATGTGCATAATGAATTTATGATAACTAAAATACTAATAAAATTATTAAGGCTTTCAAAAAACTAGTAGTTCATTTTTGAAATATTACACACATCGAATAATAGAAAACTAGAGTGGTGTTATATGAACTCATTGGTAGATATAGAAACATGTTGATTTTATCATTAGATAATGATGTTTCTATTGATATAGGTGAAACTCTCTCCAATATTTTTAGAATTCAATCATTTGTTTTTTTTAAACACCATCTATAAATAGATTCACACCTTGAGCATCAAAAGAAACATGTAGTAATTGTTCATTTTGAAAGTTTCTGGTGTTTTTGAAGTCATGAAACATATTTTTTTAAGAGATATTTTTATTGATGTATTTTCTATATTTATAAGTGTTTTTAAAATGTGATAAATCTTGTGAGGATTACATTTATAGTTCATAGTGTTTATCTTGTTTTTGTTTATTTAATGATCCAACATAATTGAGGGATTTTGGGGATAAGAAGATAGATGATTTACCGATCCTGTGTGATTGAGGGATTCCATGGAAATTAATCCATATTGTTTAAATATTGAAAAATATACACAATAATAGGTTAAGTCTAGGGATTTTAGGGACAAGAATAAAGGATACCTTGTAATATGTTGAAATCAAGGATTACAAATTTCAGGTCTATA